>JARVLF010000012.1:0-651301 GCA_030849465.1 Moesziomyces globuligerus
CCCTAACCCTAACCCTAACCCTAACCCTAACCCTAACCCTAACCCTAACCTAACCTAAACCCTAACCCTAACCCTAACCCTAACCCTAACCCTAACCCTAACCCTAACCCTAACCCTAACCCTAACCCTAACCCTAACCCTAACCCTAACCCTAACCCTAACCCTAACCCTAACCCTAACCCTGCCGTCCATGAGTGTGAGATTGGGAACAGCACATCCGGGCTGCGGCTCTCCGATGACTTGAAGCTGGGTACCCTCGGTCCAGTGCTCCTTCTGCCAACCAGGTATGGGATCCACGGTGATTGCAAGTTCCTCCTGCTTGCTTTGCTGGTATAGTTGCCGTTGAGCTGCTTCACGGACCTTCCTTGCCGTCTTCTTGCGGGCAATTGCTTCAGGTGTTTTTGCTGGCATGTTGACGGATGGAGATGAGACGGGGGTCCCGTCTCCAAACTCAACTTTCCTGAGCCAAAGTGAAAATTTTGACGCGGTACCCCCTCCACCTGGAAAGAGCGCGCCCATCTGGGGGTACCGCCTCCAAACTCAACTTTCCCGAGCCAAAGTGAAAATTTTGACGCGGTACCCCCTCCACCTGGAAAGAGCGTGCCCATTGGGGGTACCGCCTCAAAATTCCAACTTCCCCTGCCAAAATGAAAATTTGGACACGGTACCCCCAGCTCTCATCCAGCTCACCCGGACCACTGTTCAGCTTGCACAAACACATGTGAACAAAATGATATTCTCCTACTGCCTAGAGTGTGTCAGCACCTCGTATCCATCACCCATAAGCTTGACAAGGCCCACATATGGCCCAACGCTGCCAACCGGAATGACCTGGCAGGACCACGCTCTGCGCAGAAGCGTGAGGTGGGCAATGTGAGTGTTGAACGCACCTGCCACACCGTGCAGCAGCAAGACCTCCTCCTCCGTGCTGAGCTCTGCATCACGCACAGCCAGCTTGTTGATGCAGGCATGGACGGCAACCCTGCTCCGTGCACCAATGTGATGCTCCACTGCCAGAGTGTTGTCCCGCAGCCAGTCTGTTGCTGCCTCCTGGATCTCAATGGGACCTGGCCCACCGTGTTGATCTTCCAACGCAAAGGAGAGGCACTCCAGCATGGACTCGCGCATGCTGGCAAACTCATGCGTGCGGACAAGACCGCTGAGGTCCCTCCGCTGGCTGAGCTTGCGGACAGCTTGGTCTGCAGGTATGCTTGCAAACAGCAGCCGTGCTGGATCCACAATGAGCGTGCTGAGGTCAACGCCCAGCTGCCGGTTGAATGCCAGCGTGGCAATGTGCATGCGGAATTTCTGCGCGCCAAGGGTGGCTCGGCACTCAGTGCAGCGGATGCGGAACTGATGGGCACCTCCACAGAGGATGTACGTGCCCACGCGCCGGCAACCCTGGCACCGCAGGTGGATTTGAATGTGCCCAAACAAATTCTTGGTCCGCTTGGGCGTGCTGAACCGCTCCAGCTCTTGCGCCAGATCCACCGCAGCTTGGTTGGACACCCACCATGCGGTGGGACTGTCCAGCGCTGTGGGCCGTCTGCCCGGATGCCAACCCATTGCATTGTACAGGTCCACCACGGCTTGCCGCTGCAGCCGTGTGGACTGCTTGCTGCTGTTGCCCCGGAAGAGCTGCTTCTGCTCTGCAACAGCAAGCAGCACGTCAAGATCCCTGAACATGTCTTCTTTCTTGATGGTGTGCGTCAGCAGCTGCTGCACTCCTGCTTGTGCGGTGAACAGGTAGCGTGGATCAAGGAAGCGGCTTGCCTCCGCCACTTGCTGCGCCTGCTGCATGGTGGCCACTTGCACGGTGAGCTCCAGCCGGATGCCGCTGCCCACCTCTGGTGCTGTGCCAGAGATGCGCTCTTTCCACCTCTGCAGTGTGGCAATGCGGTCTTTCACCGTCTTCATGATCATCGGCTGACCTCCCTGCCCGGCACCTGCTGCTCCGGCTTTGAGCAGGTGCGTGAGTTTGGAATATGCCTTGAAATGGGAAATTCCATCAGCACGGTGAGTCCACCGCAGCTCCACACTGCCAAAACCACGGCCAATGCGCAGAGCGCTGGGATACTGCTTGTAGCCGCCCTTCTTTGTTTTGGGTGCAAGCAGCGTGACGTGGCCTGTGTCCACCGTGCAGCCAATGTCAAACACATTGAACGCCTGCATTGGATGCTCTGCTAGCGCAGCTGGATCCAGGAAGCGGTGGATGGGCACCTTGAAGCCGTACGCACCCATGCGTACACTCTGGCAGCCTATGTCCTGCAGCGCCTCCACCAGGATGCTGATCTCCACCCGCAGCTCTCCAAAGGTGAGCGTCTTGGCGTGTTCAGAGGGGACAAGGATGGCGTGTTGTGGCGGTCCCTGCAGCCGTGCTACAAGGGGGAGCTTGAACTGCGGTTCAAAGCGGAAGACCACCTTGAGCTCGGCAAAATAGACCCAATTGTCAAAGACGTGCATGTCCTTGAAATCAGGTGCATGGCTGATCAAGGACGCGTAGCAGCCAGCTGGAAAAATCTGAAGCATGCTGGCAGGAGAAATTGTCACCGAAAAGGAGTCCACATCCGTGTGGACAGGCACGTCCCAGTTGGAAATTGGTGCCATGGCTGGGATAGGCGGGAGTTTTGGAAGCTGCTCCCCTGTGTCCAGCACCAGCTGGGGTGCAGACGGTGCTTCTGCCTCCTCCTCAGCGGTGTCAAGAGCAGGCAGCAGTACCACAATACCGTCTGCTGGCATGTCTTGAACATCTTGCAGCTCTGGCGTATGCTGGGGACGTGCTTGTGTTGGTGCCGCAGGTCCTTCTTGGGGAAGGTACGGTAGCGTCTCTCTGTCTTCTTCTCCATCCGACTCCTGGTCAGAGTCCGTGTTGGTGTCAGGTCCATGTGGAGATAGGCTGGGCACAAGACCAGGAGACGCGTCAATTTCCAGGGAAATGTCCATCTCCAGTCCGTCTCCGTCTCCATCTTGCCCAGACTCTGGCTCTGGATCCACATCTGGCTCCCGCTCAGAATCAGAGATGTGTGTCTCCGCTGGAAAATCCAAGATTGGGCTTGGAGGCAGGCTGGGCACCAGACCAGAAGACGCGTCAATTTCCTGGAAATTCTCCTCCTCCACATCTGCCTCCGTGCCTGTTGCCTCTGGGGCCAGTGGTGAGCTGCAGGACGGTGATGCTGTGTGCACGGGTGCTGGGCTTGCACTTGGAGGCGGCAGCGGGGCCAGAGCCTGCGCCAGCGCTGATGCAGCTGCCACAATGGCTGCTGCTGCAGTCTGCTCTGCCGGCGCTGATTCTGACTGTGCTGGAGCAAAATTTTCTGCTGCTGCAGCTGCTGCTGCTGTGGGCTGGGACTGTACACCCTGGCACTTACGGATGCCCTGGTGCTTGCGCAGTGCCGCAGCATTCACCACTACCTGGCCGCACTGGCATGCAACCAGCCCAACAGCAGCAGCAGCCTCCTGACTGACGTGTGCACCGCTGTGCGCCTTGCGCAAATGATTGGTGATGTTTGTTGCCGCATAGGAGAGACCGCAAACAGGGCAGGTTGTCCATGACATATTGGCTGGCGGAGGGGAGTGGGTGATGTGATGGGCATTGACGGGTGCACATCTCTGCTACTTGCCCTTGATGGTCTCCCTTTTGTAGCTGACCGTCTCTCTGACTGTAGCGGACCGTCTCCATTTTTGAAGCAGACCGTCTTTATTTCTGAAGTGGACCGTCTTGATTTTTGAAGCAGACCGTCTTGATTTTTGAAGTGGACCGTCTTGATTTTTGAAGCAGACCGTCTTGATTTTTGAAGCGGACTGTCTTCCTGTGAAATTCAACGCGTCAGATTTTTGAATTGGACCGTCTTCCATGAGGGCAGACCAGGGACCGCTGGATGCCAAGCGCGTCCAAAAGTTGGAAACCCACCGTCAAAAGGATCTGGAACCCTAACTCATACTCCCGGATGAGGTCTGGACAGCTGAGGAGGTCGGTGGGCTCCCAGGACGCTGCTTCCTCTGAGTAGCTGCGCCATAGGACCTTGTATTCGACCTGGCGGTTTCGAACGCGCGCCGATGATGGCCTCCACCTCGTATTCGAGCTCTTCGTCCGGCAGAGGTGGTTCCACCGGTAGCAACTCGCGTTGAGGGAGCGCGCTGCTCTTGGCGGGCTCCAGCATTGAAACGTGGAAGACGTCATGCACGCGGAGGCTTGCGGGCAAAGTGAGGCGATATGCCCGTCTGCCGATGCGTTCCTTCACTGGGAATGGGCCGGCAAACCTCGTATCGAGCTTGGGCGACGGCCTTTTGGTCATCCAGTTCTTTTGGTTGACGTAGACCAGGTCGCCGACCTTGAACTCGATGTCCTTGTGCTTGCGGTTGTATTGCTCGACCGCTCGACGTTGTGCTTGCCGGATCTGGTCTTGCAGGTAGTGGAACCGCTCGCTGCCCTGCGCCAAGAACTCGGCCCGACTGGTGTTGTTTACGCCGAGCTTGGCCGGGATCTCCGGGTGAGACTTTGGGTTCCAGCCGTAGCACGCGAAGAAGGGCAAGACGCTGATGCTCGTGTGCACCGTGTTGTTGTAGACGAAGGCGGCCCCACTGAGCAGGCTAGCCCAGTCGTTCTGCTGGTAGTTGCAGTACATGCAAAGGTACTGCTCCAGGACATGGTTGACACGCTCCGTTTGGCCATCCGTCTGCGGGTGGTAGGCCGTGCTGAGCGAGTGCCTTGCTCCTAAGCTGCTGACAAACTCGCTCCAGGTCTTTGAGATGAACTGGCGTCCCCTGTCCGACACAATGTGGTCCGGGACGCCAAAGTGGGCAAACAAGTGAAGCTTGAGGAGCTCGGCGGTCTGCTTGGCTGTCGCTGTCTTGTGCGTCGGGGCGACAACTGCATACTTGGTCAAGCGGTCGACGATTACCAAGATGGAGTCGTACCCGCTCGACAGCGGCAGGCCTTCGATGAAGTCCATCGATATGGAACCCCATGGCCTTTGCGGCGTTGCGAGTGGCTGCAGCAAGCCGTATGGCTTGTGTCTGGGCGCTTTGTACCTGGCGCAGACAGGGCAGCTTGCAACGTAGTCCGCTATCCAGGCCGTCATGCTTGGCCACCAGTAGTGTCGACGTGCCAGGTGCAGCGTGGCGTCGCGGCCGACGTGGCCGGCCGCCACCCCGTCATGGCACTGCGACATTACCATGAAGCGAAGGTGCTCCACCGACAGCGACTGCTCGTCCACCTTGCGGGCGTGACGAGTCTTGCGGTTGGTGGTGCTACCTGGCATGGTTACCTTCGGCACTACCAACCGGCCTTCCTTGTACCACACTCCGTCTTTCTCCTCGAACGGTGTCTTGGCGTGCAGCTCAGCCAACTCTTCATCGAGCGGTTGGAAGGTCTTGGCGAGGCCTAGCAGTCCTTCCGAGACGATATTGGCCATGGTCGGCGCGCGTCCGTCGAGTTCCGGTGACTCGGCGGACGTTCGTCGAGTTGCAAGGACTCGCCGAATTGGCTCGTTCTCCACCGCAAATACGCGGGAGGGCAATAGTTGCTGCACGTTATGCTCGCGCTCCTCGCCTGCCGGCTCCATGTCGCGACGCCGGGTCAGGGCGTCAGGCTTGCCGGCCTTATCCCCTGGCCGGTACTGCAACACGAAGTTGAAGTCTGCTAGCAACACCGCCCAGCGTGCCTGCCTGCCCGTGATGCGGGGTTGCGACTTGAAGTACTTGAGCGCCTCGTGGTCCGTGAGAATGACGAGTTGGCTAGGCAGCCCTGCAAGCATGTGGCGCCACTGGGTGAGGCATGCCACAACTGCAAGAAGCTCCTTGTCATGGATCTCGTAGTTTTTCTCGGCAGGCGCCATCTTCCGCGAGTAGTATGCGACCGGGTGCCACCGGCCTTCGTGTTCCTGCTTCAGGACCCCGGCAATGGCAAAGTCGCTGGCGTCTGTCTCGAGCCGCGTTGGCAGGTGGTAATCGAAGTGTCTTAGCACCCCTGCCGTTGTGAACGCTTGTATGAGCTTGTGGAAGGCCTGCTTGGCGTCTTCCGGCAGCTCAAACTTCTTGAAGCGTTCCGTTGGTTTCACCAAGGACGTGAGAGGCTTGGCTATCCGGGCAAAGTGAGCGATGAACCGCCGGTAGAAGTTCGCAAACCCAAGGAAGCGCTGGATGTCGTGGATTGACTCCGGCATAGGCCATTCCTTGACTGTGCGGACCTTCTCTGGGTCCATCTCGATCCCTGAGGGCTTGATGATGTACCCCAGGAATTTGACCGTGTCGGTGTGAAAAGCACACTTGGACAGCTTGGCGAAGAGTCTGTGCTGCTTGAGCCTTGTGAGCACCTCTGTGACGTGTTTGATGTGCTCGTCGAGTGTGTCGCTGAAGATGAGGAAGTTGTCCAAGTACACCACCACATACACCCCAATGATGTCGCGGTAGATGTGGTTGATGAACGACTGGAAGTGCGCTGGAGCATTTGCCAGGCCGAACGGCATCACCAAGTACTCGTACAGACCAAGCTGGGTCCCGAATGCCGTCTTCCATTCATTGCCACTTGAGATGCGAATCAGGTTGTAGGCTGCCTTGAGGTCCAGCTTCGAGTAGATCTTGGCCCTGCGGAGGAGGAATAGCTGCTCCTCAATGAGCGGCAGTGGCGCGCGGTTCTTGATCATAATCTCGTTGAGCCCTCTGTAGTCGACGCAGAGGCGAAGGCCGCCGTCCTTCTTGGGTACGAAGAGCACCGGTGACCGCGCCGGGCTCTTTGATGGCTGAATGAAGCCCTTGGCAAGATTCTCGTCCAAGTACTTGCGCAGCTCTGCCATTTCTTTGGGCCCCTTGAGGTACAGCGGCCCTTGAGGGGGCTTGCTGCCCTCAACCAAGTCGATGCGAAGGTCGTGATCCGTATGGGGCGGTAGGCGGTCTGCCTCCACCTCGTCGAAGACGCCTTGCAGGTGCCTGTAAGGCTCTGGGATCTCTTCGACCAACACCGGCTTGTCGGGCTCCACCTCCATCTCTACCCCCTTGTCGGCTCCGGTGGGCACGAAACCAAACGCCGGGAGGGAATCCCATGGCTCCTCTAGGAGCATGAACCCAATTGGGCCGTCTTCGACGGCGGCTTGCAGCAGGCGTTTGGCGGGTACAAACTCGTGGCCGTGGAGCCTCGCCGAAATTGGGCGTTCGGCAAATGGAGTGGACTTGGCGGACAGGAGCGGCAATTTGCCGAATGAGCGCGACTCGGCGAACGAATGTGGAGATTCGTCGAGTGGGCGCGACTCGGCGGATGCCACCGAAATTTGCCGAGTGCCTTCCTTGACGGCTTTTGGTAGAAGCGACCCGTCATCTTGGGAGGCATGGTAGGCCTGCATCGGCCCTAGTAACTCGAACTCGAGTTGCCCGGTCTCCCACTGGATAGTTGGTTTGAGCCGGCGTAAGGTCCGATATCCCAGGATGAAATCGTAGTCGGCCACGTCTACCACCCACGCAGGCACAGGGCCGAGGTCGTGGCCCCCAATTGCTACGCGGGTCATCGCCATGGACCTCGTGGTCATTTGATGTCCGGTGACACCATGTATTGTTGTTGTTTTTGCTGTTTTTGATGGTATTTTGTGTTTACGGGCAAACGAACTTGAGACTATGGACAGGCCAGCGCCGGTGTCGGCGAGGATGCGAGCCGGGTGGCCTTGGACCGTTCCGGTCAACTCGAGCACCGCCTTGCCGTTGCTGGCTGAGAAACAGAGAGAGCAATCTTGATATTTACAGATGGATGGCGTCCAGGGATGTAGGGCCATGCATGCCATTAGTGCATCGCCCCATAGCAGTTTTCCCGGCCGTCATCGTTGTCGTCTCGAGGAGACGAGGGGTTGGCGGCCGCAGCAGGGCTTTCAAACTGGGTGAGGTCCAGGGGCTCTTGATCGACCGCGTCGTACCCGTAGTCCTCACCGTCGTCAGCCTGCTCGGCCTCCTCGGCTTCCTCTGGGGACTGCTCGCCTTGATGCGGGGCCTCGAGGGTCACTGCGACCCTTGGGCCTGCCGGCCTCGGGGTTGCTAGCGGTGCCTTCCTGCTTGGGCAGTCTCGTGCCCAATGGCCCGTGCCTTGGCACAGGTGGCAAACCGTGCTACCAAACGTCGTGGGCCCTGTGCCTCCTGCCGGGGCGCGCGGCCTAAGGTTCTGCGCCAAGTGCGGCGGCAGGGGCCGGTTGCCGGGCCGATACGGTGTGCCAGGCGCCGGAGGGGCAGGCTGGCGGGCTGGGCTGACCGCGGCGGGCCCTACAGGGCGCTGGCTTGCTGCTATGCCCCCGCGCGGGGCCGGTAGGCTTGGGTGCCTGGAAGAGGCCTGCTGCAGAGACATCCTCTGCCTGTCGATCTCTTCGACCTCGCGATACCACCCCCAGCAATTGCTGGGCGGGTTGCGCTCAAACTTCTCCTGCAGACTGCAAGTCAGGCTGCCTCGGAACAGGTCGATGAGCAGCTCGGTGTCTTTGAGGTTGACCTGGCTCTCGAGATCGCGGAACCGCTCGACGTGGCGAGTGGCCGCGCCCGGGGTGTCGCTAGTGAGACGAAGGGCCAACAGCTTGTTGTAGGCCTCCATCCTGACGTTGCGCGGGTTGTACTGCTCTGAGAGGCGCTTCGTGAAGAAGTGCCAGTCATGGAACAACTTGCCCTGGCGGGGCCGGTCGACCCGGAGCTTGGAGGTCCACCACTCGCGAGCGCTGCCGTCCAGCTGGGTGCCCGTGTAGTTGATCATCGTCTCGTGGTTGTAGACTCGGCTGAACTTGAACCAGGCCTCGGCCTCGATCACGAAGAGTTCGACGTCACGGGGATTGAACTTGGGGAAGGGCGTTGAGAGGGACTTCTGCTGGCTAGGCGGAAGATCCTCAAGCGCGAGGGTATCGTACTCCTCCTTGCCAGGTGCGGCGTCCGTCCTAGGCTTCGTGTAGCGACTGCCAGTCGGAGTTGAATACGTCTCGCGGTCGGTGTAGGTGCGTTCGCCATCGTCAGCGAAGGACACCGATCGGCGAGGGCGGGCAGCAGGCGTAGGAGTGGGCGGGTCGGCAAACAAGGATTTGTCGGCCTGCTCTTCGGGAACCTGCGAGAGACGCTCGGCAAGGTGCTGGCGGGCTCGGGCCGTCATGGCATCTTGATTTACCCGGGTGGTAAGCTCGAGCTGGGCCTTGACCAGGCTGATGAGCTTGTCCAGCTTCTTGACGAGGGTCTCGTCCGCCATGGTGAGTCGTGGGGAGCTGCTTGAACGATCCACTCTAATGTCAGGGGTCGCGTGCCCGAAATCCTTATTTGGCGAGTGACGTGAACTCGACGAATGACTTGATTTATTCGGCGAGTGGCGGGGGCTCGACGAATGTCTGAAATTATTCGGCGAGTCGACGCAACTCAACGGATAACAGCTGACCGCTGTGAGCACCCCGTTCAGAGGTAGCGCGGCACGACTCGATGGTTGCAGACGCCCTGGGGCGTCGTGGTGAGGACCTCCGTCTTCGCACGAGTGCTCGTAATGCTCAGACGGTTGTCGGGCACTGGTGGAGGTTCCAGGGCCGCAGTGGAGGTACTGCCTACGGTGTAGGTGCCGTAGCGCCGATGGAGGTGTCGGCGGCGTCTGAAGCGGTGATACCACACACACGCAAGTAGTAGCAACGCCCTGCGATTGCTACTGTGAGACGAATGGACTGAAAGACAGTGATACTGACGAATGATAACGACTGAGTGCTGTAAAGTAAAGTAGAGTGGATGGGGGCCAGCCCCATCACACTTGGTGAGCAGAAGCTCTTAAGTACTGGCCCTCATCAGGAGGGCCAGCGTGTGGCAAGGCGCCGTCTCGAACGGCCCCAGCCAGCATCTCATTGATGCAGTGAGGTTTCGCCCACCTCCCCGAGCTCGGGCCTCCTCCTGTGCATACCTCCCCCTTTGCACGTTATGCTTGCTGCCCCTGGGGCAACAAGCACTCCTCCCCTCCTCCCCTTCGTCTCCAAGTTAGGTCTGACCGTCGTATGACCTGCTCGTGGTTTTCCGGGGTCGCCGCAGGCCGTTCGTCGAGTGGGCCTCACTCGACGAATTGCCGGCAAAATTCGTCGAGTGGCCTCCACTCGCCGGACCGCGACTTGGCGCGCTCGCAGCCCAGGCGCCAGGTTTTTTGCCTGCGCCCTCCACACGTGCCCGCGTCGATCAGGGTCTGATCCACGCCTGTAACAGTGTGCACCCTTGTGCGCCTTGCGCAGATGGTTTGTGATGTTGGTTGCCGCATAGGAGAGATTGCAGACCGGGCAGGTTGTCTGTGACATGTTGACGGGCTGGGGCTGGTGATGGGCAATGACAGGTGTGCGCCGCTCTTGCTGTCTACCAGGCCCCCTTTTGTAGCTGACCGTCTCTCTGACTGAAGTAGACCGCCTTGATTTTGAAGCGGACCGTCTTCCTGGGACACTCAGCGCGCCAAGATTCTGAAGTAGACCGTCTTGATTTTTCAAGCGGACCTCCTTGGATTTTTGAACTGGACCGTCTTCCTGGGAAATTCAGCGCGCCAGAATTTTGAACTGGACCGTCTCTCCTCAGGGTGTTGGGGGGAGCACATGCGTCAAAAGTTGGCAAACCTACCAAAGAACAGATCTGGAACCCTAACCCAAGCTCACTCAGGAAAATCCAGGTCTCAGGCAGGCGACCCCTGACAGAGTGCTTGTCACCCAAACATGTCAACCCAAACAGCATCCAGCGCACACAGCATCCAGCAAAGAAGTGAGCTCATTCTTTTTCGCGGAGGTATCTGTTCACAAGAGCGTTCCACTGTGCCTGTTCCAACGTAGCAACAGCGATGACCCGTACAGCCGGTCTGCAAGCCTTGTATTTTTTGCGAGTTGCGGCGCTTGTCACAGCTGGGCAGTCGATGGCGCTGCATTCCAGGACAGCTCACGCTTGGAGACGCTCGCAAAGCGGCCGGCTTTGTCGCAACGGTCTATAAAGGGGAGCGGTCTTGCTGAATGCAGGCTCTGCGCCCGACCTACAAGCTTCTCGCTCACGACGGCAGGAAGGTGGACGTGTGATTGAATTATTAGCGAGCTGAAGGACACATGCGCAAGAGAGATCGACGCTGAGATAGGCGATTTGTATGCGTAGACTTTGTCTTGTCTGTGGAGAAAGGGAGCGGACCGGGTAAATCTTTCCGGCAGGGCAAAACAAACAGGATGATGGCGCACGAGCTAGTGGTGTGCGGGGCGCTGGGCGGCTTTGGTGGACCGTGCGTGTGGGGAAGGGTTTCCCCTTCACACCGCTCGTTTTTAAGCAGCCGTCCAGTATGGCAAGCGCTCCCGCGCCGCGCCCGCGGCCTGGCGTGTGCGGGGCGTGTAACCCGCGTTGTAGTGTGGGCAGTGCCCATCCGGGGCTCGCGGCAGGCTGCGGTAGTTTGGCGGGCGGCAGTGCTCATTCCTCGAGAAACGCCTTTGTCATCTCCGGCTTTTCCAGCCCGAACTTATGCCGTCCGAGGTCATGAGACCGCATAGAAGTTTTCCCCCGTGCTTCATGCTAGGCTCGCTCATGCGGCTCGAGCGCGGAAGAGCCTGCGAGAGGAGGTTGGCTGCTGTTTGTCCGGCTGAATATATACATGCCCGTCCCAGTGAATGATGGCTCCCGATCACCTCCACGCATCAAACACGGCCATCACTATCGAATTGCCAATACTCTGCCACCATGTCGATGCAAGACACTGTCCAGAAGGTGCTCGATGCTGCCACTGCTGACCTCTCGCAGCCCAATGCGGTTCCGGGAGCGGTCATGTACATTGCCGACAAGTCGGGCAAGGAAGTCGCCTGGGCTTCGGCTGGTGTGAGGCAAGCCGGCAAGTCGGCGCCCATGACCAAGGACTCGGTCTTTTGGGTCGCCAGCTGCACCAAGCTCGTCACGGCCATCGCCTGCCTCCAGCTGGTGGAGCAGGGCAAGATCAGCCTCCAGGACCCGGTCACCAAGCACGTGCCCGAGTTCGAGGGCGTGACCATGATCGACGGCTCCAAGCCCAAGAGCGTGCCCACGGTCTGGAACTGCCTGACGCACACCTGTGGTCTTGGCTACCCGTTCTTCAATCACGGACTCAAAGACCTCGAGGCCAAGAAGGGAAGGAAGGTGATTGACAGCTTCGATGCGTCCAAGCAGAGCATCATGGGGCCGTACGTCACCGAGCCTGGCTCCGAGTGGGAATACGGTGTCGGCATCGACTGGGCCGGTCAAGTGGTGGAGAAGGCCTCGGGCCTTTCGCTGAACGACTACTTCCAGCAGCACATCTTTAAGCCGCTTGGCATCAAGAGCGCCAGCTTCTTGCCCGTCGAGGCGGGCCTGTCGGACAAGCTCGTCGGTTCGCACTTCCGGAACCCGGAGGGCGTCATTTCGGCCAATGAGCACTGGATGCAGGCGGACGAGTCCAAGATCCAAGTTCACTATGGCGGTGCCGGACTTTGGGCCAACGCAGCTGAGTATTGTCAGATCCTCGTTGCGCTGCTGAATGGAGGTACGCATCCTGTCAGTGGCGGCAAGATCCTGACGCAGGCGAGCGTGGATGAGCTGGTCAAGGATCAGCTTTCGGACAAACTCGCCGGCGACATGGACCGCGAGTTCCCCAACACGGATCCCACCATCTCCAACTGGTTCGAGGGCTGCACGGTCAAGGGCGTGCCCAAGAACTGGGCTCTCGGTGGACTCCGTCTGAGCGTCGAACATCCGATGTTCAAGCGAAGCGAAAAGGTAAGTAGCCTGAACTACCGTTGTTCAAGTGCACAGGTACTGACATGCCCTCTTGACTTGTCTTGCCATGATAGTCGCTCTTCTGGTGTGGAATCCAGAACAGTTACTGTAAGTAAAAAGCTCCTCGCTATCATCACTAGAGTGTCAAGCACGAGACTCACACCTTGGATCGGCTTCGTCCTCGCTTTCCGACAGGGTGGTGCGACTTCAAGGACGGCACATGTGGTATGGTGCAGTCGCAGATCGGACCTTTCCTCGACATGGGCACCTTGGGCATCCTCGCTCAGATCGAGCCTCAGGTGCATGCCGCCTACGCTTCCTGAGGTGCAAAGTATGCCGTTCCACACCGCCACACACGCCCGGCCTCGACATGAACACGGTTTTTATTCGTAATCAGGATCACGCACGCAACGATGAAAGTTCACAATCTGAGAATCGCTCCAAGTCTGTGCAGATGAACCAAGGACCATTCATGGGACCATTCACCGGACCATTCACGGCAAGGTGAAAACCAGGGGCAAGATTACTGAGCATTACTACGTTTTTGTCACACGAGAAGGAGGACAATAAGAACCATCATCTACAGGTGATCAGAACTTGGCGCGGGCGATGTTGCTCTTCTTCACGTCGTAGCGGTCGAGGTTCATGACCTTGTTCCAAGCGGCGACAAAGTCCTTGGCGAACTTGTCGGCGTTGTCGGCCTGAGCGTAGTTCTCGGCGAGGGCGCGGAGCTCGGCCTGGGAACCGAAGATGAGGTCGGCACGAGTGGCGGTCCACTTCTTCTGGCCCGACTTGCGGTCGACACCCTCGAAGAGCTCGGCCTTGCCGCCGTCGGCGACCTTCCACTCGGTGCTCATGTCGAGCAGGTTGACGAACCAGTCGTTGGTGAGCTGGCCACGACGGTGGGTGAAGACACCGTGCGACGAGCCGTCGTAGTTGAGGCCAAGGACACGGAGACCGCCGATCAGGACGGTGAGCTCGGGAGGCGTGAGGGTGAGCAGGTTGGCCTTGTCAACCAGGTACTGCTCGGAGCGGACGCGCTCGGTCGACTGGCCGTAGTTGCGGAAACCATCGGCGGTGGGCTTGAGCCAGTCGAAGGTGTCGGTCTCGGTCTGCTCCTGGGTTGCGTCGGCGCGACCAGGGGTGAAGGGGACGGGCAGGCCCGAGGCCTTCTCGAGCGCAGCGTTACCGGCCAGGACGATGAGGTCGGCGATCGAGATCTGCTTGCCACCCTGGTTGGACGAGTTGAACTGCTGCTGGACGCCCTCGAGGGCGCGAACGACCTCGGCGACAACAGCCGGGTTGTTGACCTCCCAGTCCTTCATGGGAGCGAGGCGAATGCGGGCGCCGTTGGCACCGCCACGCTTGTCGCTGCCGCGGAAGCTGGAAGCCGACGACCATGCGGTGAGGAGGAACTTGGTGGCGTCGACGCCGGTGCCGAGAATGGCCTGCTTGAGACCAGAGAGGTCGCGGTCGTCCACGAGGGGGTGGTTGGGGGTGGGGACGGGGTCCTCCCAGATGAACTCCTCCTTGGGGACCTCGGGACCGAGCCAGCGAGCACGGGGGCCCATGTCGCGGTGGAGGAGCTTGAACCAGGCGCGAGCAAAGGCGTCGGCGAACTCGTCGTGGTTCTCGAGGAAGTGGCGCGAGATCTTGTCGTACGCAGGGTCGTAGCGAAGCGAGAGGTCGGTGGTGAGCATGGTAGGGCGACGCTTCTTGGAGGGGTCGAAGGGGTCGGGGATGATGGCATCCGAGTTCTTGGCGACCCACTGGTTGGCGCCAGCGGGCGACTTTTCGAGCTCCCAGTCGAACTTGTAGAGGTACTCGAGGTAGAGGTTGGTCCACTCGGTGGGCTTGCTGGTCCAAATGACCTCGAGACCCGAGGTGATGGCGTCGCCACCCTTGCCCGAGCCGTGCTTGCTCATCCAGCCGAGGCCCTGGTTCTCGAGAGCCGCGCCGTTGGGCTCGGGGCCGACGAGATCGGGGTTACCCGCGCCGTGGGTCTTACCGAAGGTGTGACCACCGGCGATGAGAGCGACGGTCTCGTAGTCGTTCATGGCCATGCGGCCGAAGGTGGTGCGGATGTCGTTGGCAGCGGCAACCGGGTCGGGCTCGCCGTTGGGACCCTCTGGGTTGACGTAGATGAGACCCATGTGCGAGGCAGCGAGGGCTCCCTCGAGGTCTCGGTTCTTGAGGTCCTTGGGGTTGCCACCCTTGTTGCCCTCCTCGTATCGGACGTCGTTGCCGAGCCAAGTGGTCTCGCCACCCCAGTAGGTGGACTCGTCGGCCTCCCAGGTGTCGGGACGGCCACCTGCAAAGCCGAAAGTCTTGAAACCCATGGACTCGAGGGCGACGTTGCCGCTGAGGAGGAAGAGGTCGGCCCAAGAGATCTTGTTGCCGTACTTCTGCTTGATGGGCCAGAGGAGACGGCGGCCCTTGTCGAGGTTGCCATTGTCTGGCCACGAGTTTAGGGGAGCGAATCGCTGCTGGCCCTCGCCACCGCCGCCACGGCCATCCTGGACGCGGTAAGTACCAGCGGCGTGCCAGGCAAGACGAATGAAGAAGCCACCGTAGTGACCGAAGTCGGCAGGCCACCAGTCCTGCGAATCGGTCATGAGGTTGGTGAGATCCTTCTTGAGCGCATCGTAGTCGATGCTCTGGAAGGCGGCGGCGTAGTCAAAGTCGGCGTGGAAGGGATCCGAGTTGGCCTGGTTCTGACGGAGGATGTTGAGGCGGAGCTCGTTGGGCCACCAGTCACTGTTCTTGGTTCCACCGCCGGCAGCGGGGACGCGCTTTCGGTCGATGTTGTGAGCAACGGGGCACTCTCCCATGATTGCTATGGAGTCCAGTGGACGGGTGCAGTGGAGAACGTTGTTGACGGGAAGACAGAGAAGAGGTCGTGCGGGAAGAAGTAAAGATCACCACACGGAAAGCCTGTATGGAATTTTTAGGTGGCTGTATGGAGACAGGTTGAGAAGAAGACGAACGTGTATATATGGGAGGGTGGCGGCGACTCGAGGCGAGCGCAGAAAGAGCCGGCTGTGGCGGACCGCGCGGTGGCTGAGGCTAGCAGGCGTGAGGGCGAGCTGAGCCTGCGAGCTGAGCCGCGGGGAAAGTGGCGAGACGGCTGAGAGCCATCGGGTTGCAAATGCGCGCAGGGAGACTGGCGCGGCGTAGGCCGACGACGAATTGGTGGTCGGTGCACGGCACGGCGTGGAGCGGCGCGCATCCACTTGGGCCGAGCGCAGCGTGCAGCACGGCGAGATGACGTTGGAATTTACTCGGGCGACCTGCAGTAAGCGCGCGCGCGCGAGAGCGGGTGGCGACTCAGCGGAGCTGTTGTCTGAAAGCTGCCACCTCCCGACCTTCAAGGTTGCGCAGCCTGCAGATGCTGTATTCGAGCCGGACCGGCACTGCACCTGTGCACCTGTGCACCTGCACCCTGGCAAATCGAAGCGAATCGAAGGCTAGTCGGTGCAGCACATGCAAGTTGA
This sequence comes from Moesziomyces globuligerus, assembly GCA_030849465.1. Lineage (NCBI taxonomy): Eukaryota > Fungi > Basidiomycota > Ustilaginomycetes > Ustilaginales > Ustilaginaceae > Moesziomyces > Moesziomyces globuligerus. Next base: position 16,200 of record JARVLF010000012.1, read on the forward strand.
AATCAGAACGCCGTGACACGCCAGCAACCGCTCGCCTCGACCGCCTTTTCCGTGAGAGGCCATGGCCACCGTGGTCACGCGTCGTCTGCAGAGTCAGCCGAAACTCAGCACGACCTTTGATCCACAGAGGCCCAAGCCCGGCTGGAGAAAATCGCAAGCATCTCGCCACCCCGACTCGTTCCGGTAATCGGCCGACAAAGCGGAACGCCGTCCAAACCGGAACGCCGTCCAAACCGGAACGCCGTGTCGAACTCCTCTCTCGTAATCCGAGCTTCTTGGCTTGTTGCCACACTGCCCAGCCAACCGCACTCGGCGATCCACCGCGCATTCTGCAGCGAGCAGTCTCAACATCGATGCATGGATCGGCCTAACATCGTCACAGCAAAACCCGTCATCAGCTTCACCAACCTCAAACTCGATGAAACGAACCGCATGCCCAAACCAGAAGCATCGCTCGCCAATGGGCAGCATCACGATATTCCAGAACCATACCATTGAAACACGAATAAACAAGCTAGGAGTGAAGAGACGGTACGAAGCATAGGGGGATTCACTTGGGGAGCCAGATCGCCTGGACCTGGCAGTAAGCAGCGAGACCGGCCGTGCCGTGCTCGGCGCCGATGCCGGAGCTCTTCATGCCGCCGAAGGGAACCGCAGGGTGATGACGGACCATGGTCTCGCACCACACGGTGCCGCTCTCGACCTGGCGAGCGATGCGCTCCACAGCCGCCTTGTCCGAGCCCCACACGGTAGCACCGAGACCCCACTGCGAGTCGTTGACGCGCTTCATAAGGTCCGCCTCGTCCTTCCACTTGAGCAGCGGCACAATGGGGCCGAAAGGCTCCTCCTGCACCAGCTTGCTGTCCTCGGGCGGGTTGTCGACAATGCTGAGCGGGAAGAAGTAGCCGGGCTTCTTCTCCACCTCGCCACCCGAGATGAAGTCGAACTTCTTGTTCTTCGACTCCTCAAAGAACTCGGCGACCTTGTTGTACTGCATCTTGTTGTTGATGGGGCCAAACATGACGCCCTCCTCGTTACCGGGGCCCACCTTGAAGTTCTGGACCACCTGTGCGAGCGTGGCCTTGAACTCCTCGTAGATGTCCTCGTGCACGTAGATGCGCTTGGCGGCGATGCAGACCTGACCCGAGTTGAAGAAGGCGCTGAGCAGCACGTTCTGGGCTGCGGCGGCCATGTCCGACTGCTGCGGGAGGACGATGCAAGGGTCGTTGCCGCCAAGCTCGAGGGTGAAGCGCTTGAGCGTGGCGGAGCAGCTTTTTGCGACGAGGCGGCCCGTGACGGTGCTGCCGGTGAACGAGATCTTCTGGATGCGCGGGTGCTCGGTGATCCAAGGGCCCAGGTTGTCATCGCCGACGACGATCTGGACGACACCGGGAGGGAAGATCTTCTGGGCAGCCTCGATGATGCGAATGTCGCAGAGAGGAGTGAAGGGCGAGGGCTTGATGATGATGCAGTTGCCGGTGATGATGGCCTGCGTCACCTTCCAGAGCATGAGGAGCACGGGGAAGTTCCAGGGGACGATGCCGGCGCAGACGCCGAGGGGCAGGTAGCGCTCGATAGCACGGTGGGTGTCGTCCTCGAACTTGACCTTCTCGTCGAGACGGACCTTGCCGAGCTCGGTAAACCAAGGGAGGATGCTCTCGCACTCGTGCTGAGCAAACATGATCGACTTGCCCTGCTCTGCGGTGAGCAGCTTGACGAGCTCAGGGGTGATGGCCTTGAACTCCTCACCGTACTGCTCGAGGAGCTTGGCACGCTCGTCCCACGAGGTCTTGGACCAGGCGGGGAAGGCGGCGTGGGCAGCGTCGACGGCCTGGTCGACGGTCTCGCGAGTGGCGATGGGGACCTGGGCAATCACCTTTTCGGTGGCAGGGTCGATGACATCGAGCATCTTTGCGCCCTTGGCATCGACGGACTTGCCGTTGATGACATGGGAGAAGGGCGCATCGAGGAGCTTGGAGGCAACACCGACAGTCATGATGGATGGGATCTAGCGTAGATGGATGACAGAATGTGGGGGGTTTGGAGGCAAAGAGAGTGGAAGTCGGGATGTATAGCTCTATATACGGTCTTTGAGAGAGCTCCGAGAGAGCACAATGGTCTGCAGCACTGCGGTTGAGGCAGATGCCAGCCGTCTGAGCCAGCTCGCTCGGACAGGAGCCGAGGATGCTGGTCGAGCTCGAGGCAGAGAAGGCGGCAGAAGTCCAGTACGGCGAAACCAGCAGGTCGGGAGCAGTGTGAGTGTTCCTGATTGGCAGTGCGGAGCCACCGAATCCGCGCACGGGTCAAGTGCCAGGGGCGCGGACGAAGACTGTGATTTCAGCGGGGGTGGAGGCCGAAAAAGAAAGCAAGTTGACACGTCTGGCGCCCTTGCTCTCCCCGGCCGTCTGTTCCGGGAGAAATCAGCGGTAGAATCAACACTTTTTTCGCGGAGGCGAGCCGCCCGCAGCGGTTGCCACCCTCACCCGACGAACTGCCCCGCCTGGTCTGGACGATGGAATACGTGCAAGCATGCTACAGTACAGTACAGTATCGTGACCGACCTAGAGCACGGGGCTGCGCATGTGGTGATGCGCCGAGCCCAGACCCGACTCGGTGGTGCACTTTTGCAAAGACGGGGTATCCTTGCCACCCCAGGCTGCGCTGAATCGAGTGTAAAAACGCGGCCACGCCCCCGTCACCTCGGCTAGAGTGACACACCTCCGAACGCCCAACGCAGACCAACACTCACCTGCCACCTCGCCTCGTGCCCCATCAGGCTGCAGTGTGCAGTGTGACATGCTGCTTCCACTCTGGCCTTGGCTTCCACGCAGATGGATCTAGAGTCGCACATGTGATCCGACAACGAATCAAGCACGGATAAGGCGGACCAATCTCTAGAACTCTCACATAGACGCAGGCAGCTGCCACCACTCTTCACGTTCTCATTCTCACATCCCGACATCCCGGCGACGGAACCAGTCATGTCCGCCCGCGGCTTACTGTAGCTGTAAAAGATGCGATGAAGAGACACCAGCAATCGAGATTGGACTTGAGCAGTAAAGGTGAAATGGAGCAAAGCCAGTGACGTGACAGTATTCAGCAAAGTGGTAGGCCTGATGTGGTCCCGGTCGATGACCGATCAACAATGGCTCCGATCGGTCTCACAAACGCTGATATCCCCAGGAGAACCACTAGACCGAGTGTGAGGATGAACAGAGCTGGGACCAACAGAATGTACAAGGAGTGTGAGAGATTCGGCGACGGCTTGGTAAGCGATGTCGAAAGACTTGTAGATGATGAAGACGAAGAGACCCGCGATGTAGGCGCGAGATCGAGGTCGAGAGTGATCTCGAGGTCCCGCGGCTGCGTCCAGGTGCTGACCAGCGAACAGCTCGGACTTGACACGGGAGATAGAGCCCCAGCAGAAGAATGAGGTAGAAGCAGGCGATCACAAGATCTTGAGGCGCACCTGGTAGAGCGCCAGACCGACACTAGCGAGCGGGACGCCGAGCTGCAGAATGCGAATCCACACGCTGGCGCTAGGCTTCACTCGATCCAGCACCACTTTAGCACACAGGTCACCACTCGAGCAGGTAACAACGCAGGACTCTTGGATTGGACCAGGCTAGAGTCGGGACGCCGGAAGAGCCGACGTCACGCGGGACCCTGCCGGTCCATTGGGGCGGTGACAGTACAAAAGACGAAGCACGGACGCGCAGGCTCGATCAAGGCGTGATCGAGCCGTAGGGCTTGCCGAAGGGACTCTGCTTGCCTTGGAGGCTGCGGAGCTGGTTGGCCAGGTCGGCGCCGAGCACCTCCTGCGCAGAGGGCGTGGTGACGCCGGCGATGGCAGGAATAGGCGTGCCGCAGACCACCTTGGGCGTGGTGCCGTCGAACGCCTGCTTGATGAACCACAAGCTCGGCACCAGCCCAAAGATCTCGGCCGTCAAATGCTCCGCGATCGGATACGGCGAAAAGTTGATGTTGGCGCCCTTGGCGCACTGCTCCCGAACGTACGCCGCCGCTGGCGCGTAGGGCACGATCTCGTCGGGCACCGCATGCCAGATGAAGCGCGGGAACTTGGGCACCGCAACCGGGTAGCTTGCCTCGGCCTGGACCAAGGTCTCCTCCCTAAGAATGCCCGAGATGGGCTCCTCGTTGAGCAGGTTGGTGTCGTTGACCAACGTGAAGACGTCCAGGAACGGGTAGCTGGTCACCACCTGCGGCAGACAGAATCCACGGCTGCGGATCTGGTTGAGCGTCTGCAGACCCTTGGCATTCAGACGCGGTCGAATGTACGCCTCCACGTCCGGGTGCGCCAGAGCGATGCCCGACACGCCCGCGATGGCAAAACCAGCAAAGGGGCCCTTGTTCAGGAATTGGAACGTCGATCGGGTGCTCACAGGCGTTCCGCCGTGCGAAGCGCCCACAATGTTGAGCTCAGGCGCGTACGAGCCGGCAAGGCTGATGGCCCAGACGGTGGCGTGGGCGCCTCCACTGTAGCCTTCGAGCGCAACCTTGCTGTCGCCGGGCAGGTTCTGATAGTTCTTGAGCGCCCGGATTCCATCCAGGATGGCCATGCCCTCTTCGTATCCAGCAATGAAGGCAGCCTTGTAGCCTTCGTGGTCGGACGAGACGACGTAGTAGCCCTGCTGCAGCGCCCAGCCGATGATGATGGGCGTGTCCAGCACCGTGGTCGCCTTGTTGGGCTGGTCGAGACCCGTGAGGTAGCTGTAGCTCGGAGCGCAGTCGAGCGCCGTCGAGTCCTCGTACACCTGGTACGAGAAGATCTTGGGAGGCGACGCGGGCTTGGCAGGGATCCACACGGTCGCAACATCGGCCACGGCTTCCTTCTGCGTGTTGGTGGTGCGGTACTGCAGCTGGTACGATTCGGCCTTGTTGGCGTTGCCGATGTCAGTGGGCACCTTGCGCGACTTGATCACCTGGCCGTTGCCGAATGTGCCGATGTTGGATGGCGTCGTGTAAAACTCGGGGTCATCGTACGGATTCGGCAACGCTGCCCTACGCTCGAGCGTCTCGGCAGGAAAGGGGACGGCAAGCACGGCCGTAGCTGCTGCCAACAGCGAGGCGATGGAACGCAGGGATACTCGCATCTTGAAAGGCGACCGTATCCGGAGTATGGAGAAGAGGAGGAGCGGAGGCAAGAGACAACCAGGTTGAAAAGGCCAGAAGGAAGGGAGGGGCCGTGCCAGGTTATATAGATGAGCGAGATGCGGATGGGGTTGGACGAGCAGCAAGCACGGCCCGCTCGTGGGGCATGACTAACTTCGAACATCGAATCACGTTTGACTCTGGAAGCGTGTCCGCACAGGCTCTCATCGCTTGCTGCCAAGACTCGATGCCGAACAGAAGCGCTTTGCATCAAGCGCAGAACGCTTCGATGCGGGGCAGAGGAGGCGCATTTCTTTCCCAGCAAGAGCTGACTGCCTCACGACACCTGATGGCGGTGTCGGCCACGATGGAGCAAATCGTCTTGGTCGTTGAGTTCTGCAGAGCACTGCAGTTCGGCATCGATCGAGACTGGGCTCTGAGAGACTAGCTCGAATGGATGGGAGGATCTGCACTTGCTTCGCGAGGCCTTAGCGTCGCATCGTGCATTCATGATGCCGTTGCGAGGGTTCAGTGCATACGGTATAATAACGTACTGCGGGCTCAGAATGCGGCATGTGAACTCTGCTTCAGTACTGTTCGATGGACTGGGCCTGTCTCAGGGCGGCCTCGCTTAAGCAAACCAGCTTAGCTAGGCGATCATATTCAAGCGGGGTCCCAGCGCTAAGTTTGGAGGGTCCAGGAGATTCCGATTCCTGTATTTTGTACCACTAGCCGAGGCGCCGACGTGCAGCTGGCAAGGCAGTCACTGACTCTTGCATTCGGCCCAGGCCGGCCGTGCTCTGGAGGCTGTTCCATTGAGCTGTGGGAAGTGGGACGGGGCCAAACGGTGAAGCGAGCTCGTCTTTGGACAATGTACCTCGCTCAAACGTTGTTTGAGACCCACACTGGGCATTCTGTGCGCTCGGTGCACTCGGTGCAGATGGTGCCATCGTCCAAACCGCAGACCTCACTCGAGAGACTCCGCCAAGGTGTTGCCGAACGGGTTGCGAGACGAGGTTTCACAAGTTGTACGCTAAGCCAGCATACAGGAGCATGAAAGCTCCGAAGCTTGCGTATCCGGGGAAGATCATGGTTCGGTGCGGGGAAACATGGTCGAACCCTGTCATGCACGCGGTCACATTGGGACCGCCAGCTTGGGCCATACGTTTTGCGGAGGTTTCTGTGGGTCGGCGCGCAAACATCCGGACCTGTCGGGTTGTGCAGACGAGAAGCCGATCTTTGTGCACTCCATGCTTGGCTCGGCTTGGCTTCCATGCCGACGGCGGCGGACATCCGCCTTGATCGGAAACAAGCCTTGGACGACGTTTCGGAACTCGGCATTCTACCTTCATCGGGAGGACGCGCCGGAACTATCGCGATCAGATCGGGGTGCTACCTTTCTTCTGGCTTGAAAACTGAGCCACGTTTTCCTCTGCAGCGGTCGCGCAGGCGTGAGAGCAGAGGTCCGCGCGTCCCTTTGAAATTTCACGGTCGCGCCGGTGAGAAAGTCCAACACCTGGCGAGAGAGCGCGTCGCCTCTTCGGCAGATCCGCGCTTGAGCTTTCCGCTGCTGATGCCGCTGCTTCTGCTGCTTCTGCAGCTTGCGCACCCACAAGCCACACCCAACAAGCCCAAGGTGATGAGGTCCATGGCATATGAAGCACTCGACCCCTAGCGAGCCCTGTCTCTCTCTCTCTCAACCCACACCATCATCACCAAGCTCAGAGCTCAGAAGCTATGCAGCTTTGAGGACGAGCCGCCCAGGCCCCTAACCGCCACGCATCCGAAACGCGCCGCCTCCATCGCGTCGTCCTCTTTTACGCGTCCTCCACCTCACACCTCCGCAGCCATGCGTGCGTGAGCCATCATCATGGTCATTTCGTCGCGCACATCGTCGGCGCTGCCCAAACAATCTCCTAGCAGCATTCAGCGACGGCGTCATCCTCTCGCAGAGGAGACCAACTTCGACCCCACCAACATGAAGCAGTCCAGATCCCAGACCGAGGTGCGTCTGTCGCAGCAGCGCAAACGCATCAAACGCTCGCCTTCCCACGAACACGACGCATCGCCATCACATCCATCCTCTCAGGCCGCAACGAGTCGCACGCCGCGTCAGAATCGCAACCAGGATACACCAAGCTCCGCTTTGCCGTCAAAAAGAAGACGAGCGTCACCCGATCCCCCACCCATCGTCAACGGCTCGCCGTCACGTCCACGTCGGTCCACCGCCAACCCGCTAGCCCTCAATGGTAGCCAGACAGCAAACGCAGAGGATCAAGCCTCGAAGGAGGAAGCTGAGGTCCCGGATCCAGAGCACGACGATGCAGATTCAACACTTGCTCCGACCGAGTCGGCACATGCACCAGACACCGACCGCCGCCAGCGTCGATCGGCCGACGGTTTTCTGCCCGGCTCCATCCGTCGCATCGCGCTCTCCAACTTCTTGACGTACGACTCGGTCGAGTTCCACGTCGGCCCCTACCTCAACCTCATCTGCGGTCCCAACGGAACCGGCAAGAGCAGCATCGCCTGCGCCATTGCCCTCGGCCTCGGCGGCCATCCCAGCCTGCTCGGACGAGCCTCGCAGCTCGGCTCCTTTGTCAAGCGCGGCGAGTCGCAAGGCTGGATCGAGATCGAGCTCCAGGCGCATCGCGGCGCCGCCAACCCCGTCATCCGCCGCACGCTCACCGCAGCCAGCAACAAGAGCGACTGGTTCCTCAACGGCCGCTCCACCACCAAGATTGCCGTGCTCGACACCGTCGCAACATTCGACATCGACGTCACCAACCTCTGCTCCTTCCTTCCCCAGGACAAGGTGCACGAGTTTGCCAAGATGACCGATGCCAAGCGCCTCGTCGAGACCGAAAAGGCCGTCGGCGGCGAGCGCCTCGTGCGCTGGCACGACCGCCTCAACGAGCACGGCAAAGCAGCCGCCGAGATCGCCACCCAGCTCAAAACCAAGCAGGACGAAATGGCGCACCTCGAACAGCGCAACCAGGCGCTCCAGGTCGACGTCCAGCGCTTCGAGGAGCGCAGGCAGATCGAGGAGCGAATCGAACGCCTCGAAGTCATGATCGCCATGGCCGACTACAACCGCACCAAGCGCAACGTCCACGAGCTCCAGCAGGAGCGCGACGCGCGTCGTCAGCAGCTCGCCGACATCGCCCAGCGCGGCCAGCCCGTCCGGCAGAAGCGCACCGAGCTCGGCGAGAAGACGGCCAAGCTCACGCTCGAGCTCGAGCGCCTCGAGACCGTGTACGTGAGCGACGACAAGAAGCGGCGCGACCTCATCAAGAAGGTCGAGGAGCTCGGCGGCGAGATCGAGACCAAGCTCGGCGAAGTCGGCGCGCTCAACCGCAAGGACCAGGACCGCACACGCCGCATCCAGGAGCTCCGCAAGGAGATCGCCGATCGCTCGGCGAGCCTCGGCGACGAACCCGACGTTCAGGACACGGCCGAAGTCGAGGCCGAGATGCGCAAGGTGCGCGCCAAGCAGGACGACTGCACGACGCGCAAGAACGACGTGCAGCGCCAGATCCAGGACGTCAACATCGAGAGCCAGGCGATCGACAACGGCATGCAGAGCTACCGCCAGCAGCTGGCGCAGCTCGACAACGTGCCGCAGCAGCGGCTCGAGAAGCTCCGCCAGGCGGACCAGGACGTGTACAAGGCGACCATGTGGCTGCGCGAGAACCAGCACCGCTTCCGCAAGCCCGTGCACGAGCCGATCCTGCTCGAGATCTCGCTCAAGGATCCGCGCTACGCGGCGGCGGTCGAGTCGTGCATCCCGTTTCCCGTGCAGAAGACGTTTGTGTGCCAGACGCGCGAGGACTACGACCTGTTCACGCGCGAGCTCGTAGATGGGCGCAAGATGCGCCTCACCATCGCCGAGGTCGAGGGCATCACGCTCGACCACATGCGCCCGGACGTGCCGCGCGAGGAGCTGGCGGCGCTCGGCTTCGAGGCGTACGTGATCGACATGCTCGACGGGCCCGAGGATGTGCTGGTGCATCTGTGCCGACAGTCGCACCTGCACAGGCTGCCGATCACGCACGACGCCAACGTCGACGTCGAGCGCATCGAGCGCTCGGGCAAGTTCCGCCGCTTCATCGCCGGCGGCGAGAACTTCACCATCAACGTCTCGCGCTACGGCGCCGACGTGCGCCAGACGGTCTCGAGGCGCATCGGGCCGGCGCGCAGCCTGGTCGACTCGGTCGATCGCGAGCGGCAGCGGCAGCTGTCCGCGTGCATCCAGGAGGCGAGCACGAAGAAGAAGGAGCTCGAGAACCAGACGCGCACGCTGCTCAAGACGGATCAGGCGCTCAAGGCCGAGCAGACGCGGTACGCGGAGCAGGTCGAGGAGCTGCAGCAGCAGAAGCGCCAGAAGGTGGGCGCGCACAAGCAGTGGCAGCGCGAGCGCGCGCTGATCGAGGCGAAGCGGCGCGAGCTCCGCGACCGGGAGCGCGAGCCGTCGCGCGAGGAGAAGCGCGCGCGGCTCATGAAGGAGGTGCGCAAGCTCGCGCAGAAGCGCGCGCAGAAGATGCAGGACCTGGGTGCGCAGACGGTGGAGATGAGCAAGGTCTCGGACCGGAAGCACGGCGCGCTGCTGAGCAAGTGGCAGTGGGACGCGTGCGGCGTGGAGCTGGAGAACGCGCTGCGCGATGTGCACGAGGCGGAGCGCGAGGCGGCGGGCGCGCTCGAGGCGGCGCAGGCGGCGCATCTGCGGGCGCGGCGCGAGGCGGCGGAGCTGCGGGCGCAGGTGCAGCGGCTCATCGACGAGGCGGGCGAGCTGGTGGCCGGACTGGATCCGAACGACGACGAGCTGCTCGATCTGGAGCGGTGCAGCGCCGAACTGCGCGCCGAGCAGTCCAAGCTCGAGCTCGCCGAGGGCGTGCGGCCCGAGGTGATCGAGCAGTATCGGCTGCGCCAGCGCGAGATCGCGCGGCTGGCCGAGCAGGTGGACGAGCTGAGCGAGCTGCATGCGCAGACGCTGGCCAAGATCGCCGCCACGCGCAAAAAGTGGGAGCCGCTGCTGCGGCAGTTGGTCGAGCAGGTTTCGCGCCAGTTTTCGCGCGCGTTTGATGCTATGGGTCTCGCGGGCGAGCTGCGCATCGGCGAGGATGCCGACTTCGAAAAGTGGAAGCTCGAGATCATGGTCAAGTTCCGAAACGCCGAAGAGCTCGCACCGCTCTCGGCACAGCACCAGTCCGGAGGCGAGAGGACGCTGAGCACCATCATGTACATCATGAGTCTGCTCCAGCTCAGCCGCAGCCCGTTTACGCTCGTCGACGAGATCAACCAGGGCATGGACCCCACCGCCGAGCGCGTGACGCACAACCAGATCGTCCAGCTCACCTGCCAGGAGGCCGCATCGCAGTACTTTTTGATCACCCCCAAGCTCCTCCCCGACCTTGCCGTGCATCGGCGCCAGAAGGTCCTCCTCGTCAACAACGGCGTCTACGCACAGAGGAGCTTCAAGCTCGACGCCGTCCTCAAGGCCAAGCGAAGAGCGACCCAGGTCAGCTGACGCACTTTGAGAATGTAGATCATGGGCATGCGCAGCGACAAAAACGACCGACGATTGAGTCCGGGCCAAGATGACCTGGCGATTCCTTTTCCGAGCGAGAGGGGGCAGAGTGGGGGCTTGAGTGATGGGATGCGATTCTAAGAAGAGAGCCGACAGGGAAGGGAAAGCAGGTGGATGCAGAGCAGTTGGATGCAGAGACGGACAAGCAGTTGGATGCTAGTGATACAGATGAGAGACTGGGACGCAGGAGGGGATGCGAGGAATACCGAGTTTGGGGGAAGGGGCAAAGGAAGCAGGAGATGCAAGGGTTAAAGCAGTTGGATGCTGTGTGTGGGATGCTGTTGAAACAAAAAAAGGGTAGGGTATAACTTCAAGGGGGGGGATGTTTACCAACGGGTGACGTCTTCCACCTCGCCAAAGACGGATTCCTTTACGCTTGCAAGCGGGTCTTGGTCGATGGTGAGCGGGGTGCGTTGGTAGAGATGGTGGAGTTTGGAGCGGAGGAAGTTGCCGACGCTGGCGTTGATCTGTTCGAATTCGAGCAAGAAGCCATCGTGGCCATCGGAGCTCTTTACACTGACAAACTCGGAACCCCTGACGAGTTCGTGGATGAGGAGTTGTTCCGGGGGCGCAAAGAGACCATCGCTCTCGATGCTGACCACGAGCACACTCGGTGGTGTCACCTTGCCTTCGACTTGATCGTGGGCAGAGAGGACATCGAGCACGTTGATCAACGCCTCATCCTCCGCCTCTGCACTCTGAGGCTTGGAGCCCGCGTCGAGCTCCACACCGACGACCGAGCCGGTGGACGAGCGAAGCACACGCCAACCCCAGCGGAAGCGCGCGACGTCGTGGCTGTCCATCTTGCGCGTGAGGTGGAGGTAGCAGTTGGCATCGAAGCGACGCACAAACTTGTCGCCCTGGTAGCGCAGATACGACTGCGCCGAAAAGATCTCGGGCGCCGTGCTGGGCGAAAAGGGCTCCACCAACCTCTCGACTGGCACCACTGGCGGTAGGGGCGGAGTGGTGGCAGTCGGTGGCAGCGATGCACCAAAGTATCCATTGCCGTTGGCGCTGCCAGCACCTGTGGCGACCAAGGAAGGAGAGGGGGACGAGTTGGAGCCGTAGGGTCTGACTTGGGGCGAGAGGTTTCCCTCGTTGTGTGCGGCGGCTGCGTCGTGTGCGAGCGAGGCTCTACGCTGATCGTCGCTCTGCTTTGCACTCGCCTCAGTCTCTTTGTCCGGTAGCGCCTTTGCGGCGCCGCCGCCCTGAAGCGCCTTGCCTACGCGTCTGCCGAAGCGGGATTCGAACGAGTCGCGCGAGCGGTAGGTGAGGAGGGCGGCCATCCTGGCTGCCGAGAGGCCGTTGCGCGGCGGCTCTGCGGGCTCGTAGTAGCCGTGCTTGAAGAGGGGATCCGAGTAGATCGACTGGCGCTGCGCTTCGGCCCAGGAGATGCACCATGCCGAGTGACGCGCCGAGGTGGCGAGCGGTACGATGGCCTGGATATACCTCTTTTGGTCGTGCTCGGTGCCTGGCCAGCGGGTGGGAAAGACGAGGGGCCATTCGAGCACGGCCATTCCACCCATCGAGCCCCCGACTACGGCGGCGATGCTCTCGACGCCGAGGAACTCGAGCACGAGCTTCTGGATGCGCACATCGTCGCGCACCGTGGTGGCAGGAAATTCTGGACCCCACCAGCCGTGGCCTTGCCACTGCGCCCTCTCCGTCGCGGCGTGCTCGAGTGCGGCGGTGTTGGTCGGATCCTGGTTGGCCCAGAAGGACTCACCGCCTGCCTGTGTGCAGGAAGAGGCGGAGCCGTAGGGGCTGCCGAGGACGTTGCAGCAGACGACGAAGAAGCGCGCGTAGTCAAAGACCTTGTCGACGCCGAGCAGCGGGCCCCACCAGTCCTCCACGTCTGCGGAGCCGGTGAGCGCGTGGCAGACGACGAGGGCATTGTCGCGCGTATCTGCGAGTCGACCCCAGGTCTTGAAGGCGACGGGGACGTTGGTGAGGACGACGCCCGACTCGAGCGGGAAGCGCGGAAAGAGGAGGTAGCGCTGTCGACCGGCGAGCAGGCTCGACTGGGGCGAGGTGGGACCGGGAATCTCGCGCGGACGCGGAAGCAGGTGGTCGTCGTACGCCATCGTATCTTGCAAAAGCCCGCTTCCGCCGTATGGGCCAAGGTGATGGGGAAAGCAATGGCGATGGACAGAAGGAAGAAGTGCAAAAAGCCGTGTCGTGTCGAGAGTCATGCAATGCAGTTCATCACCCCAGCCAAGCGTCGGATTGTGTGATTCCGGCTTCTTGCGCCGGCACTATCTGTCTCGGCCTAACACGTTGGAAGCTTGCACGTGTTTGGGCGCTGCCTCGAGCGAGTCGGCGGTGGGATCGGCAGAGCCGACGAGCCGTTAGCCGCTGTTTGCAATCCCAAATCCCAAATTACGAGACGAGCTTGGAGCTGGATTTGAGTGATTGGAAACCACCATCCATTCGGCCTAGCATGTCGGTGCCACACTCGAGCGGCGGTGTTCCGCTCTCGCCCACGCTCTCGGCCACGTCTTCGACCGCCTCTACGACAGCGACGGTGCTCGAGGGGCAGGGGAGTCCGCGCTCGCTGGTGAATCTGGGCAAGCAGCTCAAGTACCTCGCCATCGGCGGCGTGGTGACCTCGTACTTCCAGGTGTACACGCATCTCGTCGATGCGCTCAGCCTCGGTCTTTCCACCACGCCCGCCAAGCTCGCTGCGCTGTCTTTGGCGCTGTTGGGCCTGACGGTTGTGATGTTCACCTATGTGATCCTGCTCCCCGCACGAGGGCACGAGGTCAACTACATGGAATGGCGATCCGACTCGCGTCTCTCCACCGCCATCCCTCTGCTGACGGCTAGCATCATCCTTGGATGGTCGACACTGCTCCTAACCCTCAGCCCCGTAGGTGCACCTGCTCCTCCGGCGAGCTCGATCACCCAGAGACTCCAACAAGCAGCCGCGTTTACCGGACTCGACTCGCTCCAGGCTCGCATCGGCGCAGTGCCCAACTCGGCCTGGAGGGCGCAGAGCTGGGACAAGATCGCAGCGAGCTTCAAGATCGGTGCGGCTCCAGAGGATAGGTTGAAGCAGTACTTTGGCGTGCTCACGCAGAGGGCGGAGGATTGGGCTCGCATGAACATGCGTACCATCGGCTGGACCGGCGCCCTCGCCGCAAGCGTTGGCACCTATCTCCTCATCTTTGGAGCAGTAGGCCTCCTCGGATTCTTGGCCCCACATCCTTCCCCAAAACTCAAACGCTTCTAGTCAACACCCAGCGCACCAACATCCCCCCCTCCTTCGTTAAACCCTCCCGCTTCTTCGCTCCTCCGCCCTTGTCGTAATGCAAAACACACACACATCCTCATACCCATCCACGCGCACGCCCTTCACTGGCTACCAATGACTGTGAGCGAGAGAAAACAATATGCGTACAAATACAATCCCCACCGAAGCAGTCGTGCTCCGTGCGAGGCCAAAGGTATGCGGGTGGAAAGAACAGGGCTAGGAGCGATGTTCTGGAGGGGGGGGCATCTTTTCCCTCGCGCCGCTGATAGCACCCTCTCGTGCCATTCGAGAAGATGAAAGCGCTATGACTTCCAGCCCCTCTTTACGCCGGCGACGGCCTTCTTGCCTACCCTTTGGGTGAGGCTCTCCTGTACAGCCTCGCCCATCGCCTTGCGACGCCTACGCTTCATGCGCTGTCGGAAGGAGCGCTCGATGAACTGGAAGATGATCGCGTCGATGGCGCCCTGTGCAAAGATGAGCCAGCGCGAGAGCTGATGCAACCAATCGTGTGCGTTTCGTACCGATGCCTTTGGATCCGCCAGATCCACCGACAAGCGCGCGATCGAGATGGAAAACAGCAGACAGTACGCCGCAGGATACAGCAGCAACAACAACGACGCCTGCCGGTTCAACGTAGACCCGATCGACTCTACGCCATTCTCGTCCTGCGACGACGTCGACGACGTGCCGGTATACACGCCGGTATCTTCGCGCCCCACGCCCGTGCCCGTCGCTGTGCCCCTACGACCCGCACGCGCAGCTGCACCCTCCCCCTGACCAGCCGTAACATCCATGCCCCAGTTCCAGTCGTCGCCGAGCGCCTCCTCGAACGCCTCCTTGCTCGGCATCTCGACCATCACCTCTCCGGGCAGGATCTGCACCGCGCTGCTGCGTCGCTCCGAGCCAAGTCCCGTGCGCGCGCGCGCCATCTCGTCGTCGCCCATGGCGAGGATATCCGCCATGCGGTAGCTCCTCATCGGCGCCTTGTAGTGCTTCAGATGCTCCACCGGTGGCGTCATCATGTCAAAGTCGCCCGCATCCTTGCGTGGACGCATGCGCCGCGCGCCATCATCGCTCTCGTCATCACTGCTCCCCACGCCGCCTGCAGCGAAGCGCGAATCGCCCGTCGACGCCCGACGATCGCCTCGCATCCCCACACTGCTCACCGCATTCGCACCCGCGGTAAACGGTCTGCGCGACACGCTCCCCGCGGCGCCTCGCGAAGCGCCGGATGCGCGCACCGAGTCGTCGTCCGAGCCGCGCGGGAAGGAGCCGTTGAGCGGAGCGCTGGAACCCTTGGCCGAGAGCGAGTTGGCCGCACCCGCACCCCCCGCCGACGACGTCGAGGGCGAGTGCGGGCTGATGGACGAGGCGTCGTAGTGCGGCGCGTTGGCGCTCGCAATGTCGAGCTCGCTCGGCATCGGCCGACGTGATGCCATCGAGTAGTTGGGATCCAACAGCGCGTAGCTCGCCAGCGGCGCTGCAGCCGATGCTGGCGAAACCTCGCGCTCATCGTGCGCAGCGCGCGCGCCGGCGTACGAGAGCAGACCCGAGAGCGAAGTATCCGCCTCCTTGTCGTCCATGTCGACGTCGACGTACGAGTCCTTGCGGCGCGCGCCCGGATCGAGCGTGGTCATCTCGACGCTGCCGTCCTTCTCGACGAGCGACGACGAGCGGCGACGGTGCGGCGCCGGATCGTTCTTGTTGAGGCTCGGAGCGATGCGGCTGGCGTTGGACGTCTTTGTGCTGTGCTCCGCAGACGAGGCGGGTCCAGACGAACCGTGCTCCTGCGGTGCCAACGCGGTCTCGAGAAGAGGCTGATGCTGCTGCTGCTGCTGCTGCTGCTGCTGCTGGTGCGCGATCGTGTTTCGCGCCTGGCCGTGCTCGAGTAGCTGCGGGTCGGAAGGGTGGGGGTTGATGGGTTTGGACTGGAGGTGCGCCTGGTTGGTGGAGCGGCCGCGGCTGTGGCTGAGCGAGTTGGAGTGACCGGCCTTGGAGAAGAGGTTGGTTCGGCGTAAGAAGAAGAAGAGGTGGGTGTAGAGGCAGAGGATGACGACGAAGACGATGGCGCGCGGGACGAACTGGAAGAGCGCGGTGAAGAGGAAGGGGGTGGTGAAGGCGCAGTAGCCGCCTCGAAAGCCGAATCCGCCGAGGCCAAAGGGGATGGCGTTGATGGCGAAGGAGAGGACCCAGAAGATGGGCCAGAGCCAGCGGACGCGCTTTTCGACGGTGAGGGTGAAGGAGGAGAGGGGATGTACGAGGATCATGTAGGTGACGATGGCGATGGAGAGGTTCCAGAGGTGCTGGGAGAAGATGGAGCTGACGAGGACGTAGCCGAGGAAGGTGCAGGGCTGGTGATGCTGTACGAGGTTGATGTTTGCGATGAGGCAGGCGGTGGTGATGATGATGACGACCGAGGTGGCGAGGTCGGAGGTGGCGAGGCCGAGGATGAGGGCGTGGCGGAGCTTGCGGCTGCGCCTGTTGATGCAGTAAGGGAGGATGATGGCGATGGAGCCGAAGAAGGAGAGGCAGCAGATGACCATGTCGACAATGTTGCCGGTGGTGCCGACGCTCTCGCGCTGGAAGGTGGCGGCGGGGTCGGTGGTGTTGTCGGCGGCGATGACGCGCACCGAGGGGTCCTCGTAGTGGAACCCCCAGGCATGGGGCAGCGCCGAGGGCTGTAGCAAGCTCATGGGGAGCAGAGGCGCCGCACGAGCGAGTCGTGGGCAGGAGGCGAGATCAAAGATTGCCAGGCCGCGGTGGAGAGGCAAGAGGGCGAGAGCGCTACGAGGCGTGCGCGACGCAGGGTATCAACATGCAGCGTGATCAGACGAGTGGAGTCATGGGAGATGGGCGGCGCAGGTGGTAGATAGGAGTAGGCCGTATGTGATGATGGCGATGCGCAATGGTGGTGGGTGATGAACAAGTAGCGGCGGGTACGGTATGAAGCCAAGAGGGGTCTGGATGGCGGTGGGGGATGGTGTGCAACGTCGGGTGCGGTTGTGAGTGGGAGAGTAAGCACCAACCGCCAGCCGCTCTGCCACTTTGGGCCGTTGCCGGAAAAGCAAACCAAAGCGAGCAAAACCACGCTGGCTGGTTGAGAGCTGGTCAGGCACTCGCTCGGTCTCACTCACCCGCTCACTCATTGCCGTTCAGACGCCGCCGCGCGGTTGGATTCACAATTTCGGATTTTCTCTTTCTCTCATTTCTCCCATTTCTCTCATTTCGAAAGA
Organism: Moesziomyces globuligerus; assembly: GCA_030849465.1. Lineage (NCBI taxonomy): Eukaryota > Fungi > Basidiomycota > Ustilaginomycetes > Ustilaginales > Ustilaginaceae > Moesziomyces > Moesziomyces globuligerus. The sequence continues at coordinate 33,385 of JARVLF010000012.1, forward strand.
AAGACGCTCGGGCGATCAAAAGCGCGCTCTGGATCTGCATTGCAAATTCAGACGCCGTGCCGAGGCTGCAAATGAGAGCCAACTCGCCTCGTCCATGCTGCAGCCTCGATGCAGCCTCGATGCAGGCACGCGCCGACTCGATGGCGCGCTCCCTGGATGACCGCCGCCACGGCGCCGGGTGCGTGTCGTGCTCAACATCAAGTCCACACTTGGCGCTGTCAAAAAGAGGCGTTGTCGGAGCGGCTGCCGACACTGTCACCGGCTGAACCTCTACATTTTTGCCCTCGTGTTCGCGCATCGCTTTGACAGCATCTCCTTGTCCCGCCACCCACATCGGCCATCGGTCCCATCGGCCCCGTCGCGGCAGCCTCCGATCTCCTTTGCCCCCTTTTTCTTTTTGCTGCTTCTGCCCGATCGCTGCTGGGCCAGGTCTTGGCGCTCGTCGTCCCGTCGAGCCGCATGTTAGGGCTCGCTGAGAAAAACAGAGGGGCAGGGTCGAACCGAGCTAGCCGAGAAGCGGAGTTGCGATTTTCTCTCGCAGGCAGCAGCAGCAGCAGCAGCGCACTCACAATACAGGAGCCAGCTCGGTGCGGCGGAGTTGAACCACTTGTCTCGCCTCCCCCTCCCGGTGCCTTGCCACTCACACCCTTCATCACCACCGCTCGACCATCACACCGTCACACGGCGTTGCACTTTGCAACCAACCAAGGGTGCAACTTGTGGGAAAGGGGGATGGGCAAGGGTGTGCGGCCAACCAGGTCCGGGACCCCTTGCAGCTCATTGTCCGGCCAACAGAGGCGTGGAAACCGCTTCAAAGCGCTAGGCGGAACAACTCACTTTGCCCTCCCTCGTTTGCCGAGCTGCACATCATCCAGTCGCCGCGCCACTCTTGCTGCCCCAGCAGCCGTGGGAGAGTCAGAAACGCAAAGTCCCGTCCCCCCTCGCTTGCCTTTCCCTTGGCTCCCACATGCCCCAACCATCCTCTTCATGCAATCCATGCGCTTGCCTCTCACGCTCCACGCTCCCAACAGCCTTGGCGCACATCGCAGCACATGGGAGTCTCAGTAGTTTTGCCATGCAGAGGTCTATCGTAGTGCAGCCCCAGCAGCGTCGGCTACTTTGGCGCTCATGGCGCTCGGCTCGTCGAATGCCGACGCATCGCCAGCCTTGGGCTCGTCTGGCTCGACCGCCGCCTCGCCTGCTCGAGGCGCCTCTGCATCCACATGCGTCCATGCCTCGCTCGAAGCGCTTTCCGCCGCCGTCGTCGCCTCGCCGATACCCGCCGGTACCTCGCTTTCTTCCCCCTCGATAGGCGCCGCTGGTGGCGACGCATCCGCCTCCGCATCTGCCGCATCGGCAATGCAAGTCTTAGCCGTGTCTTTCCCTGATGGCGACACGCTCGTGTCGTCCTCTGCTGGTGTTGATACAGCATCGGCTGCGTCCGAAGTCTTTGCCGTCCCTGAGCCTGCTTCGACCCGTGGCTCTTCGAATGATGTTGTCCCGTGTGGTGTATCTTCCTGCTTGATCGCCTCGGTGCGCTGCTCGTCTGCGCTCGGCTCGTGCCTGACCGTCTGCTTGGGTGCATGTCGCAGCGCCTGGGCCAGCTGCGGATGTTGCTGCAGCAGACTCCGGCTCAGCAGCACCTCGTCGATGCGCGCAAACAGCTTCGCCTCGTCGCCGCTCATCTCCCTCGCCTCCACCTTGGCTTCGAGCTGCGGTCGGAACGGCTGCATCTCCCTCGCAAAGTTGCCGAGCGCCGTCCTGGCCACCAGCTCGGCCGCCTGGTGCACCGTCTGCGTCTTGATCCGCACCGCCTCGAGCTCCGCCTTGGCTCGCTCCGCCCGGCTCGCCTTGCTCCTCGCCGGCGCACCGCGCTCGCCGTATTCGAGCACGTCCAGCGCCGCACCGAGCTGCATCGACGCAAAGAAGAAGTTGATAAACAGCGAATGCGCCAGCTGCCGCACATCGTAGATCGTCATGTTGGGCAGCAGGATCGCCAGCCACCGTGGATACTCGGGTGCCACGAGCATCGACAGCTCCGCCGCCAGCAATGCAAACAGACACGCGAGCCTCCAGAAGCTCACGCCGCTCGCGCCTCCGCCATTCATGTACCCGAACAGCGCGTACATGGCCGGGTTGATCGTGTAGAAGCCTACGAGGCTCATCAGCCCGCGCCGCATAAAGTCGCGCGCAGACTCGCAGTCCTTCCACTCGGCGACCTCGGCGCCGAAGCGGTCGTACGCGAAGCGCTTCACGGGCTCGGAGAGCGCATCGTGCGCGCGGCGCAGCACGATGAAAAACGCCTCGCCCTGCTCGCCCACCTTGTCCGGATGGTAGCGCCGTGCGAGCGCACGGAACGATCGCCTCACCCCCTCGCCGTCCACATCCAGCGGCAGCGCAAGCAGCTGGTAGTAGTTCGGTTGCGCTGTGGCAGCAGCGTTGACGAGTTGGTAGACGAGCGTGCCGACGATGACCGCGGTGCGTGCGAGTTGCACGTGGTTGTTCCGACGTTGCACCGCAGCAGGCGCAGGCGGCGTGACGAGCTGCATCGAGTAGCACGCATTCAGCAGCAGCTGAGAGCCGAACGACGGCAGCCACCACCACGTCAGCAGCGACGTGAACTGCGACACGTCCACCTTCATCCTTGCGCGGCCTTCGAGATCGGATGCGGGATGTGGTGTTTCAAGTTGGACCTGTGTCGCCTGCGTTGGCTCGAGAGCTCTGGCAGTTCAGGGTCCAGGGCGTGTGCACATGGATCACGTAAGCGTGACACCGCCTCCATCCGTTGTCCACCACTTTTTAAGCGACGAAAAAATTCCAAAATCCCAGACTTGAGTGCTGGGCACACGAGCCGCCGCCGCACGAGGACGCTCTTTTTTCACCTTTGCTGGAACTTCTCGACAGGGAGAGCTCAAAGTGACACGACGAGCTCCACCAAAGGGTCCACCTGCTCGACTGCCACCATCCATTCGCCATGCCTGCTGTCAAGCGCAAAGCAGCTGCGTCCAGCAGCGGCGCCAAGCCCAAAAGACCCACCAACAGGCAGGCGCGCACCAACCCCGCACGCCGCCCCAAACTCGCCGCCCAGCTCGACATGTACATCCGCCGCGACGATGACGACGAGATTCCCGACGACGACGACGATGGAGCACAGACGCCCGCGCCAAAGCAGAACGGCAAGGCCGCAGCACACGATGTCGAGTACGAGCCAGAGTCGGACGAGGCCTCGGACGTAGCCGACACCGACGACGACGCAGAGGAGCCCGCAGGCGTCAAGACCGTCTCGGCCGCCAACCTCGCCTTCCTCGAGGGGCTCGACAAGAACAAGGCGCTCGACGTCTCCCAGAAGGATGCCAAGCTCAAGGCCAAACAGCTCAAGCGCGACGACCGCAGGGCGTTTGACGACGAGCGCAAGCGCATCGCCGCCGAGAACAAGGCACGACTCGCCCAGCCGCTCTCGGAGGAGGACGACGACGACGACGATGAGTTCGACTCGGACCTCCTCAGCGACCAAGAAGAGGAGCAAGAAGAGGACGACGAGGTGGTGAGGGGGGAGAAGAGGCACTTCCAGGAGTACAGCGATGTGTCCGAGGGCGAGGAGGTGGGTGCCTCGTCGGACGAGGACGAGGCGCCGACACGCAAAGCCGAGCCGAAACGCAAGCTCAAGACAGACGACGACGCAGAGGCATCCTACCTCGCTAGGTTGGGCAAGCGCAAGGCGCGCGAGCAGTACATGCTCGAGGAGGAACGCAGGAAGCGTGTCAATGCCAAGCTGCCTGTCCGAAGGCTCGATGGCGAATCGGCCAGCAGCGAAGAGGAACTCGATCAGGAGGACGACGAGGTGGAGGACGAGGATAGGGAGGAAAGCGAGCCGGACGGTCTCGGTTCCGATGTGCCATTCGACTCTGCCTCGGACGAAGAGGCTCCCGCACCCAAGAGCGCCAGCCGTGCCGTCCACGCGCCGATTCCCCGCGGTGGCGAGAGCTCGGACGACGAACCGCTGCCGTCCGCATCTGCGCCTGCCGCGCCGCACACGTCGATCACGCACTCGGCGCGCTTCAACCTGACAGCTCCGTACGACATCCTGCTCACCTCGCACGCGTGCCGCCTCCCGCGCGCCCCCGCCAAGCCCAAGGCCGCGGCCGCCTACCGAGCGGCGGTGGCCGCGGCGCAGAAGCAGACGCTGCTGCTGGCGCGCAACCAGATCGCCTCGCTCGCCTCGCAGATCATCGCGGACCCCGAAGTCAACCTCGGCCTGCTGCGTCGGCTCGCCGTCTTTGCCGCGCCCACCGTCGCTGCTCCGCCCGAAAAGGTCGCCGAGATCAAGGCGGAGCAGGCCGCAGCCAAGGCCGACGCCGCGCGCGCCTCGACGCCGAGGCCGACCAAGGTCGAGGTGCCGCCGGCGGTGCGTCAGCTCGCGCTGCTCTCGCTGCTCGCCGTCTTTGTCGACATCCTCCCCGGCTACCGCATCCGCAGCCTCTCGGACAAGGAGCAGGAGGAGAAGGTGGGTCAGGACGTCGCGCGGCGTCGCGAGTACGAGGCGGGCCTCGTCGGCGTCTACCGCGACTACCTCGAGCTGTGCGAGGCCGAGCTCAAGGCGGCCGCCGCCGCGGCCAGCGGAGCCGAGGACCCAAAGAAGGCGCGCGTCGGCGTGGGCAAGTTGGAGCAGGCAGCGGTGCGCGTGTTTGCGACGCTGGCGGTGCGTGCGGTGCACTTTAACTTTCGCCAGAACATCCTCGGTGTGGTGGTGGCGCGGCTGTCGCGGCGGAGCTGGGGTGCGGACGAGGAGGCGTGTTTCGAGGCGATCCAGAGCGTCGTGCTCGGCGATCGGACGGGCGAGGTCTCGCTCGAGGTGGTCCGCCTCATCCACCGCATGACCAAGGAGCGCCGGTACAAGGTCAACTCGCGCGTGCTCGATCTGCTCCTCCACCTGCGCCTGCGCGACGAGCTGGGCAACAAACGTGCCTCGACCACCACGGCGACCGATCCCGAGGTCGAGGCGGCCAAGGCGCGGCGCGAGGCCGAGGAGCGCCGTGCGGCGATGAAGGCGCGCGAGAAGCGCGGCAAGGGCGGCAAGGCCAAGGCCAAGGAGGTGCGCAAGGGCCTCGCTACGCATCTGAGCAAGAAGCAGGTCAAGAAGCAGAAGGAGATCCGCGCCATCCAAGACGAGATGAAGGAGGCAGAAGCGACGGTCGATCTCGAGCTCAGGGAGAGGAATCAGACCGAGACGCTCAAGCTCGTCTTTGTGCTCTACTTTACCGTGCTCAAGGCGCCGATCGGATCGGTGGCGGTCAAGGTGCTCGAGAGCACGATGAAGGGGTTGAGCATGTATGCGCATCGGGTCAACGTCGACTTTTTCCGCGATCTGCTCAACGTGCTCAAGCTGCACGTCCAGACCAACGCTACGCTTCTGGATTCCAACAACCCCGACGCTTCTGCGGTGGATTCGGACGACGAGTCGGGGAGTGAGGATGAGTTGGACAACGTCTTGTTGGATCAGTCGATGCTGACGCAGGTGATTCGACAGATCGTCGTGGCGCTCAAGACGACGTTTGACCTTTTCCTCAATCAGCACGAGGCGAGTGTTTTGAACCTCGATCTGTCCGAGATGCTTTCGCATCTGTACTATGTGCTTTTCTTCCTGCCGTTTGTAGCCGAGACGCATCTGATCCAGCATGCGACGTTGGTTGATCTGGCACTCGATTCCATCCACGCCATCCTCATTCGATCACGCACCGCCTTTGCAGCGCATGTTTACGCGGGCTTTGCTAAACGGCTCACGATCATCGCACTGCAACTGCCGGCGCAGAGCGCGAAAAAGGCGCTCGGATTGACGGCGCATCTGTTGACCAAGCAGACCGCGGCACAGAACGCCGTCTCGGCCATGGCACTGCTCGACCTCGACGACCAGAGCCGAAACGGAACCTACCAGGCAGACGGAAAGTCGCTCGCCAACAGCAGAGTGCTCGATTCGGGTCAGACGCTCCTCTGGGAACTCTGCCACCTCGCTACCACCTCCAACGCAGACCTCGTCCAACAGGCCCACAACGTCTGGGCCCTCAAAGACTCCGCCTCCTAGCAACCCACTGCACAAGCGAAAATGACAAACTCACACAGAGCAAAAGAAAGAGACAGAGACAGACTCTCTCCGCCATGCTACGCATCGCGAGCTGAGGGCTACACACGCGCACACGTGAGGCAGCAAAGGAAGAAAACAAGCGCTGCATGCATACAAGGAGCGTCAGAGACCAAGAGCTGAAATGTCCATAAGAGAGAGAGACAAAAGACGATCAGGACGAAGAGTGCGAAAAGGGGGAAAGAAGGGTTATTGGTAGGGCTGGAGGGTGAAGGGGCAGGCAACGTTGTTGACCTGGGTGTTTGTGTGTTTACGACCGATGAGGCCGTTGATGTTCATGCTGAGCTGGATGGCGAGGTTGAGGGTGGGTCTGGACTGGCCCTGGATCTGGGGAGCGCACGCCTGGTAAAAGTCCTGCCAGGTCTGATCTCCGGTGGCGTTGATGCTGACGTAGCTGAACTGGACGGGGAGTTGAAAGAGCGTATTGCCCCTAGGCTTGAAGCTGAGTTGGTCCATTTGGCCCTTGCCGACGAGGCGGAAGGTGTTGAGGTCGGTGACCTGCATCGTCACGTCGCGCGCGTGCGTTGCGATCCAGCTGGCGCGGTTGTTGGCGCGCAGGTTGAAGCCCATCTGCATGGAAAAGTTGGTCGGGCTCCGGTTGACCTGCATGCTGGCGCCGTTGGGTAGCGCCGTGACGGGGTTGGTCGAGAGGATGGCAAACGTCGGGACGCGCGGGATGACAAAGAAGAGCAGCACGCCGAGCGCAGCGAGGATGAAGAACGCGAGGAAGACGGCGACTCGCGGGCTCAGCCAGCCCCAGAGATGGTCTTGTCCAGACACCCAGAGTGCGCATCGTTTCTTGCGGTGGCTGCGTTTGCGACGTCGTTTGGAACTACGCGTCATCTCGCGCAGCTCCTCCTTGGTATACTCGTTGCCCAACGCCGGGACGGTGATGAGTTCGATGCCCGTGGTGGAGTCTGCATGCTGCGGACCCATGCCGCTGATCGCATTTGCGCCTGCTGGGGTCGAGTACTGCGAGATGCGATTCGGGTTGTTGGAGACGACCATCGAACGACGCGGATCGGCGTTGCGCACATCGAATCCAAACGCCTCGGAGGGGAGCAACGACTTGCGGTTTCCGGGTGTGTCCGCATACGGCGTCTCGACCAGCGACGCCTTGCTCGCATCCCAGTACGCATCGCTCTGCGAGGCCAAAGCCGAGGTCGAGGTGCGCGCGGGCATGGGCCGCGTCATGTTGAAATCATCGTACACGTTCCAATCCTCGTCCTCATCGTCGTCATCGTCGTCGTCGTCGTGGTGTTGGAGATGGTTGGGGTGATCGTCGGCATGGGCGCGCGCATAGGCGTACGAGTTGGCCGGGCGCGTATCGTATGCGCCCGAGCCTGCGATGGGCAGCGTCGATGCAGGCGCCGAATCCAGCGACGCGCGCACGGGATAGTCAAACGGCGACTCGGCCGCATCGGGCTGGGAGGGCTGCGCCGGATGACCGTACGCGTCCGCGGCCGAAGCATAGTGGTAGGCGTTCGACATGGCTTGCGCGCTTGCCGACGAGGTCGAGATGAGATGGTGGAGGTTGGGCAAAACCCAGTCTCGGCGCTGCGCAGCAGTGTGAGTGTGCGGTGTGGATTGTGATTCACAATTAGGAGCCCTTCATTCCTGAGCTGCAGCTCCTCCCCTTTCCCCTCTCTTTCGGCGCGCCAGATCAGTACAGCACAGCACAGCACAGCACAGCACAACAGCACTGCTTCGAGCTGCTTTCAGGGTGCAAGGCTGCAGCTCCGCACCCATCAAAAGACGGCGCTTTTCCGGCGCGGGCGCGCATCGAAATTTGTACAGTAAATTCACCGAAATTGCCCCCCAAACTCAGCTGGCTCAGCGAGCTGCCTGAGACCAACACCTCTTGTCGCTCTCTCGCAGGCTAGCTTCTCTGGCTGAAAAATACAGCCATGACCCATGGTGACGATTCACACTCTGTGTGTGTGTGTGTGTTTGTGCGTGTGGTTCTGGTTGTGCTAGGGCTTGGTCGACTGGCTGGCCTTGTACTTCTTGAGCACGAGGAGCGATGCTGGCGGCGGCACATCTACAAAGCCGGGCGCGAGGGCGGGCGCCATGGGGTACAGCGGTGCGTTGTCGCGCGGCGTCGTCGCGCCCGAGCCACGTCCAGGGCGCGGTGAGGCATCGCGCGAGACGCTCCTGCTGCCCGTCGAGTCGGATGCCTCGTTGCTACGTCCCCTCGACTTGCTCCCCGGGCTCGAGACGGTGAGCGAGCGCGAGCGCGGGCCCGAGCCCGCCGCGGTATCGGCGCTCTCGCCCGAGCGCGTGAGCGAGCCGCTACGCTGCCGACCCATCGCCTCTGCGCGCGGTCTCGACACGGCTCGACGATCCACCGCATGGCTCCCCAGCATGAGCCCCGGTTCGGCATAAGCCATCGTTGGACTCTGAACATTCCTCTGCCGAGCGCCACCATAGCTGGAAGCTTGGTGGTAGGGCGACGAATCCGACGACTTGGCCTCGCCCTCGGCCGATGCGGTCGGCGTGGGTGCACTGCTCCGACCGAGCAGCGCAGCGTACAGGCCGTTGGGAACCACGGTGCGCTCCTCGCCCTCGTTCTTCCGCCGCTTCAGCGGCGTGTCGACGGCGAGCTGCGTGATCGTATCGCGGCGCTGCTGGAGCACCGCCTCGAGCTCACGCGGAGGCTCGAGCGTCTCGCGCTCCGAATCGCTCGACCACTGATCCGCATCCTCCCACTCGCTCGACCATCCTGACGGTCGCAACCGCATGCGCGCCTTGGCGTTCCGACTCCCCCTCCCCCGTCCGGCACGGCCAGGAGCTACTGTGCCGCCTCGACCCGCGACGAGCGAGCGGAAGAGCGCCTTGCGCCGCCACACATCGCCGCCCCCCGCGCTCGCGCTCCGATACCACGCGCGCACCAGCAGCGTCGACAGCGCCTCGTGGTCGAAGCGCGAGATGCAGCGCACCGTCACCACCCCCTCCCCCACCGCTAGCGACAGCGTCAGGCTCGTCGAAGGCACAGCTTCCAATGCCGGTAGCGCCGCATTCACCGCTACGGGGTTGTCGTTCTCCAGCACCCACTCGAGCGCACGCAGCGGCCAGACGTGCTCGGCCACGGGCAGCACCGCCTCGCCCGCGCGCGGCTTCTTCCGATACACATCCACACGCCATCCCTTGACGGTGATCCAGTGCAGCTTCCACTTGGCCGCCTTGGCGCGCGTCCGATCCTTGCCCACCGCACCGGCCTTGAGCACGTACACCCAGCCTTCAAAGTACGCGTCCAAGCACGCCGCATCCGCCTCGGGCCCCACATCCACCGCATTCGTCCACCCGCCGCCGCGCTGGGGTGAGCGTGGCGCTTCCTTGCCCGCACGCGGCGCACGCACGAGCTCGGCGGTACGCACGGGAGCGAGGTAGACGCGTTCGGTCGGGATCGCCCAGTGCAGCTCGAGCAGCTCAAACGGCCGCACGCCGTACGAGCCCGCCGTCTTCCACTCCTCGAGCTCGCACCCATTGGCAGCCGAGATGAGCGTCAGCTTGGGCGAGAGCGGATGCGCTGTCTCGTTCGGCCGCGTCGGCTCGTCCCACCGCAGTCCGGCACCTGCCGAAGGCGTCGGCGATGCATACGAGACGCCGTCGCCCCAGGCCGAGACCGAGCCGCTGGACGAGGTGCGTCGTACCGTCTCGCCCAGAGGTTTGGCTGCACGTCTGACGGGATCGTCGTCGTCGGCAGAGCCACGGAGGAGGTCGAGGAGGTCGGTGTGGACGGCGCGGCGCTGGCTCGATTCGGCCACCAGACGTCGCGTCGGGAGCGCGGCCGAGACTTTGGGCAGCGACGACTTGCGCACGGGCGACGAGACGGTTTCGGGAACGGGAGGGATCTCGTCTGCCTCTCCGCGCGATCGCAGCACGTCGGCTGCAGTCACCGTACGGCTGCGTGGTCGTGTCGGCGATGCGGCCACCTCGACCATCGCCGACGCTGCGGCGGGGGGATGGCGTGGGCTCGAGAGCGGCGACCGTTCGGCCTGCGTACCCCACTGCATGAGCGAAGCGTCGTCATCCGCCGTCGTGACCAGCCCGGCCTCGTCCGAGCCCGTCGACGCGAGCGAGTCCATCGAGTCGGCGCCGGACTGCGCATAGAACGCGCGCGGCTCGTGCGGGCTGGCGAGCCACGGCGATCCGGCACTCCCGGCGCTGACGCTGCGGTCGGTAGAGACGAGACTACTGCCGATCGTCGGTGTCGATGCGATGCTGTGCGAAGGCGATCGGAGCGTCGACGTCCTTGACGCCGTCCACTGCGCGAGCCTGAGGCTCGCCAGCTGTTCCTCGAGCTTGGCGTCGCGATCGCCACGGATGAGCCGCGGGTCGAGTCGGATCGCCCACTCGTCCTCGCCCTCTCCCTCGTGCGACGTCGCATTCGAGCCCGACGACGCCGCCATCCTTGACGCCATGCCCAACTCGGACGCTGGAGGCGAAAGGGTCATGGTTGAACTCGACACCCCCCTGCCCGTCGCCATCGCCGTCGTGATCTCGGCGCGCTTGGCCTTGGTCGTCCTTGCCTTTGCCGCGGCCAGTGCAGCAGCTACTGCAGTGGATGCATCGGTGAGATCGGGCGCAGGGCTGATAAACGTCCGAGGAAGGGAGAACGTTCGGGTCTTAAGGACGCGGTCATGTCCAGCAACAGGTGCTAGCTTAGCATGCGTGGCTGCGGTGAGTGCGTCTTGGTAGAAGCGGTATGAGAGCGACGGATCGTGATCGGGCGCATTGATCTTGTGCAGTGCCGCGTCCTTGATCGCACCCACCGTCTGCGTCGCCGAAACGTGCATGCGCAGCCACACGTCCTTGGGCACCAACCGCACATAGACCGGAATCCGTCCCTCCCGATCCCCCCCACCCGTGCCCGTCCGTGCACGCCGTGACGACGAGGCCCCAGAGACCCCAGAGGTAGCAGAGGTGGAAGACCCCGTCGTCGCCATGGACAGTTTATGCTGCAGCATCGCACGCCAAAGATGGGTGGGGCGCCGAGGAGGCTAGATGTATATGCACTCGCTCCAACCCCGCTTCGCGTCGTGGGGTGGTTCTGGTGGTGGTGGAAGCCGATATGCGGCGTGGCCCGCCCGTGCAAGTCCGACGCTGCGATGTCGCCGAGACGATGGATGCAACAAGCAAGAGCCAAGACCGGCCGAGGCGAGCATGCATCCCTCGCCAATCCGTCAATGCTCGGCTCCATCCGCCCCGTCTGAATGCCGGTCAAAATTCCAAGCCCACTCGGAAATCTGTCTCGAAGATGTAACATTGTACTGTAATTGAAGCTGATTTTTCGCTCCCTCTTTTCCAAGCCCCATTTTCCAGCTCGCTTTTCATTTTCAGCCACTACTACCCATCCAACGTCTCGACATGCCTCTTCCTACCCTTCGCACATCTTCACTTCGCATCACTTCGCATCACTTGAAAGCACTCGTCCTACTCGCATGCACAGACCAGCCAGGCGAGCATCTCGTATCCAATACCCATATCAATGCTAGGCGAGGAGAATCTCGTCAACGACCGCCGTGTCTAGTACAGCGAGCCCTTCAGACTGCGTGGCCAGCCGTAGTCCATCATCTCGTCGTCCCAGTCCGGTGGAAGCTCAAACGACGTGCGCGGGTCCTTGGCGCGCTTCTTGATCGCCTTGGCCCTCGCAGCCGCAACCGTGTTGATCGCCGCCACCGCGTTGCGTCCGCCGCCTTTCTTGCTGTCCCAGATCCCCGGCCCACCCGGCAGGTTGACCAGGATGTGACGCGGTCGCGGCGTGCCCGACTTGCTCGTCGCTGATGCCGCAGGCCACAGGTCCTCCTCCTCCTCCTCCTCTTCGTCCTCGTCGCGTGCAGAGCGCATCGACGAGCTCGATCGATGCGTACGCACCAGCTTCGGAGGCGCCTTGCGCGGCGCAGCCGGCGAGCGCGAGGCATTCGCCAGCCGCGGATCCAGGCTCGAGCGGCGCGCCGGTCGACTCGTGCGCGGCTTGCGCGACGACGAAGCCAGCGCCATCTCATCGTACGACGCCGTAAGATCCGACAACGCACGCGTCGGCGCCTTCTTGGCCATGCTCATGCGCGCGTGCACCACCTCCTGCCCGGCTGCGCGCGTCGTGGCACGCTTCTTCTGCATCGCCGTCTTGCGCTCTTCCTCGAGCAGCTCCTCGGCATCCAGGTCCGAGCCTTCCTCCTCTTCCTCCTCCTCCTCGGACGCAGCGTCCTTGCCGTTATCCGAGGCATCGCTGTCGTCGTACTGCCACACACGACCTTCGCGTGGACGCTCGGGTCGGACGCCGAGTTGCGGAAGCGGCACCACCGATACGCCTCGCGCATCCGGTCGGCGCGGCAGCCACGGCGAAGGCACGGGCGTGCTCACCGAAGGATCCAGCGAGATGCGCTTCGAAGACACGGGTGACGGCGCATGCGTCGAGCCGCTGGCGCCGTGCAACGACGAGACCGACTTGCTGCCCGTCGAGGCCGAGGCCGCGTATCCGACCGCAGACGACTTGCGCGAGAGCGTGCTCTCGGGCGATTCGCTGCGTGCCGTCGACGGAGGAGGCCTTGCGGCATCGGGAGACGTGGGAAGCGTGACTGGCGCGGCGGTGGCCCCGTTCTGGTGAGTGCGCTCAGAAGCCTGCGCTGAAGGAGCTCTCTCGTGCTTCTTCCAGCCCTCGTCGGCAGACACGTTCACCGAGCCATGAAGATGCGTGCGTACCGTCTTGTCGCTGTCGGTGGTAGCCTTGCGCATGATGGAGCCCACAGCGCGCGTGATCGACTTCTTCTCGTGCGCCGTGTCGCGCGAGGCCGACTTGGCAAGCGACGTCGAGCCCGTCAGCGCGGGCGCCGCTGACGTCGATGCTTGGCTCAGTCTGTTGGCGCTCTTGGCTGCCAAGTCCTTTGGCTGCTCGGCGGACGCATCCTCGCCCAGGCCGGGCGAGGCGACGCCGCGACCTCCCGACACGCTTGCCTGTCGACGCTGGTTGTTGCGACGAGTCTGCGCCAGCACCTCGGCTCCGAGCGCAGCCACTTCATCTTCGTGCCTTCGTCGGATTTCTTCCGCCTTGTCGGCAGTGAGGCCCAGTCCCGTGTTCTGACGTGGCGTGACGTCTCCGGTCACAACACCAGTCTTGCTGAGCAGCTGGCTTCGACCCATGGCTGCATCGTCGTTGGAGGCTTCGGACATCATGGACGACTCGAGACCGGCGGCAGGAGGCTCTTCCGAGACGGGCGATGCGACCAGCTGGGAAGCTTCGCCAAGCGGGCCGCTCGTGTCTTGCGACATGTCCGCTGCGGCCTCGGAAGGTTGCAGAGAAGGCTGCTCTGTCGGGGCGAGATCGACGCGCCCGTTGGTTGCGACTGCCGTGTTGATTGACAGCGGCATGGGCTCGTCGACGGATGCAGAGATCTCCTGCTCGGCCTGTAACTCCGGTGCTGCGATTGCAGAAGCGACGGCGGTGGGTTCTGCAACTTCACCGGCAGTGCCGACTTCGGGTGCTGGCGGTGGTACGAGGTCCGAAGCGACGACGACTGCTTCCGCCTTGTTCGTGTCACCATCCTCCATCTCGGATGACGGGACGACGGCAGACGCGGCAGGCTGCTGAGCTTGAGCGGCAGCAAGTTCTGCCTCTTCTCGCTCCTTGCGAGCGCGTGCCTCCCTCTCGCGGCGGCGACGACGCACCCACGCCATGCCCGAGCCATCGTCTTCCTCGTCTTGCTCAGCCTCCATGTAGGCTGCGAGGCCCTTGTGGTCGGTGCTGTTGGGCGTGGTGGCGAGCGAAGGCGGGCCGCTTCCGCCAAGACTGCGGCGAGAAGCTTCGCGAGCGAGGCCGGCAAAGCCCCACTCGACAAACTCGGGCTCTTCCTGGCTTGGCTGGTCGTTGACGCGACGTGCGCGGATCTTGGTGCCGTCCGGAAGCGTGACCATGCCTGTACCTCCTGGACGTGCCAGACGGATGAGCTCCCTTCGACGCGCGCGCTCGTCTTCGTCGCCCGAGCTGATCGCGCCACCGCGGCTGCGGGATCGTCGGCGAGAATGCGAAGATTTGCGCTTGGGCTTGGAACCAGAGGCGCCCGACCTGCCGCGATCCTCGTCGTCGTTCTCGGAAGCAGCCTTGCGGTGCGCGTCCGTGCTGGGGCCGTCTGACAAGCTGCCGGTGCTCTTGCGACGCAGACTGTGGCCGTCCTCGGTGTTGTTGTCGTCTGCATCGGCGCCAAGACCAGCGCTGCTGTTGCTCTTGGAGTGGCGCCGCTTCGTGTAGTACTGCGGCTTGAAGTACGCCGAGGGCATGCCCATGAGGTACCACTTTCCCTTCATGGACTTGGCCTCGTCATCGCTATCATAGTCCGAGTCGCTGGTCGCACTTTCCTCGGAATCCTCCAGGAGCACGGCGGCCGTGCCATTGAAGGAACCGTCGGCAGCCTTGCCCGGGAATGGAGGCGCCGAGGCCGGAGTCGGCAGAGGTGCGAATCGGATGCGCGGCGACTTTGAGCCGGCGGCGTCGAGGGTGGTGGAGCTGGAGCCGAGGGTGAGAGAAGGAGGCGCCTGGAGACCTCGGTCGGAGGGCGAGGTGGGCAGGTTGCTGCTGCTGGCAAAGCTGGTGGAGGAATGGCCGACCGAGCTCATGCTGGGGACGGACTCTTGGGACTCGAAGCGGTTCTCTTCGAGTGGGGGACGTGCGAGGTCGTTGGACGAGCTGCCAAAGCTGGTTCCGCGGGCCAAGCGCGGTGCGAGGCCGATTTGACCGCTGACAAGTGCCTGTGCAGCGGCCATACTGCGACGGGTGTTGATGATGGCGTTGAGGGCGGCTAGCTCCTCGGGATCCATGGGGTCGTCCGTGGGTGACGAGCTGACGGCGCCCTCTGCATTGGAAGACGACTTTTTGCTCGAGGAAGGGGTGCTTGCGTCACTGAAGCCAGTGTTGGAGCCGCTGCTGGTGGCAGGACGGCGCGAGAGCTTTGCAGAATGGTGCGTGTCTGGCTCATCGTCACTGTCGCCGTTGGCTGAGCGTCGGGATGAGACCGAGGAAAGCGCGGACCTGGGAAGCTCGGCGGAAGACGAGGGACGGATGCGTTTGCGTTCGTTGGACGGGGGTACGGCGGTGCTCGGCAGGATGGAGGCGCCGCCGCTGCCGTGACCCCAGCCGGCCATCATGGCCATCTGGGCATTGAAGTTGAGATCGCCAAGGCCGAGGAGGAGGGCCTTCTTGGGGATGCCCCAGATCTTTTCGTCGTCCTTGTTCTTGGCCCTTTCGCGCTCGCGTTCGCGTTCCTTTTCGCGTTCGCGCGCACGTTCTCGCTCCTTTTCGCGCTCCCTGCGTGATGGGACGGCGGGGATGTGAGTGACGACGGGAGCTGCTGCGGCGGCGGAGCCAGCGACGAGGGCGGGGTTGGCGAGGATGACGCCGCGGTAGGGACGCTTGCGTGCATTGATTAAGATGGAGGAGCGCGGATAGGCTTGGGAGGGGAAGGAGGGCGAGGTGGAGAGGCTGTGCGACTGCGAAGATGGATCGAGGTCGAGGCTGGTGGCGCGAGAGTGGTCGACGGTGGGCAAGCTCGCCGAGGGCGACGAGACGGAACGGATGGCCTGGGGAACGCTGAACTCGCTGGTATGCTGTGTGACCGAAGGCGAGCTGGTGGCGGAAAGCATGGTTGTCGAGCGTCTAGAACCCTCTATGCAAGTGGTGGCGAGCGACGCGTGCAGATATTCCTCCCAGGCCAAGCAGATCGGAACGGATCCGATTCGATGCAGGGAGATGTACGCTGCGCAGATGCTTGGGCGTCGAGGATGGAGCGCTGCGTGTGTCAGGATCGGAGCTTTGCGAAAGGGCGATTCGAGGCTTTTGTCGGCTGTGTGTGTCGGGAGGGGCCGAACAAGATGGCCAGTGCGGGATGAGCCGATGCTGCTGGGAGGGACCCGGGGTGGCGTGGTTGCTAGGCGCGGTGGCTTGGGAAAGAGATCTGCTGAGCTCGTCTGGCGAACGCGGTTGGATGACGCGAGGTCTAGCGAAGCGTCGGAGGGCAAGGAGTAGGGCAGCGCAGGACGGTCGATGGATGGTCTGGCGTGGAGTGATGCAGAGTTGCTCGTGGATCGGTGTACGGCGAGCTGGACAGCAAAGTCGATGCTGTTGATGGTTGGGATGGTGGTGACGGTAGCGAGTGAGAGGTGGATGGAAAGCGAGGCAAAGGTGGGCTGAGACGTTGGCTACTGTATACTGTACCAATTGGAGCGGGATGCGAGTGGGAGCGGTAGCAAGTTTCGTGTGGAGCAAGCGACGCGAGCTGTTGCAGCAAGCGAGCGAGGCAAGGCTAGGCTGCAGGCGAGAAAATGGCACCGCGCTCAGGCAGTGCAGAGTGGCTTGAGCTTGGAGCCAGCTGAGTTGGCTAAGTGCGTCGTCGTTCGGTGCGTCTGTCACGTTGAGGCGGCCAAGCGAGCGGAGCGGGCGTCGAGTCGGGGCGGAAGCCAGAAGCCAGGGTCGAGGCCAGGCAGAGCAGAGCAGCAACCCACGAGTACGCTGACTGCGCAGACGGTGGGAATGTGCGCTTCGCCTTGCAGCTCCACTGCAGCTCTAACTTGCAGTGCCGTTAGCAGAGGTTGCAGCTGAAAGGCACACTGCCCTTCCACCACCACGCACAATAAATAAAAATAATATAAAATTCAGCTTGCCCCACGAGCCAGTCTGGGTCGCGACCACTACGGACGCTGCAGCCAGCTACAGTATTTGACTTTACTGTAGCCACGCATCCGGCTCTCGATCCACTTTGCATGTCCGTTTGCCATTCCACGCAGTCGAAGCTATGGCACACGACACCACACCAGCTGGCTGGAGTCTATTCTTGAGATGGATTTCAAGCTGAACGCCGCGTCACATTGCACACGGCGACTACTGTACAGGCACAGGTCGGGTCAACTTTGCGAGAGCGAGGATAGGGTGTTCTGGCGGCGCCACTCAGCGCCCGCCTCGAGCGCAATTTCACATCCAGCTGCATTCACATTCCCGCGCTCGCCGTCGCAAGAAAGGGCGCAGCGCGTCGGTCTCTCCGACCAGCACGAGTGAGGTCGTAACGCAGCACAGGCTCAAGCACTGCACAGCGTTCCAGCTTGGCTCCAGCTTGGCTCCTGCTCGGCAGTGACAAGCCAACAGTGCGGTTCACAGCGGCGAGGCCAGCAACGAGGCAGAATGCTCTTCCGAGTTTCGGTACAGGAGGTCACGGCACTGCTGCTCACCGGGCTCATGCGACACGGTGCATGCGCATCGAACTTTCGTATGCACGCGCAGTGGCACGGTGGGTCCGGGAGATCAAAGCTGAAGCTCAAAGTGGGTCCATGTTGTGGCCCACCGCCTTGAACCCAGCGTAATTTTACGTCTGAGCCTCAAAAGCACTGTCTGTGCTTTTGAGGCTCAAAGAACGCACGCTCAGGATACGCAGTCTCAGCCCAGCCCGCATCGCCCGCATCGCGATTCCAACAAAGACCGCACCGACCCGGATCGACCTGCGAGCATAGGCCACGGGGGCGTGTTCGGCATCTCGTTCCCGAACTCCATTCATCTGCATGGAGGCCCGCCGTGAGGGGTTGCCAAGAGGATCGCTTAGCATGCATCCAGTGGCTGTGCAAAGGCTATCACGTTCCTAACGACGAGCGGACTCTTTGCACAAGAGGGTCCCTCTTGGCTCGCTGCTGCTTTGCTGCTTAAGGCTAACTTGGGCATGGAAACCCTCGGCCAGGACGCTCGCTGATTCTTGGAAAGAAATGCACGAAAAAGTCTTGGCTGCAGCTGGACTAGTGGGCCCGCACTCATGCGACCCGTGCAAACCCCTCTCAGCCGCGTCGCAGCGCTCGCCCAGCTCGACTCGCCGCTCCAAATGCTTGGTTGCGAGCTGGACCGGCTAGATAAGATCTGCCAATGCCGACTTGGACCCTCCGCCCGCAGCGCAGCCATCCATGCTCAGCTGCGGATGGCTCGGCGCAGCTCGCTACCGTACTCCGACCGACAGGGGCTTCGCAGTGCACAGCCGCTGCGCAGCCTGGCAGCTTGCGTTGTGCCTTGTGCGCATGAGCCAGCAATGCATGAGCCAGCAATGCATAGAGATCAGCATGCAGCCAACTTCGGACGATCCGCGCCTGAAGCGGCCAAGCAAAAGCGGCTTTCCATGACTCGACCGCGCGTATCGCCAGCCGCCAAGCGCCGTTTGCCATCTTCAATTCCACGGACCCTCGCCATGACGCTGAGTCGAAGATGCTGCCTGCTCCAGTCGAATCCAACCCTGCTTGCTCCGCACAATGGATTTCGGGGCGAGCCGGTGAAGTGGGCTGGGAGCGCGCTCAGCTAAGCGCGTCCTCCCCCGGAGTGCTGGGTCATGTTGGCCCGCAAAGCCGCGCTTACGCTACGAACTGTCCTTTGCGCAGGCTCCGAGGACGGCGTCCGCTTGTGCATCCGTCGGCTGCACATGCCGTCATCCGCTCCTCAACCCACGGGTTCCTCTGCGCATTGTCATGTCGATGCGGCGCCGCCCATGTCTCGCGACAGGATTGCGGGGGCTGCAAAGCGGCTTCGGTAGGCAATCCGAGGTACAGTACAACGGCGCTTTGACGATGGGTGTGTTTGCGCACATGCGAAACAGTCGAGAGGAATGCGGGGTCGCCTGTGCCTCTGCCGCCGCCGCTCGTCAGACACGTTCTGGATCGTGCGCGCGGTCTCGCCCCGCAGCTCCAAACTCGCCGCAGCGACCAAATCCGCGATCGCCGATCGCATTTGTGGAAATAGCGCCTGACACGATGCATCGGCGATGGGCCTCCACCAACCCAAACAGCCACCGCACGGACCCTGTCTTTCTTCAAAATCGCGGCCACTTGAACGGCGAATATGCGTCGATCCTTTTCAGTCAAGGTCAGACTCGAGGCAGTGGCGCCTTCGTTCGAAGCTTCTCATGCCGAGCGGTACCAGTCGAATCGTCGCTACAATCCATACAGTGAGGCTCAGGCTTTGATGCGAAAGACCAGAGCGATCTCACGAGCAGGCGAGGCCCGGGATGGACGTGGGGATATGAGATCCAACTGCCAAACCGGTCCGGCTGATAACCGAGAAGAGACGCGCACTTTAAATACACGGCTGGATGGCGAGCATCTTGTCCGTGCGCTCGCTTCCATCTCATCCACTCTCACCGCACAGCCGTCGACCTCAACATGCCTCCGCAACCCACCTATGACAACTGCGAATCCTGGCAGGACATTGTGGCCGAGCACCGGCGCACGCTCCAGCTGCCCGCCTCCACCATCTCGACCGACCCGCAGCTGACCGAGTGGAAGGAGCGCGCCAACGCACGCCTCGAGCCGCCATCCCAGGACAAGCCCGGCCCTGCCTTCGCAAAGCTTCTCCAGCACGAATCGACCCAGCGCATCTGGGCCTCGAAGCTCGACGCGCTCGTCGACGGGCTCGATGCTACCGCGCTCGTCGAGCTCACGCGCTCGGGCAAGGTCTCGGTGCACGACCTGACCCAGCACTTTCTCAGCCGAGCCTCGGTGGTCCATCAGGCCACCAACTGCCTCTCGCAAATCCTCGTCGACGATGCTCTGCAGCGCGCCCGAGAACTAGACCAAAAACGCAGCCAATTCGAGAGCGAGGGTCGGTTGGACGAGTTGGGCGAGCTCTTCGGTCTGCCCATGAGCATCAAGGGCCACATCCCCTACAACCGCTTCGGTAACCAGCGCGGGTTCGTCTTCGACGTGCTGCCGGACCCGACCTCGCATCCGCTCGTACAGCGCAACCTCACCGCCAAACAGCTGCAGCTACTCAAGGAAACGCAGGGCGGCTACGTGAGCGAGGAGCCGGTCAACGCCCACCTCGTCTCGCTGCTTCTGGGTGCAGATGCGGTGATCATCTGCAAGACCACCATGCCGCAGGGCGTCATGCATCTCGACACCACCAGCAACCTGTACGGCCAGACGCTCAACCCGCACAACCTCGCGCTCAGCCCGGGAGGCTCGAGTGGTGGCGAGAGCGCGCTCATCTCGGGCGGAGGCGTGACGTTGGGCGTCGGCAGCGATATCGGCGGCTCGATCCGCCAGCCCTGTGCCGTCTGCGGGCTGTACGGCCTGCGACCTACAACGCAGCGCATTCCGTACGGCGGTGTGCGCTCCACGATGCCCGGTAGCGAGGGCGTCGGGTCGTCGATGGGGCCGATGGCGACTTCGCTGCGCGACATCGAGCGCTTCATGGCCAGCGTGCTCAACGAACGCACACGTCCGTGGGCGCGCGAGCACTACACGCTGCCGCTCCCGTGGCGCAAGGTCGATAGCCTGCTCAACGGTGGCTCGGGTCGGACGATTGTCGTCGGCGTGATGATGGAGGATGGCATGGTGCGGCCTACCACGCCGGTGCGACGTGCGCTCTCGCACTGGGTAGCAAAGCTGTCCTCAGCCAGCGCGGCGGGAGGAGGTGCGGCAAGGATCGAGCTTCGTCGATGGGATCCGCGCGATCTTCATCGGCGTGCGTGGGACCTGATCCGGTCACTGTACTTTATGGACTCGGGCAAGATGTTCCACCTCCTCTCCCGAGCCACGGGCGAGCCGTTGCTGCCCCTGACGCAGTTCATCCTTTCGGAGCCCTTTGTCCGATCTGCCAGCGCGGATCTCGAGGCGGATGCGACCGAGGCCGGCACGAAGAGGGACGAGATGTCGGCGACCGATGTGATGGCCAACGTGCGGGTACGCGAGGCGTTCAGGGCCGAATTCCTGCGGGCGTGGAACGCTCTCGGCCTCGACTGCCTCCTCTGCCCCGCCACGGCCAGCGTCGCCCCGCGCCCAAGCACGGTTCGATACTGGAACTACACGAGCGTCTTTAACCTCGTCGACTACCCCGGAATCGTGGTACCTTCGGGCTTCACGGCCGACAGCGAGCTCGATCGTCAATTCGAAACCCGTCCCAGGACCGTAGAGGGGTTCGAGTATCCGCCCAGGAAGGACGAGAACGACTGGATGAGCGAGTTCGACCGCGACAACACGGTCGAGTACGAGCAGCACAGGGATGTCTTCAGCGGCGCGCCCGTCGGGCTGCAGCTCATCGGCCGAAGGTACATGGACGAAGAGCTCGTCAGGTACGCTGAACTCCTCGAGCATCTCGTCCGCTCCGCCTAAGACGTCGTCGTTGTCCTTGGCACAGTCGGGACTGAGGGGATTGCCGATCCGCAGCTCTCCGTGTAGCAAACTTGTCACACCAGCCTCTCAGCCATGGCCCAGACGCCAGCGCACAGCCCGAATAGACCTGAGTTCTCACGACACAAATACCACCAGCATCGTCATGTGTTCCTAGACGCACGTGCGGGGCCCCAACCGCAATGACGCTATGCCGAGCACCCCGACCGTGTGGACCCCACCGGCTTTGCACCGCTGTCGTGTATCTGCCGTTACATCCGACAGGCTGGCAGGGGATCGCCGAACGCTTTAGGCTCTAGCTCAGCTCCGCTAGCCGACCTAGCATCGATGATCACGGCTGGGTCAAAGCCGTCCAGTGGGCTACGGCAATCTACAGCATTGTCTTTCCGCATGCACGGTGAGGTGGACGTGCACGACAGG
Source organism: Moesziomyces globuligerus (assembly GCA_030849465.1). Taxonomy (NCBI): domain Eukaryota; kingdom Fungi; phylum Basidiomycota; class Ustilaginomycetes; order Ustilaginales; family Ustilaginaceae; genus Moesziomyces; species Moesziomyces globuligerus. The sequence continues at coordinate 55,082 of JARVLF010000012.1, forward strand.
CATTTGGGCCTTTGGGCGCTTTTCGGCGAATTAAGCGAGCAGAGAAGAGAGTGCCAAGAAAAGAAGCCGAAAAAAACGCGGGGGGAAGAGAGAGATCTCCGACGGATGGCCGCTCGGCAACTTGGCCCAGCGAAGCTCTCGGGATTCTGTTCGGTCTTGGACGGACCAAGAACATCGTACGGCCAACACGCAGAGCCAGGAAACCCCGCAAACATCGCGGCCATGCTACAGCAGCATGGTGGCTAGCTTGCGCACAGCCGAGTGAGTCAGGAAGATTGCCGCCCCACTCTACCCCTGCAGCTCGTCATCGTGGGTGCGCAGGTATAAGTAGCAACCCTTCACCCTGCTTGTTCGGGGGAGGGAAAGGACAATCCTTCTTCCACTTACGAACATCATGTGGAGTGTACTCAAGACTACGCTGGTCGCCGCTTCGATTGGATTGCTTTCTGCCGCAAACGCGGTGGTGGCTGCACCCATCGGCAGTCGTGCGTTGGCGGAGAGGGCCGAGTCTTACGTCGGATATGGCTTCTACTACTTCATCGGCAATGCGGCGGGCGAGGAGCGGATCTTTGCAGCCGTGAGCAAGGGCAACAGTCCGACCGAGTGGGATGTGATCAACGGCGGGCAGCCGATCCTGACCTCGACGGTGGGTACGCAGGGGGTTCGCGATCCTAGCATCGTGCGCTCGGCCGACGGGAGCAAGTTCTACCTGCTCGCCACGGACCTCAACATCGGCTCGGGCACTTCGTTCGGCGAAGGATCGACCAAGGGTTCGCGCAGCATCGTCGTGTGGGAGAGCAGCGACAACCTCAACACCTGGTCTGCTCCGCGTCTGGTGGAAGTGATCGGTCCAGAGGCGGGTAGTGCGTGGGCACCCGAGGCGCTGTACAACCCAGCCACGCAGCAGTACGACGTCTACTTTTCGGCCAAACTCTGGTCCGATGATGATCCGGACCACACCGGTGATTCGTACTACCGCATCATGCGCGCCAGCACCACCGACTTCACCTCGTTCTCCCCCGCCGAGGTCTACGTCGACCGCAACGGCGATTCGGTGCTCGACCTCACCTTCCTCAAGACCGACGACGCGCTCTACCGCTTCATCAAGAACGAGAACCCCACCTCGGACCCGCATCCGCTCACCGTCTACCAGGAACGCAGCAGCAACGCCGCCGCCGACGGCAGCTGGTCCAAGGTCACCGAGAACATCGGCGCCGGCGAGATCGGTGCAAACGAAGGCCCAACGGCGTTTGTCGACAATGTCGACCCCTCAAAGTCGTGGCTCTGGGTAGACGAGTACACCAATCGCGGCTACGTCGCCCTCAGCTCCTCCAACGCGGCTGCAGGAGGCTGGAAGCTCGACTCGTCCGCCGCTGAGCCCAGCAACCACGCCCGCCACGGAACCATCATCCCGCTCAACCAGCAGCAGTTTGACATCCTCCGTGCCCAGGTCTAAGCCTCCTTAGCCACGTGGGCAATGACCGGCAATGGCCGGCCATGGCCGGCTTCCTCATGACCTGAAATGACAACCAATGCCGGACCCGTCCCGTCCGCGAAATGAGCATGCTCGAGGCCGGCTTCGAGAGCCGGAGTGAGAGTTGGGCATCAAGTGAACCTCGTCGTAAAATGAAGTCCGGATGTTACAGCCGAGGGTGGGAGCGCAAGGTTGCCGCCGAGCATGGAGGTCGCCGCTCGAAGTCGCCGCCCAAAACGTGCCTATCGAGAGGAACCGCTTCTCTGAACGGGGCAACTCGATGCGCGCTAGTGCTGGACTGTTCATTGCGAGATTCGCCACATGCACACAATGGTGCGAGACCCGACGGTTCGACAGAGCTCGGGAATGAAGGCGCAAAAGAACGACCGCTCGAGCGGACCCTGGACCCAAATGAATTGGCCGGGCCGCCCGCGTGCCGATGCGCAGATGTCAGAACGCTCATCATGACTCCACTGGAGCGCAAGGGCCATGCGCAGTCGCAGTTGTTAACTCAGCCACACCTGTCCGATTTCGCACTCTTCATACCCTATATAACCCCCCTCCTTCTCCCTTCTCCGTTTCGCTTCGAAGCGTCGTCACCTGGTTGCACACCTTCCCCGTCTTGCACGTCATGTCTGGGCAGGCTACCGAGTACGAGGCGGTCATCGTGGGCGCCGGGCCTTCGGGCATCGCTGCGGCGTGCGAGATGAAGCGCCAGCTCGGGCTGAGCAAGCTCGCCATCTTTGAGCGCGGGAGCGACTTTGGCGGGACGTGGTATCACAACGTCTATCCGGGTGCGGCCTGCGACGTGCCGCCGCGCCTCTACTCGTTTTCCTTCCACCAGAAAAAGGTGTGGAACCACTTCATGGCGCGCCAGGCCGAGATGAAGGCCTACCTCGAAGAGGTCGCCCGCGCCTTTGACCTCTATCCGCTGGCGCGCTTCGGCACCGAGGTCTACGCCGCAGACTGGATCGAGGAGCACACGCACTGGCGCGTAAAGTACCGCAGCATCCACTCGGACCACCACGGCGTCGTCACGGCGCGCGTGCTCGTCAACGGCTCGGGCGCTCTCAGCGTCCCGCGCGACTGCGACGTCCCCGGCCACGAATCGTTCCGCGGCCCGCTCTTCCACTCGGCCAAGTGGGATACCAAGGCCGATCTGGTGGGCAAGGACGTCGTCGTCCTGGGCAATGGCTGCTCCGCTACGCAGATCGTCCCCTCGATCGCCAAGAAGGCCAAGTCGGTCACCCAGATCGTCAGGGCAAAGCACTGGTATGCGCCCACACCCGACGATCCCTTCCGCGCCCCCGCCATGCGCTGGCTCGAACAAAACCTTCCCGGCTTCATCAGGTTCGAGCGCGCCATCTTCTCCGTCTTCCTCGACATCCACTTTATCCAGGCGTGGAACCGCGAGGGTCGGGCGGCGCGCGACAGGTTCGCCGCCAATTCGACGCTCTACGTCCGCACCGTCGCTCCCGAGCGCTACCACCACCTCCTCATCCCGACGCAGGAAGAGCTCCAGGTGGCCTGCAAGCGTCGCGTCTTTGACGAAGCCTACGTCCCCAGCCTCAACCTGCCCAATGTCGACCTCACCAACGACCAGGCCGAGCGCATCACCGAGGACACGGTCATCCTTCAGTCCGGACGCAAGCTGCCTGCCGATGTCATCGTGCTCGCCTCGGGCTTCAAGAGCGGCGAGACCGCCATCCAGATGCGCGTCACCGGCCGCAACGGCAAGGAGCTCAACGAAGTCTGGCGCAAGGGGGGTGCGCCGCAAGCCTACCGCTCGACGCTCTGCCACGACTTCCCCAACCTCTTCCTCGTCTGGGGGCCCAACAGCGTTACGGGCCACTTTAGCGCCATTTACACGATCGAGAGCTCGGTGCGTCTGATGTGCACGCTGCTCAAGCCGGTCTTTTCCGGGCCAAAGTCGGTCGAGCCTCTGCAGAGGTCGGCGGGTCGGGCGGTGGATGTCAAGGCCGAGGCGCAGCAGAAGGAGGACGCGATGATCACCCACCAGATGCGCGACCTCATCTACACCTCGGGCTGTAAGGGCTGGTATACCAATGACCAAGGCCGCGTCTCGACGCTCTATCCGGGCTTCCAGCTCACCTTTGCCTGGCGCAGCGACCATCCCGTCGCGCGTGACTTTGCCTACACCGGCCTCCCGCACAACGCGCGCCCGTCGGCATCGTGGAGCTGGTTCCAGCAGCTCGCCTCGTGGTTGAGGCTCGGAGACGTGCCCGAGTACAGGCCCGAGAAGCTCAGCCAGAGGAGCTGGCTCGTCAAGTACCTCGCCGATCCTACAGGCAAGCTGATCGGCTGGCTCAGTCTCAAGTGGCTCCTCGCCATGGTCTGGCTCGTCGACAAGACCATGTTCTACACCCGCGGCCAGGCCGACTTTGAACGCATCAAGACCCGATACATCGAGCAGTGAGCATCGACGAGCAGCACCCAAGCCACATTGGGTTTCAACAGCCCGCAACTCGTCCAACGACACCCCCCCCCCCCCCCCGCCCCTCCTTCGTTTTGGTCAAAATATCGCCGTGATCACCTCCGCGCTCGTAATCAAGCATGCTGCACGGCTTCTTTCCTCTGCTGATCTACAGAAACACAGCGTGACCGTAGCACATCGTGGGGTCTTGAGAGAGCGAGGCGTCGTTCCGCACGAGTCACTGTGAGCGCTCCACGACAGGTGAGGTGCGCGCTGTCGGACACGGCTAGGTGGATCAGCCGCGGCCGCGTTGTCAAGCACGTCGGGCTGCCGCGCTGAATCACCCTCACTCCCGCCGCCAGCACGGGCCTGAGCTACACGCACTGCATTGCCTGTTCGCCACTCAGCACTGGCTTTCGATGCGGCAACTCAGCGCTGGCGCTCAGCACGGGCACGACCGTCGAGACTGCGCCATGCGAGCCGTACACTTGTGCAGCGCCCGTCGCGGCGGCTGAGCCTTTCGGATGGATATGTATATAAGCCTCCGCTTGCCATCCCTTTTCTGTATGTGGGCCACTGCATCTAGCCCACGTTTCGCCATCATGACTGCGCCTGCTGGCTTCCATCTGATCCCGTCGCACATTGATGCCGACGTTGCGCTGCGCGACCAAGAGGTGCATCTCATCCTTCCCGACCACGCGCACGCCGAGAAGATCTACGACCTCGAGGCGATCCAAGCGTTCCAGTCTGCGGCCAACTACCTCGCCGTGGCGCAGATCTACCTGCTGGACAACGTGCTGCTCTCTTCGCCGCTCGACTACCATGCGCACGTCAAGAAGCGGCTGCTCGGCCACTTTGGCACCGTCCCCGGGCTGGTCTTGGCCTACACACACACTACCGCGCTCCTCTCGCGCATCGAGCACAGCGTCGCCGCAGGAAAAGACACGCACCAGCCTCGAGCGATCTTCGTGACCGGTCCAGGCCATGGCGCTCCAGCCGTGCTGGCGTGCCTGTACCTGGAAGGGTCGATCTCGAAGTTCTCTCCCGCCGAGTCGATCAGCGCCGCAGGCGTGGATCGGTTTGTCAAGAACTTTTGCTGGCCCAACTCGGTGCGTCCGAGCCATGTGACTGCGACGACGCCCGGCGCCATCCACGAAGGCGGAGAGCTCGGCTATTCTCTCTCGGTGGCGTACGGTGCGGTGTTGGACAAGCCCGATCTGATCGCCGTGGCGGTGGTCGGCGACGGTGAGGCCGAGACGGGCCCGACGGCGACGGCGTGGCATGCGCACAAGTTTATCGATCCCGTCGAGTGCGGTGCGGTGCTGCCGATCCTGCACCTGAACCGGTTCAAGATCAGCGAAAAGACGATCGCCGGCGCGATGGACAGGCAGGAGCTGCTGGCGCTCTTTACGGGCTACGGCTACCAGGTGCGCTTTGTCGACTACTACCAGCATCTCGGCAACCGCCACACGCGCCCAGGCGAACGCGAGGCAGCCGCCTTGGACGTCGATATGGCCGTCAGCCTCGACTGGGCCTACACGCAGATCCGCAAGATCCAGAAGGCGGCACGCGACGCCCAACCCATCCGCAAGCCGCGCTGGCCGATGATCATCCTCGTCTCGCCCAAAGGCTGGGGAGGTCCGCAGCACGTCGACGGGCTGCAGATCGAGGGAACCTTTCGCAGTCACCAAGTGCCGCTGCACGTCGATGCGAGCTCGCCGCCGGAGCGGCTTGCGATGCTGGAGAGGTGGCTGCGCTCGTACGAGCCGCACCGGTGGTTCGGCCGGACGGGAGACGCGCTCGCGGGGCTCGAGCTCAGCTCGGTCGTGACACGCATGCTGCCGAGCGAGGCGCTGCGCATGGGCCAGGTGCGCGAGCTGACGGAACGCAGTGCGGACCTCGTCGACGTCGACACGGATCGCTTCATGGTCGCTGCCGAAACGACGGCGGGAGCCAAGGTGCAAGTGTCGGCCATGGAGCGCTGCGGCGCGTACCTTGCTGCGCTGCTGCCGGCCAACGCGGATCGGCTGCTCGTCTTCTCGCCCGACGAGCTGGTGTCGAACAGGCTCGATGCGGCGCTCTCGTTGCCGGGCTTCAAGGCGCGCAAGTTCGAGCACGTGGCCGAGGGACAAGTGACAGGCTCGGAGCGACGAGCAGGCCTGAGGAGTGGACGGGTGATTGAGATGCTGAGCGAGCACACGCTGCAGGGGCTCGCGCAGGGCTATGCGCTAACGGGCCGGATCGGCGTCTATCCTAGCTACGAGGCGTTCCTCAGCATCGTGACGACGATGATCTGTCAGTTTGCCAAGTTCCTCAAGGAGGCCCGGGCGACGGGGTGGAGGCCGGCGGTGCCGTCGATCACGTACGTCGAGACGTCTACGCTGTGGCGGCAGGAGAGCAACGGGTTTAGTCACCAGTCGCCCGGGCTGGTGAATGCGGTGTTGGATCTGCCGCACAATGTGGCGCGCGTCTACTTGCCGCCGGATGCCAACTGTGCGCTCTCGACGCTGGCGCACTGTGTGCGCAGCCGCAACTACGTGAACCTCGTCGTGGGCAGCAAGCAGCCGGGCCGCGTGTATCTGAGCGCCGACGAGGCGCATGCGCACTGTCGAGCTGGCGCGAGCATCTGGCATGCCTACTCGACCGACGCTGGTCGAGATCCGGACGTGGTCGTCGTCGGCATCGGTACCGAGACCACGGCCGAAGCCATTGCTGCCACCGAGTTGCTGCGCCAGGACGGCGAGGGTGGTGTGCTGCGGGTTCGATTCGTCAATGTGACGGATCTGATGATCCTCAGTTCCCGCTCGGTGCATCCGCACGCGCTGAGCGACGAGGCGTTGATCGCGCTCTTCACACCCTCTGCTCCTGTGGTCATCAACTTCCACGGCTACGCCACCGCCGTCCGGGGATTGCTGGGAGACCGGTTGGCGGGAGAACGCCGCCGACCGAGCGAGATTCTGGGGTATAGGGAGGAGGGAACCACGACGACGCCGTTGAGCATGCTCTTGCTCAACGGCACGGACCGCTTCAGCGTCGCGCGCGCCGCGCTCCGACTGGTCAGACAAGCGGCCGAGATGCAACACGCGGCCGAACGCGATGCCAGACTGAAGAAGCTCGACGAGCAGATGATGCTGCTGGAAACGACGTTGGACCAGGCGAGACGCAGGTGCCAGGCGTACATCCAAGTGCATGGTTGCGATCCCCCCGATCTCGTCGCCTGAGATCGCGACGACGCGAGTCGACCCACCGTCCGTCGCATTGTCCATGCAGCGACCCGTGTCAGAGCTGCTCAAGTTAATTCAGTTGTACGTACGCCCCTTGCCGCAGTCCAATGTCAGCGCCCCTTGTCCTTCGGCTCAGTATGGCTGGTACCTCTGATCGAGCGACTTGAGTGTTGAGCCGGACGGTCCTGTACCGGCCGGGCGTTCCGGCTCGGGGGCCGGTACCCCATTGGTGGGGTCGGTACCTGCATGTGGGAGTAATGCCTTTGGTGTACTCCCACCACACTCATCCACCTGCGTACCTGCAGGAGGGCTTGTGCACACGCACGCACACCGCCCCTTTACCGCACCCTGATCGTGCGGTCAGCTCACTCAGTTTGACTCTCTGCCCCACGCGTGCACATGGACGCACAACATCATCTCACTCGCTCGTTTGCTTCGCTGTCGATCCAGGTCAATGACGTTGATTGATACGCTTGTTCTGCGCTGCACACCACGTCATCTCTCGTTGAGCCCGCCTTGCAACTCGCGTCGAGCTGCGTGAGCCACTCGCCCGCGCCTCGCCTTGAGCGCCGTTCAAGGCGACTGGACTGGTCGAGTTGTTTTTCCTTCTGTGGGGTAAATGGTCCAGACACACCTCTGACCGCTAGGTCCGTCATTTCGAGCACCTCTCGTGCAACAGCTCAGGCAAGCTCCTCCTCGTCTCTAACGCAGCTGGTTTGGACCCGCGGTGTAGGTGGGGCTCGGCTCGACTGGCTCGGCGTGACCCCACACGCGGGGCTCAGAGCACGCCGTCGCCGTGCTCTCTCGGCATAGCATCCCGCTCGCGCCGCTCTGAAAAGGGCTTGCGCGTGCGGGTCGTACGCTCAGCCATCCGTCTCGCTCTAGTCTCGGTCGCTCCCGTCCTAGTTGTGTACTCGTCATCAGCGATGCACGTCCCTTGGGCGGGTAGCAGCTCGGCGTCATGATGGCTCGATCGCCCGACCAACAGGACAACGCCGCGTCCAGTAGCTCTAGTTGAGGACCCTGAACAAGCCGTCCCGGTCTCGACTGCCGATGGAAGCGCGACTGGGTTTCTCTTGGTCTGCACCATCACACCGCGTGCAGTAGTTCTTGCGAGCCCAACAGCGTGCACGACTATCGATCCAGATGCACAGCTATCGATGAACCTCGCAGACGTCGGGCTTGAGCAGGGCGGACTCGAGTTGCTCCACCGAACCCGATCGACACGGCATGCAACTTGTGTACATGGTAGCGGATTCGCTGACAGGAAAGTTCATAGCTCCTTCGGTCTTGGGCGAGAAAACTGCCGTGCCTCGCTCGCACCAGCACACACGCCAGCTTCAGCACAGTAGCTGCGTTCGTCCATTCGCGGTTATCTCGACGAACTCGTCTGCCGTCCGCCGACTGGCTCCGCCCGCTTTCGACCAGGCACGGCGTGCAGCCATCCAGCACTCGCAGACCGAAGATGGCCAAGGGCTTGCTGGTGCAGAAGGCTAGTCGCATCAGCTTCCCCGAGCAACGGATCGCTGGCCAAGTCTGCCACCCAATACAGGAGCTGAATGAAAAAAAGGTGAGAAAGCTAGGGCCAGGCGATGGGGAGCGACGACTGTTAGCAGGGCTCCTGGCAAGAGGATCGATGATTCAGTGCAGACGCACGGTAGCTTGTTCGAAGACGTGTGAACTCGGCTAGCGCAAGAGAGGCAGAGATGTGCAGCCTTGCGTGTCTGCCCAGAGGCAGCTGTCCAGGTGTAGCTCCACGCTTGTTCTTTTGGCCTGCGGCGACGCTGGACCGGGGATGCGCGCGGCAGCCTGACCGCGAGGATAGACAGGCACGCTTTTTGGTGGCTTCGAGCTCCTATGATTCGTGGCTGACTGTTACCCTGTGAATATATGGCTCAAGTCAGCTCGAGCTAGTCATCGACCGATGTTGGAGACGATGTCGAGCAGGACTTGTCAAAGTCGAAGCAGAAGTGCAGGCTGTCGAGCGGACCCGGCGTTGGCTATCGAGCTTGCATGCCAGAAGGGCTGAGGCGCAGGTTCTGAGCAAATGCTTGTGGTCGGTCTAGTCAATTCGCCAAGGCAGCGGTGAAGGCAGTGGTGTGGGCACGAAGCCAGGGCTGTTCGCACGCGAGATGCTGAGTCAGGGCACGGCCAACAGCGGGCTGAGTCACAATGCCGCGTCCAGTGGGCGGTATATAATCAGCCAACGGACAGCGAGGGACGAGGCGTCGTCCGGAGAACCATCTATCATCGCGACCACGACGATGTCGGACAGGATGGATGCAAGGGACAAGAAGGCTACGATCGAGCATGATCAGATGCAGAAGGTGGGGCCAGAGCAGCAGGGCATGATGCTGTCTCTGAACGCGTAAGTCTACCAGCCCTCTTTAGAGTCCGTCGCAGGTCCAACTTGCCTCTTGTTCTTGGTCTTGTCGTCCCCTGGTCCCCTACGAATCGGTTCTCCTCGTTCATCTGATTCTTGCGCTTCGGTCCCATGCTCTTTGAACAACATCCTCCTATGATGCCTTGCCTTGTTTTGGGTTCACGTTCGCCCCTGCCTCATCATTCTCCTCCCCCGTTTTCCTCGTCTCCACTTCGTATGCTGGATGCTCGTCTACCTCCCGCCTCGTCATGCCTTGTCAACGCACGCTGATGCATCTTGCTTTGCTGTGAGGGAGACAGCGGCTCGTCGTCGCTCAAGTTCAAGCTCTATGCCAGCACCGATGCAGACGCGCTGCTCGCCGGAAGCGTGAAGCTGCTCGACACGGGTGCGACGCTCGCGATCCAGCACTCAGGCGGAGTGTACTCGGAGGTGCAGGACTGGGACCGGGTCGGCTCAGACGCCGTTCTCTCGCACCTGCTCTCGCTGTTCGCGCGACTGCATCCGGGCGCGCTCGACATCCGCACGGTCGTGCACCGCGTCGTGCACGGCGCGCACCTCGCCTCGGGCGTGTCGATCACGCGGGCGGACACGCACCTTCTTCGCACGCTCGAGTTGCTGGCGTGGGCTGCGCCGCTGCACAACGCGGTGGCGGTGGCGCTCATCCGTGCGTGCCTCGCCTCGCCCCTGCTGCCCGCGGATCACACCAACGTGTGCTGCTTCGACGCGGCCTTCCACCGCGACCTGGACGAGGTGCGAAACAGCTACATGCTCGACGGCGATCTGGTAGGACATCTCCCCGAAGGTACGGAACTGCGCAAATGGGGCTTCCACGGCATCTCGTACGCCTCGACCCTCGGCACCCTCGCCGCAACCATGGATGTGGACCGGAAAGACATCAATGCGATCCTCTGTCATCTCGGTGCGGGGAGCTCGGTATGCGCGGTGGTGCATGGGCGCAGCTTTGACACGAGCATGGGCTGGACGCCGCTCGAAGGACTGCCCGGCACGACGAGAAGTGGCAGCATCGACCCCGCCCTGCCTCTGCACATCCCCCGAGCCGCCGAGATGGTGGAGACGCTCCAGGGCGTCCGGGTGACCCGTGCAGAGTCTGTGCTCAATGAACACAGCGGCTTCGTGGCGGTGGCGGGGACGAGCGACTTTGCGGCCATCAGCCGCCGTCGCGCCGACGTAGTGCACGGCATCACGATGTCGAAACCCAGCGCGGGAGAGCGCGATAGCGACCGCCGAGCCGCTCTGGCCTTTGACGTGTTTGTCGATCGCCTCGTGGGCCTCATCGGTGGCTACGCCGCCAAAATGGGCGTTCGCGGCGGCGTGCATGCGCTCGTCTTTGCGGGTGGCATTGGCGAGGCGAGCAACGATCTGCGCGGCGAAGTTGCGAGACTGCTCGACGCGACTCCGCTGTCGGCAGACGATGTCGGCACCACGGACAGAGGAGAGTGCCGACAGCTCAGCCGCAGCGAGCTCGGGCTGGGCACGAGGCACCGAGGCGAGGGCGTGCGCTGGTTTGTCTGTCGCACCGACGAAGAGCGCGAGATGGCTCGCGAGGTCTGGGCAGCGCAGGCGCGCACAGCCTGAAGCGGCAAAGCGTCGACGGTTAGTTGTTGCCACGTGGGTGGACGATCTCCGTGGAGATAGGGCTGCGATGCGAGATAAGATGGTCCAGACGGCGCCACGGTGGACGAGGTTGCAACTCCGACGCTCGCCCGACGCTTTTTGTCGCAACCCTCACCCTCGGCTCGAATGGATATAAGTAGTACGATCTGGGCGCAGCTTGGGCTTGGGGGGCGTCTGGACATCTGGAGCGACTCGTTTGCAAGCATGGACGCCTCGCATCCGGCCTCGCGGGTGATTTCGACGCAGATCGAGATTGGAGCGCCGCTGGACGTGGTGCGGAGCGTGCTGCTCGACTTTTCGTCGTACCCTTTGTGGTCGACGTTTGTGACCTCGATCACGCCCACCGACACGCTCGCCGTAGGCACCAAGTTGAGCGTCCGACTCGAGCCGCCCGGCGGAACGGGCATGACGATGACGCCGACGGTGGTGCATCTCGATTCGACCGGGTTTGGCTGGCAGGGTCATCTGGCCAATGTCCCCGGTCTGTTTGACGGCAAGCATCTCTTCCTCCTCTCATCGCACGCGGGTGGGACGCGGCTCGAGCACCGCGAAGAGTTCGGCGGCCTCCTCTACACCCCCCTCATGTCCTGGCTAGGCATGAAGAGTCAAACCCTCGCCGGCTTCACCGCCTTCAACTCGGCGCTCAAGACCCGCGCCGAACTCCTCGCCACCACGCATCCCTAACGCCCTGAATCTGGATCCACTCTGGATAGTCATGATGTCAATGCAGCTTGCAGAGGTGAGATACTGGCATCGTGTGTGGACATGTGGGGGTCTAGAGGAAGCGACGGGAGCCGGCGCCGAAGCGGTCGCCGAGCGCAGAGGCATCGGCGAGCAGCTTGCCGCGCTTCTTCTCGTCCATCAACCGACCGCCGATGCTCAGCGCGGCTTCGCGGTCCCAGATGACGGGTGCGCTCGCCTTGCCCGCCCGCACCTCGTCCTCCTCTCGCTGCTTGCGCGACCTCGTCTCGGCACGATCGCGCTTCGAAGACCGCTTCTCCTCACTCCGACTCGACCGATCGCGCTCTCGGCCGTCACGATGCTCTCGACGCTCTCGATGCTCTCGATGCTCTCGACGCGGTTCGTCGCGCGAGCTCCGATGACTTGGCTCCCTGCCCTCGCGATCGCGGTGCCTGTCTCTGGGCGATCTCGACCTATGCCGATGGCGCCTCTCGCTCTCGCCACGCCGGTCGTCGTCTCTGCTGCTGTGCTTCTCGCTCCTCCTCCTGCTGGGGCGCTGATCGTCGAGTTGACGCTGGAGCTCGCGCTTGCGTCGATCGTTGTGCTCCTCGACCAGACTCTTGCCGTGGCTGCGCTCGCGCACCTGCGCGGCGATGCTCGCGTCCCTCTGCGCCGCGCGCTCCCTCTCGAGCGCCTCGCTATCCTCGCCCGTCCTAGCCGTGGCTCCCGTGACCTCGCCACGCATGCGCTCGAGCCGCTCCTGCGGGGTTTCCGTCCAGAGGCTCATGTCGGTCTCGCCCTCTGGCGCGCCGGATGCGCGCGCCGAGACGCGCGGCGTGGCCTGCGCAAAGCCGCGCGACTTGAGGTTGAGCGGATCGCCCGCCACAGCGTGCAGCGACGAGGCGTTGGACAGCGACGGCGGCACGAGCATCCACTCGGGACGCGAGCTCGCGGCGCGCTCGGCGGCCAGTCGCGCCTCGTCTGCCGCCGCATTGCGCCGCGCTTCCCGCTCCAGAAACAACCGCGCACCGTCACTCAGCCCAGCCCCTACGGAGCCAGAAGTAGAAGAGGCAGCCGAGGGACCGATCGAGGGACCGACATCGGCCGAGTGCGAAGAACCGCTCGAGGAGGAGGCCGAGCGGGAGCGGGAGCGGGAGCGGCGGAAGTCGGCGGGAAGTTGCGGTCCAGCCACAGCGCGCCGTGACGAGGACGGCGGAGGCGAGCGTGAAGAGCGGGACGATCGCGATGAGCCTGATGTAGAGCGATGTCGCGAAAGTGGCGGCATCTGTGGTCCGATGGTCGCCATCTTGTCCGTCTGGTCGTGGTGAGAGGGTGATAGTGAGTTAGCATGGTTGGTGTGGAGTTTTCCTCGCCTTTTGGCGCCGCTCGGCCGTGTCCCGACTTCCGAATCCGAGCTTGTCAGAAGCTTGTCAGATTTGGGCCGCGACTTGATCTTGTCAGCTCCTTCTCTCTCGCCTCGACCTCAACCTCAGCTTGAGCGTACGGTGCTCTGCTGCGATGAGCGACGACGCCGGCCCATCCATGCTGCCCTCTGGCTGGAGCGAGCACGTCAGCCCCGCTGGCCGCGCCTACTACCACCACAGCGCCTCGGGCGTCAGCACCTATGACCGCCCTACGCCCAGCTCTCTGCGTGGGCCGAAGCAGAAGCGCGAAAAGCCCACCTCCAAGACGCCGATTCCCGGCGCGGACGGCTGGTTCCGAGTGACGACGAATTGCGATCATGTCTTCTACTTCCATCCACAGAGCAGGACGAGCGAGTGGATCGCGCCCGCCGACATCGCAGCACGCGTGCGCGAGATGGAGCAAGAGGCGCAGCGTGCCGCGCACCAAGAGCGTAGACTGGCGCAGCAGGAGGAGCAGAAGAAAAGGGACGACGAGAAGAGGAGCAAGAGGGAGAGGAAGAGAAAGGCCGAGCAGGGCGTGCCCATCACCGAGTTTGATGCCACAGCAGAGGCCAAGCGTGCGCGCCCGGACGACGAGGAGGATGCCGACGACACCGATGGTTCCGATAGCACCGACAACACAGAAGGCGCGCGCGAGGCCCACGACAAAGTAGCCGATCCAGCTCCTCCCTTCGTGCCCGAAGAGATGATGGTGGACCAAGTCAAGGCCGACGAGGAGGACGACGACGACGACGAGTGGCAGCGTCAGATGGCCGAGCAGATGGCCGCCGAGGCGGAAACGGAAGCGCCAGCCTCGGCCACGCCCGAACCCGCGTCCGCGCCCGAAGCTGAAGCAGCCGGCGGCTCGATCGAGGAGCACAAGGCGGCGTTCATGGCGCTTCTCTCCTCGCTCACGGGCACGCGGGACGAGATCAACCCGATGGCGCCGTGGGACCTTGAGCAGCGCAAGTTCTCGCAGCACGCGGCCTTCCAAGCGCTGCCGGTCCGGGAGCGAGAAGACGCGTTCAACGAGTGGTGTAAGCTGCGGCTGCGCGAGAAGCGCGCTGCCAAAGCCGCCGCTACTCCCTCGGCCTCGTCTTCTTCCGGACCCGCCGCCTCTGTCGCTGCTGCTTCGTCGGCAGGTGGGAGGGGGGCCGAGTCGGAGTTCCGAGCGCTGTTGCGGCGCGAGGTGCGGTCTACGCGGACGGCGTTTGGGGACTTCAAGGCTGCGTTTGGGCGGGACGGACGGTTCAGCGGATTCGGACGGAGCGATGCGGAGCGCGAGCGCGTCTTTCGGGCGCACTTGGTCGAGCTGGGCGAGGCGAAGCGCGCTGCAGCCGAGCGGGCCGAGGCGGCGTTTCTCGCGCTGCTCGGCGAGACGGTGCCGGGCAGCTTCCGCGGTCGCGTGGCCGAGGCGCAGCGAGCGGCGCACGGACGCGAGGAGCGCAAGGCGAGGACGATGGAGGTGTGGATGCACGCCAAGCGCACGCCGGGCGTGCTGGAGGATGCGAGGTACGATGCGGTGGGCAGCTCGACGCGTCGCTTCGAACTCTTTGTCCAGTGGGCACAGGGCGAACGCCGACCCGACGCGCGTGAGCCTGCGTCAGCCCCAGCGCCAGCGGCGCGCAAGGATCAAGCTGACGGCGGCGGGAGGATGGGCAAGGAGGAGGCGAGGGCCAAGGCGATGCGCGATCGCGAGGCAACGGTGCGACGCGAACGCGAGCGTCTTTCGCGGCTCAACCGCCACGCTCTCGCCACGACGACGCGGCAGGATTCGCGGCTGGGGTTCGGTCAGCTTCTCGTCGACGCGGTCAGCTCTCCGCACGTGGACTACCGTTGTGTGCGCTCGCAACTGGCGGCCGACGAGCGGTTCCACGGCCAGCTCTCCGAGGACGACAAGGAGGCCATGTTCGACGCGCACGTCGCGCGGCTGCGCGGTGCGGAGCGGGAGAAGCTCGCGCGCGTGTTTGCGCGGCACGCGCCGAGGCTCGATGCCAACGCCGAGGATGTGGTGGCGCTGACGCTGCACGACGACGCGCTGCAGCTTGCGCCACTCGGCTTCTACCGCTCGCACCCCGACGAGCTGCAGCGCGCGTACGAGGCTTGGGATGAGCAACGCCAACGCAGCGCGAGGAGCGAGTTTGATCAGATGCTCACAGAGAGCGCATTCGTCGACTTTTGGGGCCGCATGAAGAAGTCGGCCGTCCCCACATCCGCCTCCCAGCAAGCGCGAGGGGTGGGGGAAGAGGCGGACGAGGAGAGCGTCATGTTGGTGGATCTGGCAAGGAGCGTGGATGCGCGCCAGATCCAGGCGGTGCTCTCGGGGGATCAGCGCTTTCGGGCCTTCAGCCACGTCGCCGATCAACGCGAGCAGTGGATCCGCGACCACCTCGAACGTCTCGCTGCACCGCGTCAGAGCGTGCACCGCTAAACGCGCTGCGGGAACTGTGCATGTCAATGCTCAACAAGTCGGACTCTGTGCAACGTGTGGGATGGGGGGGGGAAAGTTTTGGCATTGTACGCAGTGGGAGAATCAATGTTTTCGGTCTGCGGTGCGGGCGGAGTGGATGCGCTGGCCTAGACGGGGGCCTAGCGAGGCGTAGTCGCTCGGACGGACGGGGAGCAGCCACTGACGGACGGTGGGCCAGGTGCCGAGGCCAAGGTCGATGTCGGCGAGCGTATCGTCGATGGAATGCAAGCTAAAGGGGACGAGGTTGGTGCCGTGGGCGTGTTTACCGTTGGACCTAGCGTCCAACCAGGCGAGCTTTTCTTTGGCCTGTTGGAGCATGGTCTTTTCGTCCGGGAGGTTGGTGAGGCCCTCTAGGTGTGCTGCGATCCAGAGCGCAGCGGCTTCGGACGAGGTGGGACAGAAGAGCGACGAGTTGTATCCGTTGAAGGTGAGGTTGGGGACGCCGATGGGCATGATGTGCTTGTGCAGGAGGAAGTTGCCATTCTCGTCGAGGAACTTTTCCTGCACCTCGCTCGGTAGGAAGGGGACGTCTTGGTGGAATCCCGTGGCGCAGATGAGAAGATCGCAGGGGAGCGTGGAACCGTCCTTGAGGATGGCGATGGATTTGCCTAGTGGGTCTTTGGTGAGGCGCTCGATCTCGGCGTCTCGACGCACGCTGACGCGACCCGCTTCGATGTTGCGATAGAGACCTTCGGTGGAGAGCGAGATGGTGGAGCGCGCGATCTCCTCAAACGGACCCTGGGGCACCAGGCCGAGCTTGTCGAGCTTGAGTTGGCCGGTGACGACCCACTGGAGCGATCCGAGCATGGCGTTGCGCACGACGCGGCCCGAACCCGAGTTGAACCAGCGCTCGAACGCCGAGGGCGTGATGTATTCGAAGAGCGATTCTCCCAACCTGGTGAGGAGGAGGTACTGGTACGGGATGCCACGGATCATGCGCGGGAGCTTCCAGATGAGCCTCCTCGCGACGAGCGTCGTGCTCGCCGCACTTGCAGACACGGCGTTGGCTACATCGCACGACGACTTGCCATATCCGACCACCAACACGTTCTTGCCCTCGATCACCTCGGGATCCAGACCGACATCGGACGAATGACAGATCCTACCACCTGCCGCCTCGAACTCCTTGGCGCCCGCGTATTCGGGGATCTTGCCGCGCGAAAAGGTACCCGTGGCCACGACGAGGTGGTCGAACTCTTCCGTCGTCGTTTCGCCACCCGAGGCACTCGAGGCACCCGAGGTGGTGGTCGAGATCGACCAACCGGTCGAGGTGGGCATGGCCTTGTCGACGCGAGTCGAGAGACGGATGAGACGACGCAGGTCGTGCTTGTCGACGTAGGCGTCGAGGTAGTCTTGGACCTGCTGCGCAGCGGGCCAGGTGGGGTAGTGACTTGGCATGTCCATATCCGAAAGGCTGTAGGTTTGCTTGGAGTTCTGCGTGGCGAGACCGGGATAGCGACGCGACTTTGACCAGACGCCGCCGACGTCGTCGCACGCCTCCAAGACGGTGACCTCGTGACCGTACTGGTTGAGGTACTTGGCCGTCGAGATGCCGGCAAAGCCAGCGCCAACCACCGCAACGCGCATCCTTGTCAGAGAGAGAGAGCGACGAGCACGTTAGGTCAGGGTGGTGGTGTGGGGGTGTATAGCGGGTTAGGGAAGCTTGAAGGTGGCAGCGATTGCGAGTGGCAAGGCAGGGGATGGAAGTTGGACGAGCGAAGGGCGGCGGGTCAAGGAGGGGGTGGCTATATACAATCTGTGAGCGGAGCGAGGCGCGGGGACGATGCGAAGGCGAGGCATGCGAGGCATAGGCGGAGCGAGAGCCGCCGCAGCGCGAGACCCTTGTTGGCTGAAGAGGAGCGGGTCTCGGCTGGCGGCTTCGGGGGGGTCAAGGCTCTTTCGTCTCGGACGGAGGCAATGTTGGAGAGCGGCATCTGCCCCACTTGCCGCTTGGCGCTGAGATTAGAGTGTGGAGACGCACGTCGTCCGCTGCGCTCCAATCAGAAAAGGCCGAAAAGAAAGATGAAATGCGGGGGAGGGAAATGAATCAGAGATAAGCCTCTGAGCCTCTCAGCCCCCCGCCCGCGCGCGCGGCCGAGGCGAGCCCGCCTAGCCGCGGACCGCACGCCGAACGCCGAACGCGATCCAGCGCACACGAGCCAAGGGGAGCATGCATCGAGGATGGTCACGCGGTGCAAGGCGCTAAGATAAGTGCGGGGTTGGTAGCGATACGGTGGTACGGACATCGGACATCGGACATCGACCGAGGCCCACGATGGAAGCGTCCAAGATTCGGACAGGATCCGGTCCGCGGTGAGCCTTTTGTTTTAGTTTGGCAGCCGAACGGTGCGACTTTGCTGTGCCGACACGACATGCGATGGCTGCGGTTGGGGCACGGGCCAGTTGGCCAGGCTCGCATGCTTAAAGGAGCCGGGCATCTAGCATGAGCACGCTGTTGCGCATCTACATCCACCCCCTCTCCACCTCTCGCACGCAAAGGCGATTTCGATTTCATTTCGGTATCCACGATGGCGATTGTACGACCCAAGGTGACTGCGGATGGCAAGTGGCACTTTTTCGACGGCGCGCTGCAGACCTACTTTGTCTCTTCGGACGGCGCCTCGTTTACCTCTGGACAGATCTTCCGCGCCGGCGATCCTCACTCGGGCGTTGGACGTTGGAGCACCGCGACGCCGCCGTACCACATCCACCTCTACCAGACCGAGACGTTCGACGTGCAGTCGGGCACGCTGTGCTACCTCATCGACGGCAAGCAGGGCAAGCTCGAAGCGGGGCAGAAGGTCAACATCCCACCCTACCGTCCGCACACCTTCTGGTCCGATCCCTCGAGTCCCGAGGATCTCCATGTGCACATCACGGTCCGGGGCGGACCGAATCCTGGATTCGACGAGGATTTTGTGCACAACTTTTACGGCTACCTCTCGTCGCGCACCATGGCGGGCAAGTCGCCCAATCCGTTCCAGATGCTCAGGTTCCTCGATGATGCAGACGTCATCCTCGTGCCCGCCATCCCTGGCTCGTCGTTGCTGCGCGCGGTGGGGCTGCTGTGGCCGCTCGGTCGTGCGATCAACCTCGTGTTTGGTCGCATCCTAGGCGGCTGGCTGCTCGGCTACCCCACCCGCTACAAGCAGTTCGACGACGAATCGTCCAAGTAAATCGTTTGCCCTCCGCTTCCATGCATATCTTGTCCCCGTCTCCAGAATCGCAGCGTGGGACTGTGAATGTGACGGTCGTGTGAGAGCGAGGAGGTGTAACAGCTTCTCAGAGCGAAAATCGGATGAAGCGTTCTTCCCGATCGCGTACGGCAAGCTGCGATCGTTTGCTCGTTTGGCTTGCCGCTGTTGGCTTTCAGGGCGAGCCGGTTTTTTTTCCTCAGGAACGGCCCCTCGAGCGATCGCCTCGTCCCCTTCTGAGTGCAGTGCAGTCTCCCGTCTTCCGAAGAGCGAAGAGCGCAGCCTCCGCTCCGAAGCAACGTGACTGGCTCGCACCGACCTGCACTCGCCCAAAGGGCCAAAGGGGGGCATTTTTTTTTCTCGTGGGGTGTGCTTGTTGCTTTGCTGAATGAAATGGTTTCCACTGCAACACTTGGCCGCCGTGCTGTTGCTCGCAATGCGGACGAGGTCAAAGCGCGAGCATGGACGAGCATGAGCATCGCTATTGTGTGGGCGCTCAAACCCGACTCCTGAGCAGCAGATGGGCGCGAGGGTTGCCGTATGGCGCAGCGTGCAGCGTGCAGCGTGGGCTTTTGGCTTTTTTCGGGTGATTTGGTGCGAGAGTGCGAGGTGGTGAATGCAGTGCGTGCGTGCGTGCGTGTGTCGGTCGGAGTAGGCGACTCGGCCTCGATCGCTCTCTCTCTCTCTCTCTCTTTGCCTCTCGCTCTCTTTCTACTCTCGCCTTGCCTTCCTCCACACCTTCTTCCTCTCCACCCTCCTCCCTCGCTCCCTCCGTCCGTCTCTGTCTCGCTGTGGCGTCGGCTCCTGCACCATCCGTAGCAGACATACCGGGGCTCACTCGACCACTCAGCATCAAACACACCGCCCACGTTGCATCCCTCGCTTTCTTCTTTTTTTCATCACCTGTACCACCACCAACAGCCCCGAGCACACCATACTACGCCTGCCCTCACCATAGGCACCAACACCCCCCGCTCGCATGGACTCCTGCATCTGATCCGTTACATCATCCCCTCGCATTGTAAGCCGTCCCCCCCCCCCCCCCCCACGCACAACCACTTGGGTCGCATCGCTAACCTCTACGCCCACCTTCTCTTGCCCGCGCGCACGTCGCCAGTCCGGTTCCTTGCATACCTTGTACAATTCTTGTAACACCACCCCCGCCCATCTTGCAACACTACCATACCTGCCCAACAAGCACCACCCATATCCCACCCGTACGTCGTCGTCGTCTTCGTACCTCGCTCAGCACCCTTAAAACACCATCGCATCTCGTCCTCACTGCCTCCACCCCGCCCTCTCGCCAACTTCGCCATCCGACCCACCACCACCACCACAACTTAGCGTGCTCGCTTCAGCTCGCTCCAGCTCGCTCCAGCTCGCCCAGCCACACCCACCCGGCGTCATGTCGGCCAAAGACCAGCCCGCCTCGGCCTCGGACGTCAACGCCTCCATCTCCCTCTCCGAATCCACGCCTTCCATCCTCCAGACCTCCGAGCCTGATACCGCGCCCACCTCCTCCTCCCACTCCTCGGTCCACGGCGCCAACAACAACGACGCCGCTGCTGCTGCCGACTCTGCCAACCCCGACGCCGCCGACATCCAGGCTCGCATCGAGCAGAAGCGTCAGGAGCACGAGCAGCAGCGCGCCATGCAGCGCAAGGCATTTGAGCACCAGATGGCGCTGCTCGAAAAGCAGCAGCGCCAAGAGGAGCAGAACCTCCTCCTCCAGCGTCTGCCCCCCAACGCCGCCGCCGCCGCCGCCGCCGCCCTCGCAGCCGCCGCCTCGGCTCCCACCACCCCGCCCAACGAGAGTCTCATCGCCGCCAACCCAAAGACCGCCGCTCCAGCTCCTACCGCCGCCATCGCTGCGGCCGCTGGCGACAACTCCACCGACGCCGCAGCACGCGCCAACGCACTCGCCCACCTCTACCGCTCCATGCCCTCCTCCCGCCGACACTCGGCCGAGACACAGCGCTCGGCCGACGACCTCGCCGCCGCCGTCGGCACCATCTCGATCGCTCCCAAGCCCGACGCCAAGCCTGCGCCCAACGACAAGCCCGACACCTTTACACCCGTCTTCAACGAGCGCTTCCTCTTTGACGACGAGCTCGACAACGAGGACTCGGCGTTTGTGAAAAAGTACAACCTCAAGGGCGCAGACGACCCGTTCCCCATCCTCGTCCACCGCGACAACGCCGACGCCGACGCACAGCAACCTTCCTCCGAAGCAGACTGGCCCAAGTTCGGCACCACCAAGCCCGCCGCCGATACGAGTGCGTCTGCGTCTGCGGCCGCTGCGGGCGGCGCCGATGCTGCTTCCGCCGCCGCTGCCATCCGCGGCTCGGTCAACAGCAAGTCGCCACCGCCCCAGGCCACGCCCACCAACATGGCCGCTTCGTTCGGCACCAGCGCTGGACGTCAGCAGAGCGCCTTTCCGCTGCCCTCGCCCTCGCCCCACCTCTCCCACAACGGCCGCGCCTCGCCCGCCGTCAACGCTAGCTTTGCCAGCGTCGCCTCGCGCCAGACCAGCGGTCCCGCCTCGCCCTCGCCCGGCCTCGGCGGCCTCAGCGGCGAAGTGGGCAGGTCCGGCGGCGGCTCGCGCTTCGTCAACACCGCCGTCCCCGCCGCCGCCACCGCCGCTGCCGCAGCCAAGGCCGGCGCCGCCTTTCCCAGCTTCAACCTCGGCGCCTTTTCCGGCGTCGCCACCGGCAGCGAGAGTCCGAGCCGCTTCGGCGCCTACTCGCCCAACACCTTTGAGGCGGCGGCCGATGCACGCCGCGGCAGCCGGCCCTCGTCGGGCTTCTTTGACGCGTTTAACCCCACGGCGGGCGCCAACTCGCAGGGCTCGCTCTTCCCCACGGACAAGTACTCGATGGGCATGGTCGCCGGCGGCGACGAGCACGGCAAGCTCAACGCCGCGGCGGCGGCGGCGGCGGCGGCCAAGCACGCGCGCAAGGGCGAGCTGGATGCTTCGACGCAGCTCGAGGAGCTGCAGGGCGACATCTTTGCGCTGTGCAAGGACCAGCACGGCTGCCGGTTCCTGCAGAAGAAGCTCGAGGAGACGAACGCGGCGCATCGCGACATGATCTTTGGCGAGACGTTTGCGCACTTTGCCGAGCTGATGACCGATCCTTTCGGCAACTACCTCTGCCAGAAGATGCTCGAGTACTGCACCGACGAGCAGCGCAACCTGATTGTCGAGCTCGTCGCGCCCGAGCTCGTGACGATCTCGCTCAACATGCACGGCACGCGCGCGGTGCAGAAGATGATCGACTTCCTCTCGACGCCGCGCCAGATCCGGTCGATCATCGTGGCGCTTTCGATGAACGTCGTGACGCTGATCAAGGATCTCAACGGCAACCACGTGGTGCAGAAGTGTCTCAACCGGCTCGGTGCTGAGGACAACCAGTTTATCTACAACGCCGTTGCGGCGCACTGCGTCGAGGTGGCGACGCATCGGCACGGGTGTTGCGTGCTGCAGCGGTGTATCGACCATGCGTCCGAGGCGCAGAGGGTGCAGTTGGTGGCCGAGATCACCTACAATGCGCTGACGTTGGTGCAGGATCCGTTTGGCAACTACGTGGTGCAGTACGTGCTGGATCTGAGCATTCCGCGGTTTACCGATGCGGTGGTGCGTCAGTTTGTCGGCAACGTTTGTCTGCTTTCGGTGCAGAAGTTTAGCAGCAACGTGATCGAAAAGTGCATCCGGGTTTCCGAGCCGGGGGTTCGGAAGCAGCTGGTGGAGGAGTTGCTCAACAGGACGAGGTTGGAGAAGTTGCTGCGCGATTCGTTTGCCAACTACGTGGTGCAGACGAGTTTGGACTATGCGGATCCGGTGCAGCGGATGCGGTTGGTGGAGTGTATTCGACCGATCCTGCCGGTGATTCGGAATACGCCGTATGGCAAGAGGATCCAGAGTAAGCTGCAGCGGGATAACCTGGATCTGGGTGCGGCTAATGGTGTTCCGTACTCGGTCCTTGCTGCTCATCAGCATCAGCTCATGTCCATGACCACTCCGGGTCCGGGTGGTTCGGGGGGTGGGGGGGGTGGAAGGTATATGGGGTATGTGCAGGCGATGCCACCACACGCGCACATGTACAACCACCCTAGGCCTCCTGCGCACAACTTGCCTCCTCCTCACTTTGCCCACGCTTACGCCCCCGCTGGCTACGGCGCACACCCTCACCCTCCGCCCCACCACTACCACCAGCAGCAGCACCAGCAGCACCAGCAGCCCCAGCAGCCACACATGCGCGGCGCAGCCTCCTACCCCCCACCTCCAACTCGGGCTTCACCTACTAGGATGAAGCCAACCCTGCTCAGAATGCCGTCCTTGCATCCGTGTCCTCCAGTGCTGCCGCTCCCAAACCTCTTGTAATGTAGATCCATATCCCCTCCCGCGTCGTGTGTCAGAGCCGCGTAACGTAGTCGCAATGTGACAATGTGACAATGTGGCAATGTGGTTAGGGGCCTGATGGAGGATGCGCTTGATCGACCGTCCCATCGCCTCCCTCTCCCCCCCCTCTCTCTCTCTCTCTCTCTCTCTCTCTCTCTCTCTCTCTCTCTCTCTCTCTCTCTCTCTCTCTCTCTCTCTCTCTCTCTCTCTCTCTCTCTCTCTCTCTCTCTCTCTCTCTCTCTCTCTCGCCCTCTCTTCCTTTGGATCTGTCGATGTCTGGATGTGGCTGGATGTGGCTAGATGCGCCTCGATGCGCGGGTTTCGACAGCTCGGCGGTCGCGGATGCACCCTCGACGCCCCAACGCCCCAACGCCCCCCGCAGCCCCGCGCACGCATCAGTGTGGGCCTCACCATCTCCACCACCACCACCGCCACCACCACCACCATTCCACCACCACCAACAGCAGCAGGATCACCACCCGCTGAACCAGCAGCACCAGCAGCAGCACCACCACCACCACCACCATTCCACCATTCCACCAGCAGCAGGATCACCACCCGCTGGACCAGCAGCAGCAGCAGGAGAAGCAGCAGCAGCAGCAGTAGCAGCAGGAGAAGCAGGAGAAGCAGGAGAAGCAGGAGAAGCAGGATCAGCAGGAGAAGCTACTAAGCCTCGGATGGTTGCGCTAGGGCTGTGCGATTTGCAGTTGTGTATGCTTATCCGCCCTCGCGCGACGTGGGCATCCGTGGCCTCATACGAGCCTTTGCGCGAGGTTCACGAGATCAGGCTGATGCATTCCAGTGGCTCCTCGTCCAGATTGTTTCGCCTTTATAATCAGGTTGCAAATGACAGACCCATCTTGGAAACCACCCCCCCCCCCCCCCTCCAAGTCGGTCGATTCTCTCGATCTGTCCATCAGCAGCAGCAGGAGCAGCAGGAGCAGCAGGAGCAGCCGAACTCGGGCTTGAATTTCTAGGCGCCTGACACTCTTGCCACGCATCTTTGACTGCCAAAGGCTTGTTGCAAGGATGTGGATCTGTATCCGCCCTCGTACGCGCGTGTGGCATGAGGACGTGGCATGGCCGCATCGATCATGGACGCTTTCAGACGGTCCAGTCGCCTCCCTCTCTCCCTCGATCCCCTCGATCCCCTCGACCCCCTCGATGCACCTCGATGCACCTCGATGCACCTCGATGGTCTCGGAGTGCTTTCCGCCAACTTTCCCGATGCGCCACTAGGCTAGGTCTTGCGACTCAGAGGGCGCGAGTTTGCTCTCTTGCGAGTCTCACGTGCACCATCAACTCGTGCGCTCATCGAGGCTGTGGAGGAATTCAACAAGCTCCGATGCGTAGGGGCTGCTTGCAGACACTCGTCACAGCATGCTCACCTCGATCTTTCTTTTGTCCTTCGAACCCCTGGCTCGAGCACAAAGCTCGGCTTCAAGCCACGTTGGGCTCGGAGGCGTCTTCCAGCGTGAACTCGAAACCCGTTATGGTAGCAAGTGCAAGGCTTGGAAGGTGCAGATACTCCTGACGCCCGATGACGCCGGTCTCGACATAGCTTTACAGCCCACTCGAGTCGTTCGCACGTACGTGGTTGCGAGTAGCGTCCGCACTGCTGCGACTCGAAAGCCGAGAACGCGCAACGAGCAACGAGTCGGTGCAGCTCTACGCTTGTGCTCGCCACTGGATCCTGCTGCTGCCCGAGGCTGGATCTGGGGATCTCGGATGCGCTCAACTTGACAGCCAGCATCGGCTTCTTGACCCCCTTCGCACTCTTTGCTCTCTCGATCGCCTCGCAAGGTGCGTTGGCGTCGATTCTCGCCCTGACTCGCCAATGTCGACGCACCAAGCCATACCTTTTGGGTCTTTTGTGCTTTGGATCATCTTCCTTGGTTGGCCGGGTTGGATTCGTTGGGATCGTCTTGCATCGTCTTGCATCGCTGCAAGTCAGACTTGGTTCGATCGCTTCCGGGATGCATGCTTGCTTGCCATCTTCTCGCGTCTCGGCTTGCCGGCTTCTCGGGCGCCGCATGTTTGGGTTGCACGTCCATCTTGGGACATGGCGCTTGCTCGCCACCACGCCCGACGCTGCGCCGAGTCGGCCATGCATGGCAGCTCTGACGGTTCTCTGGGCCTCTCTGGACGAGAAGCGCCTGGGATTGGGAATTTTTTGGAGGATGCGATGTTAGAGTGCACGCTGCTGGGTGGGAATTTTGTGGCGCCCGCAACTCGCCAAGTCGAGAGGCGAGGCTGCAAGGGCCGAGCGACGAGGTGCGCAACGGGCCAAAGGGCGGCCCACGGGAAGCGTAGCGAGCCACGCGCATTCCTCGGCGCTGCGAGCGTGGCGTGGGTGAGTGTGCATGTGCCGATGCTGCCAAAGGTGTCAGATCGAAAGAGCAACGCAAGCGCATGCACACGCTCGCTTGTCTTCTTTCCACAGCGCCCACAGCCCGTGTTTGCCCCCTGCCCCGCCTCTGCGCTCAACGCATGTGAGTGGTGCGAGACTTGCGACGGGTCAGCGGATGTGAGCGCGGGCCGGGGCGAAGAGTCAAGGTTGGTGAAGCCTTAAGCGTTGGTGGGGAGGCGGGATTGGCAGAGGTGCGAAATCGCCAAACAGCGCCCGGCCAGACGGAGCTCACGGCCGGACGCCGCCGCCGCCGCCTTGGCAAGCCAACAGGCAGGCCACTTTGACCCTCACACCCTCAGCCAGAACACCGCCAGCCAGCCGCACCCCCAGCCACCTTGGCTCCACCATCTTCGTCGCTCCCACCATTTGTCTTTCTCTCTCTCTCTCTGACACTCTCTTTCGGGGTCAGCTTGGAGGCACATTGTGCGTCGTAACGATGGCACGGCCACCACCACCACCACCGTCGTCGTCGTCGTCGTCGGCCACCGCATCCTCGAGTCGGCTTCGGCATCCGCTGCCACCACCACCACCGGCGTCGACGCGGCTGCCGCCGCCATCGTCGTCGTCTTCGTCGCGCGGACGATCGCACGAGGCACGCAGCGCCTATCCGAGCTGGAGCGAGGGGCTGCACGCCGAGACCTCGCCCATGTACGCGAGTTCGCATCCGTCGCCCGTCTCGACGAGCGGCTCGTCGGTCACGAGCAGCAGCGTGCGCACGCCGCCCGACCTGCTCGTCCAGGGCAGCAGCAGCGGCGGCCAGTCGGGCGCCAAGCTCGCCGTCAACTCCTGGAACGGTCAGGCGGTGCAGCCGCGTTCGGCGCGGCGCTTGCACGTGGGCGAGATCCGCGCGCGCAAGCGCTTGTTGGCCCAACTGCCCGCGCTGCCGCTGCTCCAACTGCCCAGTCCTCCACCCAGCCCACCGCCCGT
Source organism: Moesziomyces globuligerus (assembly GCA_030849465.1). NCBI lineage: Eukaryota > Fungi > Basidiomycota > Ustilaginomycetes > Ustilaginales > Ustilaginaceae > Moesziomyces > Moesziomyces globuligerus. The sequence continues at coordinate 81,716 of JARVLF010000012.1, forward strand.
GCACAAGAGACCAAGAGAGCAGAGGTCGGCGAGAGCATCCTGGTCGCCCTCCACGCTAGCCGCGTCGGCAGAGGCGTATAGGACCGCAGCCAGGGAGCTCAAGCATGCTGCGGATGCGAGGCCGACGAGTGCAGCACCGGCGTACGTGGCGAATCGACCCACCGAGCTCTCGGCTCTGCAGCAGCTCGATGCTGTGCTGCTCTTCTGCTATGCCTTTTGGTTGGACGATCAAACCGCCGACGGCTGCGTTGCGCGCAACTGGATCTCGCTCTTTGGTCTGCTCCGCTTCGCCACCAACGCGCACGCCGATCTGGGCAACGACGTGCTGCTCGGCATCTGCCGGCTCGTCGAAGCCGCCGTGCTGCGCAAGCTCCACGCGCACGAGACGGCGCGTCTGCTGCAGCGCCTCGCCACGTCGATCGAGCCCGACGAGGTGGGCAAGGCGGTGGAGCGCCAGACCGAGGATCTCGAGAGGGCGGATCGGTTGGCTGCCCAGGCGAGGAATCTGCTCTCCTTCCAGAACCTAGCAAACTACCCGCGCCTGTACGAGGCAGCCGTCGCTTCCACCTTGCCCAATACAGAGGCGTCGGCAAAGAGAGCCGATCCAGCCGCTTGGCCCCAGTGCATGGCGTTTCCTTGGCCCTTGGATCCCATCACGCCTCTGCCTCTCATCGTCTGCTTCGGTAGAGCTGCCGTTCACCACCATGCGGTCAAGACCAACGTCGACTTTCACCTCGTAAGCATCGCTTGCTAAAACCACACCTCCCACCCTCCTCGTTCTGTCTCTAAAAAAGGGGGGTCAAGGCTCAATAGAGCTTTACCCCGCAAGCCCACGCACGCAGCCAGCGATGCTACCGATTGCCTCGTGGGCTCTCTCTCTCTCGTGTCTTATCTTGTCTCTTGTCCTCCGTGTTCTTTGTTGTTGTTGTTGTTCTTTGTTTGCTTTCTTCCATCTCGCGGTATTTGCATTCGCTCGTCGTGTATTCCCCCCTCACTGCACCTCATGGTTTCCTCCCGTCGTCCGCGCCCTTTACTCGTCCCAAAGCGGGTCGCGTATGTCGTTTTGCATGCTCCGTCTTTCCTCCGGCCTCGATCCTAGCAATCCCAAACCACCCCCCAAGCATCGTACTACATTCCTCCATCACCAGCGTGTTTCAGGGGTTTGATGAGGCTCCGTCTCTGAGCCTCCACAAAGAGGTGCCTCGGCTCGCGACGCATCGCACAGCACGGCTTGACTTCGAGAGCCGGGAAGCGCACAAACCCCGTTCCAGTCGGCTCAACAACCCAATTCGCATCAGCTGCCGCCCCAACCAACTTGCATCCCAAATGCCCCCCACACCCTCACCACCTCTCAAAACCCACGCCCAGCCCAGCCCGACCAGGCGATTTTTGCAAGCCGAGAGTTGCCACTTGGCCAAGCCCGGACTAGAGGCGTACACTGAGAATCCGATTGGCCAGACTACTTTTTGGGCTTTGCCTTTGCCTTGCCCTTTGCAGCAGACGCCTTTGGTTTCCTGACCAGCTTGTCCTTGGAGACGTCGTCGTCGTCGGGCTTGGGCTTGTCGTCGTCGTCGTCGTCGTCCGGCACCACCTCCTCCTCGACCGCATCCTCCAGATCGGGCTTGTCGCCGCTCGGCTTGATCTTGGCCGCGCCCAACTCGGTCGCCTTGTGAAACGCAATCGGACTGAAAAAAAATCCACCACCAAAGAAAAAGGGTTGAAAAAAAGGCATCAGTGAAACCGCATCTGACAAGCAAAGGCAAAAGGTCAGCTAAAGACGTACTGGTTGGAGCTGTTGTACTTGCGGGTGAATCCGGCCTTGACCGCACTGGGAACCCCCCTGAGCGCGGTCTCGGCATTGTTGGGTTCCAAGCCGAGTTCGAGGATCGTCTCGCGGTCCTCCACGCCGAGGTAGTAGGCATCCATGAGCTCGATCACGTCGTCGACGCCCTCGGCACCCTTGTCGACCATGGGCTGGATGAGCCGGTGCCACATCGAAGGGAGGTAGTGCTGGCGCAGGTCGTGCTTGGATCCGGAGCAGACGAGGCGCATCTTGGCCTGCACGTCCACCACCGCCCGCGTGAGACGCTGCTGCTTCGAGTTCTGCCCGAGCCAAGCTGGGAAGCTGGGAAAGCCGCCCTCGGTACCGCCGTAGATCAACGAGCACGGACGCACCGACGATGCGATCGCATGCAGCGGCATCAACGACCAGTGCTGCTCGCCACCATGGATCATGCGATCCACCAAATCGCCATCCGAGATGCTCTCGGACGCTCTACGCAGCAGCTCGAGATGCTTCAGCTGCGCGCGCGCGCCCGTCTCGCGCGAGGCCAGCACGGGCCTCGCCTTGACGTAGTTCTCGGCCACCATGAGCGGCACAAACGAGTGGTCCTGAAAGTACAGATCCGCCTTGTCGTTGAGCGTCTTGCGCGACGTGGCGCTAAACATGTAGGGCGACGACAGCTCGCTGTAGAGCGTGAACGGCGTATGCAGACCCGGCTTGGAGTTCTCGGCGCCGAGCGCCTTGGACTCGTCAAAGTCCATGGTGCTCTTGGAGAGCTTCCAGGTGCTGAGCATGTTGATGACCGAGCGGATGTCGCTCTGCGCCGCCTCGATGAGCTGCGCCATCACCTCGCCCGGGATCTTGAGCTTCTCCTTGAACGCGATCGAGAGCATGCGCGACTTGACCGCCGCCGCATCGGGCTTGCGGAAGCCGAGGTTGTAGGTGGTATGCTCGAACGGTCGCATCTTCTGGTTGCGCCGGTCGTTGCAGATGCAGATGATGGGCACCTTGGTCTTCTTGATGAGCGCATTGATGGCGCCCACGCCACCGCGATCGCCTCCGGACATGCCGTCCACCTCGTCCATGATGAGCACGGTGCGTTCGTGGATGCGCGGAACGTCGCTGGACGAGGATTTGGCGCCGCCGCTGTACCAGCTATCGAGCGACTTGTTGTTGATGGTGTCCTGAAGCATGGCCTCGATGAGCTTCTTGCTGCGCGTGTCGCTCGCGTTGAACTCGAGCGGCGAGTAGCCTTCCATCTTCGCCACAAGATGAGCCGTCGTCGTCTTGCCGATGCCCGGAGGACCGGAGATGAGGACGGCGCGGTAGATGTTCATGCCGGTCGGGCCGGGCTTTTTGAAGTTGCTGCGGTATGAGCTGGGCCAGGCCTTGAGCCAGCCGGCGAGCTTCTCGACGGCGGCCTTGTTGCCGACGAGATCCTTGATCTGCTTGGGGGCATACTTGGTGGTCCAGAGCATGTTGGCGTAGTCGGTGGGGTCGGCCTGGGTGCCCTTGGGAGGGCCCATGCTCTGTGCGACCTCCTTGATCTTTTGCTCTTCGGCCTTGATCTTGGCCTTGGCTTTTTCGTCCAGTTGGCCGGCACCTCGGGAGCGAATGAGATCGAGGAAGCCATCCTCGTCGAGGGTGGGGATCTTGTTCTTCTTGATGGACTCGAGCTTTTTGGGACCGGCGCCTTCGCCGAGCACGACGTACGAGGTCTTGGAAGAGGGTCCGCTGGTGATCCTCGCGCCGTAGCGTTTGGCAAGGTCGGTGGCTTCGTCTCGGCTGATGGAGGAAAGCTCGCCGGTGAAGACGAGGGTGAGGCCGGCGAGGCAATTTGGCTGACCCTGTGGGATCTCCTTGGAGCCGGGTGCGGAGGGCCCTGCGGCTCGACGGGCGGCGATCTCCTTCCAGGAAGCTTTCTTGTCCGCAGCGGGAGCAGGCTCATCCGAGGCGGGGACGGCGGTATCAGCAGCGCGTTCAGCCTTGGCCGGTGCTGGTGCAGCGCTAGTCTTGGAAGCCGGCTTGGCGGCGGGCTTGGAGACAGGCTTGCGCGGTGGAGGCGCATCTTCAAACTCGCTGTCGTCGGAATCGTCGATGCTGATGGGCTTCGTACTAGCAGCACCTCTGCGGGGTGTTTGTGTGGAACCGGCAGAGGATCTGGCCTTGGCGGCGGTGGTGGCAGGCCTCTTTGGCGCCGGCGCGAAGTCGTCGTCGTCATCATCTTCATCGTCGTCGTCGCGCTTTGTCTTTGTAGATCGACGCGCTTTGGAGGGAGCCACAAAGTCGTCGTCGTCGTCGTCATCATCATCATCCTCGTCTTCGTCCTCGTTGTATGCTTTGCGCTTGGCGGCTGACTTCCTCGGGCTCGCCCTGGCCGGAGGCTGCTGCTTGGACTTTGCGCTGCGCGCGGGCTTGGCAGCTTCGTCGTCCGAGTCGTCGATGACCATGGGGTCTGCCTTGGTGGCGGGGGCGCTGCGGCGAGCAGAGGTGGAAGAGCTGGTGCCCGAGGCAAAGTACTTGGATGCGATGGGTGCGGTGGGAGAAGGCGGCGGCTGCTTGGCTGATGTGGAGCGCGTCTCCTGCGACGAGGCGGGGCTAGAGGCGGCGGCCTTACCACCGAAGAAGGTGGAAAGCGAAGCCTGCCCCTTTGGCAGGGGCGTGGAAGGCTTCTTGGGCGGCATGACGGGGATGGATGGATGCGCAACGACGAGATGGAAGAGCTCTGTGAGGAGCCCAGGCTGAGCCGCAAGCAAATGGCTGGCTGGCTGGCTGGCTGGTATGGGCGCACGAAGAAAGGCACACGCTCCACTGCGACTCGGACCTCGTACGGTGCAGTCACGCTGCACGGCGTCAGTCACAGTGCGAGTGTCTTGGAGAGCCAAAGTGGAGAAACGTCGGACCAATATTTGTCATTTTTCGCGCTTCAGTGCGTGGCGACGCGTCCGTGCTCTTCTCGGCGCTACTTGACAACGATCTGACATTTTCGAGCCTAGCTCCACGCTCGCTCCACGCTCGACTCATTCGCCCCCCGCTTGGACCACACACACGCACCCTCTCTCGCTTGCTTGAGTTGGTACGGTCCGACATGGGATGGGACCCTAACTTAGCCAACCACCATCTTCGCCTTAGCGCGCAGCACCAGCGACACTGCCCCCGCCGCGAAGCATGTCGCACGATCACTATCCTCCGCCGTCGTCGCTCAAAGTCTCCATCCGTCCGCTCCAGTCCTCCTTCTTTGCCGGCGAAGACTTCACCTGCCTCATCACCTTCACCAACACCAACCCGCGCGTCGCCCACACCCAGCCCCTCGTCCAGGCCGAGTTCGCCCCCTCCCCCGCCGGCAGCAGCTTGCTCGATTCCCACCTCGATCCCTCCCATCGTCGCGTCGTATCTTCGCTTCCCACGCACGCAAAGTCTCGCAGCGTCGACGTCCGCGCCCTCGCACGACGCCAGGATGCCGATTCGGACGACGCCCACGATCCGTCGCGCCCGTACCGCAGGAACCTCATAGGCAAGACCGCCCCTCCCCAGTCCACCACCGCTTTCGTCCACCCCTGGTCCGTCTCGCCCAGACTGCCAGCTTCTAGACCCACCCATCGCCCGTCCAAGTCGACCGCCGCGCTCCCCCAGAGGAGCGGCTCGGACCTCGGTCTCGGCCGGCCAACTCCTACCCCAGGCGTCGCCTCATCACCGCACTCCAATACTGCCTCGCCAAATCCTCCTTCCCGCGTCTCTTCCCTCCCGGGCCCGGCCAAGAGGACGACCTCGGGTCCGATCGCTCCCAACCACTCGCACTCGCGCAAAAAGTCGGTTGCACAAGTCCAGGCGGAGGACCTCACCGAAGCTTTCGAGCTCGACTCGCTCGACTCGTCGCGCTCTCCCTCCGGCGTCTCTTCCCCCACCTCGCACGCTCCATCGCCTTGGCCGGCCCCGCACAACGATGCGAACCAGACCTCTAGCTTCTATGCGCTCGGCCGCAACGATACGATGGAGAGTGTCTTTCGCGAGTCCATCACCGACTGGTCGCAGTCCAAACGTCCTGCCTCGATCTCCAGAAATCCCTCCCACAGCCCAATATACCCGCCTCCTGAAGCATTAAGCCCCGGGACAGAGAAAATCCTCTGGTCCTTTGCCCAGCTCGGCGGCACGATCGAGATCGACGAGAGCCTCATCAAGCCAGGCGACTTTGAGAATCTTAAGCGCCGCCTCGCCTACGGCGACCTGACCGGCGCCAGCGCCAGCGCCTCGCCGCTCTCTGTGCCCGGTACGCCTAGGACCCTGGGCGGTGGTCATTTGGCCCAGGCAGCCGACACGTCGCCTGGACCGTCCGGGTGGAGTGGTCTTCTGCGCGGATCGTTCGGCTCTCGGCCTCAGCAGCACCGCCGGACGGGTTCGACGTTCCAGGATGCGCAGGAACGCACGCTGCAGAGCCGCAGCGTTCCCACGTTCTCCACGCCGCCGAGCATCGTTGCTGTTGACCTCGTCCTGCCGCCCGGCGAGAGCAAGACGTTCCAGTTCCGCCTCCCGCTGCCCGTCGACCTGCCGCCCTCGTATCTGGGCAAGGCGATTCGACTCAAGTATGTGCTGACGCTCGGTACGAATCGCTTCGACGTGCGCGCTACCGCCGTCCGTGGCAGGCCTCATACCAGCAGGCTGATTCAGGTGCCCATCCGCGTCTACAACCACGTCGGCGCCTCGGGCTTCCGGCCTTTCTTCGATCTCATGAACCCGGTCATCCTCACCAAGGAAGAGGCCACCGTCGTCGCAGTCGACCAAGACGAGCAGGATCCCGCCTCGCTACCGCCTGCAACTCCCGCACATTCGAGTCGGCAGAGGGCACACAAATCGTCGAGCCGAACTCCCCAGATTGACAGAAAGGACCTGCAGTCGTACGTCAAGCAGCTGCTCGCCAAATCAGACTCGGACGACGCTTCGTCCGGCGCTGCAGCGGCCAAGCTCGAGACGATCTCGGTGCCGAGCCATGTGGGTAGCGGTAGCTGCAAGACGGCCGTGGAGGCGCTTGCGCGTTCTTCGAGCAAGGTTTCGTACGACATTTCCAAGGACGGCAGGGTGGCAGCGGTGCTGACGTTGGTGCGGTCGAGGTATCGGTTGGGCGAGACGATTACGGGGGTGATCAGCATCAACGAGCGGGGCTCGTTGGCGCGGATCGCACGCATGAGCGCGACGCTCGAGACGTTCGAAGAGGTGCAGCCGAGCATTGCGACCTTGCCCGCGGGACGGTTGCAGCGCGCTACGCGCATCGTCCACGCCGTCCACCACGCGAGCGTGCTCGACAAGGGCCGCGCGCGCTTCAGCCTCTCGGTGCCCAGCGGCGCCTCGCCCGACTTTGTCACCAGCGGCGTCAAGCTCAACTGGCTCGTCCGCCTCTCGTTCCTCACCATCACCGCCACCAAGCCAGCAAGCCAACAGCCAGAGCTCGCTGCAGCGAGCAAGCTCTTGCCCCCGCCCCATCTGTTGCCGGCATCGCCGGATGGCTTCGCGAGGTATCACATCAGCCTCCGTGGGTCGAACAGCTTGGCAGGCGCAGCGGCTACGGGCACATCGGCCAAAGTGCTCCGTGAGATGGGATGTGCAGCCGAGACCAAGTTGGAGACGGTCGAGTGCGCTGTCCCTGTCTCGATCCTGCCCAACAGCACCAGCTTCCGAGTCGGTGACGCCGAGTTCTACGCCTAAGCCATGCACCGGAAATGCAACGCACGAAGGTGCGACTTCCAAACCTCGCTGGTTCAGCTGAGAGGAAAGCTGGCTCAATGAGACAGATCCTGGCGGATGCGAAACTGCGAAGCAAGCGATGCCACACGGTGCGGGAATCCCGAAATGAACGGCTGACTTGACTGCATTGCGCGGGGCGTTGAGAAGAAAGCGGGGCGCAAAAGCACGCGTGTGGTCCAGGGGCATGGTTACAGAGGCAGGATGTGTGTGGAGAAGGATGGCATGGCTAGGCCGGAGCAGTGCCGGGCCCTGCCACATCCACCAGGAGGACGGAGCATTAACGAGCAAGGCCAAACAAAGTGGAAAGCAGATCGAGAAGGAAAAACGACAGTGAAAGCGTGATAAACATAAGGCAGGGGCCAAAGGAGGGGAGGGGCGGCGAGGATCAATAGCGGCCATCGCGTTCCGACATTTCGGGTGCGAGGTCCTCGGGATCGAGGGTCTGGAGGATGGTGTCCTTGATGCCGGGGAATACGGTGCGGAAGGCGTCTACGCCAAAGATCATGTCGAGATGTTCGTAGTTCTGGAGCTCGACGGTGTGGATCATCTCTACGTTCCTCTCGTACCTCTGGATCCTCTGTACGAGCGGTTTGCCGAGGACGAGGAAGTCGATATCGCCGTAGAAGATCGAGTGGGGTGGGAAGGAGCGCGGGAACCAAGGTTCTGTGATGCGAGGATCAAAGATGCAGCCTCGGTGCGAAAAGCCAGACATATACCAGTAGAGCAGCTCGGACGAGGTGGGGACGGGGACGGTGCGGAACATCTTTGGCTTCTGGCGCGAGACCCAGTTGTGATCGTGGAAGCCAAAGAGGAAGGCAAAGATGACGTAGGCAATGTGGCCGAACCAGAAGGTTGGCAGAAACTCCTGGGCGATGCCGATGGCGGGCATAAACTCGCGCACGCCAAAGACAAGACCCCACCACTTGCGCGAGCGGAACTGACGCAGGAGCGAAAAGGGAAACTTGCGCAGCACCGATCCGGCATACACCGAAGGACCGAGCGCGACAAAGCAGCTCAGCTTGTCGCCGATCTCGGGGCAGATACCGGGGCTGAGGGCGAGGTACATGGAACCGGAACCCTGCGAGTGACCGACGTAGGCGAGCTGAGGACGACCGGTAGCGGCGGTGATGTAGTCGACGACATCGCGTAGGTCAAAGGCGAGCTCCTTGAGACCCCAGGCCCAGAAGCGAGGGTCGGAGCGCGTGTACTCTGTGTGACCGGACTTGAAGTTGGAGCGGATGTTGGTGATCCAGACGTCAAAGCCCTGGTCGACGAGCCAGAAGGCCATGGAGCGTTCCTCGTTGACGATGAAATGGGACGAATTGCAGAGGATACCGTGCTGCAGCACGACGGGGTGACCGACGGGCCCAGGACGACGAGGATCCGAGATCCTGTGCGCCTTGAGGATCCAGCCGCCTTCGGTGACGATCTCGTGCTCGTCGCACTGGTAGCCCCAGAACTCGGCGTAGTAGGCGGGACGACCGGAGCCGCGCTCGCCTGTGATCCTGCGCTCGTACTCGCGGTCGGTCTTTGCCTTGGGCGGCGACTTTTTGAAGGGGTTGAAGTAGGAGAAGTAGGCGGCGAAGAGGACGGTGCCGAGGGCGGTGGTGCTGACGAGGAACGAGACCATCTGGCGGAAGTTGAGGCGAAGACGCTGGAAGGTGCCGTAGTTGCCGTAGTCAGCGACGACGTGGTCGAAGAAGGGCATCTCGAGCGGCGCCTCGTCCTGGTAGTTGGGGAAGGTGGGGTCGAAGAAGGGGCGCTCCTCGCGGTGAGGATAGTCTCTTGCGCCGGGATCCCTCATGATCTCGACGCGGGCAGGTCGAGAAGAGCGCTCTTCGGGGCGATCGAGATCGTCGGAAGCATCCTCAAAGGGACCCGCCGAGGCCTCGGAGCGACGTGGCTGGGCGGCGACATCTGCATCGCTGTCGTCGACGGGCTGACGGGAGTCGTTCTCCTGGAAGGGATCGTTGTCCCTCTGGGAGGCGGCGTCCCTGCTGGTGTCGGAGGGAGGAGCCTCGGTGCGCCTTCGCCTGCTGTAGTCGATGAAGCCGGAGGCCATGGCGGGAGAAGCTGAGGATCGAAGCTAGCAGAGAGGCGTGGCGGTGGTGGTGTTGGCGATGCTGTCGGTGAAGGGCGGCACGAGCGATGACCGAAAGGATGGAAAAGAGGTCGGAGAGGCCGGTCGAAGCGCACGCGTGCCGAGGTAGAGAACACGAGATGCTGCGCAAGAGCCTCGATACCAGGGTGGATGGATGGACGTAGGAAGGAGCGACGATGGGGAGGGGCCAGCCAGGAAAGCGAGCAGGACGTGCGGGGCGAAAAGGGCGTGGGTGTGAGTGTGAGTGAGTGTGTGCAGAGCGTCGATCCCTGGGTTGCAAGCGCGGTTGGACTCGAGTCTTGCCTGTTGCGGAGCAAAGGCGAGGCAGAGGCGGTTGCTCAAGCACAAGTTCAAGACCACGCTCCTGCAGCTGGGCGGCGCTCTTGGGCGGAGTCGAGCCATGCCTAAAAGGGCGCAGAGAGCCAGAAGCCGGCGCACTCTGACAAGAGCCGGGCACATTTCCAGCCAAACGCAGCCCAGCCCTGATGCGGGGAAAATCCGCCGATGCCGCGTCTGGCTGGAGCAAACAAAAAAGAAAATGGCACACGCTTAGAGAAAGTGTATGCCGCACCCCTCCGTGCATTATGAGCTTGTTGCCAGCTCCTCGTTCATTCTTCACACGACGAGGTGCTGCTGTAGTGCATCTGTGTGCGTATGGTCGGATGAGCCCACTTGGCATGAGTGGAAGACGTGGATCGAGAGCGTTGGCGTTGGCGTTGGCGTTGGCGTTGGCGTTGGCGTTGGGACTGTTGCACAAGAGCGCTGCATCACTCTTTCACGGAGCATCTGAACTGGCCCCGCTTGCTGCATCAGCCTGGGTTGGGCGCAGCCGCTTCGCTTGACGCCCGTTTGCGCGAATGCGGACAAGCGCGCGCGCGTCCAGACGCGGTCGCCGCCTTTTGCTGATGCTGCTGCCGCTGCTGCTGCTACTGCTGCTGCTACGGCTGCAGCCAGCGGAGTTGAATGGCTAAGCGAGAATTTCCCACCTCGCAAATTCGACTTTCTCGAACGAGCAGCGCGCAGAGCATCTCGATTCAATTTCTCACAACAGCATCAACTCTCGATCTCACATCCTCACACATCATTTCCACAGCGCAAGAACAAGGAGCGGATGCGGTTGATTGATGCACAACTACAGTACCCGCATCATGCAGACAATCAGACGCCCCATCAGTCCGAATCCGAGTCCGAGCCGCTCTCGTCCGACGAGCTTTCCGAGTGCACGAGATCGTCGTGTCCACCCGCTCCGCCGCCCGACGCCATGGCTTCCGGATTGCCAAACTGCTCCAGCTGCTGCTGCAGCCGCGCAATCCGCTCCGCCTCCTCGCCCTCGTCCAGATTCTTCTTCTTGATGCCGCCCGTGCCCCGCTTGCGTCCGTCGAGCGGCGCAGACTTGCTGTTCTTGTTCACCGCAGGCGCCACCTTCTTCGGCCGCACCACGTACTTGTACAGCTTGTACAGCGTCTTGGGAGAGAGCTCGTCAATGTCGAGCTCAATCTCCTCCTCGTCGTTCTGGTTCGGCGGCTTGTCCTCATTGATGATCCGGATCGCCCCGTCCAGACGCTCCTCGGACAGCTCCGTGATCTTGGCCGCCAGCTCCTCCTTCTGCTCGTACGTCACCGTGCGGATGTCTTCGTCGCTGTTCTCGTCCCGTCGACTCGTCGTCGCCGCCTTCTTGTTGCTCGTCGCCGTCGCCGCAGGCTTCTTCTTGGCCGCACTCTTGGCCTTCTTCGCAGGAACGTACTCGGCAGACGCTCCCGCTCCCGCGCCAGGACTGCCCGCGCTCTTCGCCTTGCTCTTCTTGCGATTCGCCGCGGCCCCGCCTTCGCTCGCCTTGCGCTTCGTACCCGCACCCTTGCTCTTGCTCTTCTTGGAACCGCCTGAGCTCGCGTAGCTCTCCTGCAGCGACGCAAGCATCGTCTTGGTGTTGGCGATCAAGCCTGCGTTCTGGTTCTTGGCTCCCTCGAGCATCGCCAGCGTCGACGACAGCTGCGAGATCTGCTCCTGCAACGTTGCCAAAAAGTCCGGATCGACGTCGTCTTCGTCGTCGTCCGCGTCCTCGTCCTCGTCCACGTCGCTCTCCTCGTAGTCCGGCAGCGGCGCCGGCGCCGGCTTGCGCGCCATCTTGTCTTCGAACACCGACTTGAGCTGCTCGCCCATGTTGTACACGTCCGAGCCTGGAGGATTGAAGGTGAAGCAGTTCTGGAAGAGCAGCTGCATGTCCGCGCTGAACTCGCCAGCGTCGGCATAGGCGCCCGCGCGGATGTTCTTCTGGACGTCGCGCAGTGCAATGGGCTTCTTGATCATCTGGAAGTAGGCGGGTGCCCAGTCAAAGTCCATGGTCGGCTTTTCGTAAAACACCCAGGCCACATTCGAGTAGGTGGGCTTGAGCAGGTCGTCAATCACCCTGGTGCAGAAGCGCAACTCGTCCTGCGCCACCTTTGCGTAGTGCGCCTGCTCTCGAGCCGAGAGACTGCCCGCCTTTTTGGCCACCTTGCGGCGAGCCGCCTTTCGCATCTCGGATGACGAAGCGCTCTGAGGCTCGCCGGCCCAGGGGAGATCTTTGGGCGGAGGCGGGTGGATCTCCCTCTTGGGACGGCCGCCGACATCGGACGAGGAGCGACGGATGGTAGGCACTGGGTTTGAGGGACGACGAGCGCGTGCAGCGCCGGAATCGGAAGACTGGGCCGAGGCGGCGATGGCGGCGGGCACGTCCTTCATGTACTTGTCGAAGGCGGCTTCGAGGACGCGGGCGTTCTGGGTGTAGGGGCTGTCCGGGCCGTTGAAGGTGGCGCAGTTGAAGAAGACCTGACGCACGTCTGCCTCAAAGTCCTGCATGCGACGATAGACGTCCTTGGCGGGGTCGAGGCCCCACTGGGGAGCCGACTTTGCCTTGTCTCCGGGCTTGGAGTTGGGTTTGAGGACGAGAGCGGTGAGGGCGAGCTTGATGTCGATGGTGCCAAAGTCCATGGGTTTGGTGATGATCTGTGGATACTGGGGGATGCCGAGCGCGACGGGGTCGACGGGCTGTAGGAAGGCGATAGCTTCGCGTCGACTCTTGAGCGACTTGAGAGTGCTTTGGGCGAATTTGAGCTGTGCGGCGGTCAAGTCGATGGGGCCATCGTAAGGCTTGACATCGGCGTCGTGTGAGTTGGCTGAATGTTGTTGAGCCGATGATGCTGCATTGCCGTGGAACTGGGACTGCACTTCCGAGACGAGGGCGGCGGGTTGGACGCCGACGCTCGAGAGGGGCTCTGCTGTGGGCGGGACGATGGGGCCGCCGGCGTGCTCTGACTTGGGTGCGGATGCGTCACGAATGCTGTGCGTGGAGGTGTCGTTGGCCTCTGTCTTACGAGGTAGCTCCGAGGCGGGAGGGGGATTGGCGGAAGCATGCCCATTGACGGGCTGAGAGTTGTACATATCCGACATGGTGAGCTGATGCAAGGCGCGACGGGGCCGCGATGCCGAGAACGATGAGGTGATGGCGGAGTGTGAGGGAGACGGCGGAGGGGTGACTAGGATGTAGGAGGTGGTGCTGGTGGTGAGCGAGCAGAGTAGGGATGAGATGGAGGGGTGGATGGATGCTTGCTGGAAGAAGGCTGCCAGGCGCCGAGCGTGCGTGGATGCGATGCGATGCGATGCGAGAAGGCGAGCGACAAATCCAAAGGGAAGAGGCAAAGTCGGAAACGCGTCGAGTTGAAATACCTCGCCGACGCCTCTTTGGCCTCGACGCGCCGCCCACACCCTCCCTCACTCCGAGCCACACGCGATGCAAACCGACCGCCGATTCAGCAAACGATGGTCTAACAGCTTCGATGCTTTCGATCAAGCTCCGCTCTAACATTAAAAGGAATCGCAGAGCCTGCAGCTCGGCAATCAGCTCCGAAAAGGACAGCCTAATTGAGCCTCGGCGTGCTGGCAGACTGACAAGGCCTTCTCCGCCGGCATCCCTAAAGTAGAGCAGCAAGCTGGGCTGCTCACTCCGCCTTGCATTGGGGGGAATCATCGTGCGAGCGTGCGAATCAACCATCACTACGCTTCTGAACCACGACTGCATCGCACCAAGTTAGCCGCTACGGTGGACGGCACCCGAGAGGGCGCTTTGGCTTCTTCCCTCGCCAGGCAGATGGCGGTGAGTGATTGTTTTTTTTTTTGAATATTTTTTCTTTTGGCCTGTGATTCGCTGTCCATTCCAAATGACGCGGGCCAGTGTGCGAGTGCAAAGGCACATTCCGCGCTGCTCGTTTTATGCAGAGCACTCTCTCTGTCTGCCAGCCTCGGCCATTCACGATTCGTTTCGCCTTGCGATCCGCAGTCGGCAGTTTTCAATATTCTTTCCGCAAGCTCTCGCTCTCGTCTACGCTTCTCCTCACCATCTCAACCTCGTCGTTCTCCTTGGCATCCCTCACCCGCCGTGCTGCGGCTTTCAGCATTCAGGTCTTGGTCGCTGTTGCTCTCAGCACTCGGACCTGTGTTCGACTGCCATCGGCCACCACCACCAGAACACCACCACCACCGAGCAACCCTCGCTTGGTCGCTCCTACACGCTGAACGACCCTTTCCATCCCCCTTCGCACGCCTGCATGAGCACAACAGCGCACACGGCCCCTCTCTTGACATGGGTGTGAGTGCGGTCATCCGTGGAAGCTTCGGCTTCCTCCTCGACCGCCATCACGATGTCCACCTCTCCACCAATCACATCAACGTAACCCCCACAAACGCACTCCACTCCCTACTTCGCCGCCAAAGAGAGGCTCCGCTTCCCATCACACCCGTTTCCATCCTCAGATCCATGCTACAGCTCGACGACCTCCAGGCCCTCCTCTGGGCTTGGACCATCGTCGGCGTCCTCCTCCTCTTTGCCTTCTGGACCAACCCCAACGAAGCCTCCTTTCGCCCCTTCCTCACCGACCTCGTCTTTCGCGAGCGTCTCAGACTTCTCAACGAGGACGACGACGCCACGCTCAACGATCCTGCTTCAGCCCACCCCACAACGCCCCGTCGCCCCGACCAAAAACCTCATTCTTCTCTCGCCACCTCAGCCCCTTGCTCCTCTGCACCTTTCGCTCTCACCTTCGGTGCAAAGGTCGCCTTGTCTGTGCGCACCCCGCCCTTTCACCGCAAAGATCTTGGACTGCTCTCCATCGTCACCATCTCCCAAAGCACGCCCCTCAGCTCCCGCCACGCACATCACAAGCTCGCCCAGTCCACCAACACTCGCCCGTCCATGAAAGCCGATGGCGCCATCGATTGCACCTCTCTCTTCATCGGTGCTTTTGGCAAGTGGTGGGTCCTCGGCTTTGCCATTCCCGATCTACCCAACACCAGGTCTCAAGCTCTCGATGACAAGGCCGGTCGCGAAGAGCTCGAGGAGAACATGACCGATGTGCCAGATTGGGGTGTGCTCGAGATGCGTGCCATCGAGCCCCACTCAGATCCCCTACCGACTGCCTCACACCTCGTCACCACTTCAGCCGACGACTCGTCCAACCAGCCTCAGCCTCGTAACGCGCACCCCATCCAGCTGCCGGGACCCGTCGCCCATTCACCCCAGATTCCAGCCAAGGACGCCGCCGATCTCCCCGAAAACGAAGATTGCCTCAGCATCACCGGGCTCGTCACGCGATCGCGATCGGACATCGCCGATCTCCGCGATCAGCTCGCCCAGGTCAGGAATGCGTCCACTCGCGCCTGCGAGGCGCTCGAGCAGGACTTGGACGAAGTGCGGCTCAAGAAGAAGGAGGAGGAGAGACTTCGATCCGATATCAAAACCAGAACAAAAGCGCTCGACGACAGCAAAAGGCAGGTCGAGAGCGCCCGTCGCGAAGCTGAGAGACGCCTCAAGGCCGCCAACGCCGCTCGCGCCCTCAAGCAGACTAGCATCCAGCAGAGGAAGGAACAGATCGAGTCACTCAAGAAGCGTCGCGCCAACATCATTGCAAGGAAGGCTTCCCATGCGGACAAGCGCCTCCATCGCTCGGATGAGTTCTCTTCGCTCATCAGCCAAGCCAAGCAGAGGGTAGAAGTGCTTCGCGGAGATATCCAGGCCGTCCGCCAGGAAGTCGACGACGCGCAGAACCTCTTGCAGCTTGAGAAGTTCAAGGCTCGTCAGGCGCTGGAAAGCGGCATCTCGCGAGACGGACTGCCCCTCGAAGCACAGGGCCACTTCAGGTCACCTGCGATCGACCCGGGTCTCATGGACAGGCAAGATGCCATGTATGCGCACCTAGCATCCACTCCAGATCCACTCGTCGACACCCTCGCCCGGATGGAAGAGCGATCGCTCGCTGGCAATCGCTTCTCCCCAGGGCTTGTCGACGCTGAGGCCGCCATCTCGATGAACAAGCTGCAGAACGCCCGAGTGGATGGCTACGCTGATCTGGGCACCAGCGTCCTGCGCAACGCGTTCCGTCGCGCCAACGCCGCAGCCGTTGCAGACGGACACGACGCCATGCCCTCAGCTGCGCAAGCGCTCGGAAACCCCTCCTTGCAGAACGTCTCCAACTTCGAAGCCATCAAGCAGGCTTTTCAGCCGACTGTCGCAACCGAGGAGGACGGACGACGCTCCTGGTCCGCCTTTGATGTGTGGCAGTCCGACCTGCGTAGCGGTGGACGACAAAGGATGCACTGGTCTTCCGGTGGCGGCAATGCGAGCGCCGACTCGTTGCCTCAGTTCAGCACCAGCAGCAGTTTCCTGCCCCTCGACCGAAGCAACAGTGCCGAGCAGACCGGTGCCTCTTTCGCCAGCCCAGGCGACACGGAACAGACGCGCAACCTCTCCAAGGTCAAGAGGGCCTTCCGCTGGCCCTTCCGACCCAGTCAGGTGCAGGATGACCTCGTCTAGTGGCATCGCGCCCGCACGTTCTCTGTTGTCACCCTGGCTCGTATTTGTCGGTGAGGAAGCCAATCTGCTTTGTACTTCGCGATCCATTCGGTTGCCTTCGAAATCACATCGGCCATGCGATGACGCGCTCTGGAATTCATACAAACTTGGTTTGCATCGGACGAGACTGCAGAATGACGCTTGTGCTTGCATATAAGAGGTTGGGCATCCAGTCTTGACATCGGCGAGGCGGCAGCCACCAACTGAGTTAGCGTCGGTCAGCCGCCAACCTGAACGGGTATCTTGACGGGATTCGAAGCACCTCCGTCGGAACTCCCAAACACGGAGCAGAGGTGCCGCTATGGCTAGGTGCTACGGCCGAGGTCCCTCGACATGAGTTCAGATACCATAAGGCACGGCCGACTCAGGGCAACACGTACCAGCGACGTCTTGCGGAGAGAGTGAGCCGACGTTGTAGATGCAGCTAATGACATTGAGCCATCACGTCGGCAAGAGGCATGCCATTGTGATGCGTCCGTGAGTGTGCTGCAACATGGCTAGGGTGGCGAAACAGGGCTCTTCGACCCACTTCCTTCTGCTCTCCGCACTTCCTCTTACCCATCTGGCCTCTGAAAGTGTATGACAGTGTTCAGCTCCGAGGATTGTTCGCTCATGGTCACGTGCGTGACCCGCCCCCGCAGCTTCGCTGTGTTCAAACCATGTCGCAAGGTCATCTTGCATCGAAAGGTGATAAAGCAGAAGCTCACCGATGGAGAGCTCTACCCATTGTAAGGTTTGCGGCCAGCCCGCCGGGATTGCCATCTTCAGCCAGTCTGGATGGCTCTTCGAAGGAGCAATCAACGCTCGCAAAGCCCCACCGCATGTTGCGTCCGGACGCCTTTTTCGTACTAGCTCTGATCGACCCGTTCAGGTTGTTTACACCGTGGATCTCCCTAAGGGGCTTCCCGAAGCATGAAGGCACTCACTTTTCCGGTCCGGCATTGGTATGCTGAAGAGCTCCGAGGTGGCGACGAGCAGGCACCCGGCAGCCACCCGCCACCACCCAGGGACACTGCTACCGTCACATCCCAGACGGAACAAGATAGAGAGCCTTCTCGGAAGCCATCGGTGCATGCGGATTCGGGTCGAATCTATGAATCGCTGTCTATCCAGACATGCATATCGCGAAAAATGGAGTGCGACGTGAGCAATGCCACACGCAGCCACCCGGACTAGCTTGACATCAAGCCACGAGAGTGTGCGTGGGTTGCTTGTGAGTGGCTTGGAGAGGAAGCCACTACGGGTGGCGTTATACTACGTTTTTCGCAGTATGACTCTATACCTGTTCCTGCGAATCCAGGGCGAATCTTTGCGATCCATGAACCCAGCGCCAATCATGTTGGATCCGTCGAGATCGAGCAGCCGAGAAGCAATGCCGGGCTTGTGATCGTGTTGGACAACGCCCGCAACGATGACACGCCAACGATGACAAAGACTACAAGAGCTTTGGTCCTTGGAGACGCTGGCCGTTTGGGCTGTGTGGCGCATAGCGAGCCGCTACCGTCAGCTCGCAAGCTCCACCACGAGCTCGCCCCATTTGCTGCTGCCTTCTTTGTCGATGTTGTTGGTTCCGACGCTCACCTCGATGCCTCGCGTGACGTCAGTCATAACCTGAAGAACGGCAAGGTGGCGATCCACCAGCATCAGCCATCGCGCGTGAGTGGCTGGCCCGTTGTAGCCTACCCAGTTGGCTGATGGGTGGCGGGTGAATTGCCACCTCCCCACTTGTTCTGATATGAATCATGAACAATTGTAAAACATGTGAACCTCGTACCAGCTGTTCAAAAAGAACAGATGCAATGAGTTTCAATGATTTCGTACATTTATTAATTTTTGATGCACTAAAGACGAAAGCTACTTGAATGAGTCCTAAATGAGTCTACGAGTCATCTTGCGAAAAAACGGGTCGTGACTTTTTCCAAGCCACTAGGCAAGCCATCAAGATCATATCGCGAAGAACGTATTGTAACATTTTCCAAGCCACCCCCTAAGCCACCACGGGTGGCTTACCCTCCAAGCCACTTGCAAGCCACCCACACACACTCTGGTGGCTTGATATTCCAAGCCACCCCCCAGTAGTGGCTTAAAGGGTGGCTTGAAGCACGTCACACCCCAGCTCAAAATCCCTCAAAAAATTGGACCCCGGGCCCTCCACCTGGACGCGCGCGTGGAAGTCATATCAACAACACCAAAAAGCGGCAGGGTGGCGATCGAGCAGACCCATCCGCCACCCACACACGATCATATCCTGAAGAACGGCGAGCTAGCGAAAAGCAGCCACCCCGGGGGGTTGGCTGATGGGTGGCTGCTCTCTGCCACCTCCCCTGCCTTTTTCGAGACTGCACGTCTAAATTGTGCGAAATACGTGTCTTGGCTGCCTGATTGCGTCGCCACCCCATCTCATGCATTCTGTCCGCACCCCTCCATCTGCACTCCATCCATGCGCAGAAGATGTTGAATAATGATACTTGCAATGCAAAGCATCTGTTGTTTCCCGGATCACTCAGAATCATGATTTAGGTGATCAAAACTTGCAAAAAATCCACTCAAACGGCAGCGGACGGGCCCAAATAGCGCTGAGATGATGTCAAATAGCTTCGAAATACGTACCCGGTATCGCCGGAGCTTAAGGGTAGCGCTTACGACGCGTCAATTTCTTATTTTTGGAAATTTGGAGAGGGGTGGGGGGGGGGGGTGGCTGCTCGCCATCAGCCACCCGTCAGCCACCCATCAGCCATCGTGTGTGGGTGGCTAATGGGTGGCTGCTGGGTGGCTGGTCATTCGCCACCTCGCCACTTGTTCGGACATGAGTCGCTTAGTCCGTTCGCTGAGCAGTACCTGTGCCGCCCGGTATGACGAGTTGGCCTTGGGGTTGGCTTCGAGGGGTGTCTTTGAAGCGAATCCACCCTGGATGGCTTTGGGGGATGCACCCTAGGTGGCTCACGGTTGACTTAGACGCGTAGCCACCCCATCCGCTGGGCTCGGGGTGAATAAGGGGTGGCTTGGCTCACAACGAGTCATAGATTCCTGACGTTGCATTTTCTTTATAAGAAGCTCATTCATGTTCACATCGTAAAAGGAGTTGATTGTCGTGAAGCAAGCCGCTTATGACCAGGAAAGCCACCCGGTATGGCTTCCCTCCATGCCAGGCGCAAGCCACCCCACGTACACTCTTGTGGCCTGGGGGGCAGCTTGACAAGCATACAATGGTGGACCAAGCCGGTACGGGTGGCTTGCGAGTGATGCATGATGAGTGGCTTGCGACGCGACAATCTGCTTTTCAATGTCTGTTCGCCAAATGACTCATATTCTTAAAACCGGCGAGGTGACAATAAGCAGCCATCCGGGTGGGAGGGGGGGTGGGGGCCTGCTGGGTGCTTCTCGTCACCGCCTCCTCTTGCAATCTTCAACCGTGCGCGTCTGAATTGTGCAAGATACGCGTCTTTTGGTTGCCTGATCGCCTTGCCACCCCCTCCATCCGCAGCGCATAGTGAACAAGCATAATGCATGGAAAGCTTTCCATGCGTTGTTCAGAGAATCACTGAGAATCTTCATTTACATAATCATACTTTGCTGCTCAAAGCGATGAGATTTGGCGCACATAGCAGGCTGCGCTTAACATGAGTAGGATAGCTCCGGATATTTGGTATTGCAGGAGCCATCGCACACTCATCATTTCGGCCATGAGCTTCGATTGGCGTCCCTAGCGGATTTCCCTGATTATGAAAAATATTTCCTCACAGCATGAAGTGTCAAGTGGGCATGAGTCCTACAGGCTTCGGGCAATTTGTGACTTGGCTTGAGAGATGCCTTGCGATGTGCCATGAACTTCGCAATGGTGAATTTCCGAGGCCTACAATCTCAAAAAAAAAAAAAAAAAAGACCGCGGCAAGCCAACGCTCGGGCAGACGTAATTATAACTCTATCTAGGATCTGTGCGACGTTGGAAGTGGCTATGCAGTTCGTGACTGAAACAAGAAACTTGGTGAACTCTCATTTCGCGAAAAATAAAATGGAAATATGCTCCTGCAGCTACTCGACACACTAATGATCACCGCAAGACATGCATCTGCAAATCTCGACTCTGCGCGCATCCAAGATCTGACAAATTCGGCGCTGGACGTCCAAATTATGCAAAATACGCGTGTTTTGGCTGTCTCGTCGCGCAGTCACCCCCTCCATCCGCAGCAGATGATGAATAATTATGAATCAGGCAAAGCTTTGCATGCATTCTGAAGAGAATCACTGGGAATCATGAATAAGCAGATCATACTTTTGTTGAGAGTTGACGAGAGAAATGTTAGTTTTTCACTGCACGGTCACAAGACCAATTAGTTTCCCCGAGGTGTCCCGTGCCTCATGCACCACATGACCCGACTTCGCACGTCCCCACTCTCACACACACATTCGAAGTCGCTCATGTATATAATTCTCTTTCGTTCACCGTCCCCAGAACGAAATACTAGTGCACTTTCTCTTCTAAACAACTTTGCCAACACCCGGCTCAAAGCGCTGGTAAACGGCGCAAATAGCGCTGAGATGATGTCACATAGCTTCGAATTGCATCCCTCAAATCGCGAAAAAAGGGGTGTGACATGAGCCAAGCCACCCGCAAGCCACTACGGGTGGCTTAGTGGTGGCTTCCAAATAAAGCCACTAGGGGGTAGTGGCTTAGGGGGTGGCTTGGAAAACGTCACAATCCTTTTTTCGCGATATGCATGGCCCAGGTGCGCGTGTGAAGGTGGAGGTGAGGTGACCTCTGCGGGCCTCAGGTTCGAATCCGGGAGGCGCGTCAATTAGATTTATTTTCGAAATTTGGAAGGGGGGGGGGGGTGGCTGCTCGCCATCAGCCACCGATCAGCCATCGCGCGTGGGTGGCTGATGGGTGGCTGGTCAATCGCCACCTCGCCACTTGTTATGGTTAGACTTCGCATGCCGTGCAAAGCCACCGCATCCTTACGCAGCACAGACATTCAAATTTTACAATCACAATTCCTGTAAAGCCTAAAATGATCTCATGAGTATCTACAGGATTACCAAGAAGAAAAATATTGGCGGAATGATGGTTCGTGGAGCTCGAGTCAAACCCGTGAAATCTCTTCACTCATGATTATGACTGGCCGAACTAGCGCTGAGATTGACGTCAAAACATGATCCATGAATTGCTTTGAGATGCAAAGCGGGGTTCACGCATGGCACGTCCGATGCGTGTGCTACGTAGCGGCTAGTTGCAGATACAAAAGCTGGGCGAGGTACTTTATCTGCTCGTAGATGCTTCCTAATGAATCTCTGCTGAAGCCGAGTGAGGTTCAATTATCTCTCAAGAAGCGGCGGGGTGGCTGCTCGCCGTTCTTCAGGATGATTCTGCCGACTGTCGCAAAAATGTCTAGCTGCCGGCGTGACAGTCTCGAAAACATGCAGTTGAATGAATAATGAATTCACGGGCTGTTCATAACGGTGAGCCGATTTCAGCCAGCCGGACTGGCTCGTCCACCGCGTCGAAGACAGCGGAGTCATATCCGAACAAGTGGCGAGGTGACGAAGTACTAGCCACCCATCAGCCACCTGGGGTGGCTACGACGCGCCAGCCACCCAACAGCCACCCAACAGCCACCCACGCGCGGTGGCTGATGGGTGGCTGCTCTTCGCCAGCTCGCAGTTCTTCAGGATATGAGTGGGCTCGGAATGTCAAGACCAAGACGGATCGAGCTTTGCTCTCGCAGAGGACTCCACCCGCTTGGCTAGTCATGAGTGGGCGGTATGTCGGAGACGGAGCGAGAAGGATGAATTCGCATGGCAATTCCGCTCGGTCCGTGCAGATCATGCACGCCGAAGCTGTCATGCAGCTTCGCTTCGCAACCTCCACATTCAGACAAGAATCCGTCACGACGAGTATTCTAGGATGAAGACTGTCGTGAGATGCTTCTCCAATCGTGTCCTTGTACCTCCATCTGAACACTCTGCGAATCGCGAACTGGCCAGACGACTTGATCCGTAGCATATCTCGATCGTAATCCGCTCGTATGTCTTCGAGCCGAATGCTCGACTCGATCCTGAGGCGTGAATGTTCACATCTGGGCACGTCTTTCGACCACACCAGCGCCTTCCGCGTCGTCGTCCGGCCGAGCGGAAAGCCTCTCTTCGCCAAGCTTGACGATCATGTCGAACAGACCCTGGGTGAAGCACACAGCCTCTTGGCTATGGAAGGTGCCCTTCCTGGAAAGGACAGCGATCCGGAAGCTCGATTGACGCCCAAGGTACACGCGTTCGGAAGCACATCAGACGGCAGCAAAGCTTATCTGGTGACCGACTACTTGGATCTCCAGCCTTCCCTGGCAAGAGAGACGCAGAAGAAGCTAGGCCGCAGCCTAGCAGAGATGCACAAAGGCGGAACCAGCAAGGATGGTCAATTCGGGTTCCATGTTGCTACTTACTGCGGTGTTACGGTGCGTGCCAGGCTCCTTGCTGAAGCCTCTGTCCACATTCGAGCGTTCGACTTGCTGACAGCCTCTACCTGCTTGCGATACATCTTGCAGCGCCAAGACAACACGTGGGAGACATCCTGGATGACGTTCTGGGCCGAACATCGTATCGGAGACCTCGTGAATCGGATCCATGCCTCCCAATCTGATCCGCAGCTCAAAGAGCTGGAAGAGCAGATGAGGCAAAGGTAGGTTCGGCGTAGAAGGCGACTGTGCGCTTGAGCTCCATGCTGACCGCCGGACCCGTGTCGTTCAGAGTCTACCCCGTACTGCTCGAGCCCCTCGAGGGCAAAGTGAAGCCTTGCATCCTGCACGGCGATCTCTGGTGAGTGTCTTTGCCAAGACGTAGGTGCCCAGGCAGCGTATTCATGCATACATTGCTGCTCGACAGGTCTGGAAACGCAGGTACCATCACCTCTTCTGGTCAGCCCGCAATCTTCGAGTAAGTTCGGTCGTGTCGTGTGCTGATGGGGACGGCGTGTCTGTGCCGGAACGGTCATGCTGACTTGCTGATGTGCGCCATGATATTGCGAATCGACCAGTCCGTAAGCTCCACTCATCGCCTTGCTCCTGCTGACCCGGAGGCGTAGCGTGCTCAGCAGCTGACTCGGCTTCCGGATACCTCCTCGCAGATCCAGCTATTATGGCCACAACGAAGCCGAGTGAGTCATCTTCGACACGATATGAACTTACAAACGTGTCGCTGACCCGAAACGCCTCACCAAGACTCGGGATCATGCACATGTTCGGGGGCTTCTCCAAAGACTTTTTCGACGCATACCACGAGGTGATGCCCAGGTCCGAGCCCCACTATGCCGAGAGGCTTCGACTCTACGAGCTTTACCACCAGTAAGGAAAGCTTGCATTTGGAGCCACGGTCTTGCAGTCAGGACCTGTCCGGATCGGCTGACCCTTCTATTCTTTGTGTCACCTTGGCCTCCGCCATTCAGCCTCAATCGTGAGTCCTGTAGCGCCATGACGACTGCACACCGAAAGGCACTCATCACGGCCTGACAACAACATTTGCTTCCTCCGTCTCGATACAGATCTGCTCATGTTTCGGGGAGGTTACCGATCTGGTGCCGTTTCGATCATGAGATCGCTCATCGATTTCTGCGACCAGGTGACATCTGCGGAATGACGGCATCGATGGTGGGCAGGCGGGCACGCATGGAGCCACTCAGGCGAAGCCAAAGCCTTCGCCGCCTTCGTTCATCGCCGTCAGGAGCGACGAACGGAGCTTTTCGTACGACTCGTACTGCGGAAGATCGAGCTGGTTGAAGCACGTATGCGCCGCTGGAAGCCTGTCCGCGCCATAGGCCTTGTGAATGTTGAAGCGTTGCGTGCCCTGGACACCCTGCAGGTGGGCGAAGCCCTCGAGCGGAACTTTGCTGGTACCGGTGATGAACTGCAGGAGCTTGGCCTTTTCGGTTTGGTCGAACGAACGCACGGCGCGCCACCACCACTGAACGACAGCGTCGCCACTGCTGTATCCGTGCAGCTCGGTGTTGTTCTTCCATGCGTCGACGTCGATGTCGGGGAGGCCCGAGATGAGAAGCTCGAGTTCTTGCTCGGAGAAGATGCGGATGAGGTCGGCAGGGATGATCTCGTTGAAGCCGTCGAGGAAAGCATCGATCTGGGACCGGATCGACTTTGTGAGCCGTTGCTCGGTGACCAGTCGGACGTATTCCTGCTTGTTGGCCTCGGTGACGGCGACGTTGGTGCCGTCCGGCTTGAGATCGATGATCTTTGTCTCGCCAAACTCCTCGTCGTCGACGCTAAAGGTGAGATCGAGGATGTCAGTGATGTCGTTGTTGAGCATCCACTCGAGACTCTTGAAGTACTCTGGATCGATGGACTCGAGATCGCGGTAGTCGACGGGCTTGGCGAGGATGTGCTTGTAGAAGCTGCGGGTGAAGTATGCGTCGAGCAGTCTGCCGTCGTAGATGGCCTTGCCGATGATGCGACCGACGAACTTGAAGAAGGAGAGATGGTCGGGGTTGACATACGACATGCGATTGGGTTGGTAGGTGGTGCGGTCGGCGGCGCACGGTTGGAAAAGCGCATAGTCCGGATTGAACATGGCTCTGGCCAGGACCTGGAACCACTCTCTGGTGACGCCGCCGGCGTCAATGCCTTCCTCGTTGTTGAAGCGCACGTTGAGCTTGCCATGCTTGACCTCCGGACCGCTCTTCCGTGAGAAGTACCTGAAGCTGTCTTCAAAGACCGAGTTCCTGCGCACGGAGAGCGAGAGCGGCGTGTAGTGGTCGCGTCTACCTTTGTGCAGCTGTTGGGTAAAGTAGTTTTTCTTGTTGTCAAAGTCGAGTACCTTTGGATTGCGCACGAGCAGTGCGAAGGATCCGGACATGAGCGAAGGGTTTTGTCGGACCATGATGTTGAGGATCTTGCGATGCTTTTCTGTGAAGGCGAAGAAGTTGTCTTCCATGGCTTCTCGAGGTGACTTTGGCGCGCCCTCGGTCGAGGCACGACTGCGGGGCGGCCTGGCTTCGCTCGAGGGGCCGGGACCATCTCGATCAGGATTGGCGACGTGCTGGGAGACGACCATCATGCTCTCGATGAGAGGCAAGAGGATCTGGGCGGCACCGGGATCGTTCTTCATGCGGGAAAGGACGCTTCCGAGCTTGGACCACAATGTGTCGAAGTCGAAGGTCTCGTAGATCTTGGCGAGCTTGGCTTCGTCCTCCTCCTTCTTCTTCTTCTGCGACTCGCTGCTGGAGGGGTCGGCTTTGCTGCGAGGGTTGGAGCCCGGCTCTGCTCCTCCACGATCTGGACCGTCGAGGTAGGGGCGCATGCGCGCGGCGATCTCCTGTAGATCCTGAAGCGGCGGCATTTCAAGTTGCTGCATGAAGGCGTCTGCTTGACCGGCACCGCGGCTCAGGGAGAAGATGTCGCCAAGGCCAGCCGGGATGCGGCCTGATGGTTCTGGCATGGGAATTGAGGAGGACACGGATCAAAACCAAGGCACGGCGGTTGGGGGCGTCGCCGACAAGGAGGCCACTGAGCAGGCGGTATTCTCGGGAGACGCTCGTAGCCTGACAACAAGGGCCTTGTTCGATGAGGCTGGGGGCTTCGAGCCTTGCAGGGTGATGCTACGAGGGAGGGTGAGAGAGAGGCCGCAATGCGGTTGAATGCTGGAAAGTTCAACACTTTGCAGCGGCGGTTGTGGAAAGTGGAGATCTCGAGTCCCGCATCGCAGATCCTTGGTGAATTCGGCGTCCGATCCGCCGATTTGCAAAAAATCAAGGCCAACCAACCTCCACGCTCTGCATCTCGGCATTTCCAACTCAGCTTTCAGAACTGCAGGCTGCTCTCTCCTGCACGGCTTGCCTCGCATGAGCCAACAAAGCCCCACCTCGAGCTGGGTCCCGCCTCGTGAGGGTGGGCAGCCCTCATTTCCGGATTGACGTACCGCACCTACCTCGCCTCTTCCACATCTCTCTTACTCGAGAGCAACCGAAACGGAGGGAAGGTCGAAGTAGCGCTGGCTACCGCATCCCAACCAAGATGAGGATCGCGACAAAGCGACTGTCCAAAGAGCTGTAGGTTCCGTGCCCAAGGAGCCGTGCTGGATCGACGAAAGCTTCTGACACGTTGGTCTCTGACCGCACCTCGATCGCTCTGGGACTGGAATCCGAAAGCTCTGACCTCAGGGTCAAGGGACTGCCGGAAGGATTCTCGATCATCAAGGCGGAAGACTTTCAGGAGTGGCAGTTCTCCATAGAGGTTCTCGGCAACAGCCTGTACCAGGGGCAGAGGTTTGCTCTGCGATTCCGCTTTTCAGATACATATCCCATGGAAAGCCCCGAAGTCGTCTTCATGGTCACGGATGGATTCAAGGCGCCCATTGTAAGTCGAAACACACCTCGCAAGGCGCTCGGCGCCGTTTTGGCTGCAGTGTACAGCTCGCGTTTCATGCTGACACGACCCCTGGCATCGGACGTGAACAGCATCCACACGTGTACAGCAACGGCCACATCTGCGCCTCGATCCTGGGCAACGAGTGGTCGCCCGTGCTCAACGTCAGCTCGGTGCTGCTCACATTGCAAAGCATGCTCGCCAGCTGCAAGCAGCTCCAGACGCCGCCAGACAACGACGCCTACGTCAAACGCGCCCCGCTCTCTCCCAAGGACAGCCGCTTCGTCTACGACGACGACACCGTCTAAGTCAGCCAGCGTGACAAGCAATGGGCACACGCATCGGTAAAGGGTCTGCAGGCAGATCAGCATCGCTTTCGGCCATGCGAGCGTGCACACGAGAATGGGGCCATTGAAATTGCTTGTAAAAACGACTCGGAGACTTTTAGGGCTGGGGAGTGCGTCCGAAGAAGGCCTTCTGTTCGCCGCAGACTGCGTTAACGCAGCCGGGACATCGGAGGAGCATCTGCTTGCTGGTGTAGCCCTGGGTCCAGACATTGTCGCCATTGTTGCCCTGCTGGTCGCTGATGCGGTTGGGCGTGCCCTCGAGCGCCGAGAGGTGCGAGGCGCAGATCTCGGCCATGCCGCGGATAAAGGTGGGTTCGTCGTTGAGCGATTCGGCGCGCTTGAGCGTGATGCCGTGCTCCTCGGCCTCCTCCTGCAGCTCAATGTCGATCTCGTAGAGCGTCTCGATGTGGTCGCTGGTAAAGGCGATGGGGACGACGATCGCGTCCTTGTGGCCCTGCTTGGCCCAGCCCTTGATCGTGTCGCTCGTCTGCGGACCGAGCCAGGCGGCGGGTCCCACCTGCGACTGCCAGGTGACGCGATACGGATTGCTCCACTTGAGCTTGGTCATGACGGCCGCCACGGTCGCCGCCACCTCGGCCGGGTAGGGGTCGCCGCGGCCCGAGACGATCTGCATGGGCAGCGAGTGGGCGCTAAACATGATGGGTACCTTGCTGCGCTTCTCCTCGGGATACGTGTCGAGCACGGCCTGGATGCGGTTGGTGAAGGCCTGAACGAGCAGCGGGTGGGTGGGCCATCGGTCGATGAGCGACCACGAGATATCGCCTTCGGGTGCCCCACGCTGCTTGCGCCTTTGGATCTCGCGGTAGAGTTCGTTGAGGTTGCTGCCCGTCGTGCTGCAGCTGTACTGGGGATACTGCGTAAAGCCCACGGCGCGCGTGACGCCGTCCTCTGCCATCTCGTCGAGCGCCTCTTCGGTGAGTGGACGAGCGTATCGGAAGGCGACGTAGACCTTGTGCGGTGCGGTTTCCGGGTGGAGCTCATCGAGCAGCTCGGTCATGGCCTTGCCCTGCGTCCGCGTCCAGCGGAGGATGGGCGATCCGCCGCCGATCTTGGTGTACTGATCGACGATCTTGGGCGTCCGCCTCCGCGCGATGAGTGGCGCCAGACGCGACTGGAACGGCAGCTGGATCAGCTCGCGATCGTGGAAGAGGCGCGAGAGAAAGTCGCCCACCTCCTCGGTGGTCGAGGTCGAAGGTCCACCCATGTTCATCAACAGGATGCCCGTCGGGGGCTTGCCCTGCGTCTTGGCCTGGTTGGCCAGGGTACGAGCCATGGGCGCGCATCGCGCGAGCCTGCTCGTCGTAGCAGCGTCGACGAGACTCGCGCGGCTAGCAGCCGTCAGCATGCCTGTCCTGGATGCGCTCGAGAGCATGGTGGGAAAGCGGGTCAGTGCGCAGCGGTCGGGTCAAAGCAAAGCTGGCGAAGGATTCGATGTTGCCTTTGTGCGAATCGATGCAGAGAATGGAGGTGTGGTTGCAAGTGTTGATCTCGCTCTTTC
Source organism: Moesziomyces globuligerus (assembly GCA_030849465.1). Taxonomy (NCBI): domain Eukaryota; kingdom Fungi; phylum Basidiomycota; class Ustilaginomycetes; order Ustilaginales; family Ustilaginaceae; genus Moesziomyces; species Moesziomyces globuligerus. Next base: position 110,443 of record JARVLF010000012.1, read on the forward strand.
CGACGAGGTTGCGATCTGCAGCGCGGATCTGGGACCAGGTGGGGCCGATTCCTATTGGATTTTGGTGCGAAGCTTCGCAACCAAGCGCCGCTGCTGCATCGCGTAATCCACAATGCATCAGCGCATGACCCCAGGCTCGATTCGGAAATCGGGAATCCAGCCACGCCCGAGGCCCCACCCACTCTCACGCCTGCCAGCTGCACCAGCTGCACCAGCTGCACCAGCTGCACCGACAAGTCGAGCAAGTATCTCAAAGGCCTGGCACGAGCCCTCTCTGGTATCGCATGTAGCGAGACCTGCTAACAATTCAATGCATCTGTTCGTCGGGCAGGATGCTTGAAAGCAAGGCGGTGCAGCGGTCATAAATCTTAAGCTTGCAATCACGCTGGCCTAAGGGGGAAAGGGTATGGTACAGGGGAGCATGACGGCGTATACGGCAGCACAGCAAGTCGTTCGTATCGAAGCCTGGAGGCTTTCGATAGAGACAAGCTCAGTGCTTGACAACGATCGGGACTGTAGGTGTGAAACGACGAAGAGGTGCGTGTCAGCGTCGTGTTGGGCGTTTAGCAGACTGCATTCGGCGTGGACGTCGCCCGAAGTGATGACTTACTGATAATGACGCAGAGCAGGATGACGATGCCGACTGTAGGCACGAAAGGTGAAAAGGGGTTTCGGGGGATCCATGGACCTGGTCAGCATACGAGGGGAGACCGAGATGCGCGCATCGCAGCCGGGCCGAATGTGTCGATACTTACTGGCAATGATGACTGCGGTAGGTCGAATGCAGGCGTGACGAAGGAAGCGCAAAGGGCAAGACGGTGAGCAAGCGTTGCACGTCAGGGTGCCTGGACCAAGCCGCGCGAGGGCCATCGCACGTGCGTTTGGCACTTACTTCGCATCTTCATGTCCTTCCACCACATTTGCTTTCGGACGCGGTTGGCGCCTCGTCGGAATCCCTGTGCCGAGACGGCGAGGTTATCTGCGCGGAGCAAGGTAGCAAGACGAGGGTGGCGCAAGGAGACGAATTGTCAGCGCCGTTGTTCACACTGGCCGATGTCGCATTTCGAAAGCGAAATGCTGCAATGCTGCGACAGCATGTGCGCGCATCCGTACGCATGTGCACGCAGCAACGAGTGGGTTTGGCGACGTACCAGTCTTGTCTTGGAGGCTGTTGAGGTTCTCGCCACGTTCGTTGACTGTCGGGGCCATCGGAGGTGATTTGCAGCGGAGGCGAGGATGGAAAGAGCGGCTGTCAGTACGTGTCAGGAGTCGAAGATCGGTGGCAAGTGAGTGTGCGCGCACCCTTGTTGATGTTGTCGCGCATGATCGAGATGGTGTTGTCGATCTCCGAGTGGATGCGCGCGGTCTTGGAGTTGGAGAAGTTGGCGCCGCCGCCCGAGGGGTCGGAGCTGGCGTTGCCCGAGGGGATGTAGGGGTCGTAGCGACTGTCGTTCTGAGCAGACATGATGCGTGGATTGTAGATCGAGTGCGGGAAAACGGAGATCGTGGAGAGGATGAAGGCGCCGACGACGTTGAGCAAACCCAAAGAGCACGCACAGCCATTTCTCCAACGGCGCAGCCGGGGTGTGGGCTCCTGTTGCATGCAGCTCCCCTTGACCGCGATGCCAAGCCGGGCCGACGCACAGCTGCTCGGCACAGCCAGCATGCGCTCGCGAGTTGGATTCTACTCGCACTGCAGCCGCCAGCGCTCTAAAGTGATTTCGATGAAATCTGAATTTCCCGCCTCCGTGACGGTCTCAAGTGCTGCCAGCCTGGCGCCTCCCCACCGATCTCCCCGATCTATCGTGCGGGTCGAGAGCGGAGAAGGAGGCACGTGCATTTTGGCGAGGGCAGACCTCCACTCCTCGTGTGTAGTTGTGGCATTTTTGAGATCAGGAGGCAGCCACGACGCGCGCCTGGCCCTGAGCCCGAGCCGTCAGAGGCTTGGATGGATGGCATCATAGCCCTCACCCGAGCCGGGCCAAAGCCAGAGCCCATTCGCGCGGCTCGTCGATCCCCGCGATGCTGGCTTGTCCAGCCTGGAGCGCGGCAGGAATGTCGTGGAAACGCCGTCGAGTCCGCTTCTCCTCCTCGTAACCCTTCAGATCCACCATCACCATCCATCTACCCAACATCTGCAATCAGCTCTCCTTTGGACCATCCCCTCTCTTACTAATCTGACCATGCCTCTCTTCGTCCTCAGCCCCGTAAGTGATGTCCGAACCGGGTCAGGCGCTCTCATCGTACGTGGATGCTGAATCATCTTTTGCATCTTTCGGTTTTGCTTGCGTCCGTGGTAGGCCTCGCTGGCGCACTCTGCGCTCTTTGCCGGCTACTACTCGTACCTTTCGACCAACGTGATCATCCACCGTCTCAACACCAACATCTACCTCGGTTCCGGCGAGTCGGACAAGGTCTACGGTCCCGGCGAGCAGAAGGTCAACTCGCCCTCGGACCTGGCCAAGCTCCAGCGCGCCGTCCGCGCACACGCCAACTTTTCCGAGTCGGCTCCGTTCGCCTTCTTCCTCATCTTCCTCGCCGAACTCAACGGCGCTCCCACCTCGCTCGTCCACGCCGCCTACACCACCCTCTTTGCCGCCCGCGTCGCCCACGCCAACCTCGGCATCCAGGCCGAAAACGCCGCCGCCATCGGTCGCCCAGTCGGCACCATCGTCACCCTCGCCGTCACCCTCGCCGCCGGCCTCTACAACGTGAGTATTCATCCCCCCAATCCTTGCCCTGCAAACGTGCAAAGTCCTGATCCTCCCGTCCCCTTACTCCGCATGCCTGCAGCTGAACCTCGGTTGGGAGCCCCTCAAGTCCTTCCTCGGCTTCAAGTGAGCTACTTCGCAACTACACGCACACCGCTACGAGCTTGGTCAACCATGACCGGCAACCGCCCGCGTCTGGGCTGCCAATGCCCTCGCTCCGTCCGCCTTTGAAATGCTTAAAGAAATCCCATTTCGGATTGTGAAATGCTAGTGTACAACGGACCGAGGTGGCTTCATCCGTGTGTGCGACGCTCTGCCGCCTCTCTTGCATGCGCGACCTGGGGGGGGGACGTTCAAGTGGCAAGGGTGCAGTCTAGGAATGGACTGGGTCCAAGTCGCCGAAGTTGGGGTCTGCCAACAAGGGCGGGAGGACGTGCGATTGTTCCGGCTCGAGCAAGCCGCGGAGCTCGCCGAGTCCTCCGCCTGCATCCATGGAGCTGGCGAGCGCCGAGAGCTCGTCGCCGAGCGGCGGGCCGAGTGCATCGTGCGCGCTCTTGGTCGGCATGCTCGGCTCGTCCAGAACGACGCGTGCGAACTGCTGCATGTCGTGCGCACCCGCCACCACCGCCTCTGCCACCGGCTCCGCACCAAACGATGCAAAGCCGTCGGCATCGGTCGCACTGTCCGCACTGTCCGCCCGCCAAGACCCAGATCGGGCGCGGTCCGACTCGAACGAGGCAACGCAAGACGAGCCGCTGGGCGATGCCCCCAGACTAGTGAGCGACGAGCCATCCATGCTCCCCAGCGAACCTCCCGACCGCTGCCTCTCCAAACAGTGCGACGAAGCAAACGCGTGAACGCGACCCTCTTCAAAGTCCGCATGCGTCGTGTCCTCGTCCTCGTCCTCATCGACCAACTCGTCCTCCTCCGATTCCGACGTGCTGTAGTCCGCAGCGCTGCGCACCCAGACGTCCTTCTCCACGTCCTGATAGTTGGACGTCCTCCTTGCCGTACCGCCGCCGGCCTCTGGCGGCTGGCCGGACAACGCAGGCCCCGGTCTTGCCGGCGGCTTGGTCAGCCTGACCACCAGCCTCTTGCGCGACGGTACGCCTCGCTTGGCCGCCACGAGCTTGAGCACGTGGCGCGCCACTGCCAGCCTGCCCAGGGCGTGTTCCTCGAGCGGACTAAACACCTCGTCCGGTCCAACCTCGCTGGAGAGAACGACCGGCTCAGCCTCGACTTCGTCGCCGTCCTTGGGAGGTCTGCCACGCCGCCTCGGTGCTTTGCTGACCTGCGGGCCGCCATCCGAGCCTTGGTGCTTGGATGGCTTCTTGCGTGAAGGCGTCGCCGAAGCGAGGCTCTGGCTTTCGGCCAGGATGCTTTCGATGCGTCCCTGGAGGTCGTCGAGCCCGTCGTGCGCCGCGAGCTTCTTGAGCTGTTCGGAAAAGGCGAGCACGGTCTGCCTGCCCTTCTGGACGAGGTCGCCAAAGCCGGAGCGGCGGAGGCAGATGGAGCAGTTGCAGTAGCCCTGGCAGCGCGGGCAGTGGAACGACGCATTGGTAGGGTCAAAGACGTTTTCGTAACGGATGGTGAGGCAGCGGTGGCAGAAGCACAGCGGGCATTGGACACCCTTGCGCACGCGCTGGCATCGCATCTTGGCATCGGCCGTCTTGCGCCTGCACTGGTGGCACGACGAGAGCTCGGTGCCATCCGGCAGCACATCCGGCTGACGATTGCGCCTCTTGCGGCCTTCGCCTGGTTTGGCGTCGGTGGAGTCGAGCGGCGCCTCGAGACCGTCGTCGTCGGCCAGATCTTGGTCGGCCTCGTCCGCTTCGTCCGCCTCGCTCCAGCGGTCGCGGTCTTCGGGCCGAATCTCGGGTACGTCGCGGATGAACATGTAGTCGTTTCGGGCGCGGTCCCTCAGCGTGGGCACGTCGATGTATGCGAGGATGAACGACTCGCCAGCGAGGGGCGCGGCTTTGGTGGTTCCGTCGTCGGCGAATTTGACCTTGCGGTCGTACTTCTTCTTTTTGCTGTGGGTAAAGTGCGGATCAGGCGAGCGGTCCTTGGAACGAGGACGCTTTCTTGGACGGCCGCGAGGCCGGGACGGCGTCTGATCCACGTGGTCTGCGCCGTGATGATCGTCGTCCCCGTCGAGGTCGTCTGTGCTGGCGGCAACCTTGTTGGCATCGAGCTTGGTGGTCGTAGCTGAGAGGCCTAGTTGGGCGAGCAAAGCCTCGTTTGCGCGCAACTTGCGCTGACGACGCTGTTCATAGTCCTCATCGTCGTCGTCTTGATCGGGATGGATTTCTGAATCGAGGAGCACCTTTAGTTCATCGTAGAGAGGTTGCATCTGGAGCTCCTCGGGGTCGAAGAGCGGGCGTTGGTTGGCGAGCGGATCTGGTGGCGCTTGAGGCGGCGAAGCTGGCGGGGCTGGCGAGGCTGGCGAGCTCGCGGCGTACGCCTCGACGTCGGCGTCATCGGCATGGACCGAGGGAGTGTGTGGTGGAGAGACTCGGGGTGGCGGTAGCTCGAAGGTGGGAGGATGCAGCAGCGAGGCCGCGGTTGGCAGCTCGGGGGTAAGGATGCCATCGGAGCCTGGGCCGAAGCCATCTGGCAGAGGCGGGGTTGCCACCTCGGACTGGGGGGCGGCGTCGGACTCGGAATCGGACTCGGACTCGCTGGTGTCCAAGAGTTGAATGATGCGCCGCGAAGACCCAGACATGGGATGGCTAGAGCCGGACGGCTGCGACGAGACGTTGCGCCGGGCTATGGATGTCTCGCGGATGTGTGTGCTTGGCGACGTGTGCGGCGATGATCTGTGGAGGGCATCGGGGCTGCTCTGCACTGGCGTGCGAGATGAGACGGTGGTGGAGCTGGATGCGTGAGAGTGGACATATCGCCGCCTAAAGGGCATGGCCTCTGTGTTGGCTCAACAAGGCACCGTAGTAGAGAAGCGCCTCGCTGGCGCCAACATGTGTGAGCTGGTTTCGATGCTGAGGGAGAAGACTGGCGTACGTCGAGGGATGCGAAGATGCGCGGAGGAAGCGGACGAGTGGTCGCAAGGGTCAAGGGTCAAGGACGAGTTGGAGTTGCGGATGAAGAAGAAGCATGCAGCGCGAAGTCGACTCGACGCGATCTCTCTCGGTCAGGCGAGCGGCTGCTGAGCGGCTGCTGAGCGCCTGCTGCCATCCGCGTCCTGGCCAGGGTCCAGCCATCAAAGGCTCTGTCTCTGTCGGAATTGTGGATTGGGAATTTCTTGCTGCGAGTCGCAAAATGCAAGTCTGCGCCAACGCCCGCCTTGCCAAGGCTCAGAGAGTGGAGGCGGCGCACGACACGAAATGTGGATGAATGCTTGCACCAAAGGCTCAGCGTCGACTGCATCTTGCTCTCTCGCCTGCTCTTTGCGCAAGTGCGGCAGCGGTTCGAGTTCGTTATAGGATGAGTCAGTGGCAGAGTGCTGATGCTGAAGGCCGAGTGGCGTTGCTTCAGCCGGTCGGTACTTCCGACGAGTCTATGAAGCGAGCAAAAGCTCCGGTTCGGCACGCTCCCGACGCAGCACTGTGACTGCACGAGGCACGCACGCACACACGGCAGATGTGCCTCTGCGAATGGACGGAGAGCAGAATGGCATTGGGAGCAGAACAGAGACGAGTCGGAAATGCATCGTCGCGCTGGCCTGCCTGGCATTCCAAGCATGCCGGCGCGGACGCAACTTCGCTGGAGTGGGTATAGCAGTAAGCACGAGGCAGCATCAGAGTCCGTAAAGCGCGTATAGGGTCGTTAGGAGGAGGCATCCAGCTCAGAACATGGTGGCAAAGGCGTCGGTCGCGTCCTTGACCGTCGAGGAAGCGTAGAGCGGCTGGCCATTGGCGCCCACGCCGTTTTTGCCAAACGTGAAGCCGGCCCACATGCCGCGTCCACCAGCGCCCGAGCCTGTCTCGCGCACAGCCTCGACGTTCTTCTGCTTCTCGTGCACGTCCTTGTACCGAGCCATGTCGGCCGGATCGTCAAAGTTGTCAAAGTAGCCCGTGTCCTCCTCGTTTTCCAGCTCGGGGATGAACGGCGCCTTGATCTCGCGCAGACGGCCCAGGTCGAGCGAGCGGAAGAAGGGATGCGCCTGCACCGGTTCCAGCGTGCTGTAGCGACGCTCGGGCGTGTCGACGAGCTTGGTGATCGCATCCCACGCCACGTCGCTCAGGTTGAACTGCATGTTCTCCGGCGTGTCGTACACCGGTCGCTGGAGCACCTTTTGCCAGTTCTTGAGGTTCGCAAACGTCTCGTCCGGATTGCTCCCGCTGAACGGCGGGAAGCCGCACAGAAACTCGTAGAGGATGCAGCCCAGGCTCCAGTAGTCGACGCCAAAGCTGTACTGGCGTCCGCGCAGCATCTCGGGCGCAATGTAGTCCGGACTGCCGACGATCGAGTTGGCGCGGTGCTGCGTGTGCTGGATCATCTTTTTGTACATCGAGCCGCGCTCGGCAGGCGTGCGGTAGACGAAATCGGTGTCCTTGACCGCATCCAGCTTGGCCTTCATCGACTCGATCTTGCCCGGATGCAGCGCGCCCGAGGCGAGTCCAAAGTCGGTCAGCTTGACGTGGCCCGACGAGTCGACGAGGAAGTTTTCGGGCTTGAGGTCGCGGTGGATGTAGCCGAGGCGGTGGAGCTCGTTGACCGAGACGATCATCTCGGCCATGTAGAAGCGCGCGTACTCCTCCTTGAGCGCGCCGTTGTTGCACAGCAGCGTGCGGAAGTCGCCGCCGGGCACGTACTCCATGGCGAGGAAGACGTGGTCGGGATCCTGGAAGGCGTAGAGCAGACGCACCAGCCACGGCGTCTTTGTCGCCGTGAGGATGTCTCGCTCGGTGAGCACGTGGCGGACCTCGTCCATCTTGACCAGGATGCGCTTCTTGAGCCGCTTGAGCGCGCAGATCTCGCCCGTGTCGCGCTTGCGGGCGAGAAAGACCTCTCCGTAGCCGCCGGCGCCGACCTGGGTGATGATGTGGAACTGGTCGACGCGCAGCTTGGTGCGCCGCTTGCGCAGCAGCACGCGCTCGCGTCCAAAGTACGAGCTGCGCTCCTTGAGGAACTCGGCCGAGGGCTCGGCGTCGTCGTCGTCGTCGGGCAGCAGGCCACGAGCGCGTGTCGAGTCGTGGAAGCGCGCGAGGCGAGCCTTGCGGTCGGAGAGGTAGCGAAGGTTGTCAAAGTAGTAGTTGAGGAAGTAGAGCTGGGCGACGTTGGCCTTGCGCTGCACCTCGGTGGTGCGCACGATCTCGCTCTCCCAGGGCTGGAGTCCGTCGCCGCGCCTCCAGCTCCTCCAGCTGCCCTTCGGATCGGGTTGCGAGTCGGTGCTCGCCTCGTTGATGCGCGAGAGCTCGTGGTTCTTTGGAGGCTTGATCTGGTCGTTGATGATGGGCGCGTGCGACGCGGCGTTCTCCTTCTTGGACGTAGCGAGAGGCGAGGGCACCGAGGTGCTGGCGACCGCCGCTTGGACTGGAGCCATGGCTGGTCGAACGTAGGATATCCACTGAGCTACAGAGCAATCGGCAGGTAGATAGGGCTTCGATGTGGCCGCGGATAGGATGTCGGATGTTTGAAGGTGGGAAGGCAAGGAAGAGCGGGAACGAAGGGCGGAGGCAGAGGAGAGATGGGTAGCAGCCGGGATGGAGCAAGCAAGCACGCGGTGTTCGAGTGAGCCGAGGCGGGATGGCTGCAGCTCCTGTCCTCCACGAGAGGCGCAGCAAGGGATGCTGCGTGCTGCGTGCTGCGAGTCTGCTGTGCAAGCTGCGATGAGCCAAAATTACATGTCTCGAAGCAACACACCAGCACCGAGCTGCTTTTGCCCAAGTGGAGTCGCGCACACTCCCGGTCCACTGCCCCAACCGGACTGATCACGAGATGTTGATTTAAGCACCGTCGCCTCGACGCGCTTATGAGGCGGAAATCTACACGCTCGCCGCCGTTGTCTGCCCAGTCAGCTCCACGGATGCAAAGCAGCACACTGCACGCATTCGCGGATGTGCCCCACCTCGAGCCACACCGCTAGGAAGCGCACCATTTCTGCAAAGGCTTTTCTGACAGTGCCTTGCCATTTCGGCAGGATCCGACATCCTGAGCGGCCTTGCGCCAAAGACAAAGTTCCGAGGCGGGGAGCCAGGCTTTGTGTTACTTTTGGCAGTCCAGCACAACGCGGTCACGTGCCGGGGGCGGACGCTAGGATTTTTGCGAGGCGAGCGCTGAGCCTGTTGGCGGGAGGCGCGTGGCGCGCGCTGCAGTTCAATCAACACTTTCTCCACGCCGCGCCTCTGAAAGATCTCCACTTGATGCAGACCCTTCCGCTCTCCATCATCCACCTCCATCTTGACATCACGCCGACGCGACCCACGAACGACCGAGATGGCTTCCGCTCCACGTCCTTCCGTCCTCGCCACGCCACGAAGGCCGTTCGGCTCCGTGGCACCCTCGAATGCAGAGATGCGCAAGGTCTACGCCGATCTCGACAACAACGCGGTCTTTGACTTTGCCAGCATCGTCTCGGCCGTCCGCACCTTTTCCACCCGATTCCGAGCCTACACGGAGAATGCGATCTCCAACATCAACGACGACAAGGCCGAGTTCGATGCCAACCGCATGGAGCACCGCAACCAGCTCCGCACGCTCGAGCGCGAGATCGAGGATGCAAAGTCGAGCCAGGGCGAGCTGTGGGACACGATCGCGCACGAACGAGAGCAGGACGCCGACCTTCGATCGCGCCAGCAGACGCTCCAGGCGCAGAAGGCTTCGGTCACCCAGCGATGCAACGAGCTCCAGACCGAAATCGCAGAGCTCAAGCAGATCCTCGAAAAGAAGAAGCTCGCCAAGGAGTCGCAGCGCGACAAGCTCAAGGAGCAGAGCGACAAGAACGGGCCCGAACTCCGCCTGCTCGAGTCCAAGACCGGCTGCTCCGTCGTACCGACCAAGGTGGGCGACCAGCTCAAGTTCACCTTCAACCTTATGAACGCCGACGACTGGTCCCAGGAGTGCCACTTTACCATCGACGTCAGCAGCACAAAGTACAAACTCACCTCGGTCCAGCCCAAACTCGAATCGGGTCTCCAGGAGTCTCTGCTGCAGGAGCTCAACTCGACGCGCAAGTTCTACACCTTTGTAAAGAAGATGCGCGCCGCCCTCCGCGCACAGGTCGAGAAGGACCGTCTCGAGGCTCGCGACGCCGCCCGCCGCGGTGCAAGATGAGGCGCCGTATTGGTCTGTCGAGCTCGCATGTCTTGTTATCCTCGTTCTCCTGCTCCCTTCTGCTTTGATACCTCGCTTGTATTTGTACGCAATCTTTCACCTTAGCTTGTCCTCTATGCTTCATCTACGCTGTTCTCATGCGCATCCCTGGCTGTGCCCATGAACGGTGTCGAACGGACGGAGCCTGGACAGATGCAACCACCAACAATCTGCTGCAGCATCTTCCAGGCCCTGTGACTAGTAATGTCCCGGCTCATGTAGGTATCATCACGACCAGACGTAGAAGGCAACTCGACTCGCTCGCTATTTTTCGGCCTCTTTTTCGCTCTCCCTTTTTGGGCGAATTTTCCTTCTTTTCAAGAAGCAAAAAGCCTCGGCGATTCGAAATCCGTGGACGACGGTGCTCACATGCACAACATCGAGACTTCTCCACATGCTGAGCTCTCGACCACCGCAGCGCCGACCCAACTGCGACAGAGCCGCTCGTTGCCTAGCGATCGCTGTACTCCTGGTCGCACCGCAGTCCATCCTCACCACCACGGCGCTCCAGGGAGCTGCGTCGCTCGAACGGCACCCCTCTTCATCATGGTGGCTCCACGCATCTCGCTCAAGTTCTTGGGCACCTCGTCGATGCCCAACTCGACGCGCAACTATTCGTCGCTGCTGTTCAAGCTCGACAGCCACACGGTCATGGTCGACTGCGGCGAAGGCACGCAGCGCCAGCTCCGGTCCCGCTACGTCGGAGGCGAAGAGCGTCTTGCCAATCTCAGGACGATCCTCATCACTCATCTGCATGCCGACCACGTCCTCGGCCTCGTCCCCATGCTCATGTCCATCATGGGTCCGTCGGGTGCTCCTTCCCCTGCAGAGAGCGCAGCGCCGAGAGTCGAGATCTACGGTCCACCGGGGCTGCGCGCGCTCTTACGCACCACACTCTCGCTCTGCTATGCGCAGCTAAGTGGCAAGTACGTCGTGCACGAATTCGTCTGGCCTACGCCCGATCAGCTAGGCCCCGAGGCGCCGCATGCGCTGCAGAACCAGCCCGAGCGCACAATACCCGATATGCCACAGCACGAAGGCGAGGCTAGCGGAGGTCGCAATATCGCCATGGATCCGAGATCGTCGAGCTGGCCGCACTTCCTCTCCATCAAGTCCTCGCCCCAGGCTCCTGGCGTGCGGATCAGTGCCGCACCCATCTCGCATCGATGTCCGACGCTGGCGTACGTGTTTGAGGAGGAGGCGAGAGCTGCACCCCTCGATCCCAGCGTCACCGAAGCGCTCAAGCGCAACGCTACGGCCTTGCAGGAACAGCGCGGCATCCGGCATCCACTTTCGCTCCTCTCCACCCTCACCGTTCAGCGTCGCTCCGTGCACCTACCGGACGGCACGGTGATCGACCCGCCGCCGCTGGTCTTTCCGGGACGCAAGGTGACCGTGATGGGCGACACGAGCGATGGCACTGGCGGCTTTTCAGAGGCGCAGCTGCGTTCGGGCTGCGGACTGCCCTCGCTCGCCTATGGCTCCGACGTGCTGGTCCACGAGAGCACCAACATCGCTCTCCCAGCCCATCTCAACAAGAACGGCAAACCCGACTCGCTCGGAGAGATCACGGCCAAGGCGAAGCTGCGCGGTCACTCGGTGCCACAGATCGCCGGGCAGTTCGCTGCACTCGTCAACGCTAAGCGCCTCATCCTCAACCACTTTTCCACAAAGTTCCCCAGCCCACCGCACTACCTGCTCGACACCGCCGGCACCAGCTCGGCGTCGGCACAGGCGGTGGAAATCGCAAGTCAAGGCTCGAATGGAAAGCAGCTGGGCGATCCGGAACGGCGCGCGCGCATCATGAAGGAGTTCGAGGTGCAGGCCTTGCAGGTATGGCAGCAGAGCAGCAAGGTGGGAGCGCAGCTCGAGACCTACTCGGCCTTTGATGGGTTTCACTTTGAAGTGCCAGCTCGAGACCAGGAGACGGAGCAGGCTCAGCAAGATGGTAACGATGTCTTCGCCAGACCATGGGAAGGAGCAGAGGACGAGACGAGCGGTGGGAACAGCCTGAAGCGCAAGCACGCCGAGCAGGTGGGTCTCGATGAGGACAAGGTGTGGAATCCGTCTCCCTTCCTGCTCGCGGCCGCGGGCACGCCAGCACCGCTGTACGCGATGATCCTGCTCAACTCGCCCCTCGATGCACGCCAGGTGGGGCATTTCCAGCGACTGTGGCGATCCGCCTCGTTGCGGTTGTGCGCCGATGGCGCCGCCAATCGACTGCTGGACACATTTGGCGCTGCTGCCTTCGACGAGGCAGGCGGCGGCGAGGGAGGTCTTGCTCTGCCACACGCCATCCTAGGAGATCTGGACTCGATCCGAGCGGAGACGCGACATTTTTTCGAGTCAAAGGGCGTCAAGGTGCACGAGCGGCCTTCGCAATACGCCACGGATCTGCAAAAGACGATCCAGGAGGTGGAAGACGTGGAAGCCGCATGTGCGGAGGGGGAGGAGCATACGCTGATCATCTACGGCGGGCTGGCGGGGCGCTTGGATCAGAGCGTACACACGCTGCACGTTCTATGGCAGCTTGCGCCGGGAGCTGCGGATCTGGGCAGCGTCGTGGATCCGGACTCGCCCAACGAGCGGGGCAATCGGCTCCGAAAGCGGCGACGGACGTTTGCGATCGGCGACGGCAGCGTCGCCTGGCTGCTCGGCCCGGGCAAGCACACGCTCCGGATGGCGCGCGAGGTGATGGGCAGGACGTGCGGCATCCTCCCCTTGGGCGTGGGCAATGCGGGCGCTAGCGTGACCACCAAGGGCCTCGAATGGAACCTCGAGCGCGACTCGACCACGCTGGGCGGCTTCCTCTCGACCTCGAACCACGTGCATGACGCGGCGGGTACAGTCGAGATCGAGACCGACGAGCCCGTCTACTGGACCGTCGAGCTGCGTCCGGACGACGAGTGCAATCTGATGGCCTGATGGCGATGCCAGTACCAACCGCCAGTCTGGCAGAGTCGCTTGCTTGCGTGCAGTGCGTGTCGGCTGGAGACATGGAGAAATACGACTTATGTTAGAGTTTGCCAAACTATTTCATTACGGTTGCTCGCCGCCGCGCTGGCAGGAAGAAGCTCGCAGGAAGAAGCTCGCAGGAAGAAGCGCGAAGCAGGGTTGAAAATGAGCAATACAAATCGCGCACGAGAGAGCTTTTGAATTGCAGCGCGCGCTTAGCGTGGCGTGTCGCTATTCAAACCAGCCAAGCGAAGCCGTTTTGGCGAGGCGGACGGACGTGCATGCGTGCGTGCGTGAGTGCGTGCGTGCGTGCGTTGGAGCGATGCGGTTGCGTTGCGTGTGCGGCTGAGTGCAGTTCAAGAGCAAAGGCCAGCAAGAAGAGGGTGCTCGTGCGCAACACTCAGACATGCCAGTGCGAGAGAACACCCTCTGCGCCAGCGCTGCACATGATCCCTCATCCAACCACCTGATCACCATCCTCTTCTTTGGCACCAAGCTTTTGCTGCCTCCCACACGCACACATACGCGACTGCGTCTACGTATCTCGTTCGCTCGGAGCTCCCCCCGCATCGCACCTCCCGGTTGAAGCGCGCTGCTCGACCAAAAGGCCTTTCGGGCTTCTGCACCCCCACCACCTCCCCACAGCATCGCCACCATTTCGTCGGTCATCAACGCAAGTATGGCCTCGCGCCGTCGCGCGGCCAAGAAGGGCCAGTCGTTCTGCCTCATGGTCGTCGGCGCTTCCGGCACGGGCAAGACCACGTTTGTCAACACGCTCTGCGAATCCGAAGTCATCGGCCACAAGGTCAGCGACAACCCCGAGACCGCCCACATCGAGGAGGGCATCCGCATCAAGCCCGTCAACGTCGAGCTCGAGGAGGATGGTCAGCGCATCGGCCTCACCATCGTCGACACGCCCGGCTTCGGCGACAACATCGACAACGAATATGCGTAAGTCTTGGTCTCCTCTCGCCTCTCGACGTTGCCAACCTTGGTCGACGCGACGCTGACATGCCTCTCCTCTTTCCTCCACAGCTTCTCTGAGATCGTCGGCTTCCTCGAGCGACAGTACGACGACATTCTCGCCGAGGAGTCGCGAATCAAGCGAAACCCGCGATTCCGCGACAACCGCGTCCACGCCGTCCTCTACTTTATCACGCCCACCGGCCACTCGTTGCGCGAGATCGACATTGAGCTCATGCGCAGGCTCTCGCCGCGCGTCAACGTGATCCCCGTCATCGGCAAGGCCGACTCGATGACGCTCACCGAGAGGCAAGACTTTAAGAAGCGCATCATGGAGGACGTCGAGCACTACGGCATCCCGGTCTACAACTTTCCCTACGACGTCGAGGAGGACGACGAGGAGACGATCGCCGACAACTCGGAGCTGCGCGGCCTCATGCCGTTTGCCATTGTCGGCTCCGAGGAGGACGTGGTGGTCAACGGCGAGCCGGTGCGTGCGCGCAAATACCCCTGGGGCATCGTCGAGGTGGACAACCCCAAGCACTCGGACTTTGCGCGCCTCCGATCCGCGCTGCTCATCACACATCTCAACGACCTCAAGGAGATCACGCACGACTTTCTCTACGAAAACTACCGCACCGAGAAGCTCTCGAGGACCGTGCACAGCGACTACGCCGACACGTCGATCCCGGGCGAGGAGCTCGCCAACCAGTCGGTGCGCCTCAAGGAGGAGCAGCTCAAGCGCGAGGAGGACAAGCTCAAGGAGATCGAGCTCCGCGTGCAGCGCGAGATCCAGGAGAAGCGCCAGGAGCTCCTCGCAAAGGAGGAGAGCCTCAGGAACCTCGAATCGCGTCTGCAGGCCCAGAACATCAACGAGTAAGCGCCGCGCTCGGTCAAGATTGTGCGTGTGCGCGCTCGATGCTGTACAGGTCTGCATCTTATTCAGCCGCTCTCCAGCGTGACTGCGAGCCAATTTCCACACTTGCTTTCGTTTGTTCTCACAGCGCGTGCGGCCTCGAGCCGCTTTGGTCTCGCAGTAGTGGGGGTGTGGGGGTCCGGGATTGCATTTGTGTCGATGTGAGCAGTGAAGGCGACCTATTCGAGGCCGCGGGCCTTTCGCCAGGCGTGGATCCACTGGATGATGCGGTCGACGTTTTCCTCGACGTCGCCCGACTCCTGGCTTCGAAGCTCGACGATGGCCTCGGCCGGGTAGGAGGAGCGGGCGTCGTCGGCGACGACGCCCATGATCTCTGCCTCGTTATTCTCCTGAATCTTCTTGAGCGCATATCCTCTGTTGCATCCAACGGGAAACAAGTCAGTTCTGTGGTCCACTTGCTTTCGAAAGGGATGGGGCTTACCGTTTTTCGAGACGTTGCCAGAGGACGGCATGGTCGCAGCGGAGCACGACGACCAGATCGGCCCAACGCTCTGGCCACACATCGCAGGTGTGCCAATCCAGGATCAATCCGCCCCTCTGCTCATCCTCGTCGGACTGTTGCTGTGCCTCTGCGGCTTCGGCCGGGTCAAAGTCGTCCGAGTCGAGCGGCTCGGGAGCCTTGGTGCCCGTCCAGGGCTCGAGGTGATCCAGCAGCTGGTCCTCGTTGACCTCGTAGCTCTGCCACTCCTCGAGATACTCGGTGTAGAAGCCCTCGCTCTTGACCATCGCACCCACATCGATCGCACGCAGCGGCTGCGAGCTCGAGCCCGCAGGCGAGTAGCTCGAGGCGAGCAGCGTGCTGTGCGTCGACTTGCCCGTCCCGGGCGTGCCCGTGATCACGATGTTGGGAAAACTTCGCACCATGATCGTGCTTCCAACGCTCTCTTGCTCCAGGTCAGGTGGGATGCGAATAGAGATGAAAGAGATGGCGTCGGTCGAGCTGAGATGCACGACATGCATGGTAGCACCGAGATGGGCCAAAAAGTTTTGGACCCAACCTGGCTTCGTGTGGAGAAGGCCGCAATCCGCGCCGAAAAGCAAGATTCCTTCGACGTAACATCCGCTGCTGTTTTTCACACATCGTGTCAGATCGCCAGTCTTGCACGCGCGAGCCTCGTCCAAGGGCCGGTCGACCGGCTAGGAGGCTTCCGGTAAAGGGCGGAAACGCTTTGCCGACCGCGAGCTGCTGACACAGAAGCAACTCACAAGCCACTCACAAGTGCGGGGGCCAAGACCCGCCTCGACCGACATGCAGCATCGCTCTCGCTCTCCTCGCGGGTCCGCCTCGCCGTTGAAGGTGGCAACTTCTCGGCTGGACCCTAGGCGCGCGCGGCCCGTGCTGAGCTGGCCGTGGCTCGTTTGCCCCGCATCCTTTGCAATTTCGCACGCCGTTTTCGCACTGGGACATCCTTGCCACCCTTCCACCATCGTACATCCTCCTCCACCACGCAACTCCGCTTCTACACACAATGGCTTCTCCTCAGCAGATCAAGACCCCGCTCACCGAGCAATTCGGCCTCAAGCACCCAATCATGCTTGCCGGCATGTAAGTCGATCCAGCTCCATCGAGATCCTTGGCCGCGTCCGACTTGCTGACCGACTTTGCCCATCCTCCCCATCTTGATACGCTTCGTAGGAACGTCGCTGCCGGGCCTGAGCTTGCTGCTGCTGTCACCAACGCCGGAGGCATCGGCGTCATCGGCGGCGTCGGCTACACAAAGGTGATGCTCCAGCGACAGATCGCCGAGCTCAAGTCGTATCTCAACGACAAGAACGCGCCCTTCGGCGTCGACCTCCTCCTGCCCAAGGTCGGCGACGGTGCACGAAAGACCAACACCGACTACACCAACGGCCAGCTGCCCGAGCTGATCGACATTATCATCGAGTCCGGTGCCAAGCTCTTTGTCTCGGCGGTGGGCGTGCCGCCCGCCGAGGTGGTCAAGAAGCTTCACGGTGCGGGCATCGTCGTCGCCGGCATCATCGGCCATCCCAAGCACGCACCCAAGGTCCTCCAGGCCGGCGTCGACATGGTCATCTTCCAGGGCGGTGAGGGTGGTGGACACACGGGCGATGTGCCGCTCTCCATCATCGCGCCGCGCGTGGTTGATATCTGCCGTGGACACAAGAGCCCGCTGACGGGCAAGCCCATCATCACCGTCGCTGCCGGTGGTATCTTTAACGGACGCGGGCTGGCTGCTTCGCTGTGCTACGGTGCCGACGGTGTGTGGGTGGGTACGCGCTTCGTCGCCTCCAAGGAGAGCGGCGCTCCCAAGGCGCACAAGGAGGCGGTGCTCAAGTCGACGCACGAGACCGACATCCGCACCATCATCTTCACCGGTAGGCCGCTGCGCTTGTTCAAGACGCCCTACATCCTCGACTGGGAATCGCGTCCGGACGAGATCAAGAAGCTCACCGACCAGGGCATCATCCCCGTCTACCACGACCTCGAAAACGACGACGAGGAAGGTAGCAAGGAGGCGCAGGCTCGTCAGCGCTTCCTTCTTGGAAAGTGCGCCTCGGTCATCGACGACATCAAGCCCGCAAAGGACATTGTAGACGATATGGTCAACGAGGCCGTTGCCGTGCTCAGGAATGGAAACCAGCTCCTCACCGGTCAGGCCGCTCGTCTCTAAGCCACCGCCACCTGGCCCCTCATCGCCCATGACGATGTCGTAGTGCGTTTCGACTTTTTTAGCATCTGACTGCAATCTGCACGGGTTTTGAATGCATGCACCTTGGTCTGACTTGCGAGCCACATTTTGCTTGTAGCTTGACTGCCGTCCGCGTGAGACTGGTCGCAGCTTGGGGTGGATGCGGAATGGCGACATGGCTGAGGCGTGTCGATGCGACCGCCGTGTGTGACCAAGGCCACAATCTGGGACTTTGATTGGAAGTTGGGTCAGGACAGCGCGGCTGCGTGACCTTTGTCGAGGCCACCGACGTCGTACGAGATTACGCAAAAAGACTCACCATTGCCCTCGGACAGTCTTGGCTTTCGTCGCTCGACATCGTGCCATTGTGCCATTGTGCGATCGTGCGGACAGGCAAGCCGTGACACGCATTCCGCGCTTCGGACAAGCACAACGCTCTTCTCTCCGAGCTCCTTTGCACCCAAGCACTTGGCCCGTTCACGCTTGTGCCTCCTCGAGCATCTCCGACACCACCGGCAAAATCTCGGAGCAAGCTCTGCACAGCCTCCATTTTTTCCACGACCCAAGTTCACACTTCCCCCCACAAGCCTCGCTGAACCCTTTCATCGGCCGTCAACAAGACTTGGCCTTTGTCCAGAGCCATCCTGTCGCACGCTCGTCCACATCCGTCGCCATCTGGTGCACACGCAAAACACACTCGGCACTGTCTATGATTTTTTTCCTCGTGAGCGTACGTACATGCTAGCCTCGAGGCATCTAGCCTTGGTGGCGGCCGATCTCGTCCTTGGCGGCAGCCGACTGGGCGTGACGCACGATCTGGAGGAAGAGCGATTCGAGCGAGACGGGCGAGATCTGGTATCCGACGATGCCCACGTCCTCGCGTTCGCGCCTGGCCTGCTCGAGCGTACGGAAGAGCGACGAGACCGACTGGTCGTCTGCGAGCGGGATCTCGAAGCGTGCGCTCGCCTCATCCGACGACGTGGCGTGCGGGAAGAGCTGCTTGACCAGGCGCTCGACGCGGCCATACGCATCGTGCGAGCCGCGATGCTCCTGAGCCAGATCGAGCTGCAGCTCGTACGCCGGATGGCTCCTACGCAGGTTGCCGATCGTGTCGATGGCGAGGATGCGCGATGCCTGGATCGCCACACGCGAGGCGAGCGCCGCCGCCTCCTCCATGCTATGCGACGTGATGAGCGTCGCTCGACCCTTGCCCGCACGACGAAGCGTCTGCCACAAGCCGCGCTTGGTCCACGAATCCACGCCAGACGACAGCTCGTCCAGAAGCAGCACCGACGGATTGCCCAGCAGCGCAATCGCCAACGAGAGCTTACGCATGTTGCCACCCGACAGCGCGCCCGCACGCCGGTCGGCATACTGCGTCAGGTTGGTCAGATGCATCACCGCCGCTACATTGTCGCTTCGCAGCCGCCTCTCGACACCCTTGATGCGCGCGTACGTGCGCAGGTGCTCCTCCACCGTCAGCAGCGGATCCAGTCCGTCAAACTGCGGAACCGACGCAATGTGCGATCGCGCCAGCGTCCGTTGCTGCGCCACGCTGATGCCCGCAATCACGACGCTGCCAGTATCGGGAGCAAGCTCACCGCGAATGAGCGCGTGCGTCGTCGTCTTGCCGCCACCGTTGATGCCCAGCAGAGCCACCGTCTCCTCGCGCCGCACGCCGATCGAAACGTCGTCGACCGCGAGCAGCTTTCCGTACGACTTGTCGAGGTGCTTGGCCTGCAGAACGTCGTCGCAGGTGGGCGAATCGAGTCGCAGCGCCTCCTCGCGCACACCCTGGCCCGTCGGCTGCACCTTGGCCTCCTCGTGCTCATCTCCCTTGCCGCTGCGGCGCGAGCGGCGCGCAAAGCTGAGCCACGTCGGCCACAGCGAGACGCCAGAGTCGTGGGCGATGAGGATGGCGAAGCACACCAGCGCCCAGGCAAGGGTGTACACGATCGGCGCGCCGAGCAGATCGATAGCGCCGATGCCGCCGCTCTTGTAGCCGCCACGTCCGTTGCACAGCAGGTTGAATAGGTTGACCGAAACGAAGCCCGCGCGGGTCATGCTGACGCTCGGAGCGAGGATGGCCTCGACGTAGTAGGCGGCGTCCAGTGCGCCAGCCAGTCCGTTGCCGACATAGTAGGTCACCGTCAACATGGTGGTGGCAAAGTAGATGAGGAAGGCAAGCACGTTCCACGCCGCGACGATGGCGAACGCCGCCAGCTGGTTGGGAGCGTACAGCGATACCACAAAGCTCTGGAGCGTCGCAGAGATGCCGTACAGGAAGAGCACGACCCAGAAGACGCCCTCGCCTGCAAACTGCGACGATGCAAACGCGTACACGAGCGCCACGGGCACCGTGCTGATGACGATGACCGGCAGCTCGGCGAGCAGGTGGCCGAGCCAGAGCGGGATCGCGCGCATGCCGTTGGTCAGCGCCATGGCCTTGACGCGGTTGTTGCGTTCGGCAGACGGATAGAGCGCCGCAAACGCAGGCCACACTGCCTGCACCAAGCCGAACACCACCGCCCACTTGAGCGACGAGCCGAGTCCGTTGCCGAGGCTCAAGTTGCTCAGCGGACGATACGAGGACGTGATGGTCGGCGAGCCATCGGCGCTGTTGGAGGACGTGCGGACGTTGGCGAGACCAGCGTTGCTGAGCAGGTTGAGCATCGCGATGGGCGTCTCGGGGCCCTCGTCGGCGAGGTAGGAGATCTGGTTGGCGGCACCTCCCGTTCCGGGCAGAGCGATGCCGCCGAGGCCGCGCTGTTCCTGGTTCCACATGCGCGCTACCGTCGCATTGTACTGGTCGACCGGAACACGGTCGAACGAGACCGAGGCGAGGTCGAATCCGGTGCCGAAGACCGTCTGAGCATTCGCCTCGGGTGCGGCGTAGAGCAGCTCGGTGGCCGAGGAAGCGTTGCCCCAGTAGGTCGCCCGGAAGCTGAATTCCTCGTCGGCGAATCCTCGAGTGCACGAAGGATCGCGGTCCGAGAAGAAGGCGAGTGGCACGATCGAACCGATCACGGCGACGAGGATCGCAAAGATGGCCGGCAGGTAGATGCGGCGATAGAGCACCATGCGCTTACCGAACTGCGCCAAGGTCAGGCCGAGAACACTCGAGACGGAGCCATCCGAGAGGCCTGACTGGGAGCCTGCATCTGCATGGCTCCAATGTCCGACATTGCCTTCCATTTCGTCGACCTCTTCCTGGCGGCCGTTGAGGCGCGCATGATCGGAGTTGAGCGTCAGGAACACACTTTCCAGCGAGGGTCCAGCGACATCGTAGCCATGCACACCCACGGCCTCCTTGCGCGACTCGATCGCTTCGAGGACCTTGGCCACCAGAGCCTGATCCGTGGAAGGAAGCAAGAAGGAATCCTGTTCGGGTTCGATCGAAGCGATCTGCTTGGTTCCAGGAGCCACCTCGTTGAGCAGGGGAAGCACGTCGCGGCCTCTCGGCGAGACGTGGACCGTCGTGCCCTGGCCATAGGACGTCTTGAGCTCGATCGGCGTACCTTCGCAGAGTTTCTTGCCGGGTGCAGCGAGGATGACGATGTGATCGCCCAGCAGATCGGCCTCGTCGAGGAAGTGGCTGGTCAGCAGGATGGATCGCTTGCCGCGTTCGTTGAGCAGGATCTTCCAGATGGCTCGGCGCGAGAGAGGGTCGAGCCCGGATGTGGCCTCGTCGAACATGAGGAACGTCGACTGGCCCACCAGCGCGGCTGCCGTCTGCAGTCGGCGCTTCTGGCCACCCGAGAGCTGGTACGGCTTGCTCTTGAGCTTGTGCGCGAGCTCGCACCGCGTGAGCAGATCTTGCGGATCGTCTCTGGTGCCGCGGCGGTGCTTGATGGCGCGGAAGAGCTCGACGTGCTGCATGCAGGTGAGCTGGTTGTACAAGACATCCTTCTGCGGACACACGCCGATGATGCCCGGCGGCGCGGCTCCGCGTTCGAAGCCATCAATGTAGACTTGACCCGCCGTCTTCCTGATGGTGCCTCCGACGACTCCGATCGTCGTCGACTTGCCCGATCCGTTGGAGCCGAGCAGACACGTGATGCTTCCGCGTGCGACTTGGAGGTCGAGGCCATCGACGGCGAGGCTGCTCTCCTTCTTGCCGTACTTTTTGACCAGGCCGTTGATCTTGAGCGCCGGCGTCGTCTTGGCAGCGGATGTGCCCTTCTCCGAGAGCTCCGAGCTGCCGAGGTGCGCGTCGGGCGACTCAGATCGACGGCGACGGAAGAGCCACTGGAAGAAAGGCTCGGAGAAGAAGAGCTTGCGTTCGAGGAGGATGGTGAGTGCAGGGAAGAGGAAGATGCCGATCACCTGGACGATGATCTGACCGAGGATGGAGGGTCCCTTGTTGATGCTGTCGTGCGATGCTGTGACGTCAGCGGCGAGACCCTCGTGCTCGTAGGCCGAGATGGCGATGAACTCGTAGACGAAGGAGGCCGAGGGGAAGAGAAGACCGATGACGATGCCGCCTCCCTCGCCGATGTGTTTGGTGATGAGCGCGACGATGGCAAAGAGGATGGCGATGGCGGTGGTGATGATGCTCGAGACGTTGGCACGGGCGAAAAAGGTGGCGACGAAGAGCGACCAGCTCGCCATTGCGAGGCCGGGAAGCACATGGGCAAAGATGCAAAGTGCCTTGTTGCTCGTCGTCCAGAGCGTGGCGGAGAGGGTGCCGCCCATGACGAACCAGGCGGGAAGGTAGGAGAGGCCCGGGCCGCAGAGCCACGAGAGCAGGCGCGGGAGCTGTGCGCAGCCCATGGTGGTGAGTAGGGCCGTCATGCCCGAGCCCCTCTCTTCGGAGACGGAGGAAGGCAGATGCCAGACGACGCCGAGCATGCCGATGAAGAAGGCGAGCACGGTGAGCTGGTCGACGCCGCCGAGGAAGCCCCTGCGCTGGCTCTCTGCCTGTTCGGCGTTGGTCTGATTCGAGTAGGGCTGCTCGAGCGGCGGTTGGTCGTAGGCGGTGGCGGGAGCGCCGTTGAGCTGGAGGATGGCCGAGTCGATGGCAAACTGGAGGGGGAGGGTGCGCCTCTCTGCGTCGCCGCTGTTGGTGCTGACCTTGACGCGGTTGAGGCCCGGGTCGAGACGGAGGGTGTAGGCGACGCTGCCCTGTGCGGAGATGTTGGAGAAGTCGACGGCGCCAAAGCAGGAGCTGAGGCCGTTGAAGGCCTGCGGGCATGCCAAGCCGAGCTCGTCGTCGCTGGTGACCTGCCTGACGAGCCGACGTTGGTCTGGCTGCAACGAGTCGAGGACGACGTCGATGATCTGCTGGGCGGAGAAGCGCGAGTCGGCGGACTGGGAGCGTGTGTCGAGCCAGTAGATCGGATTGCGGAGGTCGTCCGAGAGGCGGCGGATGGGCACGGCCTGGCCGAGGCCGAGATCGTTGGTGGTGTTGAAGAAGTTCTTGGCCTCGCCGAGGAAGACGTAGTAGGCGATGGGGATGATGAGGCATCGCAGGAGGTTGACGAGCCAATACGAGCGCAAGACGATCCAGTTCTTTTTGGTAAGTGCGAGAAACTGGTTCCAGCGGATGGCAGACGAGGAGAGGCTCGGCGTCTCGGACGAATCGATGCGCTGGAGCGATGCGTCCGAGTCCAGGGACGAGTCGTGCTCATCCCTGCGCGGCGTCGCCACCGCTGCCGAAGACTGGCCGCTGTGCATATCGGACGGCAGTGCCGACGCAGGGGCCGAGCCGCCATGGCCCTGGCCTTGCAAGGATGCCATACCAGAGAAAGACGCCTGGAGAGACTCCGGAGGTTACTGTCGGCTGAATGCCGACGCGGACAAAGAGCCGGTGCTTTTAAAGGGCGTGAGAGATGCCCATGGACCGGCCAGCTTGGAACGCAGGAGAAACAAGGCGAGGTGCTGCAGTTGGTAGTCGATGTGGAAAGGGCATGGAGAAGCGTCTGGGGGGGGGGGGGGGGGGCAGAGAGAGCGTCGTGGCTGGGCAGAGGTTCGGAGGTTCGGAACTTTGGAGAGGAGGACGTTTGCAGGGCGGGCGGTGCAAGCCAGATTGGGCGCACGGCAGCGTTACGAAACATCTTGCCATGTGTGGTTCTTGGCGAAGGGTTGCAGGTGCGGAATTCGGAGGATGCGCAGCATAGCATGGCCGTCGGAGACGATTCATGTTGCAGGCTGCATCGCGCTCCACACGAGCCTTTGTGCGCAGAACCCTGAGGCTGGCAAAGACCCTTGCTAGAGCCGCTTGGGCTTGGCCGGCAGCCGAGTGTGGCGCCGTGACCGCGTGGGGGTGCCTGGTGCTGCGCCTTTGGCCGCCTCTGCGGCGGCCGACTGTCATGCGAACAAGGTGCAGCTCGCAGCTGCAGCTGCATGTTGTGATTGCCTTCGCATTTTCCTCATTTTACCTAAGGCCAAGACCAGACGCGCATTTGGCGACCAACACAAAGCGGGTCGATGCGAAGCTGTGGGTCAGGCACTCGACATCGGCCTCACTGGAGCTCACCGAATTCCGAGCCGGGCTTGCGTCGGTGTGCGCGGTGGCTTTGGGGCGTCCGGCTGTCCCGCTCGACGTTCCGAGTCGAGCCAAGAGCGCCTAGATGCGATGCAACCAGACCGCCTTGCGATGCGCATACTGCCAACTTAACCCAAGTTAGCATCCGAGACTCTGTGGTCGGATCGTCCGACGCCTTTTCTCGCATACGTTGGGCGGCGAGGAAAGGAGAACAAGAAAGAAGCAATCCCGGAGCGAACGAAAAACGTGCTTGAATTCCGCGGAGGCTTGTGGCGGAAAATCGAGCCTCGCCATCGTGCGCCGAGCTCGAGACGCGCCAAGCAGACCGCCGTGGCTGCGATGGCGTAAGCCAAGCCCCAGACGGTCAGCGTACGCTCAGCGTTGGGTTGAGGCTGATCCTTTTTCCGCCCTGACACGCTCCCTCGAGCCCGTATCCCGTATGCAATGCTCGGCCAATTCGGGCAAGGCTCTCCGCTCAAGTCACAGCCGCGAGGAGCCACTCAGGGCGTGGACCGTAGTCTCCACTGCATACGCCTCACATTGATTCGAACGAACAGAGCATGACGATCTCGATACGAGCAAAGATCTCTACAGCGTAGCCGACTGAAACAGCTGCGGCTAGCTGCTGCGACCGTCGTTGACGTGGAGCTGAAGAACGTCGTTGCGAGCATAGTGTCCTGCGGCGTCAAAGTCCATCTTGGATTCGACGAGGGCGGTTTTGCTGACTCTGGCGACGAGGATGCCCGGCTGGTCGTAGAGGGGGCCTGCGAGGATGTCGCCGAGGGGACCGACGATGACGCTTCCGCCGCGGGTGACAATGTCGTCCGACTTGAGATCGTGCAGCGCCGGATAGTCGTCGGGGAAGTCGGCGCGCGTGTTGAACTGGTTGCACGAGACGACGAAGCAGCGCCCCTCCATGGCGATGTGCTGCATGCTCGACGTCCACGTCGGCCGACTGTCGGCCGTCGGAGCGCAGTAGATCTCGACGCCACGCTCGTACATGGCGCTTCGCAACAGCGGCATGTAGTTCTTTGAAGCCCAGTCCCCCCAAAAAGAAGTGCGGACGAATGAGTTCATGACAAGAACGTTTGGGCAAGTCTCAAGGCGTTGGGGTCTGTTGGTACTTACCTCCCAGCAGATGACTGCGCCTACGTTTCCGGCGGGGGTGGGGACGACACGGATGCCCTGTCCGTCGCCCTGGCCCCAGACGAGACGCTCCGTTCCTGTGGGCATGAGCTTGCGATGCGAAGCGAGCACCTCGCCCGTGGGCGAGATGGTGAGCGCGGTGCAGTAGATGGTTCCCGACCCGCCTGGCACGTTGCTGCCGTACTCTGCGCGCTTCTTGCCCGTCTCGGGACGATCGCAGCGTTCGATGACACCGACGACGAGCGTGATGCCGTTCTGCTTGGCGATGTTGCGGATGGCGCTCATCTCGGCGCCCTCGGTATCGCACACGGCTACCGACGAGGCGTGGTAGCGCGCAAACCAGCTGCGGCCCTCGGCGGTGCGCGAGCCGATCTTGGCGCCGAAGTCGAGCCCGCGCGGATACGCGCTGAGGAACGCCTCTGGAAACAGCACCACGATCGGCACCGAGCACGAGGATGCGAGCGCGCGTGCCTTTGTCGCCGCCTCGCCCGCCAGCTTGGACAGCTTGTCCAGCGACGCCGCCAGGTCGAACGAGACCGGACTGTCCTGCACGCAGCACAGGATCGCTTCGTCGCTGGCCGTCTCTGCTGTAGCTGCCATCGTGTTCGATCAGAGTTCGGACGAGCCGTGAGGAGCACGCTGTTGCAAGCACAAAGTCGAGATGGATGGCGTCGGTCGCAAGGTCTGCTGTGCAGACGCTCTAGCAGTGGCCCCACCGCAGCTGTCTAGCCGACGGTAGCCGAGGCTGCAACCGACGCGCTCAGACCCGCGTTTGGTGATCTCGGGCCTGGCATCGCCGTGAGCGGGGCAAGGATGCTTGCGCTTTCTCGAGTCGCAGACGAGCCAAAGCATCTCTTCGGATGCGGGCCGAGCCAAGACGAGCCAGCCATCTGCTTGCGCATCCTTTGCCTCACTGTTCCGCCGATTCGCCGGCGCACCCGAATGCTAGCCTTTTGGAATCGTTTCGATTCGACGGCTCTTCCGATAGCACAAGCTCGGCACGTCAGCAGAGCGTGACGCTGCCAGTGAGAGCCATGGCCGCAGTTCGACTCAACGAGAACTACTGCTGAAAGCTGCCGAAGCTATCGACTTCTGCGGCGTTGCCGCCCGTGATGCACGCCGGTCGATCCACCACCATCCGCTCCATCGCGCACATCGTCATGGCCGAGTCACTCGTCAGAGCCGCACTGGTGAGATTCGCAAAGCTAAGCGAGCGACAAGAACCTCAGTTTCGATCCATGGGCTGACCAGCTTGGCCGGCGTTGGGTACGCTAGATTGTGTTGAGCGAGAGACGCGGGTTCGACACGCGTGGGCGTGATGCCAAAGGGATGGTAGCACGCGAGGTGATCGCGCTGCTGCGATCGCTGGTCACCCTGCCACACAGCGCGCCCGAGTCGCTGCCGTTCTCACTCGACGTCTACCGCGACTACTTTGTCCTCGTCGCGCAGTGGAGAGACGGTGAGTCGGGTCTCAACCATGGCACAGTTCGAGATAGATTCGCTGACGATGATGACATGTGCTCTGCAGCCGAGACTTCGATCGATGCCCGCTGTACGGTCGACGCCGTACGCAGCTGGCTCGAGATGGCGACGGTCGACGAGCGGGCTGCGCTCGACGGCGAGCTGGTGAGCGACGTCTGGTTCTGGGGCGGACCGTGCGAGTGGACGTGCAAGCTGCTCGACCGAGCCGCGGCGCTTCACGCCGGCCACGCCGTCGCCGACGAGCTCGCCTGCATCGCCGGTAGGCTCCTCGACAGCCTCGAGGCTGCCGCTGCTGTCCTCCCTCCTGTGCTCCCGGTGCCCGCGGCCCGCGCGAGATCGCGGGGCACCACGATGGCCTTGCTGGGAATCTGCATCGACGTGCTCGCAGAGATAGGCTGGAGCGAGCCCGATGCCGAGGGCAGAGATGCTGGCGCTCGAGCAGCACGGCTCTTGGTCGAGCTGGTCTGGCACGGCGACGAGGTCGAGTCCAAGCACGCGGCCGGCTTGCTCGAGCGCACGCAGGCACGTCGCAGCGCCTTCTCGATCGGCGTGGCTCTCGACGTCGCCGCCGCCATCGTCGAGCGGCTGAGCCACGAGCTCGCCAGCGGCGCACGTGGTGCGTCGTCGCACGGCCATGCGCGGCCCCTCGCGACGGGCATCGATGGGATCTTCGCGCGATGCCTGCATGCCATGCTCACGCTGAACGAGGCGCACGCCATCGCCGCTATGCGCTGCCACCTCCTCGAGCCGCTCTTGGCGCTCCTCAAGCCGGTGCTCGAGTTTACTGCCGACGCGCGGGGCGACGACAGCCGGGCGCTCGAACTCGACTCGCTAGTAACCCGTCTCTTTGACCAATGCTCCCACGTAGTTGACGGGGATTTCGTCGGATGACGATGGGGCCATGCGCGTTCAGGCATACATCGAGTCGTCATCGGGCCATCCGGCTTGCGCCATCGAGCCCGAGAACGCGGCCGGCCGCGCGGGAGGATCGGCGGGCGGCTGGGGTTCGCGCTGCACCTCGACCTTGACGACGTAGTTGCCCGGAATCATGACCATGCCGACGTTGCGCGCCGACGTGCCTCCCGTAGCCGTGAGCCTCAGCTCGTCCGCATTGCCCAGGATCAGGTTGCGGCCCGAATCGACGCAGAGCAACGTGCCGCAGAACGCCCGCCCGTCGGGGATGTGCACCACGCCCGTTCGCCCCACAAAGTGCGCCTCGATCCGCGCGGCGGCGTCCGAAGCAGCCCGGTCTGCGTCCGAGCTCATGCTGACCCGCAGAGAAACGCACGAGCAGCTGCGCTGTGCAGTATGCAAGGATCAGACTCGATCGAAATCGTGCTTCGAGGTGGTGGTGGCTTCTTGACCAAAGTCGAGCGCGTGCGTTTGCGCTTGTTAGACTCGGTCGGCGCGGGTGGAAACGTGGAGGTTGGATTTCCGCTTCCCCGCGGAGCTGCACGCCGATAGCAAGCCGCGTGGGCCTTGATGTGGTAAACCGCTCGCCGAGCAACGCACGCACTCAGCTCTATGCTCGGACCGCCGTCTCACCTTTCAGCATCGCCTTCATTCGTACCATCCACCTCCGACGCTAGAAAAACCGCACTCTGTAGCCGTGACGGGACGCTGGTTCGGAGAAAGAGATCCGTGCGATGCTGTCGGCCAAGGTCCATCTGGTGGTGGTGCACCACGGTCTGTGGGGGACGCCGGAGAATACGGCGTTTCTGACGACGCGGCTAGCAAAGTATCACGGCGGGCAGGCTACGGCCGGGAGCAAGCTGGTGGCGCCCGAGTCGACGACGACGCTCGAGGTGCATGCGTCGACGCATGCGAACGCGGCGCGCGAGGTGCGCATGGTGGTGCTCAACAGCTCGGTCAACGCTTCCGACCACACGTACGACGGCGTCGACTGGTGCGCCGAACGTCTCGTCGGCGAGATCTACGGCGAGATCGAACGGATGGAACAATCGCCCGCCGACTCGGCTTCCGGGTCTGGGGCTCAGCCGACGCGCGTGGTCAAGCTGAGCTTGGTCGGCTATTCGCTGGGCGGGTTGGTGGTGCGGTATGCAGCTGGACTCATGTACACGGACGGTGTCTTTGCTGCGAGTCCACGCAGCCAGACCAAGTTGCCGTTTAGCTCAAGACCGACGGCGGCGTCGTTGTCGACGATCGCCACACCGCATCTGGGCATCGCGGCGACCGGGTCGACGTTCAGCAAGCTGGCTCAGTTCGTCGGAGCGCGCATGTTGGGCCGGTCGGGTCGACAGCTCTACCTCGCAGACCGCGGCTGGATGCCACCGGATTCCGGATCGTCGACGTCGCATCCAGATGCGCAGTCGGACGAGTCGCAGGCGGGCTTGTGTCTGCTCGAGGCGCTCGTCGACGATCGCTTCTCGTTCTTTGCTGCGCTGCGTCTGTTTGCGCGCATCGACATCTACGCCAATGCGGTAGCCGACCTCACGGTACCCTACCGCACCGCAGCATTCGAGCCCTACGATCCGTTCATCGTTCCGGACGCCGTGGCGCTCGTACGTGATACCCAACATCCTGTGCTGCTCACCTCGTATGCGGCCCGAACGCCCGAACGCCAACCTCTGTGGAAGCGCGTGTCGTCGAGCTTGTCGCCCAACAACTTGCCCTGGATCCTCAACCCACAGCGACTGCCGTTTCGATTCCCGCTCAACTACGCTGCGTGGATAGGCTTACCCGTGTTGCTGCCCGTGATGCTCGCTCTCGTGCTGCACAAGTTACGCTCCGACAGTCGCGTCTCGAACCGGCGCGTCGCGGGCTTCGAGCGCAAATGGGCGATCGACCATGGTCATCTGCCCGCATCCGAGACGAACTCCACCGAGTCGGGAGAACCGGGAGTCTCGGGAGAAAGGGGAGTGAAGCCGTTGGATCGGCAGACGATGGGTCGACTCGAACGCAAGCGTGTGGCTCGTCTGCTCGCGCACGTCGAAGCCGATGCCGAAGAGGCTATCCGTGAGCTCGGTGAAGACTACGTCGACAAATCCCCGACCGAGTCGACGCCTTCTCTCGACGATCCGCTAGAGGTGGACGACGAGACGAGATACGTGCAAAAGTCGAATGCTGCTACTCTCTCGTTGTCCCAAGACGACGAGTTCAAGCTGTCCAAGCACCACAAACCTCTCTCGGCCACTCAGCTCCGCATCGCAGCTAAACTCAACGACCCTTCCCTCCTCCCACAACTCAACAAGCACCTCGCCCACTTTGACAACGTCCTCAACGCCCACGCCGTCATCATCGTCCGATCCACCACCATCGAAGCCCACAAAAAGGGCATCCCCCTCATCAACGCCTTTGTCCAACGCTTCCCCCTCTAGAATCCCCTTCCTTCCCCCCTTGCCTCTGAGTCTTGCGTACCAACAGCTTCCGCCTTGCGAGAGTCGAGACGATGAGAAGAAATGCAATTAGAGCCGCGGCTGTGCGAACCAAGACGCGGAAACGTGGGCCCAAGCGGTACAAGTACAAAGAGCAAGGCGCCGAGGTGCGGGCCGAGCATCTGGCGCGGGGGGGGGGGGGGGGGGTGGGGGGACGAGGTATGAGAGTGACAAAAACGATGCGATGCTGTGCGTGCGTGGAGCGGAGCGGGCAGCGCTAGCGACCCGATCCGACTCGAGAATTAAAGCTGAAAACCCAAGAGACGAGCGGACGAAAAGAGGTAGGCGGGTTAGAAGGTCGACTCCTTGCCGTAGCCGCAGAGGTAGGTCTCCCAGTGGCCGAAGTAGTCTCGGGCCTTGGAGGCCGAGGCGGGTGCGTGGCTACGCGGGGCGATACGTGGGGGCGCATACGGAGCCTGCGGAGCGTTCAGGGCCTGCGGAGCCTGTGATGCCAATCCGGCCGCGACGGGACTGAAGGGGGAGCGCAGGAGCTGACCGTACTTGTTGCGCTGCGGCTCTGCCGCCTTGACGGCGACTGCGGCCTTGCGTTGACGCGTCTCATGCTGAGCACGAGTAAAGTCGATCATGGCCGACAGCGTGGCAGGCGGCGAGAGGTGCAGAGCGACCTTTCGGTTTGCTTCGGCGCGGACAGCGTCACGAGCGAAGCGCGAGACCTGCTGCGCCACCCTCGCCGCGCCCCGGGCGTGCGGTTCAGCTCCCGGGGTGAGCGGCGAGCGATCTTCGTCCGACGAAGCCATACCAGGCTGCAGGCCGAGCGGGCGAGGTGCAGCGGCGAGCGATTTGGGCGATACGGGTGCGTCGACGGCCATGCCGAGGGGTGGGTGGGTAAAGTGGGTGGTGGAGAGCGAGAGCATGCGTGCGCCCGTGTAGTCGAGCTGGTGGTCGATGATGGGCCAGAAGCGCTGCCGCTCGGGCGCCTGCTTGGCGTTGCGCTCGTCGTACACCTCGAGCGTCTGCGCCAGCGGATTGACCAGCGACGCGAGCCGCGTCCAGCCAATCGGCGCCGTGCGCGTCGCCGACAGCAGCCGCAGCTCGGGCAACACATCCCCCCTCCCCCCTGCCACGCTCGTCGACGACGTCGTGCGCTCCTCGCTGCCGCAGCAAGAGGTGGGCGCTGGGGCAGAGGACGACGTGCGTGCTTTGCGAAAAGCCAACGAGGTGTTCGGCCGGATGATACTGCGCCGACGTCGTTTGAGATTCTGACGCCATGACGTCGCCACGGAAGGGACGCGGGTGCGCGAGCCGGCGGCAACAGGAGAGGCCGACATGATCGGCAGTGATGCAGACGCGGAGCGGACACCGCTCGTCGAGCGCATCGAGTCGCCCATGCCGCCGTGTGTACGGCTGCTCTTGGCAAGCCGAGGCGAACCCACGTCGCCTTCCGAGAGGACGCGTTTGGGAGCGCCGAGATTCGGCCTCGACCCAGCGCGCGGCTTGCTTCTGCGGCGGGACAGACGATGGTCGAGGCGCATGTCGATGTGGTCGAAGCTGGTGCTGCTCGAGTCGGAAGCCTGGGAGAGCGGCGTCTGGGACGGCGAAGCGGAGCCAGTACGTGCGGATGCCTCGCTCGCTGGTGGCGAGGGGGTAGGAGAAGTACTGCGTCGGCGAGGATCCACCGACATGGAGGCTGAGGCTGAAGTGGCAGCGAGAGGCAAGGTGAGCTGCTTGTGGATGTGTTCGGGCGAAGAGGCGGGGGGTGAGGCGAGCGAGCGAAGACGTTCGCGCATCTGGCGGAATGCGTCGGAATGAAACGGCTCTAGTGGTGAAGTCATACTGTACGCTCGAACAGGTGCCAACGGACGGTGCTCCACTCGATCGACACCCAAGGCAATCGAGGAAGCGTCCTATACGACGCGATCGGGGCTAGTAGCGTCGAGAATGGGTTGCAATGGTGGTGGTGGTGGTGGTGGTAGTGGTGGTGGTGGTGGCGAGTGAGAGAGACCTCGGGAGAGGGCGGTTGTGATATAGAGGAGAGAAGCAGCGAGGTGGCGATGATGGAGTGGTCGTGAGAGAGGAGAGGAGAGAGGAGGGGAGGGGAGGGATGGTTGCAAGGGGGGCAAAGGGAGTGGGATGGCTAGAGTCTATTGAGAGGCGTGCATATGACTGAGCGGCAACGCAGCTGTGCATCCAAGTCGGATTGTCGGTGCAGCCGAGTTGAGGCGCACGGCGGCTGACAGGCGAGAGGCAGCGGCGTGGGATGCATGGATGCACTTCCGAGCGTCTGTGATTAGAGCGTTGGAGCGTTGGAGCGTTGCGGGTGATGGACTGACGATGTGCAAGGCTAGCCTGGGTTCTGTTACTGTCCTGGGCGGCTGCCATCTGGCGGTGCTCGATGGGCGTGGGCAAAAACCACTTTGACGCTCGGAAGCGCACCGAGGTGGAAGCCAACGCGGCCATCGAGGCTGCCACGGCCTGCTACGGCCTGCGAGAGGCTGCCACCGAGGCGAGTGCGGCTCGATCTCGAAGCGCATCGTCGACGCGCATCGTCGACCGAAGCCGCCGCCGTGTGCACACGAGAGGCATTCAGGCTGTCATGAGCCTTAATCCATCTCGCCCAAGCGAAGCCAGCGAAGCCAGCGAAGCCAGCGAAGCCGCCTGCTGCCGATGCGCTCGACCAAAGGCGCGGGCGGGGGCGGCGCGTGTGTGGATCGGCGTGGCACCTCTCCATGATGCATGCCAAATTTCTGGGTTCTGGCACCCTCTCGCTCTGCTCTTCGACACGCCATGATGCGCGCATCTCACTCACCTTTTTTCTCTCGTGGCGGGTCATCGCCATGCCCCCACCCGCAGTCGGCGCCAATCGCGCGTACAAGCTCAAATGAAAGCCCCTCGAACTCCTCCCCGTTGCCACAACATGAAAGGCATTACGCGATCAAACCTATGTCACAATGCTCGACGTTGCAAGGTGGGCACGAATCATGATATGGGAGCCGATTCGAGCAGCGCTGGGCAGAAGTTGCCGGTGAGGATCGAGACGCGGGGGGTCGCAGTCGCAGCCACCCAGGCTTGGAGAGCGACGATCGACTTGTCACTGCGGCGAGGTCGATGCACGTCCACAGCGTCATGCCGACGTAACCTTTTTTTTTTTTTTTGGCCATGGCAGAGGCGCTATGGACAAGGCCGAGAACCAACCGAGCGCGAGCTCAGGGCTCCAGTAGCGACCTTCTCACGCTTCGGCACCTTTCGCCTCTTGTTCCGGCCCATCGCCTGCCTATGCTACGTGACATTGTGACTTTGTGACGATGCCAGGCTCGAGGGGGGTTCGGATTGGCCGACTTGGCTCAGGGCGGGAAATTGTCATCCGAATCCGATCGCGCGTCACGAAATGCGCGCTGAGCATCGAGGGTGACCCAGGAAAAGAATCCAGAGGCGAGCGCTGTTTGAGCTCGTCCGATCATGCATGCATCGCGACGCACATGGCCCTTTTTTTCTGCAACACCAAAGCTCCATCCGAACCCGCAGACTGGATGCACGACCAGTGATGACTGTCAAGTCTGGCGCTGCGGATCTTCAACGCAGAGCGGCTGTCGATTCGTCAATCAGCCCACGCCCCGGCTGGTTACTGCCCAGTTGCGGCAAGTTGCGTTTGTTGTGTCGAGTGTTGTGCATGGAAAAAGAAACCGGCTTCGCTCATGCATTTTCGCATGGAGCGGAACTCTGGCTGGGGATTGAGCATCGGCACCGCTCTGGCTCTTTTTTTTTCGATTGCTCCGTCCAGAGGCGGAGGGATGGCAGGAGTGAGTCTAAATCCTTTTTCCACCACCACGATCGGCTCTCGGAAATGACGTTTCTGGATGTCAGCATCTAGGCCCCAGCCGCAAGAGCTCTCGATCTTGCTGAAACGTACCGCTTCACTGGCTCTTTGCCATTCCCATCCCCATTCCCATTCCCATCGGTGTGGTGCCGTGGTGGCGTGGGGTTCCGTCTCTCTCTGTGAGCAATTTGCTGATCGTCGACCGCGCGGCGTACGCCGAGTCATTCGCCGTTACGATCTCGACGCTCCCGCGGCTTGGATCTCGCTCCGCCCAAGAAGATAGAAACGCCGATCCCGTTGGCGAGCCTCTGCCTTTTGCGCGTTTTTCTTTTTCCGGACAGACTTTAAGCTTTCATGTTTCGCATCGAGCCTGCATCGCCACTCCTCCCAGAACAGGCGTCGAGATCCACAGGCTCCACAGGCTCCACAGGCAAGCGTCTCCGAGTTTGTCAAGTACGCCAGTTAGATGCCCAGGGCGCGTCGGCGCATTGGCCGGTTAGGCGGGTAGGCGGGTGGCCAAAGGCGAGGCGGCTGCAGGGCACGATCGAGCGGCACGCACCTGCATGACAGTGGAAAAAAAGTCGGCATCGAACTAACCGCGCCCCCGCAACTTAATCGTAACCTTAACGCTGCAATGCCCTCTCCGAACCGCGCAACCGCTCCGAACGCTCCGAATGTGCAGCCGTGCATGCATCCCCCAATCCAATGCGCTCCCGAATGCACCTCTCAGCTCGATCCGCTTCCCTTCGCTCCTTGGCTCCTTCGCTCCTTCGGTCGTTTGGGTTTCGTTTTGGGTGGCATTGTTTGTACTGCATCTGTAGCGTGGTCAAGGTGCTGAGGTGTAGGCTTGGATGCTGCGCCGCGACCGAGGCGCGAGGGCCTAGAACCTCAGCGCTCAGGATTCAGAGTCTCGCCCACTCGAGCTTTCGATAGGCCGGGATGCATCCCCGATTCCCACTGCCGCGAGTGCGTACACGCCCCCGTCCCGACAGATCCGATCCGAGACTATTCGAGCACCGCCCATCACGCCTCGTTCTCAGCAGCCAAGCCGTCGCTGTCGCGCACCCGGCATTCACGCTACTATGCAAACCCAAGCCCAAACCGCCGAAGTCGACGCTAACCCGAAGCTCAAATGCCCCCTCACCCTCGCCTTGCGCAAGCAGCGAGACCCCACCCGATCACTCGCGGCAAACTCACGGCAATCGGCGCGAAAATGACGCAAGTCGAATGGCTACACCGCGATCGCTGAACCTTAGAGCAGTCCGCTTCTTGTAAGAAAGTCGATCTCGCAACGCGAGAGCCGCGTGCCTGTCTGTTGCGGCTTCGAATCCGTAGGCGCGGGGGCGAGATCATGCATGCTAAAGTCGGAGCGTCCGCGTGCGCCGACGGCGAACCTCGACTTGAGCGCATGCACTTTACCGGGCCTTACGCCCGCTGCGTTGACGAGGCGCTCGGCAGCACGCAACCGCGCACGCACACCGAGTGGATCGTTCCGAGTCGGCGACAAAGCCTCGTCGACAGCATGGTCGAAGCGCTCGATGACCAGCAGCGGCGTTTCGTACAGCAGTCGACCGTAGATGCGCCGCCGCGCTCGCGCCGCAGTGTAGTCGGTCGGATGCGATGCCCACCCCTGCATCCGCAGCGCCCGCTTCCGCCTCGCAGCCCCCGACATCGACGACCGATACATCCCCACCCCTTTCCGCGCCGCTGAAAGGTACGGCCCTGTCCGTGACCTCGTCCCGATCGCTTCGGTATCCGCGACGCGAGGTGGCTGGGCGAGGCGCTCGAGGTGTGCAAAGAGCGAGCGCTCGAGGTCCGCGCGCGTGTGTCCCGGGACGACTACATCGATGGGCAACTTGACCTTCTTGACCTGCGCACGGAAGAACTTGCGAGCCGCATTCGCCACGCGCCTCCTACTCGTGGCTCGTGCGAACATGGTCACCAGCGGATCGTCGAGCGCAGGCAGATACGGCGGCGGCGGCCTCCCCGTAAGATGTTCCAGCTTTCTCACCGGCGTCCCGTTCATGCTGTTTGCATTCACCATCAGCCCCTGCAGCACCACGGGCACGTGCCTCTGCCGGAGCCTTCGCGGGTACCTGTGCTCCTCCTGCTCCGTGGATGCGCAGGGCGAGAGGTCGGAGAGGGCGTCGCGACGCAGTTTCCCGTGGCGCGCATAGGCGAGCGAGAGCGCACGGAAGACGGCGTGTTCCCAGCCGACGTTGGCGTCCGCTAGCTGTCGACGATGTACCTCTGCGCGGTCGAGGCGTTTGCGAGCACAAGGGTACGCAGAGGTGAGGAGGGGCTCGAGGTTCTTGCGCGCGAGGAATCGATGCGAGGTATACACCACCGGATCGGCCAACGTCGTCGAGAGCAGCCGCGCCTGCTGCAGCAGCGTACGGTAGAGATGCTTCAGGCCCTCTTGGCTCGTCCGTGCCGCGAGTCGGCTCGAACCCGTCGATGAAGACGCCATCACCTCCTTACCTCCAAGTCGAGGTTGAAGGGGAAAAGAGCCAAGCGAGTGGTTGGTGGGTTTTTGGACCCTGAAATTTCCACACGCCTAAGCCCGACTTCCGACTCGGAAGATCCGAATCCCCAACACCGCGCCGAACTCGCACTGTCGTCGCAACCGCTCATTGCGCCCAAAGATCTGTCACCATGTCGTCATCCGCACCTGATCGCAGCACTTCCGACGCACCTCGTGCTGCCGGTGGACCCGTGGTGGAGGGGATGGGATTCTGGGCCGATCTGCTCAACTCGGTCTTCTCGCCCGCCTACAACACGGTGCCGCAGCGCATCATGAACCTCTCGTTCTACGGCCTCTTCCTCGTCCTCTCGATCCTCGTCTTCCTCACCGACTACAACCCGCACGTCATCGCCCTCCTCACGCTCGCCATCGGCCTGTGGATGAGCGTCAACTGGTAAGTACCATCCTCCCTCACTTGGACGCTGCGACATGCAGCCATGCTCATCATCCGCCTCGAGTCTTCTCGTTCCGCCGTCTAGGTTCATGAAGGAGCTCGCAAAGATGCCCGCCTCGAGCAAGCAGGTGCAGCAGATGCCCGATGCCGCACAAGCCCACGCGACCGAAGCCAAGAAGGCCCTCTGAGATCACCCGGCTTCATCACTCTCTCTGCACACAAGATACCCTCCAACCCACCGGCATTTTCATGCACACGTCTAGACTACAGCACGCAATGCAGAATCTCCTCGCATTACCGCGGCCCGACTTGGCCGGCGCGCTCCCTTTTCGCGGCGGCATCACTTGGACGGCGGCGGATCGCGACGGGCCGTGGAGGGGGTGGACCTGTTGAGGCGGTCGAGTTTGGGCGAGGCCGAGGCGGCGCCCTTGTCCTTGAGGAGCGACTGGAAGAAGCTATGCAGCACCTCTGACTGTTTGGGAGCGCCGGGCGACGTGGTACCCGGACTCATGGCCGGGCTTGAAGGTCTGCTGTTCCTCTCTCCCGTCATGGCTGCCACCGCTGCGGCGGCGGCTGCAGAGGTGCTTTCGCGTCTCGACGCCGCCGCGGTCTCGAGCCTCGGCCTGGTCAACGCCTCGGTCGGAGTGGGCAGGGGCGAGGTAGCGGCGTCCTTTGCTTCGCGCGCCATGTACTTCTCCACCGACGGCAGTGCGGCAGTGGCTCCGGTCATGGGACCCACGACGCCGCGCTTGCTGAGCTTGGACTTGGGATCCGGATCCTTCTGCAGCGCCGCATGGTGCGTGGTGAGGAACGCCTGTTCGTCCGGGATGCGCACGCGCGTGCTGGCATCCTTGCCCGCAGGTCCCGCCTGCCAGTCGGCTACAATGTCTTCGTACAGCTTCATCGCCGACTGCGCCTCGTCCGCATCGCTGGCTCCGTCGGCACGTCGCTCCGCATGCATCTCCTTCTCCAGCGCATCCTCCACCTCTCTCGACCGCGCCAGCCCGCGCACGCGACGCAGCCGATCCACCTCACAGTCGTTCTCCCACCCCCTCCCCACGCTGCGACAGTCAAACGGCTCGCGCAGCGCCCGGATCTTACCCCAACTGTCCCAGCCCGCCGGCACGAGCAACGTGTCCCGATCCGTCGTCGAGGCGCGGTACGCGAATCCGAAGGCTGCCGCCCCTCCTGCCGCCGCAACGCCGTTGGCCGTCGAGGTAGATGCGGCGTTGGACGCCGCCGTGCCGGGCGGCGGCTGGTGCGTGGGCGTAAAGAGGCGATGGAGCAGGTAGGAACGCAGGATGTCGATCGACTGCGCGCGCATCGACGAGGTGTAGAAGAGCGCGGCGCCGTACTGCATGCAGACGGTGCGCAGCACCTGCTGGATGTAGTCGAACTGCTCCTCCTTGAACTCGTTGTCGCGCTCGAGCCGCGCGATGGCGTCCGCCTTGTTGCAGACGACGACGATCGGGATGCCCAGATTGTGCGTGAGCATGCCGTCGGTGAGCGGATTGTGATCTTCGCCCTCGAGCTGCACGCTCACCGTGGTGATGGGAGCCGCCAGAGCGTTCGTTGCTTCCGGCGCACCTGCGCCTTCTGCAGCATCACCATCTGTCGCGCCGATCGCCGCCTCCGAGCTCGCCTCGGCGACGCGTTGCATCGGCTCGACGTAGGCTCTGATGTACGCTTCGAGGCGCTCGCGCATCTCGTCGAGGGCGACGCGCGACCTGCTCCACTTTGCGTCTCGCTGCTGGTGCGACGAAAGCGCGCCGTCCGAGGCTCGGTCGATGAGCTCGCGCAGGATGCTGAGCCAGTTGCGCAGCTGCTCCAGAAACGTCCAGGGCTGCTCCCAGTCGAGGACGATGACGATGATGGCGTCCTTGAGCGAGTCGATGGAAGCCCTAGACGAAGGCGAGCGCATAGGGTCGGGGGAAGACGTCGAGACTGCAGCGTTGGACGACATGGTCGCCGAAGCGAGCGCAGCCATGGCAGCCGCGGTCTCGTGTTCTGTCGAGCTGAGGTTGGACTCGGGAAAGGCGAAGGGGAGGAGCGAGGTATAGGCGGCGTGGGACGAATGGAGGGTATAGGCGCCGACGCGGGCGACGGTCTCGTCCCGGTCCTTCTCGTCGGCTACATCAAAGTAAGCGTAGGCGAGACCGAGATCCTCAGGATTGGATCTCGCGCGTGGTGCTGCTGCTGTTGCTGTGGCCTTGTTGTCGTCGGGAGCACTGGTGGCCGAACCATTACGAGTGTACGTGGAACGGCCGCTGACGAGGCCGAAGGGCGAGGTGGATGCAAGCGCGGTGAGGATGGACGACTTGCCGGTGTTGGGCTCGCCGAGCAGCACGATGTTTTTGGTCGAGATGGCCTTGGAGCTCTTGACGCTGTTGAGGATGCTGGACCAGAGGTCTTGCTGCGGCGCCGAGTCGTGGCTGGACGGCTCGCTTGCCGAATGCTGATGGCCGTTGTGGAGGCCTGTGGACGGCCTGGCCGGTGTGCCAGCATGTGCGAGCGGATTGGACGAGCTCGCGGGTGCCCTTTGTGGAGAGGCGAGTAGATCCATGGTGTGGGAGCGCCGATCGTGGTGAGGGTGAGAGAGCAACACTCGAGCGGCCTCAAGTCGTGGCGTGTCGCCCTTGAAAGCCGGGAAAAGTAACACGCGCCCCCTGCACCTTGCCATCGGGTGGGGAGCTGACCGATTTCGACAGCACCCGATGGTGGGCGTGCCGATCCAAATGCGCGGGTGTTGCAGCTGGCGGGGGCGGAGAGCGAGGCGAGGCTCCGAGACCCTTTGCTGAGCCGCGGCGGAGACTGGCTTGGAGCCACACGGGCCAGCCTCTGCGTTGGTCTGCCTCCACTCTGCTCAGTGCTCAAACGCCCGTAGCCGCCCTCATGCACGACATCCATCTCGACCGCTCGCAACCATCTTCGATTCGCACCCATCCGCATCGAACACCTTCCAGATTGCCCGTGCATCATGTCGAGCC
Organism: Moesziomyces globuligerus; assembly: GCA_030849465.1. Taxonomy (NCBI): domain Eukaryota; kingdom Fungi; phylum Basidiomycota; class Ustilaginomycetes; order Ustilaginales; family Ustilaginaceae; genus Moesziomyces; species Moesziomyces globuligerus. The sequence goes on from JARVLF010000012.1 coordinate 150,122, forward strand.
CACGCCACTCGCCGCCGCCGTCGGCTGCGGCGCCCAAGCCGAGGGGCATCCTGAAGAACGCGGGCGATCGGAGACCGTCGCAAGGCGAAGCGCTGCTCAGCGACGAGGATGCGGCCAACAGGTGAGTGAGCCGAGCCAAGCACGATCTCGTGCGCTGTGGATGGCGAGCTGACCAGCTTGACGATAGACTGCAATGGGACGAGACGAACCTGACGCTGCACGAGATCGAGCGTGAGCAGCAGGAGGCGCGCATGAAGATCGACGAGCCCAAGACGCCGTTTGTGCACGGCACCTCGCTGGGTCCCGTAGGCGACGATGACGGTGAGTGGGCCTGGCCAAGACGCGCTGGGCTCGAATGCAGCCAAGCAAGCGGCAGGGGCTGACACGTTTTGGAGTTTGGCATCGGCATAGTTTTTGACCTGGACGGAGCTGCTCCGAGCAACAACAGCAACGCTGGCGGGAGCCGTCGTGGATCGGCAGCCGAGCAGCTGGCAGCCAACACGTCGGCCAACGCGGGTCGCAATGCGGGCGAGGCGTCGGGTCTTGCTATCGGGCTCGATGCTGCCGACCTCGGCAAGGCGTCGACGAACGCCGGGGCAGCAGCGGAAGAGGTGCGGCCGTGGTCGGCGCGTTCGACGTCGCGATCTCCGTCGTTCTCGCTGCCGCCCAAGAGCCCGTCGTCGCGCCGCTCGAGCTCGCGATCGGCCACCGCCGCCGTCGCCGACGACCAGCGCAGCGACGTCCGCCAGCAGGCGCACGAGATGGACGTCGACGAGGCAGACGACGGCGAGGTCGAGGAAGAAGACCCCGATCCCGAGAGTGAGTTCTGCACGAGACTGTCGTGGTTTGCCAGTGCGTCTGCGCTGACACCAAGCCTTGCCTTGCTCTTGTTCCCTCAGCGCAAGCCAAGCATGCTGCCTTTGCTGCCAAGCGCAACCAGCACTACGGCAACGAGGCCGAGGCGATGAAGATCGCCGCCGCCCTCGCGGCTCAGGACGACGACGACGACGACGACGACGACGACGACGACGACGAGCAAGACGAGGCCGGAGAGGCGCGTCGCATTCCGCCCGTGCCTGCGGGGCCCAACGGAACGGCAGCGCGATCCTCATGATGCTCTCGAAGCGTCGAGCGCTGGCCGGCTTGACCATGCTTGTTTCGTACTGCACTGCACTGCACTGCACTGCACTGCTTGAATTGCATCTGCTCTTTCGTTGTTTCGTCGAGTGGGCGAGGGCTCATGTGGAGGCAACCGAGGTCGGAGACTCTCACACTGTGACTGGGAGGGTGTGTGGGCTGAGTCGCTGGCCTGAGAGCGCGCGAGGCTGCGGCTCAGAGCAGAGCAACACAGCGCAGCCGCCGTGCCTCGTAAGGGGCCAATCAACACCAGCCGAGCGCCGGGGGTTTTGCTCGTTTTTGGAAAAATTCAACGCTTTCTGTAGGCACCTTTTGGATGTGCTCCACTCGAAACCAGCACCTCACGCTCTCACACCGGTACAGTAGCATCCCACTTGCACCCTCTGTCGGCCCACCCAAGCCACCACCACCACCACCCTCACCCCCTATCCCTCATCACCACCTATCACCCAGAACTCTGATTCGCTCACATCGGAAACCCTACACCACCGCTTACACCGCTTACGACTACGACACGACCCTGGACCACCACACCGAACGCCAACCTGCAGGCTTGTGCACCCGCAGCCGCAGCCGCATTTACGACTACAGCTTGAAGCCGAATGTCGCTGGGATCGATTCAACAAAGCGGCGCATCGACCAAGCCGATGGATCTGTCGAATCTGCGCACGAGTCTGCGCGAGGAGGAGGTCTCTGGACGGCGCCGCGGAGCGCATCTGCGCGCGGCCGAGGACGAGCTCAACGGCTACTTTCGTTCGTCGGCGTTGGGGCTGACGACGCTCTATCGGCAGGCGGTGGCAGCGTCCAAGGCGTCGTACGAGAAGGGATACGCGCACGCGCTCGCGCATGTGCTCGAGCTGTGCGACCGCGACCGCGACTGGCTCAAGGGCTATCTGCAGCGGCGCATCGAGGCGATCGAAGCCGACGCCGACGACGAGACCGACGACAAGGACAGCGCGCCCCCGCACCACCCACCGCGCGATGACGACCACGACGACGCGCGCGCTTCCGCCTCCCCCGTCCGCACTCGTGGAGCCTCCGACCGAACACCAACGACGACGGCGGGGGCACCGCGTCCGGCGACAGCGACGTTCGTAGGCCAATCCACCGCAGCGTGTAGGCAGACGAATAAGCGCACGCGCGGCGCCGCCGCATCCCATCGCAGCAGCAACGAAGACGAGCCCGCGGATCGGAGGATGATCCAGCGTAGCGGCGCGAGCTCGTCGCGTCTACCGGCGCGCACGTCGAATGCGACACCTGCATCGTTCGGCTCGGCGAGCTTCGACTTTGCTGCGCCGCTCGCGTATCCCGACGGCGCGAGCGCGAGGGTGGAAGTGGGGGCCTCGAGGACGCCGATGCACGTGCGCGCCTCCGGATCCTCGGGCGCGGTGGAGGGCGCGGTGATCAAGACGTCGAATCCGGCTGCGCAGCGACGGAGGCTCCAGCGGCTCAAGGGGCTGCGTGCGGGCAAGGATCGCGTGCTCGAGGTCTCGCGCGCCCACGACGCCATGGACGACGCAGACGACGCCATCCTCCAGGATCACGAGGACGAGGCCTGGACCGACGACGACGACGACGCGGAGCCTGACAAGGAGCCTGCACGCAGGAAGCTCGTGGTTTGGACAGAGAGGGCAGACCGAACCCACGACGAGAATCAGCGAGACGAGTCCAGGACCGTAGAGCGCTTCGATCGCAGAAAGCGGCGCAGAACTTTCCAGCCCCTCTCCACCCCGTCCGCCTCCAACGACCAACGGCTACCATAGTCCGTACCGCAACCACCCTTTGCCACACTCAGCTTTGCCCTCACTGCATCGCGACGACCCAAATCGCAATTCGCATCACCCATTCCAACCCGCACGCATCACAGTGTCAGCGCGTGCGAGGTTGGTGAGAGGAAAAAAGCCCTTGTGAATTCGTGTGTGTGTGTGACTGAGAAATTGAGATGGGAGTGGGAGGATCAACCCTTCCATTCGAACCTGATCTCGCCAGTTTCGAGGAGCGGATCATGGTCTTCGACCGCGTCGTCGTCGTCATCGATGTCGTCGTGTTCGTCTTCGCTGAGGCGTTTCTGTTTGGTGGCGCGGGTGGGGTGTTGAAATTCAAACGGCTCGTCGAACGAGTTCCGGCTGCTGGGGTTGGCGTCTAGATCGCTGACGTCGTCATTGTCATCGTAGCCCTCCGAGTCGTAAAACTCCTGGCCCTCGTCTTCGCTCTCTGGCTCGGCGGTGATCACCGCGCCGACCAACGGCGACGTTGCTCTCGGCGATCTCGACAGCTCGTCGGGCGAAGCTGCGCGTCGCCTCCACGGCGCCGTCCACGAACTCGACGCCACCATCCCCGCCTCCTCGCCGCCCGTCTGCAGCGCAGGCTCGGCAGACGTAGCTCGCTGTCGACCCTCCCCCTCCCCCTCCCCCTCCCCCTTGCCAGTCCCGGACTGAGACCCCTTGCGAGAAAGCCCCAAGGACCCCAGTCCAAACCGACTCAATCGTCCCGGCTTCTCCTCCGCGCCTGTCACGGGCACAGCCGAATCCGAAGTCACCGACCGAACCGACTTGACCGACCGCAACGACCTCCCCGACCTCGCCGATAGCGCCGGAGACACTGGCGGCGTGCCCAACAGCTCGTCATCCGCCGGCAACTCCACCTCAACCAGCGCAGGACGCCAGTAGTTAAAGTCGTTGTACTCGGGCCTGCGCGGCTCCTTCTCCTCCTTGGCCGTGATCGGGGGGAACATCTGATCCACCAGATCCGTCATGTGGATGTACGACGACTTGTAGCCCGCGAGCTCGAGCAGCTCCATCTTGACCTCGCCGTTGGTGTCGATGGTAAAGATGCGCGACGAGGGGATGTTGACGCTCCGGTACGAGAGCGCGTCCGTGATGCGGTTGCCAAAGCCGGCGTAGAACGGCGTCGGATGCTCCTCCTTCTTCTCGCGCGCCGCCGCCGCCGCGTCGGGAGGAAGCGACAGCCCACCCGCCAGCGTCGGCGACGACAGATTCGAGGCCGACGGGCTGGCGCGTCCCGAGCGCACGCTGCCCGTATCCGCCTGCGCCGACGCCTCGTTGGCTTCGGACGGAGCTGCGGTCGCCGCGCCCGCACCGGGGCTATCGTCCGCGCCTGCACCGACGCGCGCATGCTCGACCGCCTTCGGATCGACATCCTTCGGCTCGGCGCCCGGCTGGCTATGCGCCGTCCTCGGATCCGCGCCAAACAGCCGGGCGATGTCGCGGAGACACGCCATCTTGAACACCTCTGGCTTGCGGAGGATGACCTCCCTGTGGAGACTGGCGATGAGTCGATCGGGCGACATGATGACCGGTCCATCCGGCAGCTGGTAGCCGTTCTGCCGGATGCCCTTGAGGTAGTCGCGCGTCGAGTCGGCCTGCCCGATGGCGCGCGAGGTGAGGTACATGATGCGGTAGCCGTTGCGCGCAATGTCCGTGTACAGCTTGGCCACGCCGAGATGCGTCCAGTCGCGCCCGATCATGGTGAACACGTGTCCGAGCGCGTCCGACTTGGTGATGGTGCCGTCGATGTCCGAGACGACGATCTTGTGGTTCGCCTCCCACACAAAGATGCGCGCCGAGCACGTCGCCACGCCCGAGTACGACGAGGTGACCGAGAACGTGATGCTGTTCGCACCCTTGCGCAGGTTGAGCGACTTGAGCTGGTCCGACGTCAGCCGCAGCGTCTTGGCATACGTCTTGCCCGTCCTCGCTGCCCTCGCCGCCGCCGCGCCCTCCTTGCCCAGCTTCGCCGTCGCCGCCGCCGCTGCCGCCGCCTTGTCCGCCTCGAGCAGCACCGAGTCCGTGTTGGACCGCTCGATGTGCGCGCCGCCGCCAGACGTCGTATCGACAGTGAGCGACTTGGGCGGCTTTCCCCCCTCCAACTCGCCCGCCAGCGCCGGCCCGTCCCCGTCGGCGGCCGCCGCCGCCTTGAGGTCGGGGATGCTCTTGCTGCTGCGCTTGAACCAGCGCGACCAGTAGCTCGCCGTCGACGCGCGGTCCGCGCCGTCGACCTCTTCGTCGTCCAGGTTGGTCGCCGACGTCGAGCTCGACAGCGTGCGGCGGTAGAGCGAGAGCGTCGCCAACACGGGCGAGGCGTTCTCCCACGTCAGGAATCGATCGTGGTAGCGGATGACCAGCCGCTCGTCGTTGACCACGTCCTCGTCGTGCGCGAAGCGTTCGAACGAAACGCGGTTTTCGCGGAACGCATACTCGTCCGCCGTCTCCTCCTGGCCGAACTGCGCCGTGTAGCACAGGCTGAGCTCAAACGAGTGCGAGCTCGAATCCTCGAGCTGCAGCAGGAACGCGTACGGATCCTCGTCGGAGCTAGCCAGCTTACCCGCAGCTTCGCCCTGGTCGTTCTGTCTACGGAGCGCCTCGAGCGCCAACGCATCCGACGAGCGCGCCGCCTCGTAGCCGTCGGTGCTGGCGAAGCGGGTGCGACGACGGGGCGTGGGTCCTGTAGGCGTGGAGGCGGACGAGGCGTCGGCGGGATCGGCCCACTGCCACCGGCTGTTGCTCGAGAGGCCGAGATGGGCGGCGCCGGCATCGTCGAGGTACGACGGCGCCTCCTCGCTCGGCAGGCGCAGATCGCGCAGGCTCGAGACGACGCCCGAGACCGAGTAGGACGAGGCGAGCGCCTCGGTCGAGTTTTCGACCGAGTTGTGGCCCGAGGCCGACTTTGCGTGCGGCACCTCGGCCTCGGTGTCCGAGAGCGAGAACTCGTGCGTGTGGCGCGAGCCGCGCCCATTGCCCCTACGCCTTGCCGCAGCACTTGCCTCGTCGTTCGGCTGCCTGTTGCGGCTGGTGAGCGAGGCGTGCCTGCGAAGCGACTCGGCGGGCTTGGTCTGTCGTCGGCCGCGCGCGCGGGAATCTGTAGAGCGGTTCATACGCGCCAGCCTGGCCAGATCCCTCGACAGCTCGAGCTCGTCGCGGTGACCGCTGGACTGGCCGGGCGAGCCGAGGCGCGGCGAGGCCTGCTGCGCGTTGAAGCGGGCGACGCTCGCCGTGGCCGCCGAGTCGTCGAAGCTCTCGCGGCGGGCGTCGCGCTCGCGGCTGTGCGAGGCCGAGGTGCGGTTGGTGCGGTAATCGACCGAGAAGCTGGGTCGGTGGGAGCGCGAGCCCGACCCGCGTCGCATGGCGGTGGACGAGGAGCCCGGGAGCGAGACCTTGTGCTGGTGGCTCGAACTGTTGAGGCGGTCCGAGTGGCCGTGCCGCCCCTTGCCACCATGCCTCCTGCCGAGCGGCATCTCATCTGCGAAGCGATGACCCTCCTGGAAGGCGAGGTCCTCGCCATCGGCGGTCATCTTGTAGCCGTCCATGTCGAGCATGTACTGAAGCTGCTCCTTGTGCTGGTTGAGCTTGACGGCGCCGACGGCGTCGACGTCGTCGGTGGCGTCGCCGTCCGCGTCGTCGTCTTCATCGTCGACGGCTGTCTCGTCATCGTCGTCGTGTTCGCTGGTGTGGCGCTGTTGGCGCTGCTTGTGGAGGTGGATGTGGGTCGAGGCGTCGGTCATGGCCGGGTCGATGGTGCTCGCGCCGTCGCCGATGGGGACGGGCTTGAGTCGCTTGCCGGCGAGGTACTCGGAGTGGTGGATCGAGGCGACGGACTTGGTCTTGCTGCGGTGCTTGGCGCCGGCGTCGGAGCCGAAGGGTGCCGGATAGGCCTCTTCGGCCGAGTCCAAGCTGCGCAGACTGTCTGCGTCGTGGTCGCTCATGGCCTCGTCCTCGATGACCTCGAGCGCCTTGTCGCGGAGCTGTTTCTCGAGCGTCTCTGTGGCGTTGTTGGGTTCGGACTGCGCCGCGGAATCGTCCCGCGCTTCTTGACGCTTCTTGCCTTGTGGGCCGCCCTGCTGCGGCTGGTAGCGGTGGGCGTCGTTGTGGTCCTCGTCGACGGGGGCGCCGGTGGCGCGGTCGGTGGGGTCGTTGCGCTGCGCCTTTTCGGCCGTCTTGTCGAGGCGGGGATTGGCGCTGCCGCCGATGACGGCGCGGCCGGCCGCACCGATGACGCCGCTCGCCTTGGAGGCGGCGGAGCCGACCTTGTTGAGGAGCGAGTCGGAGCCGGCAGCGGCGCCGGAGCCGGTCTTGGACGAGTCTGAGGGCACGTTGAGGTCGCCCTGCTCGCCGGGCTCGCCGCTGCGTTTATTGTCTTTGAGCTGCTCGGTGGTGTTTGCATCCGGGCCTACGTCCATGTTGGTTGGTTCTTGGGCGTCGCTAGCGTCGTCATCGTCGTGCCCTGCTTCGCCTGCTTCGCCTGCTTCGCCTGCTTCGCCTGCTTCGCCGAGCTCGAGTGGCTCGACCTCTGCTGCGGTTGCGTTTTGGACGTCGTCGGCAAAGTCGCCGTGCGGTGCGGTGACGGGGCTTGCGGCTGCGCTGAGGATGGGGCTGGTGACGAGGTCTGCGGGGATGTTGTTGCGCTCGTCCTCGTCGTCGATCTCGAGGACGAAGAAGGCCTCGCCCGAGTCGCCGACCTTCATGGCGAAGGGAAGGGGGTCGGTGGAGTTGTTGAGGTGGAGCGTGACCTTGCGCTCTCCCGGGCGGAGGACGCTCATCTTGCCGAAGCGGACGTGGAAGGGCGTGCTCGCGAGTTCGGTGACCTGGCGTTTGACCGTCTTGTATCTGCGCTGGTGCTCGGGGATGGCGGCGGCCTCGTGTTCGGGGAGCTCGTTGCCGTGCGCATCGACCTGGACGTCGCGGTCGACGTCGACGGTGCGTTCGACAACGATGACATCGATGGCGCCGCTGAGGGTGGCTGGGTTGATGTTGGGCGTGATGGTGTTGTACACGGTCGAGACGAGCTTGCCGACGTACTGCATGGCGGGCTAGCTTGAGTGGCACCCGCGCGCGAAGGGTGGGCCGGGAGCGGGCTGGCTGCGACGTGGGGGGGGGGGGGGGGGTCGCTAGCGAGAGCGAGATGGTGGTCCTTCAGGTATCCGACATGCGTTGGGGCGTAGGAGGGGGTGGGGAATAGATGGAGCGGGTGGGCAGATGGTGGGGGATGAGGGAGGTTCAAGGCTCAACCAACCCTGAGTCTGTGAGTGAGTCTAGTCTGTTCAGGGTCGATGCTGCGATTGGGATTGGGATTTGGCTCCAGCGCTGTTTGATTTTCACGTCTGAAAAATGCGTCACCGCCCGCCCAGCGATTCGGATTCTCCGACTCTGGCCGGCAGCCTTTGCTAAAGTGGAGGAGGAGAATCGAAAGCGAGCCGAGCCGCCCATCATCGATCCCCACCAGTTCTGAGCCTGGCACTCTAACTCGCAGTCAGGGTACAGTGCTTGACAGGCAGGGCCTCGGCTGCACTCCGAAAACCCTGAACCGAGGATCGAGGTGTGGGGCTCTACAGGACCCCATCCCCATCGCCCTTCTTCCTTGACTCCATCACCACTGCTCTGTTCTCTGGAGTGACTGTGCAGACTGCATCCAGTCCAGCTCAAAGCAACCTTTCACGAGCGACAGACAGACAGGCCGGGAAGCAGGCATCGGCAGTGAGCCGATTGGAGCGGAACGGAGGTCCGGCGCGAATCGATGCCGCGTCTCGCTGTTCCGAAATGTTTGGTTGCGCTCGAGCCAAGTGGGTGAATCGATTTTTCGGATAGCCCGACGATTTAGCCGTTGCTTGGCTTGGCTTGGCCACCATCCTCTCTGGCTTGGCTTTGCGATTGCTTCGAGATCATCCATGTCGACCGACACGTCTCGGATTGAGCGCATCGGCGCCTTTTCCTCGCAGCCACACGCTTCGTCGGTCACCTCGCTCAAGCCCATCGTCTCTGCGTCGGGCGAGAGCCGCGATGCGTTGCTGCACATCGCCGTCGCCCAGGTCCTTCCCGATCAGTCCGGGCTGCACAGCGCCCCGGATGGTCTAGACAGGCTCGAGGCATGGGCTGCGCAGGCCGCAAGCGAGAACGCCGACGTCGTCGTATTTCCCGAGTACTTTCTCAGCGGGGCGACGCACGAGCTCTGGCAGGACGTCCGCACCCACTCCCAGACGCAGGCTGGTGACGAGGCGAGGGAGAAGGTTTGGCTCGACCGCATCGTGGCTACAGCCAGTAAGCACGATGTAGACATCGTTGCCGGGACGGTGGTGGAGCTGGGATCGCATCATAAGCAAGACGACGAGGGACTGTTCAATACCGCCTACTACGTGACGCGCTCGGGAGAGGTGCATCGATATACCAAGCAGAACTTATGGCATCCCGAGCGCACGACCCTCAGCCACTCGCAGGCGCACACGCATCCCGATCAGCACCATGGTCCCGCAACCTTCATCATCCAGACCAAGCGCGGCACTCGCATCCGAGCCGCTATGGCCATCTGCTGGGATCTCGCCTGGTACGATCGTTTCAACCAGATGCTCGACCCCCCTCACGTCGATGGCTCCGACCTAGATCGACATGGTCAAGTCAAGGGGCCGGATGTGGTGTTTGCACCTACGTGCTGGTATGCTTCCGACGGTGGACCCAAAGCCTTGGCTTGGAATCCCACCGCAGAGGCCAAGTTGCTCGACTCACTCACCCAGACTCGCGCCCTCGAGCTCGAGGCGGTTGTCGTCATGGCCAACGTCGCCGGTCCCGTCTTTGCAAGCGAACAGCTCGATGAGTTGAGGAATCGCATCAGGGCGGATGCAGAGACCGAGCTGCCTCTCGTCGGGCTTGGACGGAGCACCATCGCGGCTCCGTTTTTGGGCATCGCAGCTCAGCTGCCCGACGCAAGCGAGGCATTGCTCTGCCAGTCCATCGATCTCAACCTCCTCCTCGATGCGCGCAACGTCTACAGAATGCGCTACGACCACGCTCAGCGCGCAGCACATTGAATCATCGCTTTGCTCCCGGCTGAATGACAACGTGGCTGCGAGTGCTTTCCCCCTGACAAGGCTGGCATGAGCCGCATCGTGCTATGAATACCACAAACCCTGCATTTGACCCCATCCTGTTCCTTGACTGCGGCTTGTTGAGCGACATCTGCCCTGCTACGCCCTACCTTGGCCAGCGCTTGTCGCTTTGCTGCCGTGCTCTCTGGCAGCGACATGACGGCGACACGAGACCTCAACAGAGCTAGTGTTCAACCGCATGCTACTGCCTTAGCTGCCCCTGCTTAGAGTCATCTTACGTGGCCACTGCTGCATCGTCACCGCCGCGCGCGCATCCCACCCATTCGCGCCACGCTGCAGTCTCTCGCTGGAAAGCCTGCTTTCGCCCTCTCATACTCGCGACCGTCGCTTAGATCTTGCTCGCCCTCATTCGTGACCGTCGCTTCGACCTCGCTCGCACCTCGGCTGCTCTCACCCTCGTCCTCGCCACGCATCTTCGCCTTTCACAACTGGAGCGCTCTGCGTATGACCTTAACAGGCGTTGCATTCTGATACAGTCCATGCGAAACGGTCACCTCTGAGACCTACTTGCACCCTGCCCGGCGCCTTGCTCATCGTCGCTTTCCTCCTCGCCGACATCAAAGATCCTATCATCGTGGTCGGGGGAGCCCTTGCCAACCAGGCGTTCCAACTCGTGATCGTCCCCACCACCTTCTTGCGTGGGGGTTGGGTTGGGGGCGAATTCAGTGGTCGATGCCAGCCTGAGAGCGCCGCCTCTGCCGATGCGGTCTCTACCGAGTCTACGGCGTTTGCGCGATCGGATCAAGAGCCAGGTGCCGACGGACACGGCGATGAGGAGCACCACCAACGCCAGCGAACCTGCATCGTAGTAGGCACGCCATCTCGCCTCTTCGGCCACCTCGGCCTCGGTCTTGCCCGATCCGGGGATCACCGGCGATCCGTCCTTGCCGATCTGCGCGGTGCCTCCGCCGCCGCCAGTGACGAGCACGCGGTCCGGCTCCTCGCCTACGCGCGAGGGGATCATGGCATTGGGCCCGGCGACCTTCATGTAGTCGATGCCCATGAAGCGCACCATCATGTCGTGGCTCTCGATCGGCTTGTCCACGCCCACCATGTGGCTCGCACCGCTGATGCCGACGTAGGTCAGATTGCGCGCCGTCCGCCACGTACCCGCCAGACTGCCATTGACGTACCACTCCTTGGCGACCTCGGTGCCGAATCCCTTGCTGCCACCCCACTCGAGATTCTCGGCGGTGCGACGCACGCCGATCGCATTGCAGATCAGGTCCTCCTCGCCCGCAAACAGCAGCACGCGGAGGCCGCTCTCCAGTAGCTCCGGCAGCAGGTGGACCGAGGCGGGCGAGGTGACGTCGGTGCGCATGGCCGAGCCGACGTTGGCGTTGCACTCGACCCATGCTTCCGGCTTGTGGGCCTCGTCGACGTGCAGCGCGCTGCGCACGTCGGGCCGGCGGAGATAATCGTACATGGCCGAGAGCGTGGTGGGCCAGTTCATGCCGCAGGCGGGCGAGGTGTCGGTGAGGCGCACGTCGTACATGTTGATGCACATGTAGGTCGACGCACCGGGCGGCTTGGCCACGGTTGCCGAGATGATGGTCTGCAGGATCTCGTCGCACGTGCCGACCTCGCGCGGGCTGCCCGAGTTGGTTGTGAGTTTGGCGAGCTCCTTGTGACACTTGTCGACGATCTTCGAGACACGCTTGTAGTCGTCGGACGAGGTGGTCCAGATCTTCTTGTCCACCATGGTCTCGAGCTCGGTGCCGTACTGGTTCTTGGGGTCGATGAAGCCGTTGCCGATGGCGATGCCCCTGAGCGATACGGGAGGGTTGTGCGACTTGAGGATGGCCTTGGCGGTGTAAGGGATGTACTGGCCTGCAAAGCTCTCGCCGGCGAGAAAGACGTCGACGCCGCTGCCTTGTGCGCCAAACTTGAGCTCGACCTCGCGCGAATACTCGGGGAAGACCTCGACGAACCTCTGGAGGAAATGGAGCACCTCGTCGGCGGCCTGGGGGAGCGTGTTTGTGTAGGCGTTGGTGTTGACATAGCTGAAGCCGGTTCCGACGGGCTGGTCGAGGAAGAGGATGTCTGCGTACTCGTTCCAGCTGGCACCGTCCTTGACCCAGACGAGGCCGCCTTTGCCGTCCATCCTCCAGGCGCCGACCTCCATCATGGCGCCATCGAAGGACGAGCAGCCGGGACCGCCGTTGAACCAGATGATGAGTTTGCGCTTCGCGGGCACGTGGCGTGCTCGCAGCAAGAGAAAGAAGAGGTTGGCGTTGTCCTTGGCCTGACCATTGGCATCCTGGGAGCGCGCTGGCAGATAGCCTGCGGACATCTGAAGCGGGTGGCCGACGGCGGACGAGGAGGAAGCCTCGCCGTGGAGGTCCGGCAGACCGGGCACGTGGAAGGACGAGGCGGCGGGGATGGGCACGCCTCGCCGGAGCAGCACCTCGCGAGGGTCCAACAGCGGCATGCTGGAAAGACGGACGATGGATTGAAGTGGTTGGTGAGATGAAAGGAGGATTGGAGGTGGGTGTGCGTGTGCGTGTGCGTGTGTGTTTCAGCGTAAGTCGGCCAAGCGAGCCGGGCGAGCCAAGCCGAGTGAGCACGGAGGGCGCTTAGAGCTGCTGAGCATGAGCGGCTGGCACACGCACTCCGACATTCTTCGCGCTGAGCTGCCACGATTTTTGGCGAGGCGCGCCTCGGCTGTCTGTGCGTTGACACCCAACCCGCAAATCACTGCAGCGTGTTAGATCAGGCGAGGAGCCGGTCAATCAGGGTCCAATCTCGCCAACCTGCCAATCCTCCACTCGTCCACCATCTCGCCCCATCGCATCCGCTCGGCAATCCACACGCACGGAGCGATGCGCCGCTGCGCTCAAGCTGGCTCGCTACCATGGACGGTAGTGCGCCCGATCCAGCTCCAGATCCAGATCCACACCACGTCCTCCAGCAGCTCATAAGGCAGGCACAGGCCATCGCTTCCACCGCCGCACCGCCACACTCCTCTGCCACTTCACAGCCACATCAGCATGAGTATGGCGACGACAACGACGACGACGAAGACGAAGACGACGACGACGACGAAGACGACGACGACGACGAAGACGACGACGACGACGAAGACGACGACGACGACGAAGACGACGACGACGACGATGAACGCGCCGGCAGCGACGACGATCACGACGACGATACATCGCAGAGCGGAGCATCTTCACCGCCAGCGCCAGAAGAGCCCTCGCGCGATCTTGTTCCCTTTGCGCAGATCTCCGCCACGCTAGCCTCCATCTCGGCAGACCGCAGCGAGCTCACCACCTTGCTCCGGCAAAAGAAGCTCCTCAGGACGGCGCAGAAACGCAACGCTGCCCATCTGCAGGCGCTCGAAAGATCGTCGGCATTGCTTCATAGGACGCGCGACGAGCTCCGCTCGGCACTCGGCTCGCTGGATGTCGCCGACATCGTGGATGCCGAGGATCAGTCGCTCGAAGTGATCCGCGCGCAGAGAATCGCCGAGGATGCCGCATCTCTCTGCCCTCTGCCTCCCGCAGTCGTGCAGAGCATTCCGCTTCTGCGCCTGCAGTCCATCGAGCGCGCCGAGTACGACAACGCGCTCGGCTACCGGCTCTGGCTCGAGATGGAGGATCGACAGGTGCTCGCAGCCGTCAAGGCTTCCGCTCTCAAGTCCCATACCATCGCACTCAGCACCGACCCGAACTTCCATGGCGATCCACTGGCTGCGGCTGCCAGCCTCGATGACGACGCCGTCTTTCGAATGGCCGAGCAGATCGAATTGTCGGCCCAGGACCCACCGGGCCTCGATTGGGCCACCATCGCAGGCCGTGTGCCTAGTCGCAGCATCGACGAGGTGCGCACGCGCTGGAAAAGTCATCTGAGGCCCAGCGTCAGCAAGGCTGCTTGGACCAAGAAGCAGATCGACCGGCTCGTCCAACTCGTTCTGCCTCATCTCATCGCACGTCTCGGCCATCGCCAGGGTTCCGATACCACGCCTGCAGCTTCCAACCAAGTCAAGCCGCCGATTCCGTGGCAGTCGGTGGCGCAAGAGCTCGGAACAGGCCACACTGCTTACGCGTGCTTTGCAGCGTTCTGCGAGGCGCTCGTGCGTCGCGATCAGCCGGACATGACGCCAGCTGAGGACGACGAGGTCCGAGCGCTCTTCAGCCTCTTCCGCGGCGCGTGGCGCTTCATGGCGCTGCAAACGTCCACGAGCCCCAACCTCTCGCTCTCGGCTCTGGATGCAGCTGCAGCCGAGGGCTCGCAGGCGGAAGCGCGCCGTTCGACCATGCTGGGCAAAGTGGGTCGCGAGCCGCAGTTCATCTACCGGCGGTTTCGCAACACGGCTGATCCGGCGCTGTCTGCGGGGCGGTGGCGGCCGCACGAAGATCTGCTGCTCATCGAAGCGGTGCGGACGCTTGGCGAGGAGAGCTGGAACGCGGTCGGAGCGCGCGTGCCCGGCCGCACCACGACGCAGTGCCGTGAGCGATGGTCGCGCAGGCTCAAGCAGGTCGTCGCCGACGTGGCAAGGTCGAGCCAATCGCAGGCGGGCCCGAGCAACACGCTGGACGACGGGGTCGAGGCACGCGATCTGGCCAGCAGGCTCGGCCGAAAGCGCCAGAAGGTCGTATGGACGCAGGAGATGGATGCGGCCCTGCTGGCGTTTCTCGACCCCGAGGCGGACTACAAGAGCAGGGCGGGCACGCCATTTGGCGCCATCGCCGCGGCGGTCGAGGCCCAGGTGGGCGTGCCGCTCGCAGACAAGAACCTCCGCGACAGAGTGGCGTACTTTCGACGCCATCGTGTTGGACTAGGCCCACGCCATACCGCGCAGCTGGAGTCCGTGGCGGCAGCGACCAGCAAGCGCCCTGCGGAAGGGGATGCAGACGATACACACAACGTTGCCAAAGTGGTGCAGAGCCGAGATCGCGCTTACGCAGACGTGGTCGCAGCAACTACAGCGGGTGAAAGCAGCACGGCTGATGCTGCAACGGCCGATGCGAAGCTGGAGCGCACCGCGGTTCGACCAGGAGGCAAACGGCAGAGGCTGTAGGGATGTGCGGAATGTAATCGATCGGGGTGGCTGCGATTCGGTGTCCGATTCGAGTGAAGTGAGAAATCACGTGAAGCTGGCCAAAGGGAGTGCGGAGAGGAGACAGCGTTGCGAGCGGGCGAGATTTTTTCGTTTCTTCGCATCTCGGGATTTGGGCAGCACGGCTGAGCGTTCGGGAGCGGCCAGTCGGCGTGTCTCTCCACCGTCGGACGATACCTCATCACCATTCACGATCACGAGTACGAGCACGGTCACGGCAGATTCGACACTGCACCTACCTCGTCACTGCAGCCAATTACTAGCTTCTTTTCATACGGCCTTACTGGAGAACGGGGCAAGGATGGCTTCGGTGATGCGCACGGCGGTGCTTCGGCGCGCGGCGACGATGGCGGTGGCCGGACCGTCCAAGGTGGCAGTGGCCTTTAGCACGTCTGCGCGCAGCAGGGTTGCGGATAACAAGAACGATGCGTCTCCGGCACGGGATCACCGACCTCGATCGGCAGTAGGACCCAACGCGAGCGCGTCTCCTTCGTCGTACCGCGAGAGCAATGAGGCCGAGGTGGGTGTCGAATCGACGGCGGTGGGTAAGACGCAGCGTGCGGCGGTGGACTCAGCTATGGGTGTGTTGGACACGCTTGCGCACAGCGTCGCCTCGTCGACCACCTCTACCGCCTCTACCGCTGCGACGCCGTCCGTGGCAGAAGCTGTGCACACGCCGAGCTCTCCTGGTCTGGAAGCGGTCTACGACTCGACTGGACCTATCTATGCGCCAGCGACGTTGCCGCCAAGGAACGACGAGACGCTCGAGTTCCTCACGAATCTGCTCATGAAGGACGGCAAGAAGGCGCAGGCGCAACGCTTCACCACGCGCACGCTCTCCATCCTCGCCACCGTCACCAACTCCAACCCGCTGCCGCTTGTGCACGATGCGATCGAGCGTTCAGCACCACTGGTCAAGCTGCAGAGCAAGAAACAGGGCGGAAAGTCTCTCCAGGTGCCCGTCGTACTGACCAAGAGGCAGAGCACGAGGAAGGCGCTCACCTGGATCATCGAGGCGAGCAAGAAGCGACCGGACCGCGAACTCGAGAAGCGCCTCGCGGCCGAATTCCTCGCCGTCATCGAGGGCACCAGCAGCGCAATCGCAAAGAAGGAGGAACAGCACAGAATGGCCACCGTCAACAGAGCCAATGCCGCCGTCCGAATCTAAAAGCACCCGCCGCGTGCGCCTTGCCCTTTGGACGAAACGACGTCCTGCTTCGACCTTACACCGCAATGTATGCGCAACCGTCGCCCAAATATAGTTGTACTCTAACCTTTGACGCTGGATCCGAGTCTCCGAGTCTCCGAGTCCGATTCCGGCCCACGGCCACCGTTGGAGAGCAACTGTTGAGGAGCCCGGCCACCTGGGAGATGAGACTGAAGTTTGGGATCGGGAAGAGGGCTGAGATCGGGAAGAGGAGTGGTAGGATCGGTTGATCAATCACCAGCGGAATGGAAATGGTGGCGCGCGCGTGTGTTCGGGAGGTAGCCGAGGCTGAGGGAGAGGGGCGGCAAAGAATGCTTCTGTTGTCGGGCTCGTGCAGCTCTTGGAGCCCAAAAATAGCGCGGCAGCAGCAGCAGCAGCAGCAGCAGGAGGCAGAGTGTTGATCTCTGCATTCGGCGCGTTTGCATGCCAAGGTTGTTGGCTGCGAGTGGTCGCCGATGCGCCCATTTAGGCTCGTTTTCACATTTCGGAGCGGGCTGGCTGCGTCCCAAAACTGATTCGCCGGCAGCAGAAACCCAACGCCCAACACTCGCTCCCCTCTGCTGAAACAAGGCGTGGGATCGGCGAGAAACACAGGGTCCGTGGCCTCAACCAAAAGCAACACGCAGCCAAGCATTAGTTATGCATCCTCGCATTCCAGCCGGGCTCTTTTTTCCCTTTCCTCCTTCATCTTGCTTCATCTGTACCACTCGCGTCTTTCGCGTCTAGCAGCCTCAGCCCTTAGCCACCGTCTCTGACTTTTTCCACCCGCCATCTCGTCCGAAGGATTGCTGCTACGATGACGCGTCGCTATCTGTTCCCGGCGCTGGGGGTTGCGTTTGTGTCGATGATCCTGCTGGTGCTGGTGACGATCAGCACGCCGACGACGCTCTCGGACAGTACGCCCTTTGACTTTGTGCGCACTTCGCGTCTGGACGGCATCGTCGATCTCACCCCCGGCTCCAACGAGAAGCGCTCGATCGGCGCGCTCAAGTTCGGCACCTGGGGTTACTGCTCTGCGCTCAACGGCACCGACAACTACGCCTGCTTCAAGCACTCGCACGGCTACACGGCGCAGTTCGGCATCAACCCCAACACCACCGCCACCGCCGCGCGCGAGGCGGTCACCATCGGCGCATCCTGGACTCGCGGCCTCGCCGTCCACGTCGTAGCCTTCGTAGCTGCCCTCATCGGTCTCGTCCTCACCGCCATCCCCAAGCAACCCGTCCGTCTCGCCGCAACCGTCGTCAACGCCGTCGCTGCCCTCCTCGCCCTCATCGCGTTCTGCATCGACATCGCCCTCTTCGTCTACGTCCAGAAACAGATGAAGAAGATCGCAGACTCGCCAAAGACCATGCCCGGACCCGCTTTCTACATGGCCCTCATCGCGATCCCCATCGCCATCATCGCAGCCGCACTCTCCTTCCTCAACTGGAGATCCGAAAGCCTAGACAAGGTCGTCACCGAGGGCTACGACTATCCAGCTCAGACAGAGTGGAACTCCCACCAGATGCATCCCACCACCACCTCCACCGAACACACCCAAGGCCCCTCCTCCGCAAGCGCACAGAAGGTCCTCGACGCCTACGAGGAGAGCAAGACCTCCTGATCCCTTCAACTCCCCTCCCGCTTCAAACCCCGCTTAAGTTTACTCCCCCGTTCCGTCTTAATCCACCCTGGCCTACCCTTTCCACACAGCTTCTCCTTCGAATGTTCACACTCGTTTCCCAACCATCACGCTCTCACGCTCTCACGCTCTTGAGCTTCTCAGCCCCAAGTGGCTTCCAAGTGGCCTGAGGTGGTCCATCCGCTGCAGAGGGTTCAACAGCGATTCTGTTTCGCAGGGGAAAAATGAGGGCGTTAGGCGAACTCGGAGCCAAAGATGGTGTTGACCTTGTTGGCGGTGTGCCAGGCGGCTACGGCAGCGGCGATGGCGGCGAGTTGGGCGGCGAGCGCGGTGGTGGCGGCGAGCATGAAGCGCGGCGTCCAGATCTTGAAGAGCATGAGGTGTCTGTTGAAGAGAAGACCTGCCAGGGCAGCTGCGGCGGTGAGGAGCACGGCGTTGTAGAGCGCGAGCGTCAGCAGAGCCGAGAGCAGCGTCGAGGGCAAGGGCATCTTCCTCCCGCTTCCGCGCGGCAGGGGCGTTGTGTTCCACAGCACGGCCAGCGTGACGAGGAGCGGAGGCAGAAGCGCCAGAACGCCGAACGAGTTGAGTGCGACGAGCAGCGGCGAGAGAGGATAGCTGACCGTTGGCCCGGTCAGGAACGCCGTGCGCCACTGGATCGAAGCCAGCGTAGCCTGGTGGCCTGTACCGAAGAATCCTACGTATCCGAGCAAGGCCAGGCTGGCGATCTCGCCCGAAGACAGATGCACCGCTCCTGACGCACCACCGCTGCGTTGACGATGCACCACCACGTGATCGCGCTCCGCATCGCCCAGCTCGACACTCGCCAGTCCAGCCACCAACACGGCTCCCAACGCCAGCTGCCCTGCAGGCTGAGTCACCAGGAAGAGCAGCGCAAACACCGCACCCACCAAGAGCACGAAACTGCTCCCGAGACTGTTGGCAAAACCGAGGATCGAGACCTTGGCCTTCTCGCCCTCGCCCGCGCCGGGCTCCTGTCGGATCTCGAGACACAGCGGCGCAAACACCCAAAACACCATCGCCACCACCCCGACCCACACCAGGTCGAACTTGGCCACGGCCGCCTTGAGCCACTCGAGCCTAGCCGCCTCGCCGGAACGCTGGACCGCCTCGAGCGGAATCGCCCAGTCGAGCACCCAGTAGCCCGCGCCCAGCATGAGCGCCGGCCGCAGCATCCACGTGAAGAACGCCGGCGCCACACCGACGTAGCTGCTGCTCTGGCGGAGGAACCACGCGATCGCACGCGGGAGGAGGAACGCGCTCGCATAGCTCGCCACCATCACGTACGGACTGTTGAGCGCTCCCGCCGCTCCGCCCTCCGAGACAAAGAACGTCGACACGCAGTACGCCGCCTGCTCCTCGCGACACACGCGCGGGATCGAGCCCGCCCGCACGAGCACCACCGCCACCAACGCCAGCAGCCCCAGTCGCACCTGCTGCCGCGACGTCGTAGCGCTCCCGACCGCCATCGCGCCACGCAGAAGCAGCAGCGTGCCCGAGGCAAGCAGCACGAAGCGATCCTCGAACACCAAGAACGAGTTTGACGCGAACGATGCCGCATGCAGCAGCAGCACTGCCCACCCGGCTGCATCGAGGATTCGCGTCGTCGTCGGCACAGCAGCGCATTCGGCCTCGGCAGAGGTGCGAGTAGAGATGCTGCGACGCAGATTCGTCGTCGATGCACTCAGTAGCAGCCCGAGCTGCGTGCCTACTGCAGCGCCAGCGAGCACGCCGTCGAGCAGCGTCAGGCTCACCCATCCGCTGAGCAGCGGTACGCGCGATGCGAGCGCCAGCACCGCGCCCGCCGCCGCACCCACCAGACCCGGCACCCGCACGGCGGCATACACGACGCTACCAAGCTCCACCGCGTTGCTGCTGAGCCGACTGACCTTGTGCGCGTCTTCCTCATCTCGGGCGAGTTGGCCGACGAGGCCCGAGCGCGCGCCGGACCGGAGCATCCAGGCGCACACCAGGCCCAGGCTGAGCACTGCTAGTCCGGCGCCGATCCGGACGTGGTCGAACTGCGCCCACACGCTTTGCGCCCTCGCGAGGCTGAGCCTGGTAAAGGCGTTGTACGCCTGGGCCGCTGCTCTGCGCAGCTGTTCGACGTCCCCCTTGCTGCGCGCGTGAAGCGCGCGGGCGAGGTGCGCGTCGGCACGCACGGCGTCGAGCCAGCGCGCATCGAGCTCGCTCTGGAACTGGCCGAGTTCGGGCGAGCGGCGCGCGTAGGCGGCGAGGTAGGTGCGCATCTGCGTCGCCGTGATGCGCAGCGCGCGCAGCAGCGTATCGCGGCCCGCAAAGAGCTCGGGGATCACGCTGCCGAGGTTGCTGTACGGCACACCGACGCCGAGCAGCAGCGCCAGCGTCGGCACCAGGTCGATCTGCCGCACGCTCCGGTGCCCCTCCTTGGCGTGCGGCGGCGAGGGCAGCGGCGAAAACGGCACGCGGCTGCGGATGAGGCTCTCGACCTCCGACGTCGAGATGTACTCGGCTGAGTCGGCGCGGTCCGAACCTCTGAGACCGGACTTGGCGTAGATCCAGATGCCGGCGCCCACTTCGAGCTCACCGTCGCCGCCGTGATCGCCGCGCTCGTCCATGCCGTGATCGCCGAGCAGCACGAGCAGCGTATCGTCGTCCATGGCCTGCGTGATGTTGCGCAGCAGCTGCTGCGTCTCGACGAGCTTGGTGGCCATCTTGGCGTGGCTGGCGCCGAAGCGGTGACCGACGTGGTCCACGCCCAGCGTATGCCCGACGAGCAGACGCCAGCGATCGTGCACGCCCGCCACGCGCTCGGGATGGCGCGGCTGGAGGAACGGCAGCAAACGCGACTCGACGCCGCGGTCGACCGTGTCGAGGTCCTCGACGTTGAACGAGTCGTAGGTCCACGTGGTATCGTTGTCGAACAGCGACGGGAAGACGGTCGCCCATGTATCGTCGCCGGCGAAGACGAGGCCGGCGCGCTCAGTGCCGCGTTCGGCCAGGATCGAGGCGCGGAACTGGGCAATCCAGGTATCTTCGTCCACGCGCCCGACGCCCGTGCCGGCCGATCCAAAGTTGGCGCCCGCCTCGAAGAACGTCGGCAGCGTGCCCGTCGTCAGGCCCTTGAGCCGCTGCAGCGTCGTTGTGGGCGGATCCGCCGCGAAGTGCGCCAGGAAGCCGCCTCCCTTCGCGGTGAGCTCGGCGGGAAGCGTGAGCACGTTGTGATAGTGCGGATTGGGCTTCCACGCTTCATCGACGCGGTCGGTCAGCGAGCCAGCGGGGGGAGGCGGGGCGATAAAGTCGTAGCGCAGCGCATCGACCACGAGGACGATCGCCTTGGAGTGGGTGGCTGGCAGCGTGCATTCGCCGAGCCCCGTGTGCGGGTCCAGCGTGTGCGACCAGGCGAGCAAAGCGGCATCGTCGAACGTGGCAGGGGGCGGTGGGAGGTTCCAGGTAGATACGGCGGGGGTGGTGCAGGTGTTGGCGCCGAGCAGCTCGTGGCGCGTGAGCAGGAACCCTTTGACGAAGAGCCAGAGCCCGGCCAAGGTGTGCAGCAGCACGAGCAGCAGGATGCCGACCACACCGACGAATGCCCGGTTCGGCGAAGCTGCCTTGGGAGGCACGCGATCCGGATGCCGCGCAGCATACGACGAGTGCGACGAATGCGATGAGTGCGACGAATGCGATGAGTGCGATGAGTGCGACGAGTGCGACGAACGTCGCCGCCGCAGCGAGTCGCCGAACGCTGGATGTTGCGCCGTGGCCATGCTCACCGCGGGCGCCGGATTGAGCGCCGACGCAGGCATCGTGGGCGCAATATGAGAAGCACTGACGGATCTGTGCGGCCAAAGTCGAGCCTGTGATTGACCTATGTGGACAGGATGAAAGGGTGTGGGATGTGAAACGTCCGTGCTCTCTTCTTCCGGTCACTTCCTCCACACGAATCGTCGTGGTCGCGGTCGCAATTTGTTAGACCGCGTCCATCCCTCGACAGCTGGCAATCCAAACCAGTGTTGTGTTGTCGAGCACGCGTCGAGTCAGCCGGGGCAAGGGGATGGTAGTTGAATTACAAGGGGACGCGCGTCGAGCGCGTCTAGAAATGAGTCATAATACACCCTCCCTCCCTTAAATGAATCTATCCTTTCGACCACCATCTAACCAGCCTAGAGAAAATTCGCGAAAAATGGCTCCCCGCAAATCTAACAAGACCCCTGTCGAAAATCCCCCCGCTGGCGAACCTAACATGGTCGAAAATCACGAAAATCGCGAAAATACCGAACCTAACAGGGCCGAAAATCACGAAAATCGCGAAAATCCAGCTCCTGGATCTAACACAGAACATATCGAAGTTCCGGCCACCCAGGCAGCCACCCTGGTCTGCTACCAATGCAGATCTAACCCTGCTCGATGCAAGATCGATCCCTCGAAGCCCTCGAAGTGCACTTACTGCCGTTCGAACACGGTCAACTGCAACGTCGATGACTCGATCCCCCAATTCAGGATCAAGCAAAACCTCGAGGAGTATCTTTCCCTTCGAGCCGCCTCGAACCCCAATCGACCCACCTCGAAGGCCTCGACCCTCGACAAGCCTTGGGTTCCGGCTCGAACTACCTTCGAGAACTCTCGACCTGGCTCGACTCCCACCTCGAAGACCTCGAAGCGCAAAGCCCAAGACATCGATGCTCCTCCTGCCATCGAAGTAACTGACGAGGCCAAAGAGCGCCTCGAAGCTATTCGAATCCGGATCAAGGAGATCGATCGCGAGATCGAAGCAAAGCAAGCACTTCGATCCACCTGGTCCAAGCACTTCAAGGGCCTTCGAGCTGCCAATGAGCTCGAGGCTGAGGTCGAAGACCTCTAACTTACCTGTACCTAGTTTCCACCTAACGATGCCAATCGAATTGTGTTCGAGTCTTCCCTTCACAGCTGAGAGTCCACCTGTGACTGATCGTACCTGTCGATCTCCTCAGCTGGTCTAGAGGGGTCTTCCTCCAGAGGGACGAAGTTGTCGTTTGGCACATCGACCGTTGGACCTTGGGGTCGATGTATATCGTGGGGCTCTTCTAGGGTTTCGTGGAGCTGTCTTGCCTGCAGCTCCCCACTGGTAGGGTCTGGTGCAGTCCTTTGTGGTTGATCTTCTGCCTCGTACTCTTCGTGAATTGCTCGTTCGATGTCTCGATGCAGTTCGTCCTGATCTAGACCTGCTACATCAGGGTTTACTGCTCGAAGCCTTCGAAAGAATACCTGAAACTCTGGCTTGTTCCAGAAGTCTTCGACTAGATTGTCTCGAGGATACGCTTTGATCAACCGATTACCATGCACCAGCGCTCGAAGCGCTTGACCGCTACTCGAAGCAAGGCTGTAAGTACCAAGAGCCTGTTTGGCTTTGATCTGGTAAGGACCAAACCATTTTGCTTCGAACTTCTGTGGATTCTGATGTCGAATCAGAACCCAATCACCGACTTCCAACTTGTGCAGTTTGACCTTTCGATCATGCAGAGCCTTTGCTCGAACTGCTCGATTGTACGTTGCCTGAGCTGCCTTGTGTCTTTGAGTCTTAAGGTTGGGCAATCGAGTTCTAGGATCTTCGATTCGTCCTTCTAGCACTCTAGGCACCAGCTCGTCTGTCGGTAACCTAGGCTCAATGCCATAGGTCAGGAAAAATGGGCTTTGACCAGTTGCAGTCGACTTTCGAACCCGGCAAGCAAAGATCGCATTGGCTAGATATTGATCCCATAGCCTCGTGCTCTTTCCTACCATTGATCGAGTCAACATCTTGCCAATAATCCCATTCAAGGCTTCGACTTTTCCGTTTGTCCTTGGGTGGTGTTACAGGCCTGGACCAGACCCTGATCGACGCAGGCACGTGTGGAGGGCGCAGGCGAAAATCCGTAGCACGGGCTACGAGCGCGCCAAGTCGCGGTCCGGCGAGTGGAGGCCACTCGACGAATGCCGTCAATAATTCGCCGAGTGAGGCCCACTCGACGGACGGCCTGCGGCGACCCCGGAAAACAACGAGCGGGTCATACGATGGACGTACCCGGCTCGGAGACGAAGGGGAGGAGGAGAGGGGTGCTCGTTGGCCCAGGGGGCAACGAGCGTAACGTGCAAAGGGGAGTCATGCACGAGAGGAGGCCTGAGCCCGAGGGGGTGGGCGAAACCTCCTGGCATCAATGAGATGCTAGCAGGGGCCGTTCGAGACGGCACCCTGCCACACGCTGGCCCTCCTGGTGAGGGCAAGTACTTATAGCTTCGACTCATCGAGTGCGATGGGGCTGCGCCCCATCCACTCTACTTTACTTTACATCACTCAGTCGTTACCATTCGTCAGTATCACTGTCTTTCAGTCCATTTGTCTCACAGTAGCAATCGCAGGGCGTTGCTACTACTTGCGTGTGTGTTGTATCACCGCTTCAGACGTCGTCGACACCTTCATCGACGCTACGGCACCTACACCGTAGGCAGTACCTCCACTGCGGCCCTGGAACCTCCACCAGTGCCTCGACAACTGTCTGAGCATTACGAGCACTCGTGCTAAGACGGAAGTCCTTCCCACGACGCCCAAAGGCGTCTGCAGCAATCGAGTCGTGCCGCGCTACCTCTGAACGGGGTGCTCACAGTGGTCAGCCGATATCCGTTGAGTCGCGTCGACTCGCCGAATACCTCAGGCGATCCGTCGAGTCCACGCCACTCGCCGAACGAGTCAAATAATTCGCCGAGTCCACGTCACTCGCCGAACAAGGATTTCGGGCACGCGACCCCTGACATTAGAGTGGATCGTTCAAGCAGCTCCCCACGACTCACCATGGCGGACGAGACCCTCGTCAAGAAGCTGGATGAGCTCATCAGCCTGGTCAAAGCCCAGCTCGAGCTCACCAACCGGGCCAATCAAGAGGCCATGACGGCCCGAGCCCGCCAGCACCTTACTGAGCGTCTCTCGCAGGTCCCCGAGGAGCAGGCCGACGAATCCTCGTTCGCCGACCCGCCCACCCCTACGCCTGCGGCTCGTCCTCGCCGATCGGTGTCCTTCGCTGACGATGGCGAACGCACCTACACCGACCGCGAGACGTACTCGACTCCGACCGGCAGTCGCTACACGAAGCCAAGGACGGAGGCCGCCTCAGGCGAGGAGGGGTACGATACCATCTCGCTCGAGGATCTTCCGCATAGCCAGCAGAAGTCCCTCTCGACGCCCTTCCCCAAGTTCAACCCCCGTGACGTCGAACTCTTCGTGATCGAGGCCGAGGCCTGGTTCAAATTCAACCGAGTCTACGACCACGAGACGATGATCAACTACACGGGCACCCAGCTTGACGGCAGCGCTCGCGAGTGGTGGACCTCCAAGCTCCGAGTCGACCGGCCACGCCAAGGCAAGTTGTTCCATGACTGGCACTTCTTCACGAAGCGCCTCTCAGAGCAGTACAACCCGCGCAACGTCAGGATGGAGGCCTACAACAAGCTGTTGGCCCTTCGTCTCACTAGCGACACCCCGGGCGCGGCCACTCGCCACGTCGAGCGGTTCCGCGATCTCGAGAGCCAGGTCAACCTCGAAGACACCGAGCTGCTCATCGACCTGTTCCGAGGCAGCCTGACTCGCAGTCTGCAGGAGAAGTTCGAGCGCAACCCGCCCAGCGATCGCTGGGGGTGGTATCGCGAGGTCGAAGAGATCGACAGGCAGAGGATGTCTCTGCAGCAGGCCTCTTCCAGGCACCCAAGCCTACCGGCCCCGCGCGGGGGCATAGCAGCAAGCCAGCGCCCTGTAGGGCCCGCCGCGGTCAGCCCAGCCCGCCAGCCTGCCCCTCCGGCGCCTGGCACGCCGTATCGGCCCGGCAACCGGCCCCTGCCGCCGCACTTGGCGCAGAACCTTAGGCCGCGCGCCCCGGCAGGAGGCACAGGGCCCACGACGTTTGGTAGCACGGTTTGCCACCTGTGCCAAGGCACAGGCCACTGGGCACGAGACTGCCCAAGCAGGAAGGCACCGCCGGCAACCCCGAGGCCGGCTGGCCCAAGGGTCGCAGTGGCACTCGAGGACCCGCAACAAGGCGACCAGCCTCCAGAGGAAGCTGTGGAGGCGGAGCAGGCTGACGATGGTGAGGACTACGGGTACGACTCGGTCGATCAAGAGCCCCTGGACCTCACCCAGTTCGAAAGCCCTGCTGCGGCCGCCAACCACGCAGCTCCTCGAGACGACAACGATGACGCCCAGGAAAACTGCTATGGGGCGATGCACTAATGGCATGCATGGCCCTACATCCCTGGACGCCATCCATCTGTAAATATCAAGATTGCGCTCTTTGTTTCTCAGCCAGCGACGGCAAGGCGGTGCTCGAGTTGACCGGAACGGTCCAAGGCCACCCGGCTCGCATCCTCGCCGACACCGGCGCTGGCCTGTCCATAGTCTCAGGTTCGTTCGCCCGCAAACACAAAATACCATCAAAAACAGCAAAAACAACAACAATACATGGTGTCACCGGGCACCAGATGACCACGCGGTCCATGGCGATGACCCGGGTAGCAATTGGGGGCCACGACCTCGGCCCAGTGCCCGCGTGGGTAGTGGACGTGGCCGACTACGACTTCATCCTGGGGTATCGGGCTCTACGACGGCTCAAACCAACTATCCATTGGGATACCGGGCAACTCGAGTTCGAGCTGCTAGGGCCGATGCAGGCCTATAACGCGTCCCAGGATGACGGGTCGCTTCTACCGAGAGCCGTCAAGGAGGGCGCTCGGCGAATTTCGGTGGTGTCCGCCGAGTCGTGCCCACTCGCCGAACCTCCACTTTCGTCCGCCGAGACGCGCCGACTCGGCGAATTACCGCCCCTGTCCGTCGAGTCGACCCCACCCGCCGAACGTCAAACTTCGGCAAAGCTCCACGGCCACGAGTTTGTATCCGCCGAACGCTTGATGCAAGCAGCCGTCGAAGACGGCCCAATTGGGTTCATGCTTCTAGAGGATCCCTGGGATTCCCTCCCGGCGTTCGGGGTCGTGCCCACCGGAGCCGACAAGGGGGTGGAGATGGAGGTGGAGCCCGACAAGCCGGTGTCGGTCGAAGAGATCCCAGAGCCTTACAGGCATCTGCGAGGCGTCTTCGACGAGGTGGAGGCAGACCGGCTACCGCCACACACGGATCATGACCTCCGCATCGACTTGGTTGAGGGCAGCAAGCCCCCTCAAGGGCCGCTGTACCTCAAGGGGCCCAAGGAGATGGCAGAACTCCGCAAGTACTTGGACGAGAATCTCGCCAAGGGCTTCATTCGGCCATCAAAGAGCCCGGCGCGGTCACCGGTGCTCTTCGTGCCCAAGAAGGACGGTGGCCTTCGTCTCTGTGTCGACTACAGAGGGCTCAACGAAATCACAATCAAGAATCGCGCACCACTACCGCTCATCGAGGAGCAGCTGTTCCTCTTGCGCAAGGCCAAGATCTACTCGAAACTGGACCTCAAGGCCGCCTACAACCTGATTCGCATCTCCAGCGGCGATGAATGGAAGACGGCATTTGGGACCCAGCTTGGGCTATACGAGTACTTGGTGATGCCGTTCGGCCTGGCAAATGCCCCAGCTCACTTCCAGTCGTTCATCAACCACATCTACCGCGACATCATTGGTGTGTATGTGGTGGTGTACTTGGACGACTTCCTCATCTTCAGCGACACACTCGACGAGCACATCAAACACGTCACAGAGGTGCTCACAAGGCTCAAGCAGCACAGACTCTTCGCCAAGCTGTCCAAGTGTGCTTTTCACACCAACACGGTCGAATTCCTGGGGTACATCATCAAGCCCTCAGGGATCGAGATGGACCCAGAGAAGGTCCGCACGGTCAAGGAATGGCCTATGCCGGAGTCGATCCACGACATCCAGCGCTTCCTTGGGTTTGCGAACTTCTACCGGCGGTTCATCTCCCACTTTGCCCGGATCGCCAAGCCCCTCACGTCCCTGGTGAAGCCAACGGAACGCTTCAAAAAGTTCGAGCTGCCGGAAGACGCCAAGCAGGCCTTCCACAAGCTCATACAAGCGTTCACGACGGCAGGAGTGCTAAGACACTTCGATTACCACCTGCCAACGCGGCTCGAGACGGACGCCAGCGACTTTGCCATTGCCGGGGTCCTGAAGCAGGAACACGAGGGCCGGTGGCACCCGGTCGCATACTACTCGCGGAAGATGGCGCCCGCCGAGAAGAACTACGAGATCCATGACAAGGAGCTTCTCGCAGTTGTGGCATGCCTCACCCAGTGGCGCCATATGCTGGCAGGGCTGCCTAGTCAGCTCGTCATTCTCACGGACCACGAGGCGCTCAAGTACTTCAAGTCGCAACGCCGCATCACGGGCAGGCAGGCACGCTGGGCGGTGTTGCTAGCAGACTTCAACTTCGTGTTGCAGTACCGGCCAGGGGATAAGGCCGGCGAGCCTGACGCCCTGACTCGGCGTCGCGACATGGAGCCGGCAGGCGAGGAGCGCGAGCACAACGTGCGGCAGCTATTGCCCTCCCGCGTATTTGCGGTAGAGCACGAGCCAATTCGGCGAGTCCTTGCAACTCGACGAACGTCCGCCGAGTCACCGGAACTCGACGGACACGCTCCGACCATGGCCAATATCGCCTCGGAAGGACTGCTAGGCCTCGCCAAGACCTTCCAACCGCTCGATAAAGAGTTGGCCGAGCTGCACGCCAAAACACCGTTCGAGGAGAAGAACGGAGTGTGGTACAAGGAAGGCCGGTTGGTAGTGCCGAAGGTAACCATGCCAGGTAGCACCACCGACCGCAAGACTCGTCACGCCCGCGAGGTGGACGAGCAGTCGCTGTCGGTGGAGCACCTTCGCTTCATGGTAATGTCGCAGTGCCATGACGGAGTGGCGGCCGGCCACGTTGGCCGCGACGCCACGCTGCACCTGGCACGTCGACACTACTGGTGGCCAGGTATGACAACCTGGATAGCGGACTACGTCGCGAGCTGCCCTGTCTGCGCCAGATACAAAGCGCCCAGACACAAGCCATATGGCTTGCTGCAGCCACTCGCAACGCCGCAACGGCCATGGGGTTCCATATCGATGGACTTCATCGAAGGCCTGCCGCTGTCGAGCGGGTACGACTCCATCTTGGTAATCGTCGACCGCTTGACCAAGTATGCAGTCGTCGCCCCGACGCACAAGACAGCGACAGCCGAGCAAACCGCCGAGCTCCTCAAGCTTCACTTGTTCGCCCACTTTGGCGTCCCGGACCACATTGTGTCGGACAGGGGACGCCAGTTCATCTCGAAGACCTGGAGCGAGTTCGTCAGCAGCTTGGGAGCAAGGCACTCCCTCAGCACGGCCTATCACCCGCAGACGGATGGCCAGACGGAACGTGTCAACCAAGTCCTGGAGCAGTACCTTCGCATGTACTGCAACTACCAGCAGGACGACTGGGTTAGCCTGCTCAGCGGGGCCGCCTTCGTCTACAACAACACGGTGCACACGAGCATCGGCGTCTCGCCCTTCTTCGCGTGCTACGGCTGGAACCCAAAGTCTCACCCGGAGATCCCGGCCAAGCTCGGCGTAAACGACACCAGTCGGGCCGAGTTCCTGGCGCAGGGCAGCGAGCGGTTCCACTACCTGCAAGACCAGATCCGGCAAGCACAACGCCGAGCGGTCGAGCAATACAACCGCAAGCACAAGGACATCGAGTTCAAGGTCGGCGACCTGGTCTACGTCAACCGAAAGAACTGGATGACCAAAAGGCCGTCGCCCAAGCTCGATACGAGGTTCGCCGGCCCATTCCCGGTGAAGGAGCGCATCGGCAGACGGGCGTATCGCCTCACCTTGCCCGCAAGCCTCCGCGTGCACGACGTCTTCCACGTCTCGATGCTGGAGCCCGCCAAGAGCAGCGCACTGCCTCAACGCGCATTGCTACCGGTGGAACCGCCTCTGCCGGACGAAGAGCTCGAATACGAGGTGGAGGCCATCATCGGCAAGCGCATCCGAAACCGCCAGGTCGAATACAAGGTCCTATGGCGCGGCTACTCAGAGGAAGCAGCGTCCTGGGAGCCCACCGACCTCCTCAGCTGTCCAGACCTCATCCGGGAGTATGAGGAATTGGCGGGGGGACGGGCCTAGACAGGCGGCGGGGAAGGAGCGCGGCGGAGGGGGCGCTCAGAGAGGATTCGGCGAGTATAGCGGACTCGACGAATTTGCAGGATGATTCGGCGAGTCGAGGCGACTCGACGAATTGCAAACTCGATCCGCCGAGTGCGCGTCACTCGACGGATAGGGAAACAGCCCGACGCGAAGACCAGGAGGGCAACAACAAGCACACAGCCAGGGGACTCAACGACCAGAAGCTCGCTCAGGCTGGTCGCAGGCAAGCTCAACGGGGACAGGTCACAGTCTCACACAAGCAAGAAGAGCCAAGACGCTGGGATTACCTCACGTCGCTACATGTCGATGTAGGAGCCGTCGCTGGGGCCCGGAGGGAAGACGGGCTCGTCAATAGGGTCGGGAGCTCCACCAGACACGGCGACGGACTCGTGCGGCTGACGCTCCGAGTATAGCGAGTGCCAACACTCCGAGAAGCGCAGCATCACCCGCAGCAGGGGAAGGCGCAGGCGGGCCGCCGGGATCCGGAACACTCGGCGGGTCGCGACGGTCCAACCGAAGGTCTCGGTCGGGATCGTCATCCGGTCGTACGACCGGATGGCGCCTGGCCCCGGAGCACCTGCCACCGACAGGTTGGCACGTTCGGCACGTTGGCGCAAGCGGCCCGTGGGAGTGCCGTCGCCCGGGTACTCCATACCGGGGAAGGCGCGGACGCTGCGATCGCAGTTGCCGACATCAGCAAGGTGGCAGTGCGTGCACACCCGCGGCAAACGACTGCGCTCCCCATACGGGTTGGGGAACGCTGAGGGGAAACAGCTGCGAGGAAGAGGAGGAGGTCAGCAATGGCCGAAGCAGGAACAAGGAGCAGGACACGGTACTTACGGAACGCCCAGGTCAGCGCACCGGCGACACTGCCAGCTCGGCCAAGGCATGCAGCCCTCGGTCAAACGCATCATGACGATGCGCTGTAGCCGCTGCTCGGCGTTAGAGCCCGCCGCGACGAGCCAGTTCCGAGGGTATCGACCCTCGGCCACGCGCACCAACAAGTCGGCAACCTCGTACTGCCCCGACCAGCCGATGATCTCGGCATGCGACGGCTCGCGTTGGTCGGGGGGCGGCGGCGACGGGGTGCGAGGAACCTCCCACCGAGGGGGAGGCGTCAGGCGCTGCACATCCCGCTCGAAGACGGGTGTGGCAGACCGACCAAAGGGCTGGGAAGGCTCAGCGCGGCCGGGAGACGTGGGGACGGCGGCCTCGACGTCGTCGAAAGCAGCCACCGGGGACGAGGGGACCACGTAGACGGCCCCCCAGCGATCCAGCTGCTCCCCCAGCGACAAGCCAACCGCAGCAGCTCGACGCTCGCGGTTGAGACGCGCCTCCTCAGCCGCCGCAGCCATGCCCTCCGCAGTCGGAGACGGCGGGGAGTACGACGGCGACCGCGGCTCAGAGGCCCGCGCCGGACTGGCGGGCACGGGGGGCGGCGACCACGGGGCGTACACCGGGCTCCGGGGGGACGACAGCGGTACGGGGCTGCCCGACGCCGGACCGCTTGATGGCGCGGAGCCCAGGAATAGAGCCTCCAGCGGCGCATGGCCACTGGAGTCGAGGGCCGCGGCGGACGCAGCTCGAGGCGGTGGTGGAGTGATGGCCGGCGCGGGGGTCGGCTCGGCGGCCGATGCAGACACGCCGCGCGTACGCGAACGCGAGGTGACCCTGCGCCGCTTCGACAACGCCGACTCTGCCTCGGGCGAGGCCAAGCGACGAGGAGATGCCGGCCCAACGGGGGCCAAAGAGTCGGAGGGCCCAGCCGTGGAATCGGCAGGGCGAGAGGGGGGGGGAAGGAGTGCCGCGCGAGCGGCAGCGGCACGAGCGCGGGTCACGCGCGGGGAGGAGCGCAGGGTGGGAGGCGCCATGGTTGGGAAGGAGATGATGGAGAGACGGAAGGGGCACGGCCTCGACGGAGCTCGGCTCTTACGAGGGGGGTAGTGTTACAGGCCTGGACCAGACCCTGATCGACGCAGGCACGTGTGGAGGGCGCAGGCGAAAATCCGTAGCACGGGCTACGAGCGCGCCAAGTCGCGGTCCGGCGAGTGGAGGCCACTCGACGAATGCCGTCAATAATTCGCCGAGTGAGGCCCACTCGACGGACGGCCTGCGGCGACCCCGGAAAACAACGAGCGGGTCATACGATGGACGTACCCGGCTCGGAGACGAAGGGGAGGAGGAGAGGGGTGCTCGTTGGCCCAGGGGGCAACGAGCGTAACGTGCAAAGGGGAGTCATGCACGAGAGGAGGCCTGAGCCCGAGGGGGTGGGCGAAACCTCCTGGCATCAATGAGATGCTAGCAGGGGCCGTTCGAGACGGCACCCTGCCACACGCTGGCCCTCCTGGTGAGGGCAAGTACTTATAGCTTCGACTCATCGAGTGCGATGGGGCTGCGCCCCATCCACTCTACTTTACTTTACATCACTCAGTCGTTACCATTCGTCAGTATCACTGTCTTTCAGTCCATTCGTCTCACAGTAGCAATCGCAGGGCGTTGCTACTACTTGCGTGTGTGTTGTATCACCGCTTCAGACGTCGTCGACACCTTCATCGACGCTACGGCACCTACACCGTAGGCAGTACCTCCACTGCGGCCCTGGAACCTCCACCAGTGCCTCGACAACTGTCTGAGCATTACGAGCACTCGTGCTAAGACGGAAGTCCTTCCCACGACGCCCAAAGGCGTCTGCAGCAATCGAGTCGTGCCGCGCTACCTCTGAACGGGGTGCTCACAGTGGTCAGCCGATATCCGTTGAGTCGCGTCGACTCGCCGAATACCTCAGGCGATCCGTCGAGTCCACGCCACTCGCCGAACGAGTCAAATAATTCGCCGAGTCCACGTCACTCGCCGAACAAGGATTTCGGGCACGCGACCCCTGACAGGTGGTATGCTGTAGCCAATCGATGCCGCGTTTTGATCGTTCGAAGCAGATGTTCGACAACTTCGGCCAGGAAGTTGGAACCATTATCGCTTAGAATCTCTTTGGGTGCCCCAAAGTTGAGTACGATCTCTTCGTAGATGAAGTCGGCAACCCTCCAGGCTTTTGCATCTGGTAGAGCCTTTGCAATAGGCCAGCCTGTTGCATAGTCGATTGCTGTTAGAATCCATTGGTTACCGCTAGATGTCTTCGGTAGCTGACCAATGAAATCGATCCCCCACCTTTCGAAAGGTTGGATAGTCGAACTTGCCATGACTTGTGCGAGTTCTCGATCTTGGTTCGATCGTGATCCTTGCGATACTTGGCACTCGACACATGTCTTACAGAACCTCGATAGGTCTGCCTGCATGTGTGGCCAGTATGCCCTGGTTCGAACCAGACCTAGCAGACCTGCTGCTCCTAGATGGCCATACGATCGATGCATCTTGTCCAAAAAGTGAGATCTATGCATGGGCTCCAGGTAAGGTGCTTGTTCGCCATCTTCGAGAATCCGCACTAACTGATCATCTGCGTCGAGCCTCCAGTGACCTGCTTCTTCGAGCACCAGTGACCTTTCTAGGCCATCAGGGACGTCTCCCTGCCTTAGATAAGTCTTGATGAGGTCTAGATGATTCGGTTCCTCCGTTAGAGAGCCCAAGAAATCCGATCGACGGGAAATTGCATCTGCAACTGTGTTCTCTTCCCCTGCTCGATACTTGATATCCAGGTCGTACTCCCCGAATTCCGCAATCCATCTTTCTAACCTCTTCGAGGCAATCTTGGTCCTCGGTATCTGGGCTAGACTTTGATGATCAGTCAGAATGGTAATCTTGCAACCATTCAAGATGTAGTGTCTCCAGGTTCGAAGGGCATGTCGAATGGCCAACAGCTCCTTTTCATGAACTGGATACTTGAGCTCTGCTTCAGACATCTTTCTTCCATCGAAGGCAACAGGATGCATCTTGCCAGTAGATCGATCCTCCTGTAGCAGCACACAACCAATAGCCCAGTCTGATGCATCTGTCTCGATGGTGTACTTCGAGGCAGGGTCAGGCTGTCTAAGGATCGGTTCTGAACAGAGTAGGCCTTTGATCTTTCTAAAGGCTAGATCTGCTTGATCGTTCCAGACGACCGGCACTTTCCTACTGTTCTTCGAGGAGATATCTAAGCCGCTCCCTTTGTTGACCTTGAGTAGATCGAAGAGTGGTGCTGTGATCGAAGCAAAGCCCCTGGCATATCTTCGATAGTACGAGCACAACCCTAAGAACGATCTCAGGTCGTGGATGGAAGATGGTCGAGGCCATTCTCGAATCAGCTTGACCTTATCTTCTAGGGGCTTGATTGTCCCTTGCCCAACTAGATGACCGCAAAACTCGATCGACTTGGCACCAAAGGTACACTTAGAGGGTTTTGCAAAGAGTCGATGCTCTTGAAGAACCGCCAGGATTCTTTGAACATGTTCTCGATGCTCCTCTAGCGTTTTTGAGTAGATCAAGATGTCATCTAAGTAGACAATGACAAATTTGTCTAGAAAAGGTCGAAGTACTCGGTTGACGAGGGTTTGGAAAACCGAAGGGGCATTCTTGAGACCAAAAGGCATCACCAAGAATTCGAACTTCCCAATTCGAGTATTGAAGGCTGTCTTTGAGACATCTTCCTTGTTGAGTCTAATCTGCCAGTAACCTGAGGTTAGATCAATTTTCGAGAACCATTGAGCTTGACCGAGTTGATCGAGGCATTGCTGGATGATGGGTAGAGGGTACCCATTGGTTGCAGTGATTGCATTCAGTGCTCGATAGTCGATGCACATGCGCCAACCTCCATCCTTCTTGGGCACAAAGATTACAGGAAACCCCCATGGGCTCGAGCTTTCTCGGATCATTCCTCGATCTAAGAGGGCTTGTACCTGCTCTTCTTGCTCTCGAAGCTGACTTGTGGTCAGATTATATGCTCGAATGTTCTTTGGTCCTTCCTCTCCTGTGCAGATGATGCTATCTTGAAGTTGTCGAAGCATCGGAATAGACTCGATCCTCTCATCCTCTGGTATGTCTGTTCGAAAGACATTCCCATACTTCTTGAGGATTGATTTGATCTTCGAGTCTTCAACCTTGGCTGTATAGCCATCAAGATTGACCTCGAGATCCTCTCGCACCACTAGAAGGAAGCAGTGACTCTCCTTCTTCATGATCGAGTTCATCTCCTTATGATCAAGGAGATCTAGGGGCCGATCCATGTTGTCTATGCTGTCCAACAGCAAAACACGATCTGATCGTCTGCCCATTAGAGCCTGCTTGATGGTTCCATCCTCGAATCGAAAGCTGACTATGTTTGTCTCGAAATCAAGGTTGACTTGATTTGCTCTAAGCCACTCGATACCTAAGATCAAGTCATGGTGTGGCATCCGCAGCACCAATGCTTTCGTTGGGTATTCGAAGCCATCTAGCTCCATTCTAAGCTGTACGGTTCCTTCGACTTGAAGACCTGAACCATCTGCCAGCTTTACCTGTGATTGTGGACCTTCAGCTTCTACTTGAAGCGGGATTGTGTCCACCAAAGATCTTGATACAAAGGTTCGAGACGCACCAGTGTCAATCAGAGCCTTGAAGGAGCGACCTTCGACTCTGACCTGTAGTTCGATCAAGCAAAAATCTCCAGGATTTTCTTGATTTGCTACAACATTGAGGTGTCGAACCCTTCGAACCAAATCTTGTTCGATCGATGTTGATGTTCTGTTGTCAAGGGCAGCGCTTTGATCGAGAGCTCCCTGACTCACACTCGATCCTGACCATTTCCCAACTGCGCAGGTGTTTCTTCGATCAAGGTCAATCGACGCCCTTGTGGAACTGTGATGACACAGTCAGAGGATCGATGTCCTGCCTGACCACATTTGAAGCATAGATTATTCCGCTTGCAGCGCTTCATGAATTCGAGCTTGGCCTGGTTGCCTTGATTTGCTCGACCTTGGTTCGATTTACCTTGGGCAGGGGAAGACATCTGAACCCTGGGCTGGTTTTGAAACGACCTCGAAGCTCTCTCGACTGCCTGATCATCGAGAAACCGGCTGTAGATCTTATCGGCAAATCGAGCAAGTGCCCTTAGAGTGGTAGGCTCGTCAGGTACGAGGCTAAGTCGGTTCAGAACTTCCCTGTTCAGACCTTTCCTGAACTTCTCGACCCTTAGAGATTCGGGGATAGGGGGATCAATGCGTTCGGCAAACTTAGAGAACTCGATGAGATACTCCCCCACCGGTCTCTTGCCTTGGACACAATTATCGTAGTCTCGTCGGCGCTTGTGGACCGCATTGATATCCTCGAACTCCGTTCTAATCCAGTTGATGAACTGATCGAAGGTCAGTTTCTGGAATAGATTGGTCTCGGTTCCAGGGCTTGCGGTATCATCGAAGGTTTGTTCCAGCTTAGAACGTTCGATGGCCCAAGCTTCTTTGGCTGAACCAGTCAAGCTGTTGGCAGCATAGAGGATCTTCTCGAGTTCTGTGGGCAGTGCACCCTGTATCTCGAGGAGACTAACGCAGTCTCTAACTTGCATGATCCACATTCGAACTGCGTTGTCCTCTACCGTTCCATCGAAGAACGCAGGTCGAGTACTGACCAGTCTGTTCCCAGCTTGATTGGGTTGAGCGGTAGATCGAAGCTCCCTGACTTGGGTAGACAGCTCTATGACCATCTGTCGAAGGAACTCAATCTCGCTCCCATCCCTCGATGGATCACCTTCGCCTTGGGTGGCCATCGATGCGGCTACTCTAGCGCTACGACGCTCTGTTGTGGGCACCGAGTTCACGGTGTTGTTGCTTGTCTGGTTGTTTGACATCTTGTAGAGTGTTTACTTTTCTATGATGTATCGAGATTGCAGAAGCTACCAAGTGTTGTCGAGCACGCGTCGAGTCAGCCGGGGCAAGGGGATGGTAGTTGAATTACAAGGGGACGCGCGTCGAGCGCGTCTAGAAATGAGTCATAATACAGTTGTGGCGCGCGCGTCGGTAAAGGGGCCGTGGAGACAAAGCGGCGCAACTCGTCATTGACCAGCAACTCGCAATACCGATAGATGATGAACTTGGCGATCATCTTCCAGAACTGCCAATTGCCACTGAAGGAGTAGAGAGGCGGACTGGAGGGGATGTCGCCGACGGTGATTGTCGTTCCCATTCGATGCCCGCGCAGAGTGCTCGATGCGATCGCTAGTACACATTGGTGACGGCAATCCAGGGCTTAGGGCCTCACACTCAGCGCGCCTTGGTTGGCGTCGGCCCCGTCGCTCTAACACACCCAGCCACGCAGCGAGGGAGGGAGCAGCGTCATTCTGTTTGGACAGGCTACAGTTGAATGCTGGAGAGAGGGTGGCAGCTGGGCCTTCGCTGCGTTGCACTCTGTTCGGGACATACTGCACTTGGAACCGTGGACGAAAGATTGCGTTGTGCTTGGGTACTCTACACTATGTACACGTCCGCTCGCTGAGCGGATCCGATCTGACTATATACAAGATCTATTTACAGCCCTGTGGCGGATGTAGCCATGTGGCGGGGGGGAGGACTTACTTGGACGAAGCTGCGGACTTGAGTCTCCTGAGCAGGTCGTCGTCGTCGTTGGTTTCGGGGTGGAAGGTGAGTTTGCCGTCCTTGAAGAGGGTGACGGTGTCGACGGTGGGTTCGTCGTCCTTGGCCGTGGGGAGCTGGGTCGACTTGGACTTGGCTTCCTTGTCGGTGGAGGGGTCGGAGCGCCAGTTGCCACCGATGCTGGCGACGACAAAGCCGGGGACCATGGCGAGGATGCTCTGGTGGCGGATGTTGGCCGACTTGAGCTGGTGAGCGCGCGACTCGTAGATCCTGGGCGTTGCGCGGATCCTGCCGCTGCGGATGCCGCGGAACGAGTTGAGCTGCTCGCCCACCTCGCCGACGGCGGGAAGCCACTCGGAGAACGTGCGTGCGCGCGTGTCCTTCTTGCCATCGTCCGAGCCATCCAGCTCGCCCGTCGTAGCAGGCAGAGCATTGGGATCGCCCATGATCTTCCATCGAATGAGGAGGTCCTCGATGGGCTGCGTAGGGATGAGACGGATGAGCACAGCGAGCGGCCAGGAAACTGCGCCGATCACAATAGACACGGCCCAGTCGCGCGCGGTAAGTTGAACTACCGAAAATGCGGCACCGCCGACGAACATGATCAGGACCTGGAAACCGATCTCGATGGCCATGATTCCGATGAACCAAGGGTTCTTGTGCAAGTTGCTGAAGATGTTGAGCTTGCGTGTGAGCGAGCGTGAGTTCACCTGATTGAAGAGCTGGCACCAAACGAAAGTGTTGAACACGAGGGCCGACAGCTCCGTGTTGTCCCGAGCAATCTCGCTCTCCGTCGTGCCGTTCATGCCCAAGATGCTCTTACCGGCGAAGTTGAGCACCAAGATCACTGTGAACTGGTAGATCGACTGGCCCACAATCATCTTCCACATGTCGGTCGAGATGAGCGGCGCAGTGCGGCGATCCGGCTTGCGGTCCAGCAGCTCCGGAGTAGCCGGGTCGGTCGCCAGAGCCAGCGCAGCGAGCGTGTCCATGATGAGGTTGATCCACAACAGCTGAACCGCCTTGAGCGCCGATGTGCCCTCCTCGGATGCGACTGCCGTCACGAAGGTGACAATGACAGCTGAGATGTTGACCGAGAGCTGGAACTGCAGGAACTTGCGAACGGCGTCGTTGACACAGCGTCCCCACATGATGGCGCTGACGATCGAGGCAAAGTTGTCGTCCATGAGAATGATATCCGAGGCCTCCTTGGCCACCTCGGTACCGGCGATGCCCATCGAGAAACCGACGTTGGCGGTCTTGAGCGCGGGACCGTCGTTGGTACCGTCGCCCGTGACACCGACCACCTCTCCGAGGCTCTTGAGCGTCTCGACGAGGATCTTCTTGTCCTCGGGCGACGAGCGCGCGAGCACCTGCAGCTTGGGCACCACCTCGAGCATGTCGGTGCGGTTGAGCTTGCGGAAGACGGGGCCCTCCATCACAATACCACCGGGCGTGTAGATGCCACACTGGGTGGCGATCGACTTGGCGGTCAGCACATTGTCACCGGTGCACATCTTGACCTGCACGCCGGCGCGGCGGCAAGCCTCGACGGCGTCGGTGACACCGGGTCGCAGCGGGTCCTCGATGGCAGCGATGGCGACGAGAGTGAGATCCTGGGCGAGCGAGGTGTATTCGACCTCGCCGGACTCGTCGTACTTGGCGTCGGCAGGGGGGAAGGACTCGAAGTCACGGTAAACGAGCGCGAGCGTCCTGAGCGTCTGGTTAGCAAAGCCGGTGATGGTGGAGTTGACCTTGTCGAGCTTAGCAGCGTCGAGCGGCTGAACGTGGACGTCGTCGGAATCGGGACCATCGGCCTCGACGTGGCGAGTGCAGAGACGGGTGAGAACCTCACTGGCACCCTTGAGGTAGACGCGGAAGCCGCCCTCGGGACGCTTGACGACGACACCCATGGCCT
This sequence comes from Moesziomyces globuligerus, assembly GCA_030849465.1. Lineage (NCBI taxonomy): Eukaryota > Fungi > Basidiomycota > Ustilaginomycetes > Ustilaginales > Ustilaginaceae > Moesziomyces > Moesziomyces globuligerus. The sequence goes on from JARVLF010000012.1 coordinate 189,567, forward strand.
TGCGCTCGGAGCTGAAGGGGATCATCTGAACGACCTCGGCACGCTCGCGCGAGGCACGGTAGTCCTCCCACTTGAGCTCCTTGGCCATCTTGAGCAGCGCGGTCTCGGTCTTCGAACCAACAAAGCCAGCCTCCTTCTTCTGCTCGGTCGCAGGCTTCTTGCTCGATTTCCACTTGAAGAGGCCCGAGAGGCCGTGCTTTTTGACAGCGACGACCGGGTTGGCTACGGCAGCGTCACCAGCGTCAGCCGAGGCGTCCTCCTCGAAGGCGGTCGAGTTGATGGCAATGCTGTCGTTGAGGAGCTTCTGGAGCGGCGTGCTGATGGCGGAGCTGAGCTCGGTCTGCTCGACGATGCGGGTCTGACCGTTGGCGCCGGCATCGTGCTCGGTCTCGACACGCTTGCGGTTGGCCTCAAGGCGGTCGGCGAACTTGAAGTTGACGCCGATGCTGCCAGCGACGACGCTCATCTCGTTCTGGGTGAGGGTACCGGTCTTGTCAGTGCAGACGACGCTGGCGTTGGCCATGGTCTCGCAGGCGCCAAGCAAGCGAACAAGTAGGTTCATCTTGGTCATGCGCTTCGTCGCGAAGGCAAGAGCAAGCGTAACAGCAAGAGGGAGACCTTCGGGGACGGCGACGACAACGACGGTGACAGCGATGATGAGAATCTGAATGAAGTCCTGTGCCTTGTCATTGGCAGACCGCGTGGGTTCCTGAGCAAGGTGAACGAAAAATCGGATCATGAGCGCGGTGAAGAGGACGACACCAGCAGTACCACCAAGCCAGGCGATGAGGTCGGCGAGGCGGTTGAGCTTGGACTGGAGCGGGGTGTCTTCGGCATCGGAGCGGAGCGAGAGCATGAGCTTGCCGTTGAAGCTGGTGGGACCGACAGCGATGACGACGTATTCGCCGACACCCTCGAGCACCTTGGATCCCGAGATGAGGAAGCAGTCGCGGTTCTTGGGCTTGGTGTTGTTGCGGCGGGCCTCTTCGAGGTCCTCGATGCACTCGTCGTAGGTAACCTTGCGGATCATGTCGGACTCGCCCGTGGCGCCTGACTCGTCGCACTTGACGTTGTGGCCGCGGAGGAAGATACCGTCGCAGGGGACGATCTCACCGGGCTCGAGCTGGAGGACATCGCCGACGACAACATCGTAGACGGACATGAGAGCGGGCTTGCCCTGACGAATAACCTTGACGTCGCGCTGCTCCTTCTTGGCATTGAGCTTCTTGAACTGGCGCTCCTTCTGGTAGTCGTTAACGGAACCAACCAGATCGACGATGATGACGGCAACAAGAATGGCAACACCCTCGACCCAGTCGACAGGTGTGACACGACAGATCGATTCAACGCCATCGCGAATGCAGGCAACATCTTCGGGTCCATTCACGATACTCGTGTAGAGACCGAGGGCGAGCGAGACGACGGCGGCGATGCAGAGAAGAATGAGGATCTTGTCCTGGAGGGCGAGCCACATGAGGAGGAGGAGGCTGTTCGACTTGCGCTCGGGGAGGGTGTTGTTGCCAAAGACGCGAACGCGGTCCTCCTCGGTGGCGTGGACAAAGTCTGGGTTGTTGCTGGTCGGGTCGGCGGCGGCGGGGGCGCTCTCGATGTCGTGAGAGCCGGCGCCGGCCTCGATGGTCTTGGTGCCGCCGAGGTCGAGGCCGCGGTGCTCGTCGGTGCCGAGGGAAGCAAGGACGCCCTTGACGCCGCCCATGTCGCGAAGCTTCTCTACGCTCTTGGGGTCGAGGAGATCGGCGAGCTCGATGGGACGGAAGGGGAAGGGGCGAGGGTCAACATTGCGCTGACGCTCCTTCTCGGCGGCGAGCGCGGCGGCCTGAGCCTCGCGACGGCCGGAACGCGTGCTGCTCTTGAAGGCGAGCTTGACGCGACCGAAGAAGCCGGGGTTGGCGGCCTCGGCCTCCTCCTGAGGTGCGGCCACCTCGGGCGCGATTTCGACGTGCTTTTCAGCGCTCGACATGATGGCGGACGAAGCTGGGTGAATGCAGTCGAGCTGCTATGCAGGGACGGGCGGGCTGGATGCGGGGGGTATTAGCCTTGGCCCTGTCGGGGTAAAGAAGGCTCGGACGAGCTTCGCTTCGTGTGGAAAGGGGAAGCAGGGATTCAAGTGGACATGACCTGGTGGGATGGAAGAAGGGCGGAACGTTACGAAAGGCAACGAGGGTGGTGGCGTGAACAAGAAGAGGGGCCAGAGCGACGGTGTCTGCTGGTTGCTGTCAAAATATATAGCGGGCCTGAGCAAAGGGCGGGCGTGTGGATAGTTGAGCTCGACAGGCGATGCGTACAGTAGGTCGCGCGGGACTGGCTAGCGAGAAGCAGGCGTTGAGGACTGGGGCAAGGCGATGCGCTGCGCGCGCACGGAAGGCTGGTTGGTCTAGATCGAGAGGGTTTGGTGAAAGAGAGTGAATGAGGAACGTGCTCGGATTTGGCGCTGCGAAACATCGGGGCCAACGAATGCCAAGCCGTCAAATCGCAGAGCGGAGTGTGGAAGCGGGCGAAGGAGGCCAAGAACGGACGAGAGCGGTGCGAGTGCGGTGCACTGCGGTGCGAGGCTTAGGGCATGAACACCTTTTTTTGCCAGGAGCTGTGATGCTCGCGTGGTCCGGCTCTAGGCATGCCAGTGTGGTGCTGCGATAGTACAGTCCACCTACAGTGCTGTATTCTGCTAGCCCAAAAAGCAGCTCGAATTAGCTGAAAATCACAGAATGCGGCAGTGCTCCTAGTCTTGACTTACGCCAGGCCCTTCTGGTTGCGCGCACCGAAAAGGGTCTCGGAAGCCACACTGTGACTGTGGGGATGCAGCTCGAAAAGAAGGGCCAACCTGCAAGCGCATATGCATGCCAAGAGATTGGTTTCACCCTGGCTGCGCGCGTCACTGGAGTCCTCTCCTCGAACAGTGCGCTATTTTGGGTCGACACCGTGCCTCAGCCCCTCTGCTTGAGACACCCTCGGCCCTCCCAATCGAGGCCTCCTCTCGCTACTTGACGTCTTGGCGCTCTCCCTCCTGCACCGCCGCTGCAGTCGATCTCTCGTTCCAGCGCATCCATGCTAAAGAGGTCCACGTGTGAGTTGATCCATCCCCTGATCCAAACCCACTTTCTCCAACTCAAGATGATTCTTCACCCAGGCCTCAAAGTACTTTCTTTCCATATGGAGGCGTGGGCTGTGCAAGCTTGGATTCTACTGTACTGTGTATGGCTAACCCTGTAGGAGAAAGGAAAGAGATGACGAAATCGACCTGTTTTTTCGCTTTTGAATCCGATCCCGAGGCGTTGCGTGGGATCTCAAAGCGCCCGAGCCTGCACCCACCCGAGGACGGGCCAGCGTTCGGAAGAAGGCTTCTCTCGAATCGAGGCTGTGCTTCCTCCACCGCCTTGACCGCTCTGCCAACCGCAAAAAAATGTCTTGGCATCCAGTCTTGGCTCAAAGCATCCCCGTCCCCCTCACAGCTCCCTCGCCTTGACCGCCCAACCACATTCCGCCCATCCCAACACGTGCCCCCCTCCCCTCTCTTGCCCTTCTAAGCTCCGCCCGTAGGTCCCCATCGCCGGCTCCTTAAACAAACATCGGGTCTCCATCTCCAATCGTGCATCACCTGTTCCCGATTTCCACACGAATTCCACACTTTCCACATCCCTGAGAGGGTGTTACCCTCGTAGATGGTGTTTTCTCGCAGAGGATGTTCCAGATTTGCAACAAGTGACAGCCGGCTGTTGGGTTGGTGGCTGCGCTAGATCTCGAGACGCTCGAAGCTGTACGCGCCCACCAGCATGCTCTGCTCGAGCAGCTGCAGACGGCGCGTCTTGGCCTCGCCCATCGTTCCCAGCCTGAGTCCGAGTCCGCCGCCCATCTCGGCCCTCGCTGCCGCCTCGGCCTTGCTGCTCGCATGCACCTTTGCGTTGCCCGCCGATGCCATGGCGCCGCTCTCGGCCAGCACGGTGGCCTTCTTCTTGTCCCGGCTCGCTGCCTGGCTCAGCAGCTCGTTCTCCTGCTGCAGCTTGGCAAACGCCGAGAGCGGCGCGCTCAGCAGCCGCAGCGTCGACAGCAGCTGCACGTAGCGCGCGATCGTCGACGAGAGCGACTGCACCGTCGCATGCGACCGCGGCGTCGTCAGCAGCAGCGGGAAAAATGTGTCCAGCACATCGTTGGCCAGCGCCATCGCCGCCTCCGCATTCGGCGCCTGGCTGGCAGAGACAGCCGCATCGTCGGCCTGCAACGGCAGCTGGATCGTCTGGCTGATCCACGCATTGCACATCTGCAGCAGCGCCATCACCTGCTCCACATCATCCCGCAGCTGCGTCTTGAGCGCACTGCGCAGCGCCGCCCGCGACACCTGCAGCTCCACCAGCTGCCTCAGCACCGCCATGTACGATCCCGCCGCCCTGCCCTTCTCGCCCTTCTCTCGCACTGCCGCCAGCCCTCGCACTGCCGACATGAGCAGCGACGCCACCGTCTCCTCCGAGACATCCGGCATCCGCTTCACCGCCGCCTGCACCAGCTCCGCGTCATTCCGAGCCGCGAGTCGTGTCCAGAACTCGGCCACGCCAGCGCCGCTCGACGACCTCGCCGTTGCGCTCTGCACCGTCGAGTCCGTGGAAGACGAGCGGAGCGATGCAAACACCGACGGATGCACCTGCGCGTGCTCGAGCAAAGTGAGCAGCGCTGCATGGGCGGTGAACACCGGCTCAGATGCGCCTTTGCGCGCGGCTGCGGCGGGAAGCAGCACGTCGAGCAGCTCGCCGTAGAAGGCCGTGTCAGCCTCAGGCGCGGACAGCGTCTCGAGCATGCGTCCGTCGGCAGTCGTGGCCGCGATCCATTGTGTGAGCGCCGTGGTAATTTGGGCATCCTTAGAACGAGCCGCACCGCTGCCGTTTGCAATGCGCTTGAGCTCGTCCAGAATCTCGGGTCGGGTGGCATCCGATGCCGTGGTCGCAGCCGCATCTTCCGTTGCGGCACTCTGGATCCAGCGCGCGGTGAGATCGCCCTTGCCGAGGGCGTCGCGCAGCACGCTCGCCTCGGGCACGACGAACGGCATGGCGAGCACGCAGAGTCGGCGCTGCTGCAGCTGGGTGAGCGCCTCGGCGTTCGCGGAAGAGTCCGAGATGCGCGAGACGACCGTAGGCGGGCCGAGGCAGATGACGCTAGTCGAGCCCGCGATGCGTGAGGCCGAGATCGTCGTCATGCGCTGCAAGAGCCCGAGGGAAGTAGCGGCGGGGCTCGAAGGCGCCACAAACGGCACAGCCCAGTCGATCTGTCGGAGCACGGCGCCCAGTTCGAGATCCACAATGAGCGCGGCGATGCGCTCCTTGTCGTGCGTCGCCGGCGTGGCGCGCGTCACGCCGACCACCAGCGCATGGTCGCGGCTGAGCAGCAGACAGCACGATGGCGATGCCGTCGACGACGACGACGGACGTGCATTGCTTGCCGGAGCCAGCGCCGGCAGCACGCTCGCGCCGCACCTGGTCAGCAGCGGCTCGCTGCTGCTCGAGGTGGTGAGCATCATCGAAGTGAGCTGCCCGTCGATGCCGAGCAGCACAAGGCGGCCGTCGGAGTGGAATTGCACATCCTGAACGTGGCGTGCGCTGGTGAAGCCGGGGACGTTGATGCTGCCGAGCTTGACGATCGTAGCGGCCGATTCGGATGCGCCGTCGAAGCTCTTGACAAACGCGGTAAGCTCGAGCGTGAGAGGTCCGCCTGGAGCGCCCTTGGCTGGCAGATGTGCACCTGCGGCCGAGGCAAGCTCGCTGTCCTCGGTAGATTTGGAGCTGCCGTCCTTTTTGGAGCGCTTGGACCTCTTCTTCTTCTTGGAGTCGTCAGTTGCTTTAGCAGAAGTGTTGGAAAGCACGTATTCGGATGTGACCGCCACGCGCAGACCGAGGAGTGCCGCCTCTTCGATGCGCGAGGAGCCTGCGATCAGCGACTTGGCGGAGGGCGCATCGAGCACATTGGCATAGAAATGAGAGCGTTGCTGGGCAGCGTGAGAGGCTTCGATGGTCTGAACCACCTGCATGGACGTCGATGCCGACTGCGCCGAAGCTTCGTCGTCGAAGGTGATGGGGGACGACGCCACGATGGTGAGGCTGTCGTCCGGATGAGTGAGCACAAGGCGACCATCGCTGAGGGGATGAATGAGGCGGATGGGCTTTTCGAGGGAGAGCGCCTCCTTCTTGAACTGGACCTGAGCGCTCTCCTTGCCCTTGGCAGAAAGCTCTTCGACAAACGCCCACAGCTCGTGGGTTGGCGTGATGGCAGCGCGTCCGGACTTGGCACGCTTGTGCGATTCGATGCCGACGTAGGTGATGCGAAGCGAGCGGCCTGCGCCGAGAGACTTGAGTAGCGTGAGAGGGGCGGAGGATGCATTTTCAGCCGACGAGAGCGTGAAGCTCTGGATGGGCGTCTGCGTCTGCGGGTTGATGAGGTTGAGCGCGTTGGCAGCGACGAGGATGGGGAGGGTGCCCTTGAGCCTGCGCAGCGTCCTAGCATCCGAGGAGAGCTTGTAGGCTGCTCCGGTGCTGATGGTGGAGCACTTGGTGGAGGAGAAGCCTGTGGCTGGCAGCGCGGCGTGGCGCGCCAGCTCAGCAGGCGCTGCGCTCGGATGCGCCAGCAGCGAGATGGGCTGCGAAAGCTCCGGATGAGCCGATGCCGATGCCATGGTGCTCGTCACAGAGGCTGAGGTCCGATGCAGATGCGAGTCGGATGAGCCGAGGGAGCGATAGCCGTCGAGGTGGTTTGGAGGAAGACGGTGTGTGCGAATCGAGTGCGGCTCGCTGGTCGACAGGGCCCTGGTCAGGGCGACTCTGCGTGCCGCGAAAAATTTCAGGAAGAAAGTCTAGAGGCCAAGGCTGGCTACTAGGCATTTTTTTGCTTGCATCTCCACACCAGCGATGCAGCCGCCTTTGTCAGCATGACACACACTCTGCGGGCTCGGATGAACGGTCTAACATGTTGCAAGTGGGAAAATCCTTCAGACTGAACGCGCAGTGCGGGTGTGGTGGGTCGGATGCAGCATTGGCAGTGGCAACAAGGGTTGTTGTCGCTCCGAAGCGGTGCTGTGCCTGAGCTACGAGCTTGATGCTTAGAGTTCGGTTCAGACGCGCTCGATGACAGCTCCTCTGATCCGCTCTCGCTGCAACACATAGCCGGACCATAGCATTCGGGATGATCCGACGACAAAGACAGGTCGATTGGAAGGTGGGATTCGGCGAGAGGCCTCAGCGCTCGGTCGTTAGCGGAGGTGCCGGCAGGGAGGCAAGTGGGAGCTGCAGTCCGACGCATGAGCCTTCTTTTGGCGCCTCGGAAAAGATCTTCACTGCAGCCAGCAGCATGCGTGCCAACTGGGCATTCCAACTGGCGCGACATGTGCCAGCATGATTTGCGTTGATTCGCGCTCTTCCTCTCGCTGCGCCTCTGTGATTCGTGCTCTCGCTGCCCGACGAGCATTGGTCGTTTAGACTCGCTTCTCCAAGTCCCATGCAGCAACACGGCGAGCCCTGAGATGGGCCTGCGTGTGGTTGAGCACGCGTACATTTTCAGTTCTTTTATTTTACTGTAGCTCTGGCCGATACAGGATGGGATGGCGCCGCACTGGCCTCCTGGCTTCGGCTTTCTTCCTGGAATAAGGTCGGTTTTCAACCAGCAGCCGCGGCTGGAGCAGCAATACAGCAGCAGCAACAGTGGCGCCAACAACGCGCCCCACGCCTGCGCGTAGCTCAAGCTCAGGGTGCAGCGCAGGCACATCAGCTGTTTCTGTTGATTTTAGCATTGGCCACTTGCCCACACACACACACGCACACACGCCTGCACCGGCACACACACACACAAACGGCGCTCGAACGCCCTCTACGCTCATGCCTCGTTGCGCAGCTGCGTGGGCAACTTCGCTGCTCACCCCTCCTCGTCTGCGCTGTGGGCTACTCTAAGCTTGGCTAGGCCCCCCCACCCTTTCTTTGCTGTCGACTCGGCTTCAATCTTCCATACTAGCATCGTACAGGCTGACAGCCCCGCCCCTTTGTTGTTCGGCTACCATCAACAAACCCTACCAACCCAGCAACTGCCTCGCTTTCTTTGGGCGTTGGCAACAGCTTGCCCCACCGGCCCCGCTCTCCCTCTCTCATCATCATCGTTACGGCCGCTGCTCGTTCCTGGCATCAGCCAGGTCACTGCGCCAAACACCCATCGCTCGTCGCCTGCACGGTCGACCGCCCTGCATCTCCAAGTGGGTCTACGCACCCTTCTCGACCGTCGTTGCTTGATCTTCGCTCTCGGCTTCTGCGTCCCACCACAGCTTTGCGGTGGGACGTGTACAGCTTTGCGTCCTCTCGGCGTCGTCCACGAGCTCTCATACTGCCACCTTTGTCAGAGCCTGCAACTCGGCGTTCGCCGCCCATCGTCATCCAGCGCCCGCATCGTGGCGCTTGCAGTCCCTTTCACCTCATTTGCCCGCATCGGCTCACCGCTTGGCCCTCGGCGCCCGTGACATTGCTTCATCATCTGCTCCCCGATCGCATCGCTAGCCCTTGCTCGAGCATGGCACCTTGACCGCCTCGCACGGCTACTCCTTCCTGTCCGCCGCTCAGCCTCCACCATCGCAGCAGACACCATCTCGCCACATCCCCTCGAGCCGGTCCAACACGCTGAAGCGCTCTCTGCTTACGATCGGTTCGACACGCTGCTCTCGTAGCTGGCAGAACGCTTTCACCATGGCCACCTCGCTGGAAATTGGGCCCGCGTCCCTCCGCGATGTGCCTTCGTTCGTCAGCGCGCGAGCCGCGAACACCATCATCTCGGAGAACCGGCCAACTCGAATCCAAGCCGAGACCCTAGTCGTCTTGAATGGCTTGCTCGACGAGCTGCTCCTCCTCATCCTCTCCTCCGCCAAAAGTCTCGCCACCGATCGCATCAAGTCAGATGGAATGCTAAAAATCCTCGCCAACAACCTCCTGGCAAAAGATGCCGTCCTCGAGGCCGAGCTCGAGCTCCGCAGCTACGTCGAAGGCAAGCGCGCAGAGGGCGCCAAGGTGCCCCTCGGTCTCATGGCCACATCTCGACTCGATGGCACCGACGGCTTCCCCGTGCAGAGCGCCTACAAGGCTCTTAGACTGCGTTGCCAGTACTACTCTACTCTCGGCGACTGCGAGGATGAAAGCGCTGCCAAGGACCAGAACATCATGAGCAGCGACGGCCGTCCCATCGCCACCGTCACCCCCGGTGTCGCCATTTACGTCACAGCCCTGCTCGAATTCGTCGGCCAGCACATCCTCCAGAACGTCTCGCGAGTCATTGAGCGCGACAACTCCGATGAAGCCAGCCTCTACGACCTACGCGCTGCCATCACCGAGGACGAACAGCTCAATCCACTTTACAACAAGATGGCCATCAAGCAAGAGCTCGTCCGCCGCGTCGACATTCTCGAGGCCCGTCGGCGCAAGCTCACCGAAGATGGTGCCAGAAGCGGCCTCCGCTCAGACGCCCGCGTCGTCAAACCATGGCATGTTCCCACCGAGGGTGATTTTGACGAGGCCGCCGGCCCCAACCTCTTCTCGGCCAAGCGCGCTTCCATCCAGCAGCCGCCGACGACGCGAAGTGATCACGCATACTCCATGGCCTCGTCATCTTCCAGACACGGTCACGCAGCTTCCAGCAGTCTCGGTCACGCCGACGGCTCTTCCCTGCGTGCGAGCATCTCGACTCTTCGCACATCCTCTTCCATTGCCAACAGCGGTCTTGACAGCACCACTGCTCCCTCGTCTGCAGGCGGCGCTTCTCTGCAGAACGATCTGCGATCGACGCAGGCACGCAGTCCCTCTGCCACCACAGCACGCTCGGAGACAACGTCGGCCAATGCCGCAAGTATCGGGCGGCGACAAAGCTCGGATCGAAGCTGGTCCGGCATGATCGGCAGCATGAAGCGGCGCGGCAGCTTCAAACAAGGCTCAGACCCTAACGGAGCGTCCGGACGTCCTTTCCTTCAGCCTAATCCCGCCTCCTCAGAAGCCGGTCAAACCGGCTCGGCTCTGGACCCGGACGACGACTTCGAAGCACTCATGCTTTCTGGTCAAACCATGAAGGTTTCGCTCACCCCGAATCGACTCCACACCATCGAGGTTGCTAAAAAGGGCGACGATACCAACGTTGGATCCGTGCGTCGACGCCCCGGAACGGCAGGTTTGCGCGATGAAAGCGGCCCGCCAGGCAGCGCGTTCGGACGCGGTCCAACTCCATCTCCCACGCACACTTCGCATACGACTGCAGGCGTCGATAGTCATTCGGTGAATGGAGCCGCCGAACGTCTGTCCACCAGCAGCAGCGTCTCTCCCTCGGATCCAGCCATCCCGCATCCGAGTTCCCGTGCCTCTCTGCAGACAGCTGTGCGTCCCGAGCGCAGGGCCGCCGCGCCGCCGCCTTCATCGTACCGCAGTCCATCTCCTGCGCTGATTGGCAAGACGAATCTGCTTGCGCGCGACGTGCTAGAAGAGGAGGCTACCGTGCCAGCTCAACCCCCTACTGCGCCTCCGCGCCGTAGCGCGCTCCGTCTGCAGGCCCGCGACGACGAGTCAGAGCGTACACAATCGAACGCCAAGGACCTTGTCGATCTCTTCAAATCGACGCCACCCTCGGCGACGTCGGAGCGATTTGCGTCCGACACGACTTCGCTGACAGACGGAAACAGCAAGGTGTCGGCCATGAGCGACCGCGTCCGCACGCTCTTCGGGCGAAAGTCGACCAGCAGCTCCGGCCACGGTTCCCCCGCGTCGCCGCAGCAAAAGACGCAGCGCACCTTTGCGCGGGTTGGTGGCGACACCAAGGCGAGCTTGGAAGGATCGCAGGACACGTACGTTACCAGCAGCACCAACAACTCGATGGAGCACTCCAGATCGCTCTTCTCGCCCAACGACGCACCCTTCAACCGTTCCGGCGCATCGCGTTCGTCGACATCGACCTCGGAACATCCGGTCGCCAGCGCAGATGCAGCACCCGAAGCTAAGCCGACGCCCGATGTCACTGTCGTCGAGCCCGATGAGGCCTCGGCGAACGGGACCAACGGCCTAGGCATGGGAGTCGCCGCGTTCGCAGCAGCGGGCGGCGCAGCAGGCACCATGGCAGCTGTTCGCTCTACCAGCCAGGGATCGCGCTCCACGAGTCATGCTAGTCAGACGCCGAGCGTCGGTGAGGGCACGGTCCACGATGAGCCGATCGCTGACGACGCTTCTGCGACGTCCAAGACCAAGGTGGCCGAGGAGCTCGTCAGCCGCAAGGTGCCGTGGGGCTACAAGCGCAACTCGACGAGCACTCAACAGTTGGTCGAGCGCAACGGCACTCCCACATCCGACCGACGAAGAAGCGTTGGCTATGCGAGCTCCAACGGCCATGGCACTCTGCTCGTCCGTGGGCAATCTGGCGGCCATTCGGATCATGGTCACGGTAGTGGTGGAACCGTGCCGACCACACCCATTGCACCGACGGCCGAGGAACAGGCAGTCTCTGCTTCGGCGAGCTCGACCGCGCGAGCTGCCAATGCGCCGAGTGCCTGGTCAGGCAACGGCGCCTCGTCGCAGACGCTGGTGAGGAGGAGCTCGTTCGGTGCCAGGCCATCGACTGCCAACCAGCCGCGTCGACGCAGCACGCACCTCGAGACGATTCAGCTGCTGGCCGAACTCGAGCGGGCAATGCGCAACTGCCACAGCGTCGACGAGTGCCGCGCTCTGGTGCAGAAAGCTATGCACTCGGACGGCACACCGCTGTCCACATCTGCGTCCGGCTTCAGCACTGGCTCGGGCGGGCAAGACGTCAACGGCGACGGCAAGGTGGAGGCGAGCTCATCGGTCGCAAAGGCAGCCAGCAATCCTGCCACCGCTGCGGCTGCTGGCGCCGTCGTGGGCGGAGCCGTGCTCGCAGGAGTCGCTGTAGCGACAGACGCTCAAGGCAAGACGGCCTACAAGGAAGGAGGGAAGGCTCAGGACGCTGCAGCTCTGAAGGGTGAAGCTGCGCTGACGTCGCTCGAGCAGACGGACCAGGGCCTGGTGGTGGCTTGGCTGCTCGGTGGAGGCGACGACCCGGAGCCGCGACGCGAGTTCAACGCAGGCAGCGCGATCGGTGACGATCTGACGCCGTCGGGTTCAGGCCTGTCCAAGGGAGAGGCGGACGAGACGGTGGTGCGCCATGCATCGCTCGACTCGACGGGCTCGGGCAAGGACGTGGCCAAGCTGGCGTCGAGCAGCGTCGTGTCGCTGCAGTCCAACTATAAGGATGCTGAGGACGAGGTCGTGGCGGAATGACGGCATTGATGGACCCAGGCTTCGGTTGCGGAAGCGATCAGCAGGAACACACGCACGCTCCTCAGATCGCTCATGCTCTTGATGAGACAGATCTCGCAATGCAGAGTATGCGCTAACAAGCGAGCTTGTGCGCCTGAAGCATGAGAGTGAGTAGTCTTGACACGTGTCCAAACATCGTGTGTACGGTCGACGCGGGGTGCGCAGATTGGCATGCATTGCGAACGATGCGGGAAGGCCCCCCTGGGGGATGCAGGAAGACGCGGAGGTGGCCGAGAAGTGCGGGGAAAGGATGCAGCGAAGCGGCTCGCTTTCGCCGGTCTCCTGTCAACGGCAAAACCAGTCCACCTCAGCTTGGAGAGCACCAACGCTGTGACCTGCTATGTGGGGATAGGTTGCCGTGATGGCCGTAAGAGACGGGATCGGTTTACGGAAGTTGTTGGTCGGTTGTGAGATCGTTGTTGGTTGTCGCGTGGCGAGAGTGAGATCTGATGGTGCTGAAAAACGCGGGCAGGAGCGCGGACGCAGTGCGGAGACGACGGACGTCAGCCTCGGCTTCCTTGCACGCAAGCCACCCGCTCCCAACTCCGCTGAGAGAAGCATCTCGCCTAAAGCGGATCGCATCCACAACCTGCATAGTGGCAAGTCTTGGCATCCACCCCCTCCAAGGCACATGGCCTCTGCACACAAACGTGGAGTCAAAATTTCACTTTGGTTTCCATCCACCTGGACTCGATGCTCGCTTCATCGTGACCACGCCGCCCCACCGAGCACGAGTCGAATTGCCCGAAAGCCACACTGCCAAGGTGACCGGTCTTGTTCAGCCATGCAGGCAGCACCCGGACATGGCTGAGCAAGCCAGGGCGCAACCAGCTTGCATCTTGCCAGCCCGGTCTTTAATCCTTCCCGTTTCCTTTCTGGCCCGCTCGTTTCCTCCCACCTTCTTCGTCGCCCTGCAACCATCGACCTGCGTGGAACAAGGAGTTGGCGTTTGACGCTCCGACCTTTGCCCTGATCCTTTTTGGCCCCATCCCCTCCGCCTTTTCCGCATCCCGTGCGGTTGGCGCCTTGCGCATCACCAACCACATCGAGAGGGCTCAAGCGCCAGGTTTACCCGTCACGTAGAGGCCACTCAGCTGGACCACTTACCCCACAAACCACGCGAGTCATCCCTGCATCCGAAGTGCACCTGCCCCCACAATCACCTCGGTCTCCACCGGCAAACAGTGTCGTGGTGAACGCCAACCGAGCCTCCGCGAGATCCGAGCAGAACGGTGGGGATCGAGCCTCCGAGTGCACCACTCATCCAGTCGTTTCCAACGCGTTGACAAGCATCCCACCGGCCAGCGCATGAACCTTGCGAACCGACTTCATTTCCACAGCTTGGCCTCGCGCTTGCACATATAGCTGCACGTCCAGCTCACCTTAGTCCCCACATCGGTGCGCCTCCCCCTTTGCTCCCGACTCCATCTCCTACCTCGTCCTCCCCTCCCTGTTACGTTTCGTCCAAGTGGCTCAGACGTACAACGATGACCAGCACCACCTCGCCGTCGGCGGTGATCGACGTGATGCAGCGCGATGTCGAGCGCGCCTCGTCCCCCTCATCGGAGGACGAGAAGGCGCACGGCGGCAGCATCGTCCCGCCGACCCTCTATGCCTCGGGCACGCCCAAGTCCGAACCCAGCCTCATGGTCTACGATGCAGCCACCGAAAAGAGACTCGTCCGCAAGGTCGACCTCATGATCGTACCCACCGTCGCCATGCTCTACCTCATGTGTAAGTGGTCCACACATCCAAAACATTCGACGTTATGCTTCTGGTCCTGACACTTTGCCTGGTGCCGCCAACCATAGGCTTCATCGATCGAGCCAACATCGGCAATGCCCGTATCGCAGGGCTCGAGAAGGACCTCGGCATGAACCCCCGATCGTACGACTTCAACATCCTCCTCACCGCCTTCTACGCCGCCTACGCCGCCTTCGAGATCCCCTCCACCACCCTCACCAAGATCCTCGGCCCCGGCCGCTGGATCCCCCTCATGGCCTTCCTCTTCGGCTTGCTCAGTCTCGCAAATGCCTTCGTCACCAACTTTGCCGGCGCCGTCGCCGTTCGTTTCCTACTTGGCGTAGCAGAAGCAGGCATGCTTCCCTCGATTGCGTACTATCTCAGCAGGTGGTACAAGAAGGATGAGCTCGTCTTCCGGCTTGGTTTGTATCTTGTGACGGCACCATCGGCGGGTGCGTTTGGTGGACTACTTGCGTCTGCTATCTTAAAGATCCCTCATATTGGAAGTGTCAGGTCCTGGGAAATGATTTTCCTCGTTGGTAAGTGGACGCGCCGAAAACCCCCAGCTCGCGCTGCAACCCACAATTAAATCGCGGATTTTTTTAATTTGCTGACATTGATTTTAATGGACTTTGACATTTGACATTTGTTGACGTTTTGTGCAGAGGGCCTCATCACCATCATCGTTGCCATCATCGGCTACTTCACCCTCACTGATTCGATCCACACGGCACGCTGGCTGACGGAGGATGAGAAGCGCTTCCTGCAGGCGCGTCTCAAGTCCGAGCTCGTCGGCCAGAAGCAGCTCGTCGACAAGACGCACAAGAAGCTCATCTGGAAGGGCATCACCAACACCACCTCGCTCGCCTGCGCCACCATGTTCCTCTTCGATAACATTTCAGTTCAGGGCACGGCTACCTTCCTCCCCACCGTGGTCCGTGGCCTATTCCCTGCTCCGAAGTACAGCGTGATTCAGCAGCAGCTGTTGACGGTGCCGCCGAACGTGGCGGGTGCGATTGCGACGCTGGCGTTTGCGTATGCATCGGCCAAGTTCCGCGTGCGCTCCGTCTTTGTAGTCAGCGGCACGGTGCTGATGATCGTGGGCTACTCGATGTTCCTCGGCAGCAAGAACCTGTACGTGCGCTATGCCGCCTCATTCTTCGCCACCTCGGGCGCCTTCACCATGGGCGCGCTGCTGCCGGCCTACGCGGCGGTCAATACCAACAACGACAGCGAACGCACGGGCGCCATCGCCGTCACCGTCTTCTTTGGCAACATCGGCGGCCTCATCTCCACCTGGAGCTACCTCAGCAAGTACGCTCCCAACTACGTCCCCGGCAACGCTCTCAACTTGGCCGGCGCCGTTGTCATGATCATCGTCGCCGCCATGCTCGTCACCTGGCAGAGGTGGGAGAACAAGCAGAGAGAGGCTGGCAAGAGGGACTGGAGACTCGAAGGTCTCTCCGAGGACGAGATCCAGATGCTCGGCTCTGACCATCCTCAATTCAGACTCAGGTACTAGACAGCACCCCAGAAGGGGTAGACCGTGTTCCTGCTCTTTGTACGATACTCCCCACGCTCCCTCAGTTCAGGTCAAATACTCTCGCGTCACCGTTCATGCTTACATTTCGCCTCAGTCTGACATTCGCGAAATGGAGGCAAAGCCGGAGCTGAGTGGTGAAGGTCGAAGTCCATGATTCTGCCCTGTGTCTTGGCTTTGCGATACAGCGTGCTGACGGCTGCATAAATCAGCGGCTGCAGACCGCGCATGGCACCCACATGGCGCGCACGGTGCGCGCGCGGCGGTGGCATGCGCTCATTCCGCTGCATTACTGCATGCAATGATAGCATGGGACCCACTTCATGACGCGCTAGTCGGGCACGGGCTTCTGGTGGAAGTGGGATGATCTCGCTCAAGATGGTGTGCAGCCTAGTGATGGTGCGGTGCCTCCAGAGGCTGCCATGAGTCTGGACTCGGTGGACGTCCTTACCGTCGGCCGCATGGACGTGTCCTTGCCCTCGCCGAGATCGAGGTAGGACGTTCCTGTACTTTGACCTTCCCAGCCTGTGAAGTCAGTCATTGTTAAACTCGCCGACCATCGCGTCGAAACAGTAGTCACACGGTATCAAACGCGAGCTTTAGAACAACAGCAAGATCATCGCTTTCATGCTCAGGCGCCATTCACCGACTCTGTTGCAGCAAGGATCCCTCGATAGCCGCCAAGCTCTTTCCAAGAAGTCGATAGCATGAACCGTGTCCGGATCAGTCGTACGCAACGTCAGCGTCGATGCGGTCGTACGCGCGCATGAACGGCGCTCTCTCTCTCTGCATTCAGACATCCGATCTTCGGCACGCAGCCCAATGAGATCAATGCGAAGCAGGCATTCGGAAGCAGTAGCACGTATGCACATTTAACTAATTGCTGGCAAGCCGAGATGGACGGCGTGGTATATTTACAGCGACACTCTAGGGCGGAGGTGCGTTACACGAGGCGTGAAGCCCGATTTTGGGGGAGAACGTGACATAGACAAGGGACCAGGTTTAGAGAACGGGAGCGGGAGTGTTCCAGCCAGGAGCATTGAGGATGATTGCGAGGAGGCAGCCCGAGATGAGGCCGGCGATGGGAAGGGTGAGGACCCAGGAGAAGAAGATCCAGCCGAGCATCCTCCAGTTCATAGCCTTGTAGTCACCGTTGCAGAGGCCGACGGCGAGGGTGGCGCCGGTGATCGACTGGGTCGACGAGACGGGCAGACCGAGGTACGAAGCGAGAACGACGGTGATCGAAGCGCCGAGCTCCATCGAGAAGCCACGGCTGGGAGAGTGCATGGTGAGCCTGTTGCCGAGCACGCTCATGAGCTTCCAGCCGTAGGTGCCGAGACCGATGACGATAGCAATACCACCGAAGGCAAGGATCCAGATGGGGACAGGCTCCTTGGAGCCGGGGAATTCGGAGGTGGACCAGACGGACCAGACGACGGCGAGAGGGCCGATGGCGTTCGAGACATCGTTGGCGCCGTGGGCGAAACTGGCAGTGCAGGCGGTCATGACCTGCATGAACGAGTAGAGGTGCTCGACGCGGTTGTCGTACTGCTCGGCAACAGCGTGCATCTGGCGCAGCTTGGCCTTCTCCTTCTCGGAACCGTGAGCCTGCATGGCGTGGATATCGGTGCGCAGACCGGCCGACACGCTGTACCACATCCAGGGCAGCGCATTGTAGCGCACAATCGTGTACAGGTTCCAGGGCTCGAGCCAGCTACCGTCAAACTTGCGGTAGTTGGGAGGAGTAGGTCGTCCAGGAACGTGGCCATCGTCGAGCTTGACGGGACGGCCAGTCTCAAGCTCGGTCTCGAGCTGAGCGAGGTTGGAGGGGTGCGTCTGGTTAGCAGCGGGCTGCATGAGCTTGGCCTCCTTGTCATCGGCGCTGTTGCCGTTGTCGCTGTTGGAAGCCGAGTCGATCTCGTCCGGGTTGCCCGATCCCTGCGTGCGACCCGCAGCGGTGGCGGCAGCAGTGTTGCGGCGGTGCTCCTCCTCGAGCTCGGCAAAGTCGTGCAGGGTGTAGTCGGGAACGGCCGAGTCGGCGGTGATGGCATCCTCGGGAGCGGGACGGAACCAGATGAGAGGGCCCGTGAAGAAGTGGTACCACTTGAGCGTGTAGTCGCCCCTCACGACCTTGGCGTAAACGTAAGGAAGCCAGAAGAGGATCGAGAGGAGGGCGACGACGGAGGCGGTACCGAGCACCGCCGCGACCGTGGTCGAGGGAGGGAGCTCGTCGAGGTTGAGCGAAGGGCTGCCCTTGACGATGATCGAGACGGTCAAAACACCCGAGACGATGAAGAAGTACACGGGAGCGGTGTACAGGCCGACCATGACCGGGTTCTTGGACTTGAGCACGACGTACTTGGTGACCAGGTAAACGAAGGCAGCGCAGGCACCAGCGACAGCGGGAGCAATACCCCACGAGGCGAAGATCTGGGCAACACCATTCCAGCCCCACTTGACACCACGAGCGCCGTTGACGGCGATGCCGACGCCGATGACCGAGCCGACGGTGGTGTGGGTGGTGGAGACGGGCATCGCATTGCGCGTGGCGAACGTGAGCCAGGTGGCCGAGCCGATGATGGAGCAAGTGAAGGCGAGGAGGAGCACCGAGGCGTTGCCGTTGAAGACGCCGAGGTCGATGATGCCGTTCTTGATGGTGGATGCAACACGAGCACCCACGAGGACGGCTCCGAGGAACTCGCAGATGGCGGCAGCGAACATGGCCTGTCGGAAGGTGAGCGACTTGGACGAGACCGAGGTGGCGAAGGAGTTGGCCACATCGTTGGCGCCAATTCCGTACGCGTTGACGAACGCGCCGATCATCGAGAAGGCGAAAAGGTAGTCGTAATCATGGTACTTGGGCATCTTGGGCGAGATGTGTGTGTCTTTCCCTGACGGAAAAGATGACGAAGTACTGGATAGTAGGTGCAAGCCAGAAGCTAGGAGATACCGAGCCTTCTGAATCTGAACGGGGTCAGAGGGAGGGAAGTGGTGGTCTGGCGTCCAGATCATTTCTGAGGGTCTCATCGAAGCATCTTCTTATACGGGTTCCTGTCACGCAGCTGTACACCTCGTTCGAACGGTAGTCGCTGCAGCAGGAGTGTGGCGAAAATCTCCGCAAAGGCCGGGAGTGAAAGGTGCCACCGGATCAGGATGCTCGAGTGAGGGCTCCTTCACCGAACGCGTCTATCAACGAACCAAGCGGGGATGGGGGGAGATGGATAGGATGAGGCCAAGCCATGTCAAAGATCGAACCGAATTCGGAGTGAGCGAACGTGGACACGGGGCATGAATCGGAGAAGGCGAGCGGCGGTATCCGATGCCGCCGTATTGGAGGGGAAGCGACCGTTGGCGACCGTGGGAAGTGTAAGCGACCGTATGGCCTTCCACTTTGGGGGGTCCTTCTCGATTCAGACGATGCGCACGTGCAAAGCAGGTACGATTGTCAACAACGACAGACGAGGAAGAGCTCGGCTCGGCTCGGCTTCGCTTCTTGAGGTTGAGAGACGGTACCCAAAGAGGGCAGGTCGAGCGAGGCAACACGGACGAGTCCGACAAAAGTGTGCCAAGCAGATGGTTGGCCAAGAGCTGCAAGCGGAGTGCGCGTCCGTAAGAGCCGCGAACGTGGGAGGGCCGCATGGCAGAAGCGGTGGAAGAGTAGTTTTGCCAAGCATCATCGATTGTCACGCTCTGTCGTCTCAAAGTACAAGTGCGTCTGAGGTAGCGGCTAGAGTCGGAACGTCGGGAGATCTGGATGGTAAAGCCCTGACTGGCCAGCCGGAAAGCAGCTGATCCGTTGCGCTAGGGGCGCTAAGGCAGGTACAAGCGAGTCTCGGGGCAAGCGAGCCCGAGGTGGCGATTGAGGGCGAGGTCGCGTGGGTGAAAGGCATGCAACAGAGGTGCCAAGAAGTGCACGCAATTTAGCCAAGCCTAGGTGCTGCAGCCCAAGTTGAGAGGCTGCTCGGCGAGCAGGCGAGCTCGGAGAATTTGGCGGAGTGCCGGAAGATGCATTGTTGGTTGCAGAGCCTTTGCAGCCGCACGGCGACTAAGACCAACAATGCGTGCAGGACCGCTAGGGACGTTGCGCTTGACTCCAAGGCCATCGGTGGAGCGAGAATTGGTTCAGTGAGGGAATATCGCCTTTGGTCCTGCAACAAAGAGAAGGCCAGGATGCGCTGAGTTGCCAAGAATGGTGGATGCCAAGAGCAGTCGGCTAAACTCTTGGCGCAGTTGGACGTGGACCGCCACCATACGCAGTGTGAGTTTGCGCCAGGCCAGTGAGGCCAAAATGGCTCAATTTGCAAGTTGCAAAATCCGCTGCCCATGCGAGCCGTCAGCCACTCGACTGAACGTGGTCAGCCTCGAAACTCTTGGCTGAAAGACCGCACATCTTAGCCATGGATCCAGTGCGGGGTCGGACCTGAGCCAGCAGCTTGCCGCAACGGTCTTGACCAGCGCCACCCAACCAATCCATCGCATCGGTGATCCATATCGCTGCATCGGAGATGAGGCATTCTTAACTGTGGGATCTTCGATACACACAGCTTGCAGGCAAATTCCTTTTCTTTTTGTGAGGATTTGATGACCTGACAAAATAATGCCTTACGAAGCCTTGTTCGCACAGACTCGAGAAGAGTCGCTGAGCGAAGCAGAGCAACAAGCGAGTAACTCCACTTTGCTGCGCGTTGGACAGCAACACGTTGGCACAGACCTGCCGATCAAGGCTAGCTGGCTGAGCTAGCTGGCTGCGCATTTTTCCCTCCCTCGTGATCCTCCATTCCTACACCACCCACCACATCCAGGGCACCGTACGGCAATCATGGCTTCGTCATGGGCTCACACGGGCATTGCGCCCCTCCTTGAGCGCATGAA
The DNA here is from genome assembly GCA_030849465.1 of Moesziomyces globuligerus. Lineage (NCBI taxonomy): Eukaryota > Fungi > Basidiomycota > Ustilaginomycetes > Ustilaginales > Ustilaginaceae > Moesziomyces > Moesziomyces globuligerus. Next base: position 210,054 of record JARVLF010000012.1, read on the forward strand.
GTCCGAAGACTCCGACTTTCGCTTCATGGCGCTCAACGATCTCAACGCCGAACTCTCCAAGGAATCCTACATCCAGATGGACGAGTCCACCGAGAACAACGTCGTCCGCCAGGTCCTCGCCCTCATGAAGGACACCAACACCGAGGTAAAAAACATGGTCGTCCGCTCGCTCGCCATCCTCGTCCCGCGTCTGCGCGAAAAGAGCATGCAGCTCGTCACCGACACGCTCATCGAATACATCTCCTCCAATAACGACGAGCTCAGGGACATTGCTGCCCTCGCGCTCAAGACCGTCACTGCCCAGATGCCCTCTCGCTCCTCCTACGCCACCACTGCGCTCAACAAGCTCGCTCCTCGCCTCCTCAACCACGTCGCAGACACTGCCGCCTCCCAAGAGCTCCTCATCGACTCGCTCGACATCCTTGCCGAGCTCGTGGCCAAGTTCGCCTCGTCCGTCACCGCCACTGTGGCGCTTCAGAATGCTATCCTCAAGTCGGTCGTACCCGCCATGCGTCACACGCGCCCTGCCGTCCGCAAGCGCTCCCTGACCGTCCTTGGTGCGCTCGGCTCGTGCGCCACCTCGGACATCTTCACCCAGCTCTCCGTCCAGCTCAGCGCCGACCTCAGCGCGCAAGCGTCGCTCGACGCGCGCAAGACGGCCGTGCAGCTTCTCGGTATTTTTGCGCGCACCTGCCCGCGCAGGCTCGGTCGACGTCTGCCCGAGTTCATGCCCGCTGTCCTCAATGCGGCCCAATACGACGACGATGAGCTTCGCGAATTGTCGCTCCAGTCCATCGAGCTCATCCTCCTCCGCTGCCCTGCCGAGGTCACACCCTTTGTCAATGCTTCCGTCGAGCTCGCCGTCGCTCTCGTCAAGCACGACCCCAATTACGCCGGCTTCGATGACGATGAAGAGATGCGCGACGCCGACGATGCCTTCAACGAGGACGACGACGACGACGACGACGACGACCTACTCGACGACGACTACTCCGACGACGATGACATGTCCTGGAAGGTGCGAAGGGCCTCGGCCAAGGTGCTCAATGCTGCGCTCACCAGTCGCCCCGAGCTGCTGGCACACAACGTCGGCGCCGTCGCTCCGGTCCTCGTCGCGCGCTTCTCCGAGCGCGAAGAGAGCGTCCGCCTCGAAATCCTAGACACCTTCCTCGCTCTGCTCAAGCAAATGCAGCTCTACGGAGGTGGTCCTCAAGCCACCGAGGTAATTGGCTCCGTCGCCACGTCGTCTGCGACGCAGGCAGCTGCCATCGCTGCCGCAGGCGTGCTCAAGCGCAAGCGTCACGAGATCGACGCCGACCATGTCGAGGGCTCGCCCCGCAGCCAGCTCGTTGCGCTCGTCCCCGCCATCGCCAAGGCGCTCAACCGCGAGATCGTGTCCAAGTCGATCCTCACGCGTCACAAGAGCTTCGTCGTGCTCCGCGAACTCGTCATTGTTCTGCACGGTGGGCTGGACGCCCACATTGGTTCCATCCTGCTGCAGACGGATAAAGCGCTCAAGGGCGCCGAATCCGCACCGTCCGGTGGCTCCAACCTCAAGGCCGACATCCTCGGCTTCTTCCGCGTACTCTTCCTCACGCACCAGCCAAAGAGCTTCGAGGACCAGCTGCCACAGCTCGTGCCCATCCTTGCAGCTTCGATCGAAGACAAGCTGCACCGCAGCTGCATCGAGGCCTTCCTCACTTGTTCGCAGCTCGTCGCGGTGCTGCGCCCGCTCGGAGCCACGGCAACTGCACCTGATGCAGCTCCCTCGCAGCCCGGACAGTACAAGCGCTACCTCTTGCAGATCTACTCGGCCACCGTCGCTCGGCTCAACCGCCTCGACTCGGACCAGGAAATCAAGGAGCGCGGAATCGCCTGCCTCGGCGTGCTTCTTGCTCACGGCGGCGACGATCTCGAGGAGAAGCACGCCGAGTGCTTCGAGTTGCTCTCGGCCCGCCTCACCAGCGAGGTGACGCGCTTCGTCACGGTCAAGGTCATCGCCCAGATCGCCAGCTCGCCCGTGTGCAAGGGCGAGGCCTTCGACGCTTTCCTGCGCTCCGCTATTGCCGAGGTCGCTACGCTCCTCCGCAAGTCCAACCGCCAGCTGCGGCTTGCGGCGTTCGATTGTCTCGCTGCGGCGCTCTCGCGACCGTCGAACAAACTCAGCACCGAGTCGTCCAACTCGATTCTCGCCGAGGTGCAGCCGCTAATCAACGAGGACATGGACATGAACCTGCTGCCGCACGTGCTGCGCAGTGTCAATCTCATCCTGCTCAACAATCCGGCTACGCACGAGGCGGTGCGGGCCTCGGTGCTGCCGCAGGTCTACGCGGTGTTGCGACTGCCCATTGCCCAGGGACCTGCGATGGACGCTCTGCTCGAGTTCTTCCGCCTACTGGTCGGCGCCATGCTGCCAACGGCTCCCGAGACGGTGTCTCAACTGCTAGCCGTGCTCGATGGCGCCAAGGGCAGCGCGAGCGGCACGCATATCTATTCGACGGTGTCGAGATGCATCGGAGCTGCGTGCACGATTTCGGAGAGCGCGAGTTCGACCGTGGCGGGCCAGGCGATGAGGACGCTCGAGGAGAGCGCGGCCAAGGACAGCGACGTGTACTTTGCGCTGCTGCTGCTGGGTGAGCTCGGCCGATTCAACGACTTTTCGAGCCGTGCCGGCGTACTCGAGCGGGTGCTCGCCTGCTATGCGGCCGACTCGGAGGAGGTCAAGATGGCCGCGGCATTCGCGGTGGGCAATATGGCCGTCGGTGGACCGGATGCGTTCCTGCCCGTGATCGTCGGACACATCCGTGGGCAGGGGGATGAAAGCGCGTCGGTGCAGAGGTTCTTGTCGCTGCATGCGCTCAAGGAGCTCATCACGCACGGCTCGGCGGACCAGCTCAGCGTGGTGGCGGAGCAGGTGTGGCCTGTGCTCTTTGATGCCTCCGAGACCAAGGAGGAGGGCGTGCGCTCGATCGGCGCCGAGTGCCTGGCTAGGCTCACGCTCAGCGAGCCGACCAAGTTCTTGCCGCTGCTGCAGGAGAGGCTGCGCTCGCCGAGCGTCTCGGTGCGCGCGACGGTGCTTGCCGCCGTCCGCTTTACACTATCGACGGAATCGTCGGCTGCGTACGACGAGCTGCTGGCGCCGATCCTCGTCGACTTTCTCACGCTGCTGGCTGACTCGGAGCTCGAGGTGCGTCGCAACGCGACGTTTGCGCTCAACTCGGCGGCGCACAACAAGCCCTACCTGATCCGCGACCATCTGGCGACGGTGTTGCCGCTGCTGTATGCAGAGACGCACGTGCGCACCGAGCTGCTCCGCAAGGTCGCCATGGGTCCCTTCCAGATCGTCACGGACGACGGCCTGGATCTGCGCAAGAACGCGTACGAGACCATGTACCAGCTCCTGGACACGCTGTGGTCGCGACTCGAGCTGCCCGCGTATCTCGACCGCGTCGTCGCCGGTCTGGCGGATTCCGACGATGGCATCAAGACGCTCTGCTACCTCATGCTGATCAAGCTCGTCGATCTCGCTTCGCCCGTCGTCAGGTCGGTGCTGGCGGGGAGGCTCGACGAGATCGCAGAGCCCGTCGGAGCCACGTTGCGCAGCAAGCTCAAGGAGACCGCGACCAAGCAGGAGATCGAAAAGCAGGGCGAGCTCCAGCGCTTCATCTACCGCATGCTCGTCGTCGTCACCCGCGCCATGGATGCGGTCGTGGGACCCGTCGCCACGCCCAAGTTCTCGGCTCTCGTTCAGGAAGCTCGCTCCGCAGCGGCGCAGCATGGCGCCGCCAGTGCTCCAGGTGCGCTGTGGAGAGAGACCGAGGCGGCACTTGCATCAGCTTCCAGCACAGCCTAAGCGCCTTGCATTCTCAAAAGTGACATCCCATTTCCAAAGCGTGTCTAGGTCGTGGTGATGGGGACAGAGCCGAGGGGAGGGAAGGGATCTTTGGCGCTGAGGACGAGGATGCCGCGCTCGTGGGCGATGTAGCCCTTGATGTAGCCCTTGAAGATGAGGGTGGCGAGGATCCATTCGAGGTCTTGGTAGGCGTAGGGGAGGCCGACGAGGGAAGAGGTGGTGGCGGTGTGGATCGTGGTGATGGCCACGCGCGTCGGACGGTCCGGGAGGGAGAGGCAGATGTGCTTGAGCAGGGTGCGGAGCGTTGCTTCTCTGGCGCGTTCAATGGCGATGAAGGTGCCGCGCTTGACGAGCCATGCCTCGATGTTCGGCTGGGCAAGTGCAGCATCGAAGGCCTTGACATCTCCCCTGCGCAGGGCATCTGCAAACGGTCGGTACACGGCGATCTTGTCCGCCAGCGCACCCCGCCACAACCCCTCTGACGGCAACGATCCCTTGAGCAGCTTGACGGGGATGAGATACGTAAGGATGAGCGCCTGATTGGTGGTCGCTGAGCGATGGCACATGGTCAGTGCGGCCGTGAGCTCGGACTCGGCGCGATCGTACTCTTCGTTGAGGAAGGCGAGCACGCCGACGTAGTAGCGGAACGTCACCTGCTGGCTCTTGGCAAAGCTCTCGAGCGGCGGCAGTGCCGCAGCCGAGAGCGCGCGGAGGATGTTGCGACAGAGCGAGACCGACTTGAGGCGGAAGTAGGTCTTGAACACCATGCCCACCACTTCGTACGTGCCCCACTTGCGGCTCTCATCCATGTCCGCATTGCGGTCTGCAATGCACGCGGTAAAGGCCTTGTTGAGCTGGCGTGCGCACTCCTCGAGCCTCTTGTTCGCCACGCTAGACGTCCTCGCCACGGGCGCCGATGCCGCCACGGCCGTTGCGACTTCCTGGCTAGTGTTCTTGCCCTTACCTTGCTGCGTCGCTTCCAGCGCCGCTTCGTCCGCCTGCACCGCCAACCAGCGCAGGTTGAGGCAGAGGATCCGCAGCAGCGGCAACGCCCAGCGTCCCGGCGTCAGCGTGGCAAAGTGGCGCAGGAAGGCCGTGACCGCTGCATTGTATGCGTCGAACGAGTCGGCCAATCGATCGGCGCGTGTCTTGCCCTCGGCGTCGGTCGTCTGCGCAGCGAAGGCCGAGAGCGACGAGGCGAGCGAAAACGAGTAGAGCGAGCCGAGATGCTGCACGCACATCTCCTCCCACGGCGCCGCCAGGTAGCCCGTACACTTGCGCAGCGCCGCGGTGATCTTGTGCGCGCGCGCATCGCCGAGCTCCAGAAGCACCGCAGCCGCCACAGGCCCGCCGATCGCAAAGAGCTGCGCGAGCGTGTGCCCGTCCGAGCTCTTGGACGCCGCGATCACCGCATCCGCAAAGATCGCCGGCCTCATCGCTGGGAGAGCAAATGTGGATGCCGTCGTGCGCCGTGTGCCGGATGGGTCGTGGGTGCACTTCGTGGTCGTTGATGAATTGCGGGGAGAGAGGAGGAGGACGGCGAGCTTCTCAACTTCCTCCACTCGCGTCCAGATCAAAAAGCTCGGATCCCGGACCTGGCACGATGCACCGACCCCACGCGCAGCACACCGTCCTCGAACCCCAGCACGCTCCTCAGTAACCATCGGACCACATCAAACGAGACCGTATTGGGCTGTGTGCATGTTCTGCACCAATGCAATGATATAAGATCGAACCATCCGAAACAGCGAAAGAAAGCTACAAAACGTGTGACAGAAAAAAGCAACTAGCACCCTGCCCGCTTCGGGCAAGGAGGCAGTCCAACGAAGAACGAAGAATGAGTGTGCCGGCAAGCCGGGGATCATGGGCACGCCTGCTTCGTGCTGACCCCCTCGCGGCGAGCATTGCAAGTCAAGAAGCAGTGGAGCTCCACCTCTTCAGAAGGTACGAATCAGCAGGTCTCGCGATCTAGCAAAACGGAGCAACAGCCGGGCGCCGGGTGCTTAGCGGAGCAGCTCGCCGAGCACGAGCGACGAGATGGGCGTGGCGGAGGTCTGGAAGCGGGCGACGCGGACGAGCACGATGACGCGGAAGACGATGCGGAAGATGGCGCGCAGGAAGACGAGCTGTCTGTACGCGCCGAGCAGCGGTGCGCTCTCCGCTTCCGACGCCGTCGCGACCGCGCTGGCGGGGGACAGTATCGCACTGACCAGGCCACCAAGGCCCGAGCCGGACGATGTAGCCGCTAGCGCGGCTGCGGCCCCCGCCACAAGCAGCGAGCCGTTTGCGGAGCCGCTGGCCACTGGAGGCTTGGTCGCTTCCGGAGCCGTCGGCGCACCTCCCTTGGGTGCCTCGTCGAGCTCCTTCTCCGCGCCGTCGCCGCTAGCGTGGCGCGATAGCCAGCGCACGGCATCCCATGACGTGAGGCCACGCGGTCCAGCTCCGCTCTGAGCCGCCTCGGCCGCTCTCTTGCTCGGAGGAGCCATAGCTTCTGCGTCTGCACTCTGCGCTCGCTGTCCTCGCTGCTGTTGCTGTTGCTGGATCTGAACGAGCTTTTCGTACCTACCTCGGATGCGGCTGTCGAGCATCTTCTGGGAGCTCGCCAGCCGGGCGCTGAGCGCCTGGGTGCGGAGCCACTGCAGCAGGCGTCTTAAAAATTTGCCACCACCGCATACACGGCGCCCGTGAAGCCGGCAAACACGAGCACGCCCGAGAGGATGGCCGCGACGCGGTTCAGCAGCACGTATCGCTCGAGCTCGCGCCACGGCGTCGCCACCGCTCCTCGCGTGGCCACGGCCACCTGAGCTCCCATCGCCGCCTTGGGCGCAGGCGCCTCGGCCAGCGTCTCGTCAGACAGCCGCATGCCGTTGCCTGCCGGATCGGCGAGGAAATCCACGTGTTCGCCCGAAGCAGCAAAGAGTCGACTGCGGCGGGGCTCTTCGAGCTCCTCGACGGGCTCCATCGCCCTGCCGCGCCATGCAAAGCTCGGCGCGGGCTCCTGGACGACGCGCACGGGCGACTGGAAGAAGCTCACCTGCGGATTCGTGTCGAGCAGCGAGCCAAGGCTGCGCGTCTTGCTCTTGCGCACCTTGCTCGGCGGAGGTTGGTTGGGGTCGCTGCTGGTCGTCCTGGCGCTGGTGCTCGTGCCCACAGACGAGGCCGCATACGACATGCCCGACGGCAGCCCGCTCACGTCGAGCCCGAGCCCGCCGTGCGACGTGCCGGCCTCGGCGGTCCAGTCGGGCTCGTAGCTCGCGCCGCCTAGGAACGTGGCCGAGGAGCCCGGGTTGGGGCTTGAGCTCGGCGAGTGCACGGGCATGCTGGGCTCGTGCTGCCAGACATCGACCTTGTCGCGGGCGCGCGTGTCGCTCGACGGATGCCTCAGCTGTCCGTCCGGCGTCAGATACCAGCCGCCGATCATCCACAGCCACGGCATGCCCAGGAAGCCCGCCCAGAACATGTTCTTGCTCGGCGCATTCCCCTCGAGCAGCGATGCGGGCGTGGCGAACATCGCGCTTCCTCCGAACCCATCCAGGCCGCGCTTCGAGCGCTTCTGGTACCCGGCGTGCGCCGTCGTCAGCGGAGGCTGCGTGCTCGCGCTGTACTGCACCGAGAAGCTGCCAGACGGCCGCGCTCGGTGCCGCGTCGGCTGCCGCGTGAAGATCGACACCGCCGGCGGCTCGGCCTCGTCCTCGCCCTCCTCGTCGACTGCAAAGCGCGCCGTGCGCGTGCGTCGGTGCAGCCGCGGCTCCTTTTCGGGGCTGATGCCAAAGTCGCCCAGCTCGGTCATGCCTCCTCGTCGCGCATCCTGCGCCGTGCTGGCCGCCATCGCCTGGTGGCCCGTGAACGACCATGGATCCGGCATCTCGCCCATATCGGGCATGGGCGTGTGGAAGGTCTCGCCCGCATCATGCGCACGTTCGTCCTTCGCTGTGCCCTGTCCCGCCAGGCGGCGCATCTCGTCGCGCGCGCGATCGAGCTCCGAGATCGTCAGTCCGAGGTCCTTGGTTGTGCCCGCAACCTGTATTGGACGGTGCGTCGACGTCGCGCTGCCGGCCAGGAGGAGCGGGATGTGGTTCGCGCCCGCATGCTCTTTACGCTCGTCGCGAGGTGCTGCGGCTCCCCAGTCCTGAGGCTCGAACGCCATTCGCGGCGTAAAGCCCGACGGGCTGTCTGCCATTCGTGGTGAGCGCAGCGAATCGAGCCATGCGCGCTCGGACCCCGTCGAGGCCTCGGTGGGCGCGGACAGCGTGCTGGCGCGCTCCTTGCCGCCGAAGACGGTCTGGGACATCCTCTTGGTCTTGATGCTTCCCGCCCTCGACAGTCCGCCTGGACGGATGAGCGAGTCGCGCTGGCGCTGCCCCTCGCCCTGAGCTTCGTCGTGGACATAGGGAAGTCGAGTCGGCTCCTGTCCCGACACAATGTAGCCGATTCCCGAGTTGCGCTTGCGCTGGCGTTCGACGGCGCTCATACGGCGAAGCTTCTTGAGGGCATCGATGCGCTCCTTCTCGCGTTCTTCAGCCGACAGGTCGGCGCCGTCCTGTGTCGGTGCATCGTGGATCTCGTCGCGCTCTTCCTCGGCCGGTGAAGGCAGCCTTGGCGAGCCCGCGAGCAGCCTCAGCGCCACCGCCCTCGCGTCCATCTCGGCCACCTCGTCCTCTTCGCCGGGCGTCGGCGATCGGAACCTCTGCCTCTGCAGCTCGCCATTGTACCGTCCGCTGCTCTGCCGCTTCTCCACGAGCGAGAGCGGGCGGAACGAGCCCCGCGACGCCTTCCGCTCGTCGAGCGGTGCCGGATCCTCTCTGCGCTCTGCCTCGTCGGCCGGACGCGCGAGCTCGAGGTCGACACTGCGGTCGCCCGGTGCAGCGCCAAGATTGAACGAGCTGCGGCGCGGCGACGAGACGGCGGTCCAGAGCTTGCTGACCCACTGACCCGCCTTGCCCTGCTCTGCGCCGCGGCGCGTCTCGTCGCGGTCGAGAGCGACCTCGGTGTGGAGGCCGCCGTCGTCGAGGTCGATGTTGACAAACTTGACGTCGGCGTCGTTTTGGCGCATGGGGGCGGCGAGCGTGTGGCCATGGTCGCGGCTCCGACGTGGGCTGAGTCGCCATGCGAGGCTAGCGTTCTTTTGCTTGGCGGGCGGCTCGAGGTGTCGGCGAGCCTCGGCGTCCGCGGCAGCGGGCATAGGTGCCGGCGTGGCGTTGTAGACAAAGGCGGAGATCGACGAGGCGATGCTCTGCGAGTGTAGCAGGGCGCGGTCGGGCCCGACCTGTGCGCGTTGAACGACCACGTCTGCGGCCGATACGGGCACGGGCCCGGTGAGGAGCGCACTCAAACCGGAGGGAGCGGCGCTGCCCTTATCCAGGCCGCTGGCCGTGCGTGGCGAGCGGCAGTCGTTCGGGAGCACAGGGCTCGGGCCCACAAAGTCGAGTCCGAGACCCAGCTCCGCACGATGAAGGTCCTGGCGGCTGGTACGCGTCAGCACCGCCTCGCGCGACTTGGAGCGAGGGCGATTGGCGGATTCGGCTTCGGGCGACATGGTGATCGATAGATGCGGCGAGGCCGAGTTCTGCGGAAACCGCGTCATGCAGCGCGACGCTTGGCGCAGCAGGTCGGTCGTGATGGGTGCAAAGCCCTTGCCACCCTCGCCGGCGCTTCCACCGGCTTGTGGGGCTGGAGATCCGAGATCAAGGCCGAGGCCGAGCAAGCTCGCCCCGTCCGTGGGCACATGTGCGGCTCCCTCCCTCGCTTCTGAATCGAGATGAGGTGTAGCGTAGTTGCTGTGGATGATGGTGGTTGGAGCGGGCGAGGCCGTCTCCGTGGCTGTGACCTTCGTCTCGGCTTGACTCGGCAGCTTCATGTCGAGCAGGAGCGGTGACTGGGGCCAGGGGCCGTTGGTGCCGCTCCTGTTGCGCGTCATCACCGCCGGCTCTGCCGCGAACCCGGACTGCACCGCACTGTGGGATGCAGCCCTGTCCATCGCCGCTCCCCTCGCGGGTGCGAGGGACGACTGTGCCTGCTGGGTCGTCACGAATCGGAACGGCGTGTTGCCCTCGTCCGGAGTCGAGACGGTCGAGATGACGAGCGTCTGCCTAGCGCGGCTGGACTGGTCGTCGTCGGTGTTGTCGGTACTGCGCGAGTCCTGTCGGGATCGCTCCTCGCCGAAGCCGGCCAGGTTCGTCTTGAGCTCGGCGTCGTTGGAGGTCGAGTTGTGCACGCGGCTCAGGCGCTCATCTGCGCGGATGGAGAGCCGCATCGCCTCGTGGCCGGCATCGAGCAGCTGCTGGTCGGCCGCCAGCTCCTGCTGCTGCATGAGCGCCTTGCGTTGGCGCTGAGTCAAGATCCACTGCTCGGTGTTCCGTTCACCGCGACCGACACGCTGGTCCATGTCGACAGCTGCAGCTCCAAGCGACGGCATCTCGCCGTGGAGGCTCGACTGTGTGACCGTCGTGAGCTCTACCTTGCTCTTGGCCGCTCCGCCCGGTGGTGGCATCATGTCTGAAAACACCGGAGTGAAGGGTGTCAGCGGCGAGTAATGCGTTGACGGAGTGGAGCGGTCGGACAAGCTCCAGGTCATCGTGGTAGCCGACGAGCCGACCGTGCTGCTCAACGCCATGGGGACCGACATCAGCGTCGACGCCGTGTTGATCGAGCTGCCCGCGCCGATCCCGAGCATGCTGCTGGCAGAAACCGAGACGGCGGTGTCCAGACCGGCTGTAATCGTCGGCGGTGCGGTCCAGTCGTTTCCGCTCGGGAAGAGCGCTTCGTACCGCTCGAGTGGCGGGAGCGGCGGGGGCATGGGCAGGCCATCTCTCGTCCATGGTGCCTGATGATCGTGGATGCTCGAAGAGCTGGCTGCGACGGTGATGCCGTCCGAGAGTGCGGTGCGGAAGCTGTCGAGGCTGCTTCGATGGGTCTGTGCCGTTCTGGAGCGGAGCGAGCGCGCGGCCTCGCTAAAGTCGACCGACGAGACTGAGGGCCTTGTATGGCGAGCAGTGGTGCGAGAAGAACCGGCGTCGGTAGCAGTGTGGTACGCCGAGTTAGACGGCAGCGAGCGGTCCTGGAAGGACGGGCTGAGTGCTGGCGACGGAAGCGGCTCGTTGGGCGGTGGGAAAGGCGGTGGGCCGAGCGAAGCGAGCGAGGCGGAAGCGCGGAAGGAGCGCGTGGAATGCGAGCGTGCTCGGCGCGTCTGGACTGGTGTTGCCCTGGCCGACGACGTGGCCGAGTGACCCGCGGTGGGCGTGCGGCGAAGCGCCTCGCTGCTCTGCCTTGCTCCCACCCGTGCTGCAGAGGTGGAAGCGGCTCTTCGGATGGACGACGGCTCGGAAGCTCCATCGTTGTCTGGTTCATCCAGGTTCTGATCCGCTGAAAGCGCGCTGGTGGGAAGGCGGTTGATGGCGATGCCTCTGCGGGTCGCACTGAGCGGTGTCAACGGCAGAGGCTCCGCGTGAGCGTGGGCACTCGCAAACGCTGCGAGCGGAGGAACGCTGTCCGGACCCGGAGTGATGGGCGAAAAGATGCTCTTGCCCATCAGCTCTCCACTCACAGGACGCAGCGCCGCGTCAGGCCTGGTCTGCTTGACCGCGCGAGCATTTGCCTCTTGGACGGCGAGCTGACGCTGACGCTTGGCTTCCGACCCAGGCGTGAGGTCGAGCGGCGTTGGCGGTGCCTTTCTGCGTTTATCCCAGTCGGCGTCGGCGCGCATGCTGCGGACCAACTTGCTGTTGGGGGATGTCGATGCGCTCGCCTCGTCCGAGGCAGACAGCGACTTGGCCGAGGTCGAGACGGTCCATTTGTCCCTTTTCGCTGGCGTTGCTGCGTTGCCAGTATCGTGGTGTGTCGGTGCGTCGATGGACTCGGGTGTGTCGTCCGGAGAGAAATGGCTGGTGGGAGGAGGCATGCCGCGGTCTTGCGAAGAGTCAAGTGCCGAGGCGCTCGAGTCCGGTGCTTCGGATGAGGACGAGCGGTCGAAGCGCGAGATGTAGTCGAAAGACAGATCGAGATCCACATCGCCGTCTTCAGATGAGAGCCGACCTGCGCTGCTGCCTGGAGCCACTGCGTATGTCGAATCAAGGCTGCTGCCGCCGAGGGTGAGTGGTCGGCCGCCGAACGAGGCGCGTGCGAGCTGTGCCGAAAAGTGATAGACCTTCTTGGCCTGCTTGTGTGGCTCCTCGGCCGCATCCAAGGCCGCCGAGTCGCGGTTGCTGCTGGAAGAGGATTGCTCTATCGATGCGGGTGCGAGGGCATCAGTCGTGTTGGAGAAGGTGCTGACGGTGGGGCTGGGACTGTTGGCGAGCCAGAGACCGGCGCCGGATCCGCTGTGACCGTGCGGCGAGCGGTGCAAGGTATTTGAACGTGCGAGCAGCTTCGAGGGCTTGCGAGCCACTCCGAGCGCGTCAGCGCTCGCCGTCGATGCAGACGCAGCTGCCATGATGATCTGCTGACAGGATCAGCCGGGGTGATATCGAAGCAAGTGCAGGAAGCCGGATCGATGCGTGTAGGTCGGGGCGTGGAGCTGGATGCACAGACTCAGCTCGAGAAGGCAGTCATAGTGTCTGTCGGCAATTCCACGAGGTCGAGATGCAAAGGACCCAAGGCAGAGTCAGCGAGGCCGGACGCGACCAAAGCTTGGCCTCGATGTTGTTGTTGTTGTTGTTGTTGTTGTTGCGGTTCCGAGCTTATTGCAAGGGAACAGCGAGATGAAGAAGGTCGGCGGTCGGTGGATCGCGGTGGGCGGTTGGATATGAAATGAGATGTGGTCTAGATCGACGTGCTGCGCCACGAAGTGGCGAGGTGACGGATGAGAGCGAGCGCCTAGGTCGATGAGTAGGAAAGCTGAGAGGTACGTCGGCAGGTGGATAGAGATGATGGTAGCAAGATGGCGCGCTCCTCTGGACAGCGACGACGAAGCGACAGACTAGAGCTGGTGAGCGAGCGAGCAGCGGTGCAGGAATAGGCAGCAGAGCGAGGGGTCAAGGGCGGCGGTGCAGGGGGAGAGGCAAGCGCTCCCAGCGGTGGGCTGTCGATGGTGAGTGCTAAAGGGTCAGGGTTGCGGCCAGTGGCGGCAGGGTCGGTCTCAGATCTAGCACGGCTGGCTTCGACAGCGCCTTGAATGTCAAACCTCGCTGTGGCAAGTGAGGCAGGAGAGGACGAGGAGGGGGCGAGCGCGACGCAGAAAGCGGCAGGAGGCGAGCGAGAGACGATGTTTTGGGTAGCCGACCCACCTGTGGCCCTGTCTAGCCGCGGCTGTGGACCGCGAGCGCTAAGCGTACACACCTCCGCTCGCTGTACCGGTGCTCTGATGTGTCACGACGAGCACGGCTGCAGCATGTCGAGGGCCGAGCGGGCGGCAATGGGACGCTGTCGATGCACGTAGCAGATCATGCTTGCATGAGAGCGCAGCCTGCTGGACGGTCGAACGAACGAGCGTACCTTGCGAGCCATGCCCGACTCTGTGTGGCGCCGATGCTCCAGGCCGAACAGGGGGGCCTTGGACGGCGAGGCGGCTCGGAGCAGCGTGCCCAAGGCGGAAGGTGGCGGAACTGGCAGCTCTCGCGAGCCTCGGCGGCGTCGAACGCTGAAGAGCGCCCACCGCCTGTCAAAGCTGCATGGCGATGCGCTCCTGCCTTGCTCCTGCGTTTCCCGCTCTGGCTTGGGGAATTTCCACTGCAGCGTCTGGTCTGTTGGGCGTGAGTAAGGCCGACGTGCAGCTGCTGCGATTTGGCGATTTTCAGGCACGCGTCTCGCTCGGCGACAACAACACACACACACACACACACACAACAACACGTCTGCTCACCGCACTCGCTCGACCGCAATGCCTGTTTGCAACTCCGCCTCGGTGATGGAGTCTGCTTGAGCCACAGCCACGCTCACCCTCACGCTCACACTCCTCGCGGTGCCCTGGAGCATCCAGCCACTTTGGATCGGATACCGGCAATGCGTCATAGCCGTCGATCCACCGCGGCCACTTTGGGCCGCGGTAGCGTAGACGTGAAAGGAGGGTGCTGGCGAGGATAGCGAGCTTCATGGACGAGATCCAAGGGTGACATGGCCTGCGCGATGGGTCCGGCCAGTCAAGATTTGGCACGAATCGCACGCTGCAAGCCCAAGCATGGCATCTGCAGTGAGTGACGCGCGATTCATGACATGTTAGAGTTCTCCGCATCGTTCTGGTCAGAACGGTCATGCTTACCTAATCTCCGAAGCGGATGCTCGGCGCCTCTCCACACGCGCTGCACTCGGAGTGGTGGTGGTGCACCTTCTTCTCAGCTGTTCGCACACCTTGATAGCGACGGCAGCATACGATGGCTACGGCGACTGCGGCAGCTCGAGCGGGCTCCAATGCCGCAGGTGCGGCTGGTGGCAGCACGGGTGCCTCCGCCTCGTCCAGCTCCGCGGGGGCGTCCAAGGTGGACGCAGCCGGCGCGCAGCAGCCGCAAGTGTCGCTGCTAGGTACGCTACCGTTGCACCTGGTTCCTGCGCTGCTGCGGCGCATCGAGACGAGTCTCGTGACGCTGGCGCCGCAACGGCTGTGCGAAAAGGAGAGCGTGCTGGCGCGGCACGACGACGAGGCCTCGGCGGTGCGCGAGACGGGCGACAATGCATGGGCTTCGGTCGTCAAGGCGCGCAGGGGGGTCAAGCTGCGCGTCCGCGAGGCCCTCCGCACCACCGGCGCCGGCGAGACCATCGAGTGCACCCTCTACCTGCCGCTACCCAGCCTCTCCGAACGCCAGTATCCGCGCGCCTCGGTCCGTCCGAGCTACACCGTCCAGCTTCTCTCCGACACGCCCCTCCGTCCGGGACGCCTGCCGCGCACGGATGATCCTCTCTCGCAGAGTCTGCTCGGGTTCGATCCCGAGAGCGGCCTCGATACCGACGTGAGCAACGGCTGGAAGAGCTTCGTCTCGGCGCTCGGCTGGCGTCCGCACTTTGCGCTGCTCAGGCACGGCCTCTCGTACACCTTGGATGCCTCGCTCTACCGCTCCTCCTCCTCCACCATCCCCAATCCGCTCAATCCGGCCCAATCGACAAGATACACGCTCAACGTCTTCCGCATCTTCACCCCGGATCCCTCCGGATTCACCGCCGACTGGACCCCGCTCGACCCGCACGCGGCTACGGTCGTCGTCGAACTCACCGCCACCATCGGCGCACAGCTCGATCAGAGCCACTTCAACCACTACTGCCCACTCCCCGACACCGCTGCTGCGTCCGCCAACTCCGGTGGCCTCGCTCCCAACTCGACCATCGAAGCCGCCATCGACTTTGCCGACCAGGTCGCAAAACACCTCCGCGGCCTCGTCGATCTGCGCAGAGAGGCCTTCGATTGAACTTCAGATTCCCCCTCCTCCCTTGCCACTTGTACTTGTATCACGTCTCGCAGCCGCAATCATCCTTTGCACGAACTTTGTCCTTGCTTCGTAGATGGCACGTCCTGGCGTCTACCGCTCTGTAGTCACGATCTGGCACAGGGGCGCCAACGTCGGCCTGCCGTGCGCGCACTGGAAGGGAAACTGGCACGCAGCCAGCCTCCCGACCAGCCTTTCGCCCACGCCTCTTTGCATCGGATCGTTGAACATGATGGCGCTCCGGCACGCCTTGCTCTTGACCACCTCGAGCAGCGTACTGGGCATCCGCCGGGTAAAGCTGACCCAGTCCACCCTGCTGGCCCTTCTCGACCGGCTCTCCTTGTCACTGATGCTTGCCTGTGAGCGTCGGCCCGCTGTCGCCGCACCGCACTGCGCACTCTGAGAGCAGTGCGTCCTGGTGCGATTGTTGATCGAGCCCTTTCTCGCTACGCGATCAACTTCACGCTGCTGTATCTCCTCGATGCAGTTGGCGAAGACGTCCGCGAGCATGGCCTCGTTCTTGGGCCGTCCTCTCTCGGTGAGTGTCCTGTCTTTCAAGATGTACGGAACGCCGCGAACGTCCACGCTTGGCCGCATCGCTGGTCTCAACACAGCATCACTCCGCTCGATGTGCCACCCCAGCCTGCTCATCTCCTCCCCGACCACCGGGGTCGTCTGCAGTGCCCCGTACTGCTCCACAGTGACATCGAGAGCCAAGGCGACCTCGAGCCTATGCGCTCCGTTCCCGTCCTCACACCGGGCCGCATACTCCTCGAGCAGGCCTTCCAGCCGGACGCGCTCGTCCGCAGCATGCTGATCGACGCAGAACAGCACCGGTGTGGACGAGCCGGCCATCGTCGTCGAGCACACGAGGAACTTGCCATCGACTTGGTCGAGCACGCGCGCTCGCTCGAGTGCAGAACGATTGATCGACGCCAAAGCCCCTGCCTGCGTCGCTTCGACTATAGCCATCTCTTCCGCGTTCTCGGTTCCGTAATCGGCAGTTTCGGAGGAGGGGCCGTCGGGAGGCCGAGGTGAGGCACGCAGGGGTAAGGAGGCGATGATAGCATCGAGCTCGGAGTCGGGGAACTCGTCGTCATCGCTTGCGCTCAGCTCGTCATCGCCTAGAGAGATGCACGTCCTTTTCGGTGCGGGACCGAGGCTCAGGCCCTTGTTCAGGTTGGCGCGGTTGACTATCGTGCAGCGGCTTGCGCCTTGCCGTCGACCCTCGGCGCCCGCAACGTCAATGGCGATGCTGTGACCCGTACGCAGGTCGATTTGGAAGCGTCGGCCATTGACAGGATGTCGCCGCTCCACGATTCCACCAGGATCCTGCATCGAGCACCTCGGCTAGCTCGTCGCTCGTGTCCTGCCGGGTCGTCAGAGCTCAACGTATGCGGTCACTCCGCGACGGACGTCGGCTGCTGAGTCCGACGGTGTGGAAGCTCTCTGTATTGAAGGACTGGTAGCAGTCGTGCAGCACTGACGAATCTTTCGTCCTCGACTGAAGCATGTGCATGTGGTCTGCCTCAACTTCATGCCGGCAGTACTCCGCCTAGTGAATGAGGAGACCATCTTCCTCTGGCAGTGCCCTAGCCAGTCCAGGCAGACAGGCGCAGCGAGCGAAGGTCCGCGAGTCTGCAGCTTAGCACTCCATGCCTTTCCCTACAGGTGGTCTTCAAGTCTGGTTAGCCATGACCGACATTCGTGTCGGCCAGCCTAGTCGGATGGTAGCCATGGAGGAGCTAGTTGTAGGGAGGAGGAGCTGAAGAGCTTTGGGAACGCGAGGTTGAATTTGAGAGACCACTTGTTACAACTTTGCTCATAAACAAATCAATGATGATAAATACGTGCGCAGGGTCCTGCTGCAAGGTCACGTGCCGGGGCCAGTCAATTAGTGCGCGAGCGTTGGCGCGCCTGAAGGAGGCCGAATTCACGATCTCGCCCACCGTGGCCTCCTCTAGCCCCTCGCACCTCCGGACGGTCTTCGTCCTCCAACGTCCATTCGAGCTTCGTCCGGACTCGGAGCAGTTTCACCTTCATCGTAAAGATTCCGGTGCAATGGAGACATGGCAGTGTGTGATCGGTGGCTCAAGGATGACCCAACGCGGATGGCCCCTCTCGCGCTCGCGCGCGTCTCGAAATTCTGCCTCGCCGAGCTTGGCTCACAACATCGAGACGCGCGCCCGCTCGTCATCCCGTGGATTTCCGACCCCTTCCCTCAGTCGGTCGCCACGATCGCAGTCTCGTCTCCCACGCGCAAGCACACTGCGAGCAGGGATGTCGAGAAGAAAAGGATAACCATTAATACAAGAAACAAAAAGGGGAAGAAAGGGGACAAGACGACGACGAGATCCACGCCAGGTCGCACGTGAAGCGCTAGTGGGATGAGTCGACCACCTCGCCGCCCCCATCGCTGGACGATGGAAACGCCAGGCGGCAGCAAAAGCCTGGTCGCGCGGGGGCGAGACGGAACAGCAGACGCGAGAGAAAGGACAGAGGGAGCCAGTGTTGTACAAACGGGGAAGACGAGCCGAGACAGGCCAGCGGAGACGCATCAAGCGCGCCGCCTCGCCCTGACCCTGAAGGGCCGGTGGCGCGCGAACGCTCGAGATGATCCTGACGCCCGCCCGAGCGCGGTGCCGAGTGGCGACCGAGCCGAGCAGCGCGCGCAGAGGAAAGAAGGTATCGTGAACAAGAAGAGCTACAGCCAGACGAGATCGAGACAAGACGCTTATGCCTTCTTGGCAGCGGCCTTCTTCGCGGCGGGCTTCGCGACCTTGGGTTGGACGGGAGCAAGAGGTTTGCGGGCAGGAGCGTCAGCCTAGAGGTTCGTGCGATTGAGAGAGAGGGACCAAGCGACGAGACGGGGGAGTTCGATCAGCGTCGGTGCGCGAGTCACATGAGAGCGAACGAGGCGATAGCGCCAGACGATCATGCGACACCGATCGCGTCGCAGAGCTGCCGAGGCTTCACGCGAGAACAAAGCTTCGTCCCGACCAATCAACGCCCCGAACTCTACACCCACATAGGATGGAAGTCGGAACGGTGACGACGTCTGTCATGGGGATGAAGAGACACTTACCTTCTTGGCTGCGGGCTTCTTTGCCTTGGTGGTCGTTGACGAAGCAACCTTCTTGGCGGCGGGCTTCTTGGCGGCGGTCTGTGGTAAGGATCACCAAGAATTGAGGCGGTAAGTAATCGTGTATCTTGAAAAAACAAAGACACATCGGGGAGGGAGATGGAAGGGACGGTGATGATGACGAGCGGAACGATGTTGCCAATGACGACAACGACGACGGGGGTATGTCGGACGAGGAGTACTGTGTCGTCGTCCAAGCACGCAGTGACGGGACGCGGCCGAGCGAGATCGAAAAATTTTCGAGCGCGGTCCGGCGCGTGGCGAGGGGCGAGGATGATGGTGAGGATCACTTACCTTCTTGGCAGCAGGCTTCTTGGCCGCGGCGGGCTTCTTAGCGGCGACCGTCTTCTTGGCGGCGGCGGGCTTCTTGGCGGCGGCAGGCTTCTTCTCGACCTTGGCCTTGGGGGCGAGCTTGACCTTGCCCGAGGGGCCCTTGGGGAGGACGAAGGTCTTCTTCTCGGCACCGCGGGTGATGGCCTGGTTGACGCGGGTGTTGAAGGTGGCCTCGGAGCCCTTGGCGGTCTCGGGGTGGTGAGACTGGATGTACTTCTTGATGGTGGCACGGCCGATACCAGCACGGGCCTCAGCAGGGTGGGCAAGGATGGCCTCCTTGATCATGGCCTGGAAACGCGACGCGACGGACAGCACAGACGCAGGCGGGCCGAATCAGGCGATCGCGACAAGCAGCAAGAAGGGGAGGGAGAAAGCGTCAGCAGGCCGTCGACGTGATGCTTATCGGGCGCTGGCACGAGCGGCGCAGTAAATTATTTTTTGGGGGGGTGGGTCCATCCGAGACGCGCGCGCGTCCATCCATCCACTCGGGAGGATGCTGATGACGATCACGACGTTGGATGGCGACTCGTTTGGCGCGCATACACGTGTGCACACGCGTCTACGTGCCGATGAGATCGTGGATCGACGTTCTGAGCACCACTTACCTCGTAGGAGACGGAAGAGCCAGCGGCCTTCTTGGAGGCGGCCTTCTTGGCGGCGGGCTTAGCGGCGGCAGACATTGTTGCTGTGGTGGGTGGTGACGAAGGTGTCGAGATGTGTTGGTGTTGGATGGAAGGTATGGAGGTGGAGGACAAGAGCGAGAGCCTTGATGTCGAGTGGTGAACGATGCGATGGTGATGGTAGTGAGGAAAGGGGGAGGGGGGCGAGGGGGCGTAGAGATGAGGGGGTGGGCAGGCTTTTGGGGGAGCGACGAGGGGACGGGAGCCTATCCCAGAATCCAGGGTGGCTCAGGACGGCTCAGCCGGGCAGCGTCAGAGCGACGCCCGCCGAGCAGAATGACAGGCTGCAGCACCGACGCGAGGGTCGTATTCCGACAGGAGCAACAGCCGCCGCAGGAGCAACAGCAGCAGCAGCAGCACAATCAGCAGCCATGCTCGGAAAGCCAGGTTGGGGGGCGGCGGCGGCGAGGCGAGGCGAGGTGGAAAAGGGCGGGGCGCGGCTTGGCTTGGCTCCGAGCAGCGGGAGAGAGCCAGAGAGAGGATCGAAAAATCCAGTCCGGCATGGCAGTCTAGTCGAGGCGAGCGGCGGGCGCGTGGATTTTCGCGGGTGGCTGGCTGCTGCGACGACACGAGTGGGATTCTGGGTGCACGCGCAGCTCGCCGCCGACTGACACATCTGCCTGCACACCAGTCTCTGTGGTGCAGCCCTCGCCTCGTCTCTCGCTCTCTCCCACTCTCCCTCTCGCCTCGTCGCTCTCTCCGAATCTCCGCGCCGATTGTGTGATTGCGGTGAGTTGTTCACGCTCACCTCCTGGTCTTGGTCCAGCATCGATCGGCCTCTTGGCCCGTTCTGCCGTGCAGTATGCTCTAGTCGCCCCTCGCGCCGAGTCCTCCATCTCGGCGTCGGTTTGTTTTGACCATGGCGCGACACCATACCTCATCTTGGCTGCGCGGTCGCGTCCCGTGCCTCGTATCGGCCCGGGTGTGGATGCTGAAGCCTAGAGGCTGCTTGAGATGCGCCAGTCACGCGCTCGACGCGTTTCAAGTCGATGCAAGGTCAACACGCCCTATCGCACTCTGTATCATACGCCGCAGCACCGATGCCCTCGTGGCGCCTGCGTCTATCATCAACACCTACCATCCGCAAGCAGACGCATATTTGTTTCTGCCATGCTTGTCGTCCGCATACTGTCGCCGCTTGGATGTATCTCCCATAAGCTGCCCCGTCTGCGGAAACACACTCGCTGCCAAAGACCAAACGCCTAACCATCTTGAGAGAGGCCTTAGCCTGAACTCGACCATGCGCGCGCTCTCGCGACTTTCCCGGTCTCTCGAATCGACCGGTCGTGGCAGACGATGCCGTCGGCTTGCTTCTGCCAGCTTCCTCGACGAGATCAGACGGCTTGCGCTCGAAGTTTTTTTTTTTCGGGGACGCTCATCTTCATCTCTCGCGGCTGTTCATTCCGTGCCTTGCCCCTCATCCACGCCTCCACGACCACCGTTCCACGCCATCCCCCAGGCGCTCGCTCATCATTCCTGGATGCGTTCGTTACGGATGATGACCCGCTGCATCATCGTCTGACGTCTTCATGCCGGGTCTATCGCGTCGCGCGCCAGCGTAGCCTCGAGTCGCTCTCGAGGGTAATCCTCTCTTCCGCGTGGATTGACCAGACCCCATGATCGCCTGGCCTCCGATAGAGTCTTTCGAGCGAGCACATACGACAGGATCCTGAGCGGACGTTTCGGCAAAGCCGTCGCTGAACCAAGACGGGCGTGGCGCGTGGTTGCGGCTCGAGGGCTCGGAAGTGGACGTGGGTGTGTGCGCACATGCATGCCACTGGCCAGATCGCGCTCTGGATGTGTAGCGGGTCGATCCCATTTTGGCCCCTCCCACCTTTTTCCCCTTTTCGGCCCCGATCGCCTCGGCTCATCTTCTCATTGAACCACATCATCCGATTCTCCTGCTCTCCCTCTTTGTCGTGGTGTCATCCTCGCCTTTTCTGAAGGGCGGACTGTGGAGCAATGGCGTAACAAAGGCCAACCTCTGGCACGGTCGGGGAGGATTGGCAAAAAGCGAGAGCGGCTTCATCCGTCGCGTTGTTCGAGTGCGTCGCGCGAGCCATTTCCGACTTGGACCCCACACCCAGTTTGGCACCGGCTGGTGGCCTGGTTAGCCTTGGGCGGTGGAAATGGCGCGGAAACAGCGTGCGTTCTTGAACACGGGGCCAGCTGCGTCGCTTCATTCGTCGTCGTCCTCCACCGCAGCCGCATCTCGAGTCCGCCAAGATGCACTCATGCTGCCGACTGCCGCAAACAAGGCTTTCTCTGCTGCCTCCCCTCGACGCGTACACCACAGGGCCTCTGGGCGGGCACCGAGGCGCTCCACCATGCTCATCGCTGTGCTGAAGGGTACACATCCGCTTCTCCACACCTGCCTGCAGACACGTCCCGCCTTCCTGTGTGTAACTTAGACGCAAGTAAGGTTTAGCGTTCGAGATTGTTGACGCTTGTCCCTACTAGTCACGGCACGCATACAGTCGGCCTGTCGAAGCACCTGCGTCGGTGCAGACAGGGGATGCTGGGTGGACTACGCTGCCCACTTCGGATAATGTGGTAAATCCACAAATTGCCAAAAAGAAAGGCTGAAAATGCCAACGGAAAATGCACCCCAGGGGCGCTAGGATTGCGAAGCCAGGGAAGCCTCTAAAAAGAAATCCCGTGCGGTCAGAGGGACGCGGTTGTGCTGTGAAATTGCGTGCCATCGCTGCACGGCGATCAGGGCGTCTCCTCCCTCGGCGCTCCTCGCCCCTGCCCAGAAAGGACGTAGTTTCCTCAGTCCATGCTCGTCGGCGACCATCCACATCCTCGACCAGCATCCGCATCCAGGTTCGCCATCCATCCAGCCTTGAGGTTGCGCTTGGCGGTCGTACCTGGTCGCGCTTGCATGTTGCATTTGCCCTGCATATGGAGGGCATGAATCGTTAATTGATTGAGACCGGCGGGGTTGCTTCCCTGCACGGCGTCCTCCATAGCAGATCGATCGGGCGCCTCCCCCAACTGTTGATTCGATTCATCCGCCGGCGGGTCGGTGCGGTGTACGAAGTCGACTGAGCCAGCCAAAGAGCGACGGCGACGCAGCTTTGCCGGTCGACGGGCTCGAGCCGCTGTCGCCTTCCTGACCGCCTGCGTCCACATCACCGCTCAAGGTACTCTTGGGCAAGCTGCTGGATGCATGCGACTCTCCGCGCCGCAAGGCAGTCGTCGAGGCCACAGATGGTCGACTCGACTGGCTGTGCCGCAGTCGTCGCCACTCGCGATCCTTGGCTTCGAGCTGCTTGGAGCTGACCCGCTGGCTCGGGTCGAGTGTCACCACCCCGCCCGCAGGCTTGAGCAGAACGCCGGGAGTGCACGCACATGTTCGACCCGCCTCCGGCATCGTGGTGTCAGTGTCAGCCAAACTCGGGCAGCATCGGCACGCCACGATTCCAGCAGGCTGTACAGGAGGCGTGGTTGGTGGAGCTCAAGGAGGTTGGCACCATTGCGTGCCGGTGGCCGATTACGAGAGTGGAGGTCGTCAAGCAGTCTAACAGATTGCAACCAAAAAATCCAAAAAAGAACTGCAGCACCTAGGATTCCCGCGTGGTCCCCCACCGCAGTACTGACTAGGCGATACCTTGCTTAACTTCGCAGATCGGACGGGATGCGGTGCTTTCAAGGTTCTATGGCCGCAGATGTCAGGGAAGGGTTTGTAGCTGTATATGAATAGCACAAAATCTGGATGAGGGTCAGATCAATTTTGTCAGGTGACGAACAGCTTGAGGCCAGTGCGTGCGACAGGAAGACCTGAGCGCGGAAGTGTGAGTGCTGCGCGCCAGCGTTTGCAACACAGGCCACCCCCGGCCTGAGCCAGATTACTCGCCGGCACGGGCGTGCAGCCTCACGTTCCACTTCATCTCCTCCCGACCACTCCGATCTCGAACACTACTCATCATCACCGTTCACGAACGCAGGCGCCTGCTTGATCCGCTCCATAGTCAACTCACGAAAGAGCAAGCGCTAGGGTCGTTTGCGCTGCTGTCGTCCAGTCGTCGAGGGGCCGCTCTGCACGACGATCTGTGAAAACCTCCAACACCACCACCACCACGATGACGTCGCTCATCGCCATTGTCGACCTCAAGGGCAAGTCGCTGATCCAACGCTCGTATCGCGACGATGTGTCGCCGTCGGCCGTGGAGAAGTTCTTGCCGCTGCTGCTCGATCTCGAGGAAGAGGCAGGCGGCAGCGCCGTGAGCCCGTGCTTCTCGTCCGAGGGCGTCAACTACATGTTTATCCGTCACAACAACCTCTACCTGCTGGCGCTCTCACGGCGCAACTCGAACGCCGCCGAGGTGCTCATCTTCCTGCACAAGCTCGCGTCGGTGCTCGAAGAGTACTTCAAGGAGCTCGAGGAGGAGTCGATCCGCGACAACTTTGTCATCATCTACGAGCTGCTCGACGAGATGATGGACTTTGGCTATCCGCAGACCACCGAGTCCAAGATCCTCCAGGAGTACATCACGCAGGAGTCGCACAAGCTCGAGGTGCAGGTGCGGCCGCCCATGGCGGTGACCAATGCGGTCTCGTGGCGTTCCGAGGGCATCCGCTACCGCAAGAACGAGGTCTTCCTCGACGTCGTCGAGTCGGTCAACCTGCTCGTCAGCGCCAACGGCAACGTCGTACGCAGCGAGATCCTCGGCGCCATCAAGATGAAGTGCTACCTCTCCGGAATGCCCGAACTGCGCCTCGGACTCAACGACAAGGTAATGTTCGAGAACACCGGCCGAGCCGCGCGCGGCAAGGCCATCGAGATGGAGGACGTCAAGTTCCACCAGTGCGTGCGTCTGTCGCGCTTCGAGAACGACCGCACCATCTCGTTCATCCCGCCGGACGGAGAATTTGAGCTCATGAGCTACCGCCTCAGCACGCAGGTCAAACCGCTCATATGGGCCGAGGCCATCGTCGAACGCCACGAGGGCAGCCGGATAGAGTTCATGGTCAAGGTCAAGGCGCAGTTCAAACGCCGCTCCACCGCCAACAACGTCGAGATCCACATCCCCGTGCCGGACGACGCCGACACGCCCAAGTTCCGCGCCGCGACCGGATCGGTGGTGTATGCTCCCGAAAAGTCGGCCATGGTCTGGAAGATCAAGCAGCTCGGCGGTGGCAAGGAGTTCCTCATGCGCGCCCACTTTGGCCTCCCCAGCGTCAAGAGCGAAGAGACCGTCGACCGTCGCACGCCCATCAGCATCAAGTTCGAGATCCCCTACTTCACTGTCTCGGGCATCCAGGTGCGCTACCTCAAGATCGTCGAAAAGTCGGGCTACCAAGCGCTGCGTAAGTCCCATTCCGCCCTGTGCACGGTACCGAGAGTGTTTCTGCTGACTGTCACCTTGCTTTCTGGTCTTTGTCTTGGATGCATCGCGCAGCGTGGGTTCGATACATCACGCAGCACGGCGAGTACGACTTGCGCACGCAGAGCGAGAAGCCCTCGGCGAGACTCGCGCCCTTCTCGGCATAGCTTGCGCCACTCGCGCTTCACGCACCCTGGCATCACGCTTGCGAATCATACCTTCAACAGTGCCATCACGAGAACCGAATTCGGAAGATTACAGAGGCACTTGGATACAATACGGACCGAGGAGTCGGGGGGGGGGGGGGGGGTTCAGAGGGTGGGGGCATCGAGGTCGATGTCCTGGAGGTCGCCTGCGCCGCGGAAGGACTCGAGGATGTTGGCCTGGTCGTTGAGGATGTGCCGGTCGGTCTGGATGCCGATCTGGGCGAGCTTCCTCCAGCGCTGGAAGTCGTCCGGGTTGCGCTTGTCGCCGTGCGCCTGCTCCGCACACTCCCAGTGGCCCTTGGAGAAGTTGAGCATGGTGGTGATCTTGCGGTTCTTGATGTCGTAGACTAGCGAGCACGTTGTTCCCGTCTCTGTGATGCGGTGCAAAGTCAGGCAACAGACGGTGAGCCCCAGTTCGGGCGAAGTGGGCGAAGGGGAGGGGAGGGGAGGTGGGGGGATGCGTACCTTCGAGCCAGTTGCATTGCCAAAGCTCGCCAGGGCGGATGCACTGGTAGTCTGCAGTCTGGTAGTTGAGGCGACCTGCCATGGGTCTGTTACACGTCATCAGTGGGCGTTTGGTTAGAGCTGCGGTGAAGAGGAGGAGGGGGAGGGTGGGATTCGTAGCTTACCCTCCGTGGATGGCGTAGACGATGCGGTTTTCGGAGCGGAACCACATTTCGTAGCGCCACTTCTCCGGAGCGCCCGTCTCGGGGTTCTCGGCATCGTAGTCGTACAAAAGGTGCAGGTTGTCGATGTCGTTCTTGAAGGCTTCGCGCACAGCGGCGTCGTTGCGAGGCCAGATCATCTTGAGCGAGGAGCGATGTGGATTCGAGAGGGAAAGTATCTGCGGTTGGAATGTGGACTGAACAGTTTACGGCGGCTGACGAACGTCGTCGCTTTATACGTCTCGCAATCTCATGTCGTGGCGTGCGGAACACACGGGGTCGGTGGAAGCCGAGGACGGGATCCGGCGGATTCGACGCTTCGCAGAGTTTGATGACCCTGCATCAGGCCTGGGTATGCGAGCGTGGCGGTTTAGGCTTGTCCAACTCATGCCGATAGCCAAACGATCGCAAGAAGCACGAGCACCTTTACGTCATGCTGCACGCCCACTCACACTCAAACTCCACTTGGCCGTCCCAGCGCGTCCGACACGTACGAGTTGGCCTGCTCGAGAGGTCCAACGGACGGATCGTTCGTGCGAGAAATGCATGGCCTCCGTCACCAACCCACCAACGTGGGCATACGCAATGCCATTGTTCTGACAGCATGCATTCTGACGGCCGTTTCGGCATGCGAACTCCATCTGTTCGTTTGGCAAGACAGATCGCTTGCGTCGGGTCGGTGGGCTTCGAGCCGGAGATTAGCTGCCCGATCGGACGAGGGGATCCTTGTGTGGCAGCCCGATCTGAGATGGGGATTTCTCCACAAGCGACTCGTCAGGAAGGAGCGCAGAAAAGATAGCCGGGCTGCAGCGGTGCGTGACTCCAGCCGCGAGCTTTCAGCACACGACTCAGCTGTCACCTTCTACCCGACTCAACCACCACCACCACCACCACCACCACCACGACCGACAAGCGTACCAGAACCGATCACCTATACCACGGCGCAGCTCAGCCAAGATCGCAACCAAATGAGCGGCGCAGGGCCCTCGGTCTCGCCTTCGGCGTCGCACCTGGGAGCGGATCCCAAGATCGTGCGGCGACTCTCGCAGGTCTCGCACGTCATCCTCGTGCTCTCGGGCAAGGGCGGAGTGGGCAAGTCGTCGGTGTCCGCGCAGCTTGCGCTCTCGCTCTCCTCGTCGCCCGTCCCCGGGAGCGATCGTTTGGCCAAGGTCGGGATCCTGGATGTGGATCTGACGGGGCCCTCGATCCCGCGCATGCTCGGCTTGGACGGCGCGACGGTCAAGCAGAGCACGGACGGATGGGTTCCCGTCTACACGGATGCCTCGCAGCAGCTGGCTGTCATGTCGGTGGGATTCCTGCTACGCTCGCGCAACGACTCGGTCGTCTGGAGAGGCCCCAAGAAGAACGCCATGATCAAGCAGTTCCTCGGCGACGTCCGGTGGGGCCAGCTCGACTACCTCATCATCGACACGCCTCCAGGCACCTCGGACGAACACATCTCGATCCTCGAGTATCTGCGTACCTTCCAACCTGCTGCTGTGATGGTGACTACGCCACAGGCTGTCAGTCTGGCCGATAACCTGCGCAGCCTCGACTTTTGCCGCAAGACCCAACTGCCCGTGCTCGGACTGATCGAGAACATGTCGGGCTACATCTGCCCGCACTGCAAGGACTGCACCAACGTCTGGGGTAAGGGTGGTGGAGAGGCTCTGGCCAAGCGCGAGGGGATCCACTTTTTGGGTCGGATCCCGATCGATCCAGGTCTCGTGCGCGTGCTCGACGACGCAAAGGAAGACGCACAGCAACAGCTCCAGCACCAACTCGTCTCGACCTCGCTCGACGACACGCCCACCACAGCCGCGACAGCTACCGCGATCGACCAGCCGCTCGACACGTCCGAGGTCAAGCAGGATGCATCCTCGCTTACGCCCGCAGGCACGCTCCTCTCCCGATCCACAATACACAGATACAAGGACAGCCTCTCGTTTCCCATCTTCCAGCACATCACCGACCAGATCCGCGACAAGGCCTCCGCTCACAAAGCCGTCTCCCCCGCATGAGGTCACATCGGTCACGCGCAATCCAGGCTTCCAAACACACAATGGCATCTCTCAAGCTGACCAAGTTCAAGCGTGCGACTTTTCATGACGAGAAGCAGTGAGACTGGGATGCGAGCATGCGCTGCAGCGTAGCCAGCGACAAAGAATGAGCGCATTGCGATGCGGAATACTGGTACAGATGCGTGCGGACCAAACAAGTGACGTTTGCCAAAAAGGTGTGTGGAAAAGGGGGCATGCTTTGGTGGTGGTGAGGGGGGATGATCTCTCGCTCTGGCCCACTGGTGGGTGTGGAGCGGCAGAGGGAGGATCGATTTTTGGGGGGTAAGCGAATGCAAGAAAGACGTGAAAGCAAAGAGGAGGGGTGAGGGATGCGATTGTCCGTTTTCAAGTCTGGGATGAATGCCCAAAAACCGATATCGGTGGTGGGCGATTTATCCGGAGATGGAGGTGGCGCGCGAGGGGATGAGTACGGCAGTCTGGGGTGGTGTGCCGTGATCGCTACCGTCCGAGTCGAGGAGGGCGCTGACGGACGAGTTGCGGCTGGTGGCACTGGGTGCGCCGACGACGGCGAGCTTCGAGGCGTTTGGCGAGAGCGAGTCGGGAGTGGGGGATCGGCTGACTGATCTCGGGCTTGCCCATGGTTGACTGGTCTGCGGATGCGCGGCGAAGCCCGGCGCGTTGAGCGGCTGCAACGGATTGCCCGTCATGGCGCTAAACGAGCCGATGCGGCTGGTAGCCGTGCTCTCGAGGTAGCTGTGCTCGGCCGAGCTGCTGCTCACCTCGTAGCCCGAAAGCGTCGAGTCCCTCCGACTCGCAGCCTGCAGTGGATGCTGATACGACTCGCGCCGCGTCCACCTCTGCGCATATGCCGGGTCGACCGGCTGCGGATGCATGGCGATCTCGTGCTGGCGTCCACCGCTGCGTGTGCGGAACAGATCGGCACCCTTGCCGATCGAGCTGGTGCGGTTGAGATGACGCGTGCCGAAGCTCAGCCGTGGGTTGCCGCCGTTGCGCGCGGTGGCCAGATCGTTGGTGGCGGTGATGGGATATTTGGCACGCTCCGACATGGTCTCCTTGGCGTTGAGGTGGAACGACGACGAGCCGCTGCTCGAGTCGTTGAGGTTGAGCAGCGGCACCTGGAAGCCGCTCAGGCTCGATGCGACCGATCGGTCGAGGTTCTTGCGCGCCTCCGAGGGCGAAAACGAGGTGCCGCGGTACGAGCGCTTTCGCGAGATCGACGAAGCCGAATCGGCGGGTGTCAGACTGCCGCGCGAGTTGCGTCCGACCTTTCGTGGAGGCTTGTTGGGCGGATAGCGTCGGACGTGCGGTTGTGTTGGTGTGCTGGCGCCGGCTACGGGGCTTCCACCGGGACTGCCGCGAGGGCTGACGGCGCCTCGGATGCGGAGGTCCTGGCGGGCACGCTCGCGCTCTTCGAGCACGATGCGCGACGACCTCGACATGCACGAGGGCACCAGGATGCGCAGCAACGCCACGACCAGGGCGACCACCGCGGCACCCAGCCCGCCGAAGACGAGCAGGAGCGGCGAGAGAGGCACGGTGGTGTTGCCGAGCGGCACGTAGTTGTCTCCCTTCATGATGGCTCTGCGTTGCAAAGAGGCAGCGGCGTCGGAGGCGAAGACGGATGGACCATCGCGTACAGGCAATGCAGCCACGCAAGCTGCGCCGACCAAGAGCCAATTGGCCGCGCGGCGGGCTTGTGTTGATGCTGCCATATTTATCGACGCTGAGGAGAGGTGGGAGAAAGGGCGCATGTCCAGAAAGACGAAGAGGCGGACGAGAGGGTTGCGGCTGGTTCGAGTAGATGCAGCTTGCTCAGGTCGATGAACCCTTGGAAAGGAACTCGTATCGCCAGTGGAGGGCAGTGGCGGGCAGTGGCGGGCAGTGGCGGGCAGGGATGCTGGCTACGAGGCTGCGATCATAAATTCGGACGTGAGGATCGTGGTGCAAAGGAGTGGTGTGCACGGATGGTGGCTGCTTCCGATGGCGTGGTTGGAAGCAGTGGGTGCAGGGTGTGTGGAGACTGCGGCGGCCGAGATGGAGCAAGGAAGCGGTGGCGAGTGGGTGGAGCGGGTGGGACGGTGGGCGGGTGGAAGGGTTGAGAGGTTTGACCGCCGGCGGAAAGGTGCAGAATGAAATGAAGCCGAGCGACTGAGAGCGTGAGAGAATCGTAGGATGTGGTGAGGAGGCTGCACTGCCACTGGTTGAGCGCCAGGCGCTTTGCAGGGGATCGATGAGGCGATACGATTGTCGCCGACTCGAAGAGATGGGTCGGCGGTGGGGTGAATGCGCAGTCGACTGGCAACAAGCTCAAGCGCAAAAAGCGTGGCGGTAGATTGCGGGAGTGCGCTGCGGGACAGCGCTGCGGGACGGCGATAGCTGAGCCAGAGTTGAGCTAGGGAATCGCAAACGGGACGATCTCTGACGCAAGCTGTTCGGACGGAGGTACGGATGAAGTTCCAAGTCAACAGCTGCGGGAAGCGTTGTCGAAGAGCGAGGTGGGAAAAGGTGTAGCGATGCGATGCGGCAGCGATCAGAGCTCGTTTCGTATCGTCCTCGGGCGTGGTGGGTGGATAAGATTGAGTTGGCGCGCTCAGGACCGGATTGAAGCGATGTGCAGAGGTGGTCAAATGCAAACAGGGTTGGTGGTGACGAAGCAAGTTGGGTTGGTCGGATGCGATCAACGGGTGATGAAGGGGAGGATGAAAAGATGCGCAGGGGAAGGAGAGAAGCGAGCGAGAAGGACCAAGGAGAGGGAGGGAGAGATGGAGCTCAGGCGGAGAAGGGTGACGTTGAGCTGGGAGGAAGCGGTCAGGGTCAGATGGAGAGAGCATCAGGTTGCTGTCGGAGGGCGGGAGAGCGCCAATAAGCCCCAACGTGAGCGTAACCATGAGGTAAGTTTGGAGCAAGCATCGCAGCGCAGCGCAGCGCAAGAGGCGCATGCACTGCAGTGTGCATGAGTGTGCAGCTCAGATGCTGAAGCGGGGGAGCATCGCGAGCGAGAGCGAGATGCAGCTGCCAGAGCAAAGCGTGGTCAGAGTGGGCGGCGGTGCGTTGCCAAGGGTTTGTTGCGGCGACTAAGGGAGCTCAGCAGGCAACAGCAGGCAACAGCAGGCAAAGTGAGCCGAATCGACGGTTGACAAGGATGAGTCGGCTTCCGATCCGTGCCATCAGCGAGATTGCAGAGCGCGGCAGAGTGCGGCCCAGGCGACATGCACGGCATGCACGGCATGCACGGCATACGTGGGTGGAGTCGGCGCGGTTTGGGTGCATGCATGCATTTGGGTTCATGCATTTGGGTTCATGCCTCTGAATGCCTCGCTCTCTCTCTCTCTTCCCGGGGGGTCGATGACATCCATCGGCATCGGCCGGAGACGCTAACGGTGCCACTGCGCTCGGAATGCTGCTGCGTCGACGCAGGCGATGCGGTGCGGTGCGGTGCCGAGCGTTGCGTTGCGATGCGATGCGACCGGAACAAGATCCGAAGGGCGCCTCGGCGCAACTCGATGACTGGCTCGATGCAGGCGAGCGCGAGCCGCCATGGCCGACAGGCTGCGTCGCTCGCCATGGATCGGACGAGCCGTGTCAGTCGGTCAGTCGGTCGGTTGGATGGATCGACAGAGCGCGCAAGGGGCGATGTGCAGAAGCCCGGACCAAAATCATCGTGCCGCGGAAGGTTTCTTTTTCGCCTCGCCCCCCCCCCCCTCTTTGGAAAATAAATTTCCTGAGTTTGAATTTGGCTGGCGTCCGGCCACCTCATCATGCGTGGCCGTTGCGTAGCTGACTCGCAGCGCAGACATGGTTGAAAACCGACGCTGCCTCAACCGAGCCAGTCGACTGACAGATCCATGCGAAACCACAAATTGTTTAGCCGAATCGCGTGCATCGCGATGACGGCGCCCGCACACTGTCACACGAACCGCACACCTTGATCAACTCGCGTCCCTCCGCTTTCGACATTGAGGCTGGAAAGCGTCTGCAGTGAAGCCTTGGCCTTGCGTGCACGCGTGCTGCTGTCGAGGATCGGGCAATCTTGCGTCGCAAGCCAAGCCAAGCCAAGCCAAGCCATAATGCTACAGTATCTGCTATCGCAGCAGGTTGAGGCACCCGTCGGGCGGTGGCACGCCACTCTTGATGCAGCCGCAGCTCGGCTTTGCAGCCTCTTGGTTCGGGCGCATCGCGTTCTGCGTCTTGGCACTCGCCCTTCGTGGACGCCTAGCCGCCTTGGCACATCCGTCGGCGTAGGCGGCCTTGGTCTCTTGGCCGACAGCGACCGGGTGCTCTCGTGCATGCTCGTGTCCACCGGGGCTTGGCGCCGCTTGCTGAACCCTAGCCTCGCCTCCGATAGGGGGGTCGATGGCAACATCGGTTGCTGTTCTCTTCCAAAAATCGTTTGCAATTTCTTTCTTCGGGTCTCTTTTTCGCTCCTTTTTTTTCGGGGGCTGTTCAGATCACCGCGATCTGTGTGAGCGTCAACTGTTCCGCCCCGCGCGCAGATCGTAGCGCCGTTTACCGAACAAATCCCTTGCCAACCGAGCACAGCTTCAGAGTCAGGGCCGTGCGGGCCGACCGAGGGGATTGCGCCGATTGCGATCCGCTTTGGGTTTCGCCTGCACCGCCGCCTGATTGTTTCCAAAAAAAAACCCCCCTTTGGTCGAGCTCTCATGCCTATAGCGGGCAAAGTAGCGACCGAGGCCCGGCCCTGTGCTAAACCACAGTAAACGCGTCATGAATCGCTGTCAGCACAATCTTGCCTCGCCCGAGTCGCGTCCTCGTAGCTCGCAAAAGTGTCTCGCTCCAATGCACCATCACCGCATCGTGCCTCTCAGGGTGCCATGATCGCGTGGTCGCCCCCATGCGCGCTTGCCCCACTCTCACCCTTTGGCCATGTGCTTGTGTGCTTCCGTGCTTCTGTGACCCGGGCCGTTGTTCGTCTGTCCCCACTTGCCGGATCTGATGGACAGCGTGCCACTCGAGGGGAAACCTCCGTATCGGTGCGATCCCTTCCGAACTCATGCGTGACCTCACCAGTTTGGCACCGATGCCGCACTTGCCGTCGCGGCGTCCATCCACGGGACGCGGCCAGAGACGTCGAGATCGGACTTTGAATCTGCAGCGCGAGCCACAGCCTCGAAGCTTGCCGTTGCTCTTTTGCCTTGGTCGACTCCGCCTCCGCCTGGATCTGCGATGGATCTCTCCCAGCTTGCGCCTCGCCTCGATATGGCCGTGATCGGATGGCAATGCCTACCACGCGGCTTGGGCGAGTGCACCGCGTGGTCAACCTCTCTCCTTTCGCGCGCTCTTACCAAGTTCCGTCCCCTAGGCAGCACCAAGGTCGTCGGGCAAACGACGATGAGCTCCGCAAGGACTCACTGCTCACGTCAACCGGAGATTGCCATTGGTTCACTGTGAGGAGCGAGCGCGCCTGGTTCGAGGACCTCTTAGCCGGCGGCATTGTTTTGAGCCAGCGCGACGGACGGCCACACGGGTTTCATGCAGCTGCCGTCTGGATGCGAAAAGAAAAATACCGCCGGTCGGAGTGTGCGTCCCAACGCGCTCCCTCTGCTCGCCTCGATGCATCCATCAAACCGAATCTGGCCTAGTCGTCCTTGACCGGCACCCATCTGCGGCCACGGTCAAGTCGAAAAGGCTGCAGGATTCGGGTGTACTGTAGACCTTCATCCAGCTGAAAAGAATATCTGCTGAAGAAAACGTCTGTCCGGCATGCTGCGTGCGTGGACTTCAACTCCGCATCTAGACTCTTTCCCCCCCGAACCCACCATGGTCGCGAAGCTCCAGACCTCCGGAACTCTCGAAACAGCTCCAATCGAAGCGAAGACAAGGGCGCGGTCAGGCGATGGTGAACCACGTGCAGGCATGTGCCGCCGGCCCCGCTTGAACCAGAATAGGGGGGCTTCCACGCACACGTCCACAGCATCATGTGTCACCAACACGCTCAGAGCGGTCCGTACCCGAGCATGCCCCTCGCCGTGATGAGATAGGAGCCACAGCGCCCTGCAAACCCCCGCCCCCTGACGCTCGACCCCTTTGCGGCGTTTGACCGGCTCGTGCGGAATGAGACGCTGCGCATCGACAGGTGGGCTTCTCCATGTGCGCATGGCACCGCGGCGCGCTTTGCCATTGGGTCGGTTCAGATCAAAGGCGCCGAGCGATCGCAAAGCAACACAGAGCTTGTTGTTCTACGCTTGCTCTCATTGCGCTCAGACCTTCTCAAGTCGCGGTGTCCTGGAGTCGCAGAGGCGCGCAGTGAATATTCTGTTAGACACGCGGTCTAACAAACTGGAGCCAAACCCACCTTGCCCTGGCATTTGTGCACTGCAAGAGACAAGAAGAGGGCAGCAGAGTGTGGAGGTGTTGGCCCTGATTTTGAGGTCAACGCGCCTCCACTCAACGCGCCGAGGGTCGCGAATTCCTGTTGAGCGCAGTTTTCGGTGGCAGCTTCGACCTCCTCGATCGGATTCTGCTCAGCGCCAGCGCTCACACCTGTGCTTTGCTCCTCCATCACACTTGGAGCGCCCTTGGTGGCGGCGGCGGGCACAAGCACACACGATGAGCGTACTGCTAGAGACGTCGGTCGGCGACATTGTGATCGACCTGCACACCGAGGCGGCGCCGCGCTCGTGCACCAACTTCCTCAAGCTCTGCTCCAAGCACTTCTACAAGCTCAATGCCTTCTTCCGCGTCGAGAAGGACTTCCTCGCTCAGACGGGCGATCCCACCAACACGGGCAGAGGCGGCGCCTCGATCTGGTCGCAGCTGCCCTCCTCCTCGCACGACCGACTCGATGGCGACCTCTTCCGTCCCGACACGCCCGCGACGCTCAAGCACACCAGCAAGGGCACCGTCTCGTTCGCTTGCGTGCAGAGCAAGGACGACACGGAGCAGGAGCGCAGCACGCTGCTCGCAGGATCGCAATTCTTCATCACGCTCAAGGACGAGATCGACTACCTCGATGGCAAGCATGCGCCCTTCGGAGCCGTGGTCGAGGGACACGAGCCCGGTGGCACGCTCGACAAGATCAACGCCGCCTTCACCGACGACCTCAAGCGGCCGCTCAAGGACATCCGCATCCGCCACGTCGTGGTGCTCGAAGACCCGTTCCCAGATCCACACGGGTTCGAGCCTCCTTCGCGCTCGCCCTCGCCCACGCCGTCCCAGCTGAATGCGCTGCGGCTGGCCGACGACGAGGATCTGAGCGAAGAGCGCGCCGACGCCGACAAGGAGGAGCAGCGACGCAACGCCGACACCAACGCCGCCGCACTCACGCTCGAAATGGTCGGCGATCTGCCCTTTGCCGAGATCCGTCCGCCCGAAAACATCCTCTTTGTCTGCAAGCTCAACCCGGTCACCCGCAGCGACGATCTCGAACTCATCTTTTCGCGCTTCGGCACCATCCTCTCGTGCGAGGTCATCAAGGACAAGAAGACCGGCGACTCGCTCCAGTACGCCTTTATCGAGTTCGACAAGAAGGACGACGCAGAGCGCGCCTACTTCAAGATGCAGAACGTCCTCGTCGACGACCGCAGGATCTGGGTCGACTTTTCCCAGAGCGTCAGCCGGCTCCACGGCGACTGGGTCAAGGGCCGCAATGGAGGCAGAGAAGCGCCACGCGGACTCTACAAGTGGGGCGAGGGCTCTGGTAGGAACGGATCGCATGCAGCGGCTCGCACCGACTCGTACCGACCCCGCGACCGCAGTGGGCGGGATGAGGTCTACAGGCGTCGCGACCGAGCACAAGATCGAGATGACCGGTCCCGCACGTCGGATCCGGTTCGACACGATCGCGATCGTAGGGATCGCTCGCCGCGCAGGGATGACGACAGGGAGCGCGATCACAGAAGATCGAGACGGAGGGAGGACGAAGATCGATCACGCAGAGATTCACGTCGCGACGCCAGGGACACACACGATCGCAGCGCGAGGGCTCGAGACGATCAAGACCGCAGGCACCGCGACTCGACTTCCCGCCGCGAACACACATCCGGTCGTCCGGATCGCTCTGAGCGCGACCGTGATCGTGAGCGTGAGCGTGATCGCACGGGCGGCAGTAGTCGAAGACATCGGGGCGAAGATAGAAATCGCAGCGACGATTCGCGTTCGCAGCATCGAGGAGAGTCTCGGCGGCACTAGCGTCGTTGAAAGTCCAGCGTTGGGCCCGCTGCAATCTGGGATCGGCCATTTGTCCCAGCCCATTGTGGCAACATTGCAAGCAGACAAGCCCAGGAGCGATTGTGTATCTAGGTGTCTCGTTGAAGGTTGTTGCGTGCACGGGTCCCCGACGAACATGGCCCTAGTGCGAGTATCCGATTTTGAGTTGAAGTGGAAGATCCGCGTTCCGTCTGTGCGCAGTGCATTTTGTGCGGTTCTCGGGAATGGCACACGTGTGTCGGACAACTGGAAACAGCCTTCTTCAATCACGGCTCGCGCTTCTTCTCACACGATCCCACCTTCTCATCACCACTCACCTTCCGACCTCGTCTGCACCACACCTTGGCCGACTTTGTGGGTCGCGATGCGATTCTTGCCGACATGAGTGCATCCCCCCACACCAGGTCGGGCGCGCTGGCGCCCTCGCCCACGGCGGCCTTCTTTCCCGGCTCGTCGCGGCGCAGCAGCGTCTACGCCGCCAACGCTGCGGCCGAGGACGACGATGCGCTCGAAGAGATCCGCAGATACGAGTCCTTCTCCACCGTAGACTGGGTCGTCGACAGCACGCGCGAACGCAACCGCATCGCCCGCGAACGCCTCGCCGCCTCCGCCCACTTTGTCCCGTCGTCCAGCGCACATCTCGCCAACGGCTCCACCGGCGCCGACGCCGCTTGGGGCCACGTCGGCTTTGGCAGAGCCGGCATTCCGCCCAGATGGTGGTCGCGTGGACCATGGGGCAGGAGGGCCTGGCTCGTCTGGGGCATCGTCAAGAGCGCGCTCGCCGCCTTTACCGATAGCGGCGTGATCGTGCTCGTCGGCATCCTCATCGGCCTCAACATGGGCGTCATCAGCTTGGCCACGGAATGGGCCTCCGACCTCAAGCAGGGATACTGCAGCTCAGGCTGGTGGCTCAACCAGAAGTTCTGCTGCTGGGAAATGATGGATTCTGCAGGCCCAGGCGGTGCACCGCTACCTGCAGCCGCCAAGGCGCTCGCAACCACCACCGTCACAGTCACCGCATCCGCGGCATCTTCGACTGCAAGTGGGACGGCGGCTCTGCTCTCGTCGACTGCTCCAGCGGCTGTGGCGAGTCGAGCGGCGGCTAGGGCAATCGCGCACGAAGCCTACAACCTGACAATACGCGCCTTGCCCGATCATGAATTGTGGTCGAGGGCTGCGCAGAACGTCTTTCACGATGGCCTTGGCGGAGCAATGCGACTGGCAGCACGTGCGGAGGGATCGGCCGCGGCAGGTGCGGGCGACTTCAGCGAGACGTGCACCGACTGGGTGCCTTGGTCGCACTGGACGTTCCCGGCGTGGATCATCTACATGCTCTTTGCTGGCCTGCTCTCGTTCGTGTGCGCGCACCTCGTCAGGTCGTTTGCGCCCTACGCAGCCGGCAGCGGCATCTCGGAGATCAAGTGCATCTTGGCCGGCTTCGTGATCAACGGCTATCTCGGCTTCTGGACGCTGGCCATCAAGAGCCTCACCTTGCCGCTGGCCATCGCGTCCGGGCTCAGCGTAGGCAAGGAAGGGCCGGCGGTGCACGTGGCCTGCTGCATCGGCAACGTGGTCGCCAGCTTCTTCCGCTCCTTCAACCGTAGCCAGGCCAAGATGCGCGAGCTGCTGACCGCGGCGTCGGCGGCGGGCGTCGCCGTGGCCTTCGGCTCGCCCGTCGGCGGCGTGCTCTTCTCGCTCGAGGAGATGGCGTACAACTTTCCAGCGTCGACCATGTGGCGCTCGTTCCTGTGCGCGCTCGCGGCCACTGTGACGCTCTCGTTCATGAACCCTTTCCGCACGGGCAAGCTGGTGCTCTTCCAGGTCTCGTACGACCGCGACTGGCACTACTTTGAGATCTTGTTCTACCTCATCATCGGCGTCTTTGGCGGGCTGTACGGCGCGTTTGTCATCAAGTACAACCTCCAGGTGCAGTCGTTCCGCCGCAGCTACCTGGCCAAGCACGGCGTGAGCGAGGTGGTGGTGCTGGCGGTGCTGACGGCGTTCATCGGCTATGCCAACAAGTTTCTGCGCATCGACATGACCGAATCGCTCGAGATCCTCTTTCGCGAATGCGAGGGCGGCGGCGACTACGACAACCTCTGCCAGAGCTGGGCGCAGTGGAGGATGGTCAACTCGCTGCTGCTGGCGACGGTGCTGCGCACGGCGCTCGTCATCATCTCGTACGGCTGCAAGGTGCCGGCGGGCATCTTTGTACCGTCCATGGCGATCGGTGCTACGTTTGGCCGCATGGTCGGCATCCTCGTCAAGGCGCTCTACAACGCGTTTCCGCACTGGTCGCTCTTCTCGGCGTGCCAGCCCGACGTGCCGTGCATCACGCCGGGCACGTACGCCTTTCTCGGCGCCGCCGCCGCGCTCGCCGGCGTCACGCGCATCACGGTCGCCGTCGTCGTCGTCATCATGTTCGAACTCACCGGCGCACTCACCTACATCCTCCCGACCATGATCGTCGTCGGCATCACCAAGGGCGTTGCCGACTGGTTCTCGCGCGGCGGCATCGCCGAGCAGATGATCAAGTTCTCCGGCTATCCGTTCCTCGACAAGGACGACCACAGCTTCGGCGTACCCGTGGCGGATGTGATGCGGGCGGATCCGCAGGTGCTCTACGCTGACGGGATGCGGCTGGGTGAGCTCGAGCGCATGCTCGCCGACGGCACCTACAAGGGTCTTCCGCTGGTGCAGAGCAAGGGCGACGCCATGCTGCTCGGGTATGCGGGCAAGACCGAGCTGCGCTACGCGATCGCAAAGGCGAGGCGCGCGCGCGCGCTCCATGCGGACACCATGTGTCTGTTCAGCGTCGGGCCGTATGCCTCGCGCGGCTCGGCGCAGGGTGGAGGGCGGAGGACGCAGCAGCAGGATCTGCTCAATGTGGCCTCGCTGCCGACGACGGCGGCGGCGGACCAGGCGGTGCGCGAAGACATGCTCAGTCGGTTCAGCGGTGCGACGGCGTCGAGCAATGCGCTGGGTCTCGGCAGCAACGCGCCGCGCGGGTCGCAGCGTCGGCACGAATCCGAGTCGCTCATCGGGCAGGTGGATGGCGGGCAGGATGACGAGGACGATGCACCACCTACGTCGGGCTACGCGGCTGGGGACGAGGATGTGGCGGATGCCGAGTTGGGCGAGGCGGGAGCGGGGGTGGATGGCGAAGGGGATTCGGATGTGCTCGAGCTGGGTGGATGGATTGATCCGACGCCGCTCATCGTGCAGCCGGACATGGCGCTCGAGACGGTGATGGATCTGTTCAAGAACCTGGGACCGCGCGTGATCCTCGTGGTCGAGTACGGTCGGCTCTCGGGGCTGGTGACGGTCAAAGATGTGCTCAAGCGCATCGCGCAGCAGGAAAAGGCCGAGGCGGCGGCGCGCGCTCGGCGGCGCTGCCGCACGCGCACTCTGCGCATGCCGAGAGCTTTGGCGGTGGCGAGCTCGAGGTGCTGCTCAAGGAGGCGTACGAGTGGGCGCAGCAGCGCTGGGCGACGGTCGCTCCGCATCTCGACCGCATCGGCGCTAGGCTCGGTCTCAACTCGAGCCGTCCTCCACCGCGCAGACCCGCGGGCGCGTATGCGCACCTCAGCTCCGAGTCAGGGTACGACTCGACGCCCGAGCCCGAATCCGAGTCGGTCCCTCTCCAGAGCCCGCCGTCCGGCAATCAACGTCACAAACCACACGAGGACCAGCACTCGTTTGTCCTCGGTGACGCCGACGAGTGACACTGTCCCGTGCACAGCCATACGCGCGCGCACGTCGAGTGCGAGAGAACAATCACGTTGCACGACACAAAAACAACTCGACTGTGCGAACTGTGCCAAGGGTGGTGGTGTGAGATCGACCCAAGGCTACGGACGGAAGAGACGTGCTTGGGTCGATATGCTGTCTGGCTCAGCGGAGCTTCTTGTCTTCGAAGAAGCCCTGTATTGAGAAGCGGAGAAGAAGGGTGAGTCTGAGGCGCTTTTGGACCAGGAAAAGGATCGAAGGGTGCGGTGCGGGGGCAACTTACGCGAAGGTGTCTTAGTTGCCAGACACAAGCGCCGAGGAGGGTGACGAGTTGGAGGGAGCTCCACCACATTGCTCTGGAGTTTGTGACTTCGGAGAGGTCTCTGAACTGGGCCTCTCTTTCTCGCTGGTACTGCTGTTCCTTCCTGATATCTCGGAGGAGAGCGTTGAGGTCACGGACACGCTGGGCGAGATCGCTGACGTGAGCCTTGTCCTTGTGCGTGTTGTCGGGTTTCGCATCGCCAATGACGATATCCAGGTGCATCCGCACTTGCACGGCGGCGCGTCCGTCGAACTTGG
Organism: Moesziomyces globuligerus; assembly: GCA_030849465.1. NCBI lineage: Eukaryota > Fungi > Basidiomycota > Ustilaginomycetes > Ustilaginales > Ustilaginaceae > Moesziomyces > Moesziomyces globuligerus. Next base: position 250,127 of record JARVLF010000012.1, read on the forward strand.
CGAGCATGCAGATGCGGTGGTCGCCGGCCTCGTGCGAGGTGAAGGCGAACTTGCCCTCGGGCGGGCCGCGCGACGAGGTGACGACGTGGTCGTCGCGCACCTCGCGCACGCTGATGTGGATGCCCATGTCGTCCTTGACCACGAAGCGCTGCAACGTCGTATCCCACTCTTCGGTCATGTAGTGACCCACGACGACCGTGTCGTTCGGAAGCTCCTCCAAGAAGCATTTCGGCGTCTCGGGCTCTAGGTAGAAGTACAGCGCCGCCGTGGACCGCACCGCCACCAGAAGCGTGATGAGCACCACGAGAATGTGTGTGCGACCCAGCATCTTTCAAGCCGCGAGCTGTAGGATGCGCGCCCGTGTGTGGCCCTGTTCGATGGACAAGTAGCAGCGATGGATCCTCGAGGCCAGGCGGTGTGCCAAGCTTCGGATGTCGGACGACCTGGCTCGCTCCTGCTGGTGCTCGAGACGTTGTGGCCACGCTGCTCCGACCGCTTCCTTGCTGTAGGAGTGGGAGCTACAATCGCCGCCGAGTGTGGTGTACGATTGAGTGAGAGGTAGCGCGTAGGCCAGTGCTGATGAGGATGGTGAGCGGTACGCCGTGATGGCACGGGCGTCGTGCGAGGGCGACGTGGAGCCGAACTGTGCGTCGCTCAGCCTGCACCTCTGCGCCGCGAAGAAGCACTCAAAGCCTGCAGCTAAGACATCCATCGCTGGCACTGCCCAGTCACGTGAATTATTAATAAAAGCCTTGGAAGAACTCTACGCGGGTCTAACATCCTGCCCGGTTTCGAATCGCGCTCTTGGCACATTTGCCTCCGAGTAGGCTTCAAGCCGCTTCGACACATCTCACGGATCAGCGTTGCCCAGCACATCCAAGCCACTGTGATGCATGCTGAGCAAAGTTAGCTTTCGGAGGCTGGAGCTCTGAACGCTGAGCCCGTTGCAGCCGAGTGGACGCTACAGACCACGCGACTCGATCGCATGCTCACAAGCGCGAGCTACAAACTAGCTCTCTAGCCAAGCGCAGCGAGTCGGACGCTGCGAAAGCACACAGTCGACACGGAATCACAAACCATCATCCAGTTGAGCTGGCGGGACAAGGGTCACTTCTACGCAAGTCTGGAGGCCTCTGCGACCAAGTCAGTGGACGCGGGGCTTGCTGCGGTAAGCCTCCTCGTGAGCGGGCTGACCCTTGAACATGGCGGCGAGCTTTGCGTACTCCTGGTCGTCGTCGACGTGGACAAAGTGCTCGAGCTGGTGGGGCGTTGCTGCGGCTGCCTCGTCCTTGCGCTTCTGCCTCTGGGCGTTTTCGATGCGCGCCTTGTCCTTGGAGGCGGTGTCGTAGTCGCCGGTGCGGATGCCGTGCGCGACCGTCTTCCACACCTTGCGGCTCTCCATGTCGCCCTGGCTGTCCACGTCGTCGACCGAGACCTCTTCGCGCTCGGTCGAGGCGTCCCAGAAGAGCTCGTTGGAGCCGCCCGAGATCGACTTGCCCTTGTACTTGCTCACGCCGGCCCACTCGCCCTCGATGGTGTAGAGCGCATTGCCGCCGGCGCCGATGGTCGCCTTGAACGAGTGCGCCTTGCCCGAAAAGTAGCCCTTGCCTGCGTAGTTGATGGTGGCGAGGAGGCCCGAGGTGGACTGGATGTGCGAGGCGCCGGTGAGCTCGACGTAGGGCGAGCCGTACCAGAGGCCCTCGATGAGGAGGTTGGGAAGCGTGATGAGGTAGAGCTCCTCGGTGGCGGCGTTGGGGAGCTTGAGACGGAGGACGGCGTGGCCGACCTGCTTGACCGAGATGGTGCGGCCGGAGAAGGAGGTCTTCTGGGCGCAGTGGCCCTCGAGCGTGACGCCTGCGGTCTTGTTCTGGATGTGGTAGGCGGTGACGGGAGGATGGTGCGAGACCTGCTCGGCGGTGAGCGTGGTCTCGCCGCGGCCGTTCTTGTCGGGCCACCTGCCGAGGAAGAGCTCGCCGAGAATGGGGTTGAGCGGCTTCTTTTCGGAGCCCATCGAGGTGTTGCGCGCGGTGAACTGGCCCTTGAGCGTGCCGATGAACCACTTGAGCACGAGGTTCATGCGCTCCACCTCGTCCTTGCCCTTTGCGATCTGGGCGAGCGTATCCGGGTGTTCGCCCCAGTAGGCGGGGAACTCGACGAGCGAGACGGGCGAGAGGATGAACGAGGGCGCGGTGAGCGACGAGAGATCACCCGAGAAGGTGGCGATCGACTTGAGGAACTGGCCCCAGCCCTGCTTCTGATCGCTGGGCACAGCAGCGCCGACCTCTTCTTCTCCCATTATGGACGGTTGAGTGCGGTGGTAGGGGGCGGAGACTGGTTCTAGTGGTGGTGATCGCAAGCCTCTAGCGTGCCGAGAACGGATGCAAGCCTGTTCGGGTGAGCGACACGATGATGGTGGTGGTGGTGGTGGTGAAGAGGAGGGATTGCAAAGCTTGGTGGTTAGCCGAGCGCGACTCGCAACGTGCGTGTCTGTGTGTTGGACGGCGGCTGCTGACTCTGTGTGGAGAACCGTGGATGCTTGAGCGCAGCCTCTCGGCGCGATGCCCGGGTGCGACAGGGGTCGGCTCCTGTGCTGCTCCACGTTTCGAGGTCACGCTTCGACTCGGCGCGAACCCACTCATCACCTGCCTCGCCTGCCTCGCCTGCCTCGCCTGCCGACCATTTTTGGTCCGATTCGCGAGTCGCAGCTCTCAAACGTCACGAGAGCGGCTTGGCTCGTGCCTAATCTCGTTGGATGGCCGGAAGGCACGCGCGGCTAAACTTGGTCGGTGTTAAATTGCAGATACCATCCGTTTCAACAGAGTCCGCTCACGAGCCTTGTGCTCAAGCGCACTTCTCCCACGGGCGCAGGCTCCATGTCGTCGATGAATGCAATGCAGTTGCGCGATTCGATTCTGAACGATTCCGGACGTGGACGGCAATCAAAGGAAATGACAGAGAGTGCGAGCTGGCGCATCGAATCAGGTCGAGATGATGGTAGCCTGGATCTCTGCGCGGCGGCATACTTCTCGGAAGAGTCTGCGCCACTCGAGTGGATCGCCCTTGCTCCTCTTCATGACGACGAGGCACTTTGCGGCGTCTGCGTCTGGCGATCCGGCGTCTGCGCTCGGCTCGGCTGCGACCAGATTCTCGACGCGCACCTCTCCGCGGAGCGGACACTTGCGTTTGTCCATGGTGGCGAGGCGGATGCGCGCGCCTCTGCTGCCGATGGCCATGCGCTTTCCTGCCGCGCGTGCCTCGTCGCTCGCCGCGCCTGCGGCGGACGTGTCGGTCTCGGGCTCGCCATCGACCATGAAGTTATACGCCTCCTCGAGCTCCTCCTGGTCGCCGATGGCGTCGGCGACGTTCTGGATCGCCAGGCTATCGAGCACGTCCATCACCAGCCCGACCATCGTCGACGCGGTGGCCGACGAGAAGAAGCGCGTCAGGTGCGGCGAGAAGCGCAGATGCGAGCTCGCAGCACCCACCATGTGCGTCAGCGCCTCGAACTGCGTAAAGTGGTTGAGCGCCTGCGTGAACTGCGAGGCGCCCGGCAGTCCCATCTCGGAGCCCGTGCCGCTCGTCGAAAAGTCGAGCCGCCGCGTCGAGATGTGCTGGCTCATCGCCAGACGCCGCGACATGTCGTCGCTCCCGGCAGCGATCGCCGGCATGGCCGTCGACGATGGAAGCGCCAACCCGGCCGCGCCGTCGCGCCAGCCGCGCGCCGACGACGAACCGGCAGCGAGGCCGAACGAGCTGTTCTGGATCGCCTCGGGCTGCGTCAGCGACACGTTCTCCGGCACCTGGGCGCGCTGGCCATCGGTGTGCAGGTCGAGCCGACGCGCAGCTGCTGCGCTCCCGGCGACCTCGAGGCTGATGTCGCCCGACACCGCGAGGCCCTGGAGCAGCTTCTCGGCGAGGTTGACCGGATCGTTGCACCTGCCCTTCTGCGTCATGAGGTCGTTCTGACGCTTGAACCAGCGATGCCGTCGGATGCCCTCAAACGTGATGCGCTTGTCCGGATTGGGATGCATCATCTTCTTGAGCAGCGAGAGCGCGTCGGTGGGGATCTTGGTCCAGGGGTCGTAGGCGAAGAGCTCGCCGGTGCGGTAGGCGTTGTATTCGGGCGAGCGTGATGTGGGCTCGTCCCAGGGCGTGCTACCTACGAGCATGGCGAAGAGGACCACGCCCGAGCTCCACACGTCGACGGGCTCGCCGCGGTACGGTTTGCCGTTCATCTCGGGTGCGATGTAGGGGAGCGAGCCGCACGCGCCGGTGAGCTCGCGCTCCTTGCCCTTGTACTTGTACACGGAGCACAGGCCAAAGTCGGCGATCTTGAGGTTGCCCTCGGCGTCGAGCAGCATGTTTTCGGGCTTGATGTCGCGGTGCGTGACGCCCTGCGAGTGCACGTACTCGAGACCGGCGAGGAGCTGCTGAAAGTAAAAGTGCGCGAGGTCCTCCTCGACGCCGTAGTCGGGCGCGATCTTGTCAAAGAGGTCGCCGCCGGCGCCGAGCTCGAGCACCATGTAGAGGCCCGGGACGTAGTTGTCCTGGATCGAGGGCGAGCTCAGCATGCGCTGGCGCTCCTTGTCGCGCGCCTTGATCGACTCCTGCGTCGTGGCGACCGCCTCGCCCATCAGGATGCCCTTTTCTTTACCGGCATTGCCGTTCTTGTCCACACCGCGCTCGACAGCACCCAGGAACTCGAGCACGTTGGGATGCTTGAGGATCGAATGCACCTGCACCTCCTTCTGCAGCGCGCGGCGGTCGATGGGATACTTGTTGGATCGGTTGGGTGCGTACGAGATCACCTTGATGGCGGCGACCGGATTCGATTTCGACGATGGGTTGACCGCACGGAAGACTTTGCTGAAGCCGCCACCGCCGATGAGCTGGACGATGCGGTAGTCGAGCACGGGTGGATACGACTGACCTGTGGACGAGGTGGGGATCGGCATGGTGAGTGATTCCTCGCTCCGGGGTTCCTGGGTTCTAGGGTTCCTGGGGCCAAAGGGTCAAGACGGGGAGAGCCTCTCAGGCCGGGAGGGGGAGGGGGAAAAGGATGGAGGTGGCGAAGAGGATGAGGCGACGCTCGATGGCCGGAGTGGAGGTCGTTGTGCAACCTGACGTGGCGTCGAGTCGAGTTGGGTGACGGCTCTGCGCAGCTAAAGCCATGCTGCTGCTTCTGCTGTTGCTGCTGCTGCGAGGTTCGATTTTTGGTGTTGGTCTCGAGTGGCCGAGCAGCGCGTGACCGACGCGTCGGGTAGAGTGCACTCGAGATGCATCGACTCAGCCAGCGCACGGCGCATCCATGTGTGAGCTTAGAATCGCACATCTTGCACTCAAAAATCGAGCCGCGCGGACCACCGTGCATGACCATCAAAGCGACCGTGGCTCCTCCACTTTGCTATCACACCTCGACATCCCTGCCTCTGGCCCATCCTCTCGAGCCCCGACCCCCCTCTTCTCGCACCCGCACGTCCCTTTCTACCACCATGGCGGCTGTCGCCTCTTTGCCACCAAGCCCGACGTCGGCGGGGCCGTCTTCGTCCACATCTCGGCTCGAGGCGCTGCTGCTCGTGGCGCGGTCGAGCAAACCACGCGGAGCGGCGGCGGCCAACCTGGTGCAGCAGGCCATCGCGATACCGGGCGTCTACTTCTTTGGCGAGCTGTTCGACATTGCCGGTGTCGCCGAACTTGCCTCTTCTGGTGACTCTGCCGGAAGTGCCGCCGAGGCGTCTGCGCAGCTGCGTGCGGCGTCGAACCTGTTGCATCTGTTTGCGTACGGGACGTACGGTGACTACGTGCAGCTCCGGCGTGCGGATGCTGTGGCCGAGCTCGGCGAGGACGAGGTGCGGAAGCTGCAGCAGCTGACCTTGCTATCGCTCGCACGCAATCAAAAGTCCCTGCGGTATGCCGAGTTGCACGCGGCGATGGGAGTGCCATCGGACGAGACACGGAGGTTGGAAGACCTCATCATCGAATCGATCTATGCTGGACTCATCGCTGGAAAACTCAACCAGCTCCATGCCAAGTTCGAAGTCCACCACGTTCAGGGTAGAGACCTCCCGCATCCCTCGCTTCGAAGCTCAACTTCGATGCTTCCATCGCTACGGGAACAAGGCTCGTCGCTCGAGAATGTGTTTACAGCATTGCAGGCTTGGCAGACAACCACCACCTCGGTCCTCGAAAGCCTACAGACTCGAATGGACGCCGTCAAATCCGGTGCAATCCAAGCCGAATCATCGCGTCAGCAACACCACCAGTCTTTGCTCAACAACCTCACTCAGGCTCAACACCAGCTAGAGGCTCAGCAGAAAAAGGCCAAGGCTCCCGCTAACGCTATGGACCTCGACGAACCAGACGCCGCACGCACGGGCGCCCGCAAGAAATCCGCCGCCTCCGCAGCCGCTAGAGGCAACAAACGCTCCCGTGCCTAACCTCTTGCTCCCTCCATCCTCGCATCTCTCGCAATCCCAATCGCACTCTTCCAATTCCCTCTCTCTTGCACGCGACCTGAGCCACCTTGACCCAAAGGTTCCTACATGAGCATAAAGCCACTGCATCAATCACCTCTGAACATAACACCATGAGATGAGAACGAGTCAAGCACATGTGACGGGACAGCTACCAGTCCGGTCCGGGCCGGGGGATCAGAAGGGAAGGATGGATTCGGAACCGTCGGACGGCTTGGCCTCAAAGGCCTCGGACGCCTTGGGGCAGTGTTCGTCGTTGGACGCATGATCGATCGCGTAGCAGAGGTAGAGCGTATCGGATCTGGCGAAAGCAAAATAGGTCGCAGCCAAGTCAGTATGCATTCGATAAAAAGCGACCGGAACGCTGGCGATGGAGACTTACGCGTTGCTCAGCACGTCTGCACACAGCCTGAGAGTCCAGTACGGCAGCAGAGCGCACAGGAGCCCGACGAGCGGCGCATCCGCGGGCACATGCAGCTGATGCGCCGAGAAGAGGAAGCCGACCAGCCCTGCGAGGAAGGAGAGCGCGATCGCCGTGAGGTCAAGCACAAGGTTGATCACCAGACCCTCCATGACGCCCTGCACGCCGCGTCGGCTGACGAGCTGCGCACTCTTCTTGGCCGCCGTCCAGAAACCGTCTCCGGTCACGCCCACGTAGACAAGCGCCAGGTCGCTGTACGCCTGCAACACGGCTCCGAGCCCGGCCAGCACACCCACGACGTGCGTGAGCGGCTGAAGCAGCCGCGGCACCCTCCGATGCGTCGTCGCCTCGGAAACGCGGCGTGCAGTCTCGGCGACCAACATCAGCGTCCGGATGACCGCCAGCGCCAAAGCCGACATGCAGATCGAGCCGAGAGCCGGACCCGTGGCCCTGGCGAAGCTCACGCGCACCACCTCGGTCGGATCCGGCGCTGCGTCTCGCCTCGTCGCGCCGTGCGCAGCCTGCTGAGGATACGATCCTGGCGCGCCCGGCATCTCGTCGTAGATCGAGTCGTCGTGCCCGGCATAAGCGATCTTGTTGATGCTGTCTTCATCCGCGCGGCGCTCGTCGAACGCCGCTGCAGGCGCCGAGGGTGTCTGGGACTCGCCGTGATCCGCCGGTCCAGCTGAGCCCGCCGCGCCCGAAGCGGCGTGAGATGGCCCTGTGGTCGGTGCGTTGTCCCCGATACGATGGAAGTACCAGTGACTGACGACGCCAGCCACGGTGACGCGTTGTACGCCGCGCAGCACTGCCCAGGTCCAGAGCCAAGCGCACAGGGTTGCCCAAGCGAGCCAGGCCGCTCTGGTATCGGTGTGCCATTCCATCGAGTCGCCCTTGGGCCGCCCGAAGTGGCCGACGAGAAAGAGCCGGGTGAAGAGAAAGAGGAAAGGGATGGTGGCGAGCGCAAACACGCCGAGAGAAGCGAGCGCAAGTACGAGCAGCGCCGGATGCATCAAGACGACGGTGCAGGAAAGCTCGAGCACGGCGATGGATCGTGAGAGCGCCTTGCGACGCTGCCAGACCATACGTGCAAAGAGGACGGCAAGCGCCAGAGGGAAGATGGAGATGATGCGAAGGCCCGTGGTGCTCCATCCGCCACCCGACCATGCTTCGTCGTCGTATACAAAGCTGCCGGCAAAGGCCCAGAGCCATCCGAGGCCGAGCACGATGGGCACACCCATGAGGCCGGCGCGTAAGACCTTGGCGCCGCCGAATCGGCTGAGGTTGCGGAGGAGGAGGAGGTTGCCGACGCCTGCAGCGAACGAGAGCACGGTGAGGAGGATCAAGATGGGCAGCGAGCGCGTGATGGTGTAGTACGATGACGGACGTGTCTGGGGCGACTTGGGCTGGGTGGGTGTGCGAACGCCCCAGCTGAGGTATGCACCAATCAAGATGACGGCGCCGATGGCGGCAGCAAAGGTGGCGATGGCGGTTTTGTCGCGGTACTTGCCGAAAGCGAGACGGTTAGCCCAAGGTCCCCAACCGGACCTAGCCGGAGGCGAGGGATAAAGGTGGATCTCATCGACAATGTCTTCATCGCGATCACGCGAGCTGCCGGGTCGATCATCGCGGCGAGAGCGGTGGTGGCGCGAGGAGGAGTGTGCACGACGCGCAGGGTCGTGGTGAAGAGAAGCTTCCGAGTCCGAATCGGAAGCTCTCCTGATGCCGATTCGCAGTGGACGCGCATCTCCCGAGCCGGAGGGAAGGAGAGGTTCTCGAAGGGTGGAAGTCATCTGACGGGCGCGGTTGCGCGATGTGCGACGGCTGCGCTGCGGGCGGCGTCGCTCGCCCTCGGTGTCATACTCCGAGTCAGTTACGGAGGAGGCGGAGACGGAGCCGGATCTGGAGCGGGAGAGGTCGGAGCGATCGTCGTCGTGCTCGTCGCGCTCATCGTAGATGCTGTAGAGTCCATCGGGGCGGTCGCGGTGGGAGCGGACAGGCTTGGAATGCGGCTTGGAGGCGTAGAGGGAAGATCCTTCCAGACCGTTTGGATCGTGCCTGCGCGTGTGGGAGTCATAGATGCTAGAGGCGAAGGGGTCGTGTCGGCTGTCTCGGCCGGTGTGCGAGGCGGCCAGCGGGGCGGTGCGAGAGGCATCTGGGTCGATGGTGGAGCCGTGTGCGAGCCATCCGCGTGCCTTTGCTGCCTCGCGACGGTGCTGTTGAGCGGCTGCGGGGGCGCGGGAAGACTGCAGGGCAGAGCGACTGTCGGCTGTGGTGGTAGCGCGGCGTGGGTCCTTTGTGCTGGACGTGCTGTGATGACTGGCTGCATCGTCGAGGTCGCCTTCTGCCAGGAAAGGATCCTGAGCATCGGAGGGGAGGGCGGCAGTACGTGAAGTCACGGGACGCTGAACGGGGATGCTGCGATGGTTGTCGGACGCCTCGAGACTGTCGTCGAGGTCGTGCGAGCGCGCAGAGTTGGCGAGACGAGAAGCTAGGCCGGGCATGCGGCGATCGTCGCGCCAGAGGTCGACGTCGTCCTCGTCGTCGATCTCGCGGATGAGCGAGTCGCGGATGGCGTGGCCAGTGTGGATGCCCGTAGGCCTGCCTCTTGCGGTACCGAGGAAGGAGGCGGGACCGAAACGGCTTGCGCCTGTGAGGCTGTGGAGGATGCCGCTCTGGGCGCCGCCAGGTCTGGAGTGGGCGGGCGGAGTGGGGAGGCCATCGGAGCTGGAGAGACTGTATTCGGGGCCGTATGGAATGTTGCGGTTGTTGGGATGAGAGAAGGGAGCGGCGGAGACGGAAGCGTGGCTGTAGAAGAGAGGGTCTGCGGGATCGTTGGCGTCGTGATCGGACTCGACGCCGGGACGGACGGAGGTGGCGAGGCCGGAGGAGAGGAAGCGAGAGGCGTACTGGGAGAGCGATGTCATCTTTGGGCTGGATGGCACTGCGGACGCGCAGCTGGATAGGAGGGATGCGTGTCCACGTCAAGGACGACGGCGCAAGGCCGCAGCACGCTGTTGCACGACGAGCGCTGTAGCACAAGCGGGGTGGCGGTATGAGATTTGGTGCTGCGCTGAAGCTTGAGAGGGCGGGGGAAAGCGGCGAGGGCTGTGTTCCGGAGACGTTGACAGATTGAGTTTGGCAAGTGCGGTGGCAGAAGCAGGCGCAAGGGTGATGGGCACGACGACGAGGGGCAGGGCGTTGGGGTGGTTATGGACGCAGGTGACGATGGATGGGAGGGAGGCCAGGGGGCAACCGCCAGAGCTTGTCCGGATGACAGGATCACGCGAGCACAGAGATGTGTGAGCTGTGGGTGGTGGTGGTGGTGGTGGTGCACTTTTGGGTGAGTGAGAGAGATCGAGTGCCAGCTAGCGCCGCTAGCGACTGTAGTCTGTGAGTGTGACTCTGAGAGCAAAGGCGTTGTGGAGCTGCAGCTGCGGCTGCGGCTGCGGCTGCGGGTGCAGGTGCAGTTGGACCCCGCAGCACTGGGGCAGTGTAGGCTAGCCCCAAACCAAAGTGGAGAGATAGGCGCGCTGAGCATATGCGCTCAGGGTCCAACGCTCTTGGCCGAGGCATGCGCAGCCCCTCTAACCCCTCGCCGCTGCACCCTCGCCGCTCGCTCGCTGATAAAGTCGCTCGCTTGCGCCATCCATCCCTGCTCTGCTCTGCTCTGCTCTGCTCTGCATGATGTGCGCAGCGCCCTGTCTTGACACGTCGGCAGCACTCGAGTCGGCATCGATCGGCTCACTCATGCTCCAGTCTCCCTCTCGCACTGTGCGGGCTGCCGTTGGCGGCCGATGCTCGCGCGACTTGCGTTTTTCGTGCTGAAGCTGTCTTGAATGAAGGCGTAACAGTTGGATCTCGAGCGGAGAAATTAGATCGACTTGGCCTTCCCCGCGCTTCGCTGAGCTTCAGCCCGCCAATCACAAATAATCGCGCATCGGGTTGCGGCCAATCGAGCGAGGTCGGGTCATTCCGTCTGCGTGTCGCCTAAGAATTTCCCAACCAGCTCCGGTCGTGCGACTGGCGGCTTGCCACAGCTAGCGGCCTTTGGCTCAGCTACGGCATACAGAAGGTAGTGCATGCTAGCGCCGTGGCTTAGCCGGACATCTTCTGATTCAAGTCAGCGCTGGTCCACCTCCACTCCCTTGTGCTCAATTCACTCGACTCATCCACCACATCCCTCCGGCACCTCCAGCCTCTTGCCTACCAGCCCCGCCTCCACTCAAACACATACTCTCACTTGGAATGTCGAGCTCCATGTCCCGGTCTCTCGGTCTCGCGCTTCGATCCGCCTCGCGGTCGGCTGTGGCCGGCTCCTCGAAGCAGATGCTCTCCTCGTCGGCTCTCCGCGTAGCTGCCGCTGCCCCGGCATCCCGCGCCATGTACTTCTCCACCTCGCGAACCGCGTCCAACTCGGCGAGCAAGAAGAAGGAGGAGGAGACCAAGGCGTCTGGCGAGGCCATGGGAGCTACGGACAAGGCTGCCGACGCCGAAGCGCTGCAGTCGCAGATCAAGGAGAAGGACGCCAAGATCAAGGAGCTGCAGGAAGCCATCCTGTACGGCAAGGCGGACTACCAGAACCTGCAGCGACGATCCAAGGACGAAAAGGCGCAAGCGGGCGACTTTGCCATCACCAAGCTCGCCAAGGACCTCACCAGCTCCATCGACATCCTCGGCCTCGCGCTCAGGTCGGTGCCCGAAGAGCTTCGAACCGCGCCCAAGGACCTCGACATCAAGGACCCGCGTCGCGTCGTCGCCGACCTCTTCTCGGGCGTCGACCTCACCTCCAAGTCGCTCCTCGACATGCTGCGCACGCACGGCATCGTCCAGTTTGACCCCACGGGCGAGAAGTTCGACCCCAAGGAGCACGAGGCGCTCTACCAGGCTCCCGTGCCGGGCAAGGAGCCGGGCACCGTGCTCGAGTGCAGCAAGGTGGGCTACAAGATCAAGGACCGTCTGCTCCGCGCCGCCGAGGTCGGCGTCGTCCAGTCCACCAACTAAGCCGACGCTCTGCTAGCCTCGCTTTCAGGCACACAGTCCGTCGAAACCCGCTGCCCGCTCGACAGCCATGGTCGCCGGTCTGTCTCTCTGCCTCTGTATATCTGTACTTGTTCAAGAAGCTTCACATGATTGCATGCCAATGCTACAGCCCACCACTTTGCCCCTCGTGCTCCCACCCACCTCGTGCGTGTGCCGTGCGACGTTGCTTGCTTTGCTTTGGTAGGACATTTGGGACCGCGTCACGCCATGATGAGCCTGATACGACGCACGACACTCTGCCCCGACCGAGCGACTGCTGAAAGGGTCGGCTCTGTGAGTGCAAGGAATGATGCTTTTGGTGCATCGCGCTGCTTGAGGTGGACCTTGGAGCCAAGTGAAGCAATACAAATTTTTGCTTTCAATAGAAAGACGCTAGGGCGGTTTGAAATGCGCTCCAGTCACGCGTAGCTGGCCAAGCGCAGCGCAGCGCAACGCAACTCAGCGCAACGCGGTCTGAAGCGCAAAGCAAAATTTGCTGCGCCAGCTCCAAACTCGAACGGATCTTCGCAGTCAGAAAAAAAAAAAAGGGTCGGCTCTGGCTCGCGTCGCAGCTGCGTTTGTGTATGCGCCGACGTGAAGGGCCTCCTCGCTCAGCTGCGCAGCGTCGAGTGCCGTGCCGTCTCCCGCACGCTCGTTGGCTCGCTCGTTGGCCTCTAAGCGCCGTCGACACCATCCATCCCTCCTTCCCTCCTCTCCAAAAAATCTTTTCTTAAAAACCCAAAAACACCATCTTCTCTTCGTAAAAAAAACACCGAGGTGCTATCGTCCTTCACACGTTCGACGGTCCTCGTACAAAGCCATAAGAAAACCCAAAAACCACAATACATTCACAAGGTACGTCTCATCCAGCCTCTTCTCGGCCAACCAGTTCGCCGCAAAGGAGCTGCCAAAGATGGGTGTGGTCGACGCGTCGATGGTCTTGTCAGCGCAGGTGGCGATGACGACCGCGACGGCATTCGTCACGCTCTTCAGCGGCTACGCCAGCTCGTCTTCTGCAGAGCGACAGCTTCCCTTTGCCAGCGACCACGTCCCATCACTGCACGAGTCTTCTTTGCCCCACCGCACCAGATCTCGCTCCGATTCAGATCGTGTTTACTGACCTCCGTTCCTCATCCCTTGTCTCCCTCCATCATCTAGAAAGAGTCCTTCGCCGAACCCTTTCTTCTTTTCCTTTCCTTCTTCCACCCTTTTCTTCGCATCTTCTTCCTCCTCCCAGCTTTTCGTTTTTAGGAAACCCTGCTAGCAACGATGTCGTCCACCGAGTCCCCCGCTGCCGCCCCCGCTGAGGCTGTCCCCGCCTCCACCCCCTCCGCCGCCGCCGCTACCGAGCAGCAGGCTGCCGGCAACGGCGAGCAGGCCCGCAACGCCGATGCCGCCGCCAACAACACCTCGCTCTACGTCGGCGAGCTCGACCCCTCGGTCACCGAGGCCATGCTCTTCGAGATCTTCAACATGATCGGTCCCGTCGCCAGCATCCGCGTCTGCCGCGACGCCGTCACCCGTCGCTCCCTCGGCTACGCCTACGTCAACTTCCTCAACGCCGCAGACGGCGAGCGCGCCATGGAGCAGCTCAACTATTCGCTCATCCGCAACCGCCCCTGCCGCATCATGTGGTCCCAGCGCGACCCCGCCCTCCGCCGCACCGGTCAGGGCAACATCTTCATCAAGAACCTCGACGCCGGCATCGACAACAAGGCCCTCCACGACACCTTTGCCGCCTTCGGCAACATCCTCTCCTGCAAGGTCGCCACCAACGACACCGGCTCCCTCGGCTACGGCTTTGTCCACTACGAGACCGCAGAGGCCGCAGAAGCCGCCATCAAGCACGTAAACGGCATGCTTCTCAACGACAAGAAGGTCTACGTCGGCCACCACATCCCCCGCAAGGAGCGCCAGGCAAAGATCGAGGAGTCGCGCGCCCGCTTCACCAACGTCTACTGCAAGAACGTCGACCTCGACGTCTCGGACGACGAGTTTGAGAAGCTCTTCACAAAGTACGGCAGGATCACCTCGTGCGTCCTCCAGCGCGACGAGGACGGCAAGTCCAAGGGCTTCGGCTTCGTCAACTTTGAGAACCACGACGAGGCCCAGACCGCCGTCGACGAGCTCCACGACTCGGAGCACAAGGGCCAGAAGCTCTTTGTCGCCCGCGCCCAGAAGAAGAGCGAGCGCGAGGAGGAGCTCCGCCGCTCGTACGAGGCCGCCAAGAACGAGAAGCTCGCCAAGTTCCAGGGCGTCAACCTCTACCTCAAGAACATCCCCGAGTCGTACGACGACGAGCGTCTGCGCGAGGAGTTCGCACCCTTCGGCGCCATCACCTCGTGCAAGATCATGCGCGCCCCCTCGGGCGTCTCGCGCGGCTTCGGCTTCGTCTGCTACTCGGCTCCCGAGGAGGCCAACAAGGCCGTCTCGGAGATGAACGGCAAGATGCTCGACAACCGCCCGCTCTACGTCGCCCTCGCCCAGCGCAAGGACGTCCGCCGCCAGCAGCTCGAGGCCCAGATCATGCAGCGCAACCAGCTCCGCCTCCAGCAGCAGGCCGCCGCTCAGGGCATGGGCTACCCCGGCCCCGGCATGTACTACCCGCAGCCCGGCGCCTTCCCCGGCCAGCCCGGCGGCATGGTCCCCCGCCCCCGCTACGCCCCTGCCGGCATGATGCCCCAGGGCATGCCCATGGCCCCTTACGGCCAGCCCGGCCAGTTCCCCGCCGGCATGATGCCCCAGGGCTACCGCCCCGCCCGCCCCCCTCGCGGCGCTCCCAACGCTGCTGGCGGCCCCGCTCCCCCTGCCGGTGCCCGCCCCCCCGCTGGCGTCAACGGCGCCCCGCGCCCCGCTGGCCAGCCGGTGCCCGGTCAGCCCATGCCCCGCGGCCCCGGTGCCCGCCCTGCTGGCCGTGCCCAGGGCGAGGGTGCTCCCGGTGCGCTCACCGCCGCTGCGCTCGCCAAGGCGAGCCCCGAGGAGCAGAAGCAGATGCTCGGCGAGGCCATCTACCCCAAGGTGGCTGCGGGTCAGCCCGAGCTGGCCGGCAAGCTCACCGGCATGATCCTCGAGCTGCCCGTCACCGAGCTGCTCCACCTGCTCGAGGAGAGCGACGCTCTGGACGCCAAGGTCAACGAGGCGCTCGAGGTGCTCAAGGAGTACCAGCAGAACGACGACGCTGCCGAGGCCGAGGCCGAGGCGCCCGCCACCGAGGCTTAAAGCGTCGTCTCGATACCCTTCAGGCTTTGGTGGGTCCTATCGCTTTGCCCACCAATCCCAACCCAAAAGATCATCCTCGGCGCTGACATGGCGCGTGCGCTCTCGGGTGTCCACGCGATAGGCCGAGAGGAGGAGACGAAGAGGGAGAGGCTCGTCAAGTCTGGGCCAGTGCGGCCCGGACGAACGTAGTTCCTTTTCTTTGCTCTTGTTCGTGATGCGTTGTACCATAGCCTTAATCGCCCTCCCTTTCCCTGGCCCCCTCTGTCTATATTTGTTTTCGATTCATTGGGGCCACCCTTTCTGACGGGTCTTGCTTCCCTTCGGTTTCCCCTCATCGCCCTCCATGCCTTTCGACGTGGCTCTCAAGGCTTGCTTTTCTCCACACTATAGCCGCGCGCATCATGCCACAGCGCCGCGTAGCGATGATCACCCAAGCCCCCCTTTCTCCAGCGATCTGTAGGATCACGCTGTCCAATCTGATTGGCTTTGCTCTCTATTGACTGCGTGCGTGTGCGGATCGATTGAGGTGCGCGAGCGAATGAAGGAGGGATGGTCAGGGTGTCGGGGAGTGCCGAGAGGAAGCTTAACAGAATATGGAAATTTCGGTTGGGGAGAAGAGGGGTTCAGAGGGAAATTTTGACATGCAGCCAAAAAAGAAAAAAGTGCGTGCAGTAGCCGAGAAGCTTTTGGGAGGGGTTGAGGAGGCGCGTCCGCGAATTTTTTCTCTGGCTGGTCAGCACTCTGTCGCGAAACCAGAAGGTGCAAGTGCTCTCGACCACATGTGCGACTCGCCACCACCAT
The DNA here is from genome assembly GCA_030849465.1 of Moesziomyces globuligerus. NCBI lineage: Eukaryota > Fungi > Basidiomycota > Ustilaginomycetes > Ustilaginales > Ustilaginaceae > Moesziomyces > Moesziomyces globuligerus. The sequence goes on from JARVLF010000012.1 coordinate 266,063, forward strand.
CTGCTCTTGCACCATACCATCCGGTTTCGATCGCGCATCACTTTAATCCACACGCTTGCATCTCGCGCGCAACCCGAACTCCATCCCTCACCTTCCGAGAACGACGCACACATCGCATCCACTTGGGCGGAAAATCATGGTGGCTACACCGAGCAAGACGACTGGAGCCTCGGCGGGCGGTTCGAGTCGGGCCAAGCGCACCACGACCAAGTCGACGGTGGTGGGAACGACGGCTTCCAAGTCCGCAACCACCTCTTCGACGGCGGATGGTGACGATGAGGTGGTGTTGAGGCACAGCAAGCCGTTTGGAGAGGAGGGATCGGATGATTCGGATGTGGATCTGGCGGACGAGACGTTTCAAACCGCAGCTTCGGATGCGATGGATCAAGACGACGATCTGATGATCGGTTCCTCCACCATCTCCACCCCCGCTGCCACCACTTCCTCTGCGCAGGAAGGCGGCGCGAAGCCTACGTTCAAGCCTTTGTCCCAATCGGCTGCATCGTCCTTGACCGCGGTAGCCAAGGGTCAACTGCGCAAGATCGCCATCCCACCACACAGGTTGACGCCACTGAAGAACGAGTGGCACAAAGTCTACACGCCTCTCGTCGAGATGGCGGGATTGCAGGTTCGAATGAACGTCGGCAAGAAGTGCGTCGAGCTCAAATCGTCGCGCTTCACTTCGGAGCAGGGAATGCTTCAAAAGGGAGCGGATTTCGTTAAGGCGTTTGCACTCGGGTTTGATGCAGACGATGCAATCGCTCTGCTCCGAATGGACGACCTCTTCATCGACACCTTTGAGATCAAAGACGTAAAGACTCTTCAGGGCGATAACCTCTCGCGTGCCATCGGACGAATCGCAGGAAAGGACGGACGCACTCGCTTCGCCATCGAAAACGCCTCGCGCACCCGCCTCGTCATCGCAGATACCAAAATCCACATCCTCGGCAACTTTGCAAACATCAAGATCGCAAGAGACGCCGTCGTAGCCCTCATCCGCGGCTCCCCTCCCGGCAAGGTCTACGCAAACCTCAAAACCATCGGTGCCCGCCAACGTCAACGCGCCTAAACAAACCCTCCCAAATCAGTTTCACTCTTGTACTCTTTGTCTCGTCAATCTCCATCCTTGCACATCTCCATCCTCCCGATTGCTTCGGTTTGAACGTGTTTGGAAAAAAGGTGATCAAGGTCAGGCTATGCTCTAAAACGATCCGAGAGGAAGCGCCATCCTTCCGCCGCCGAGTTCCTCCTGACGGATGCGCGCATTCTCCTGTGCGATCGAGTGGTACAACTTTGCCTTGAGCGCGCGGTCCTTCTCCCTCGCATAGACGCGCGCGATGGTCTCTGCGACGGCGGAGCCACCTCCCATGCCCGGCTGGACGCCCGCGGGCGCGGCGGTGGTGATGCCCCTCTGCACATCCTCTGCCGCCATGGCGAGGTAGACCTTCCTGCTGCTTGCGAGCAGCTGCTTCTTGGCGGCGCGCTTGCCGCTCGGACTGACACTGCTACCACCGCCGCCCAGCGTCGCCTGCGGCTTGAGCGTCGTCACCGCCTCGACCTCGCTCGAGATGCGCAGGACGCCGTTGACCTCGAGCATGTCAAACACGCCCAGCAGCTCCGAGCCCTCGAGCGGCGAAAACAGGCCGTTCTCCTGCCGCAGGATCGCATGGTACGTCGACTCGACATCCGCAATCCGCATCGCTCCACCCCCCACCCCAGCCCCGCCGCTCGTCGCACTGCCGAGCACACTCAACCCCTGCTCCGTCCTCGCCTGCGCCACCAGCACCGCCAGCAGCACCAGCTTCGGATGCACCCCCAGCCCGCGCACCTTGGACAGGTTCGGAGAACCCAGCACCGCCGTCAGCACCTTGAGGATCTGCGTCGGCGTCACCTTGGCCGCGCTCCGAGGCGTGAGGTGACTCAGCACCGCCGCGCGCACCGCCGTCGCTGTCGTCGCCGGCACCGCCTCCTCCTCGCTCTCCGACGTCGCGATCCCGGCGCCAGAAGCAGCGTCAGCCACTTCGGCCGCCTCGGCAACCGCTGCGCTGGCCGCCTTGGCGCGCTCGGCCTCGGCGGCGGCGACGGCCTTCTTCCGCTGCTCGTTCTCGACCATCTCGACCGCCAGACGCGCAGCGTCCAGCGCCTTGCGGAGATCGCCCGTGGCGCCGGCGATCTTCTTGGCGAGCAGCTCGACGGCCGTGGGCGTGAAGAGCGGGAGCGCATCCTGCGCCGCCGGCTCTTCCGGCTGCTCGTGCTCCTGCTCGTCGTATCGCTCGTCCAGGCCCGAGAGTCTGTCGCGGATGACCGAGACGATCTCCTGAGCCTCAAAGGGTCGGAAGTGGAGCAGCGCGGGCGAGGCGCCCTTGCTGGCGAGCAGCGGCACGAAGCGCTCGGTGAGGTCGAGCGAGTTGGCGATGCCGATCAGGCTGCAGCCTGCGCCTCGGCTAGCACCACTGCAGGCCGAGGCCCAGGAGAAGATCTTGTAGAGGATGTTCTGGTGGGCGCGGCTCTGGAGGAGGTGGTCCATCTCGTCGAGGACGATGAGGATGCGCTGGTTGCCCTCGCGGATGAGCGTCGAGAGCGCATGCTCGGCCACGGCATCCGACTGCCCTTCGGCAGCGTCGGAGCCGAGCGCCTGCAACACCTTGCCAAAGATGAGGCGCGGGTGGGCGAGCGTCATGCAGTTGACAAACGCGACGCGCGGGAGGCTGCGCGCGGGCACCGACGAGGTGGTCGCGTCCGACAAGCTGTTGAGCACCGAGCGGACGAGCGCCGTCTTGCCCGTTCCGGGAAGACCGCAGACGTAAAGGCAGGCAGCATCGCTATCGCCATCGAGCTCGACGCCGAGGCTGCGTGCTCGTTGGGGCGCGTCGGGGAAGAGGCCGAAGGTGTTTTGGAGGAAGAGCTGGATAGCGACGCGCTCGGACTCGCGTCCGACGACCTTGACGTGATGTTCGCCGAGCGTTGCGGTGGTGGCGCCAGTGATGGTGAGGCCAGCCTCGGTCTCTGCCGGGTCGACACCGGCTGCGTAGCGGAGGAGCGCCCTGGCGTGTGCGTAAACGCTCGAGTACTTGTCTTGGGACGCGGACTTGAGCGCGACGGCGTGGCTAGGAGGGGACACATCGCGGTCGGAAGAGCATGAAGATGTGGGCGCAGAGGAGCTGTCTGCGATGCTGTGAGTATCGAAGAGAGAGCTCTGGGCCGAGTCCTGTGAGGAAAGAGGGAAGTAGGAACCGGCCTCTTCGTCGGGCGTTGCGAGAGCGGAGAAGCGAGACGAGGTCGGGCTGTCGAGCAGGTGTGTCGCGTGGCGACGAGTGGTGGGAGTGTGGAGGCGAAGACGAGAAAGCGGGCTGGCTGGCATGGCGGCATCGTCGGCTTCGAAGTCGGCGTCGTTGCGCGAACGTTTCCTACCGGACGCCGAGAGCGCCGAGGGTCGACGGGTGGGTGTGGTCTCTGATGCCGAGCGGTGGCTGGGTGAGGAGCTGAGGAAGTGCTGCTCCGAAGCTGTGCGCGTGAGTCGCCTCGAGGGCGTCCTCGGCATGGATGTAGCTGGCATGTTGAAGAGAGGGCGAGGTGGTCGCCAGGAGGTTGCGAGTGTGGGTATCGACGGGGATGCAATAGACGAATGAAACGAGCGGCAGTGCAGATGGGTATATGCAGCGACGAGATGCAAGCACGACGATCAAGAGCCAGTGAGAACAAGACGGAGTGAATGAGTGGCAAGGAACAAGGCAGAGAGGTGGGAAGAGAAGAAGCAGTGATGGTGAGCAATGCGAACCAAAAAGTCAACCAACGGTCTGCAGGTGGGCTGCCTGTTTCGAGAAGGGCCAGGGCCAGGGCACTTTGGCAGTGAAGACGCGGCAATTTATGAGGTGGAAGGGAGCGACGCGTAAATTGGCGCGTCGCGGGTTGGGCGGGCGAGCCGAGGTGTGTGACTGTTGAAGCTGCAGGCGGCGGGCTGCAGTCACGCAGCAAGCACCACCTGCTGCAAAATGTGATTCGGGCCTGAGTGGAGTTTCTCGCCATTTTCCCAAGTCACACTGCAGTCACACTGCAGTCGCAGCGCCGCTTCTGCCGCGTCTGCCGCTGCTGCAGCCAATCGATCGAGGCTGCAGCTGTTGGCATGCCACCTACAAAATCCTCTACCTTCAAGGCACACGGCCCAGTCGACACCTTGTCGACAGCTCCCGAAGCCATGCTGGTGGAGGCAGGGCCCTGCGGATGGATGGGAGGATGGACAGCAACTTACCATGAGAAACAGAGAGGTCCGAAGTGGTCGAGCTGCGGCTGAGGCGAGGCGATGGCGCTGCGGGCGAGGAGAAGGCTTGTCGTTCCATGAGGCTGCTGCGGCGAGAGCGAGTGGTGCGACGGATGGCGTCCTCGTGCTGAGCGTCGCGCGCCTCGGCGTCGAGCACGTGCTGCGAGGTGCAGCGGAAGGGAGCGACGTTCTCCTTGTTGCTGTCGTCTGGCTGGCCTGCAGCGCCCACGCGGGAGGAGCAACCGCCGAGCCTGCGCGACGGACGGCGATCGTCGTTCTCGTCGTCGTCATCGTCGGACGAGTCCCCGAGCTCGGAGCTGCCCAGCATGGAGCGCCTGGACGAGGTCGATGCTCGCGACGAGAGCCGACCTGCGCCGCGTGTGTAGCGAGGCCTGGACGATGCTGAGGTGGTCGAGACTGAGCCGGTGGAGCCAGTGGAGTAGGAGCTGCAGCTCGAGCCCTTGCCCGCGTTCTGGACGTTGAGCTGAGCCAGGGCGCTTGCGACGAGAGCACGGCCCACTTGCGGCTCCACAGCAACGGCGGCTTTGGCCTGGTTCTTGAGCAGCGTCAGATCCTTGGTCTGGCTGTCCAGCATAGTCGTCGTCGTCGTCGTCGTCGTCGTCGTTGATTGACGGCGCGAACCGGGCCGCAGCCGGCTCGAGAGGGCTCTCGTGATGGGCATGATCGCAGAAAGACTCTTGAGATCCGAATCGAGATCGAACCGCGTCGAGACCGCCTGAGGATACTCGAGCGAGGACAACCAGAGAACGACGACGAAGCGGGACCTTGGAGGCGTGCTAGGCGTGGGCGGAGGAGGATGCGTACAAGAAGCTGCTGAACGAGAAGAAGTAGTAGTGGTAGGAGTAGAAGATGGCCAGGCTAGAAGCGAAGGCCAAGGGATGCAAAGGCAGGATGAAGGGAGGACAGGCAAGGGACCGACGACTGAGCAGAGAGCCAAAAGAAAGCGTGTCGAGCCAGTGGGGATGCGCCAGTGGGTGGGCCAAGCGTGCTTGCGAGCCAAAGGTCAAAGCCGCCGCGCTCTGACCGTGCGTTGCAAGACTACCGAACGTCGGATTCAGAGTTGCTGCGTCGAGCGCCGGCCGCAGGAAGCCGCGCTCGCAAAGCACCTCGCCAAGCCCAGCAAGAGTTGAAATTGCAGCCATGCTTCTCGACTCTACTCACCAACTCTTCTCCAGCCAGCCAGGGTCCGCCAGGCGCTCCCAGAAATCACACGCGCTGCTGCAGCCACCACCACCAAAATCCAGCTTGCAAGCGCGCAAAGTGCCAGGCGGGTCGCGTAAATCGACAACGCCACACGGAGCGTGTCGCTGAAGCTTGTCACGCGTCAATCGTGCGAAAAGCTTCCGAGCCAGAAGGCGCAGGTGCCGCCCCGCCGCCTCGGAGCTTCCGATGGCTCTACCCGGTGCGCCCGTCTGTGCCTGAAGTCATTGCGAGAAGCTGAGGGCCGTCCGGCTGGGCTGGTAGCTACAGTCCACCGCAACACTCGGCGATCTCATCGAGCCGGATCCAAAGGAGTTGAGCTCATTCCGTGCAGTATTTCATCGGGCAGATGCGAGACCCCGGATCGGGATGGAAAGTGACATCACCTTAGCTGCCCTGACGAGCAAAGCAGCGCCGGCCCTTCGCCTGGCTTCCCCGAGCCCAGCTTTGCTGCCAGTTGTCCAATCCAGGTGCGCACCATGCATTCTGGGACACGCCTCTTCCGAACGCTTCTTCCGAACTTTGCTGTGCTTTGCATCCAAGGGACATGCCAGGCCAGGCCAGGGCAGGGCGAAGCATGCTTTCGGGGGCGGGCGCTTGGGCTGATTCAGGAAAGTCTATGCGAGCACGCATTCCGACTCACGCTTCCGACTCAGTCTTGGTCGATTTTTGCATTTTCCGGTCGGCCACCGATGCACACCGCTGCCCCGGTACCGACGACGTGCGCATCATCCACAATTCCCTCTATTTCTCACGTCCTTTTTTTCTAGTGCATGAGGACGCGGACGCGAGTGGAGAGCCGGGCCAGCGAGCGGCAAGCAGCGAGAAGCAGCCAGCAGCAGCAGCCAATCGAGAGCGAGTGGAGAGAGCGCACTTCCCAACACTGAGCCAACTCGCACAACCTAAACCTCGTTGCACCGCGCACTTACCATCAAGCTCTCCCTTCGTCACCCCAACTTTGGCGCTCGCCGCCGCACAAGCTTTCCGCTACATCCATCATCAACATCATCAGCCCGGACCTGACGCCGCCACGGTCGCGCTGCTACTCTCTCGTCGACCCGCACCTCGGCCCGGTCTCGTGCACACGAGTAGCCTCCTGACATCTTCGCAAGCCTGCCAGGCGGTGCGCTCAGCCCCTGTCCGACCTATCTGTCGCGCTTGGCTGCCAAGAGCATAGATTGCCGGCGAACGACTTCCGGTTTCGCTGCGGCGAATCTTATCTCGCGCCCTCAACTTCCAGCGCCAAGAGCAGCATCCATCGCCGTCCTTCCTGACCAATCGCTACATTTCCATACGGCGTCGTCGTAAGCAGCGCAAAGATGAGCTACAGCCCGCATCTGTCTTCGGACATGCGCAACGGCGAAGCCAGCTCGGGTCTGCCATCTTCCGCTTCCATCCGCAACACGCTCTCGGGCGCCATCAGCTCCACCAAAGCCTATCTGCAGCCCTTTGCGCCTGGCTCCCCCTACCTCGGTTCCAACGGCACCGGCGGGCCGAACGACGCAGGTCGCTTGCTCTCCGATGTCGCGCCCCAGCTCATGACGACGCGCATGATGGCCGCCGTCGCCAACTCCAACACTGCGCTCGGCCTCACGCCCGACGGCCAGCGACGCGCGCGCTTGCTGCTCACGCCCGGCTTCTCCATCACCAGCCCCGCGCGTTCGCTCGTCCGCATCGGAGGCTCGCTCATCCAGTCCGGCATCGGCCGCGGGCCCATGACCGGCATCACCTCTCACGAGCTCTTCGTGCTCGAAGAGAGCGATCGCATCCTTGCTACCGCCGCCCAGGATCTCGCCATCGCAGATGGCCATGCGCACTCGACTTCGCGAGGCGCCATCGAGGACGTCAAGACGCGCCCCGAGCCGCCCGTCTCGCTGCTCAGAGGCTTCCAAGCAACGATACCCAGCTCGACCGAGGGCCGCCAGCGCAGGAGGCGCGTGCGCGCCATCGCGAGTGGCTTCGAGGACGGGCCAGAGGGCCCCACCAAGCTCGGGCTCAAGGCGATGGGCGACAAGGCGCGCGGTCTCATGGTCGAGGGCGTCGAGACCGAGCCCGTCTCGGCGTTCCAGGCGCGCGAGCAGCGCCACGCGCGACGCAACCAGGCGAGCCGCATCCTCTCGCGCGGCAAGGACGGCGGGCGCACGTCGATGATCCAGGTCGAGGAGCTCGAGCGCCAGCTGCGCGAGATCGAGCGCGAGCAGGACGACGTGGGCGTCAAGCGCTCGCTCATCGACACCGAGGTGGCTGCGGTGGATGCCAAGATCCAGGTGCTGGACAAGATCAAGGCGGGCCTGCACAAGAAGCTGCTCCGACTGCGCGAGGACGAGCTGGAGCTCAACGACGAGCACGAGGGCGTCGCCGAGCTGCTCGCCGTGCAGAAGCACCTGCGCGCCATGCCCGGCGGTCCGGCGGCGGCGGCCAATGCGGCGGCGGCGGGCGCCACGACGAGCCAGAGCAGCAGCCGCCGACGCAAGGGCCCGCTCTTCATGCCCTCGGAGCACGACGAGCTGCCGTCGGGCGTGGCGTTCATGACGCTCGCAGATCACTCGGCGCCGATCACCTCGCTCGACTTCACCGAGCCGTACGGCACGCTCGTCTCGGCGTCGCTGGACGAGACGGTGCGCGTGTGGGACCTGGCGTCGGGCGACGAGGTGGGGCGGCTGCGCGGCCACTCGGGCATGGTCAAGTGTCTGCAGGTGGAGGACGAGGTGTGCATCACGGGCGGCACGGACAACACGATCCGCATCTGGGACCTCACCAAGGTGGAGAACTTTGAGGCGCGGTTGAGCATGACGGCGTCGGGCGAGCTGCGCGCGAGGAAGCGTTCGCCGGATCTGAATCGCAGCCCGGAATTTGGGGGCGAGGAGAGCATGGACAGCATCAAGATCCGCGACGGTGGCGATACGACGGTGGGGGATGAGGAGGAGGAGGTGCGCGACGAGTTTGACCCGTGCGTCAAGAGTCTCGAGGGGCATAGCAAGTCGGTGACCGCCGTGTACTTTGACGACAACTGCCTCGTGACGGGTGCATCGGACAAGACGCTGCGGCAGTGGGATCTCAACACGGGCCAGTGCGTGCTGACGATGGACATCCTCTGGGCCATCTCGAACCCGAGCTCGTCGCAGGCCATCTCGCAGTCCGAGTTCGGGTTCCCCGAGTCGCCGTCGCGCAAGGCGTCGTCGTCGGCGATCTTGGGCGCGACGCGGCCGGATCTGACGAGCCGCGACTCGTTCTCTGTTCTGACCAATGTGTCGGGTGCGTTTGCGTACCCGACGCCGCCGTGCGCGGATGGGAGCTGGGAGATGTACCAGGACTTTGTCGGAGGGGTGCAGTTCTGGGGCTATGCGCTGGCGAGCGGCTCGGGCGATGGAGGCGTGAGGATGTGGGACATGCGCACAGGACAGGCGCATAGGACGCTGCTCGGTCATACGGCGCCCGTGACGTGTCTGCAATTCGACGAACACCACGTCATCTCGGGCAGCCTGGACCGGTCGATCCGCATCTGGGACCTCCGGATGGGGAGCATCTCGGACACGATCCGCTACGACTATCCCGTCACGGCGCTCCAGTTCGACTCGCGCAAGATCCTCGCCGCCACGGGCGAGAACGGCGTCAAGCTGTTTAACCGCACGACGCTCCAGCACGGCGCGCTCACGCTCAACGGTCACACTTCGCCCGTCGAGAGGCTGCGCTACATGGACACGTACGCCGTCTCGGGAGGCAAGGACAGCGTGGTCAAGATCTGGGCGCTTTGATGAGCCGACACGATCACCATCTCACCTGGTACTCTGTTCACCTGCCACAGCATCCTGCATCGAAACCAACGGCATTGCGATGACATTTCAACCAATGTGCTCGAAGATGATGAGGATCGATGAAACAGATTTTGGCGGCGTCTGTAGCGGTGGAGTGACGACAGGCGAAAATGCAGGATAGGGGATGTGGTGCCCCTTTCTGTCGTAGCGCTGCAGAGCACGTTGCAGAGAGGCAAGGCGCTGAGCGAGGAGAGGTGTGCGCGTGGATTTCAAACTGAAATTCGCCGTTCCAGCGTGCAGTCAGCGTGCAGTGTGCCACGCCTAGCAGGGCTCGGAGGTCGGAGGTTGGATTTTCGAGGTGCATGCTGGCTATTTTCGCGGTGGGAGTTCTAACAGACGGCCGCGGTGAAAATTCGCGGTGCGTCGGCGCCAAGGCAGTCGCAGTCACAGTGTGAGTGTTGTTGGCGTGCTCTCTCGGCGTTGGTTTTGGGCTGGCCGATCCAACTGTGTCTTGGCTGCCGCGCTCGATCGCGAATCCTCTCTCGACACATAGCCAACTCACAAACCACCATCCTCCTGCGCTCGCCTTCGCAACTCGACCCCGCTGTACGCTTCTACGCGCACGAGTCTATCGCGCCACACTCCGTCTCCCTTTACGACCGCGACAGCTTGAAGCCTCGCCTGGCGCGTGCAACTCGACTCGCATCCCCAACACACCTTTTTCCCAGTCGCCGTGCTCGGAAACACAGGTGCTTCTTTACCCCGCCACCACCAACACCACCAGCATAATTGCGCACCTAATCGCAAGGTAGCATCGTCGAGATGGGCTTCACTTTCGGGTCGTACGACTCGATCTGCGACGAGGTGGCCATGGCCGTGTGTCCGCTGCTGGGCACCTCGGGCTTGGGTCTCGAGCCCGTCTGCTACTCGCGCAACGTCGAGATCAACAAGACCATCATCTTCCAACCCGCCACGTGCTTCATCCACATCGCCGCGCTCGTCATGACCGCCATCATGGTCTACCACGTGCGCAGCAAGTACACCGCCGTCGGTCGCAAGGAGATCGTCCTCTTCTTCTACCTCTACGCGCTCTCCGAGATCCTCGTCATCTTCCTCGACTCGGCCATCGTACCCACCTACTCGGCTGCCTACCTCTACCTCACCGCCGTCTACGTCGGCCTCAAAACAGCCATCTTCTGGTGCCTCTTGATCAACGGCTTTGTCGGCTTCCAGTTCGCCGAGGACGGCACGCCCAAGTCGCTCTGGTTCCTGCGTCTCTCCAGCGTGGTGCTGTTCGGCATCGGCATCTTTGTAGGCATCGCCACCTTCAAGGGCTTCGCGGGCATGTCGCCTACCAAGCAGACCGGGTTGTGGATCGTCGAGCTCGTCTTCCCGCTCGCCTGCGTGCTCATCTACACCGTCTCCCAGGTGCTGCTCGTGCTGCGCACGCTCGACGACAGGTGGCCGCTCGGCGACATCACCTTTGGCGTCTTTTTCTTCGCCGCAGGACTCATCCTCATGTACGGCTTTGGCGAGGCCGTCTGCAGGGCGGTCAAGCACTACATCGACGGCACCTTCTTCGGCACGCTCTGCATGCTCCTCGCCGTGATGATGGTGTACAAGTACTGGGACTCGATCACCAAGGAGGACCTCGAGTTTTCCGTGGGCAGCAAACAGGCCGTCTGGGAGATCAAGGATCCCGTCTTTGGCACCGCCTCGTCCGAGGGCGATGGCACCATGCTCGCCGCGGGCAGCGCCATGACCCACGACTCGTTCAGGGGCTCCAGTCCGTCCAGGCTCGCACCTCAGGGCCCGGGCAAGTCGGCAATGGCCTACCCACCTGTAGGCAACTACTCGCACTGAAGCCCGTGACCTCGGCGGGGTAAGCGACCCAGGTCCTCTCCTCGCGCCGATTCGATCACGGCTTCTCCTAGCTCGAAGTCCGGTTGCGGTTTCTTTGGGATCGCATCATGCCCTTTTGTCTCTCTCTCTCTTATTCCTGCAATCTCGGACACTCTCTTTTCCTTTTGCCGCTTCTGGATTGTCTGCTTTCTACGTGGCGAGTGCGTGGTGGCCTTTGGCGCGCGCCGAGTCTGGGTCGATCTTGGCGGCGCGGGTGCCGAACTGCATGGCGCGCTTGGGGAGCGTGCTGGCGACTTGGAGGCCGAGGTGGTGTGCGAGGCTACGGAGGAGGAACTTGTCGCCGCCGCTGCGTGGGGAGGCTAGGGTGGGGAGGTCGAGTTTGGTGGTGGTCGGGATGGAGGTGAGGAAGTCGAGCACGGTGCGGTCGAGGAATGGGTAGCGGGCCTCGCGCGCGTGCGAGGCGATGATCCGATCATCCCGCCCCAGGTTCCGGCTGGGTAGCCGGTCGAGATCCAGCTGGAGCTCAGCGACCAGCGCCGAGAGCGAGGAGGTGTAGGCGTGTCGGTGGCGAGAATAGCCCCCGAGCAGTTCGTCTGCTCCTAGGCCCGAGAGCAGCACCCGCGCGGGAGAGGCGTAGGGTGCGCAGCGCACAACGCCGCGCGCACGAGAGGCAAAGTACAAAGCGGCGGCGATGCTCATGTCCATCACGCTCCGACTCGGCGCCATGAGCGCAGTCACCTCGTCCCGCTCCTGCGTGTACTCGGCGTAGGGCACATTGATCGCCACAAAGTTCCACCGCCGCCCAGGCGCCAGCGTACACAGCTCCGCATACGACGCTAGACCCGTCTCCCGATCCGGAACAGCGTACACATCCTCCCCCCCCTCCTCTTGCTCCACCACCGCTCCAACCGCCTCACCTGCACCGACGACGTCCGGGGTCTTTGGTTCCGCCGCTGGTCTGCGCTTGGATGGCTTGGATGACTTGCGAGCTTTGGAGCGTTGCTGCTGCGCTCGCAGCGCACGCGCGGCCTGGAGCGCACGCGGATTCTCAAAGGCCACGTTGAGCAAGTCGATCGGTTGGCCAACGGGGACGAAGCGGTGCGCGAGCAGCGCGAGCGTCGTGCAATCCAGGCCGCCCGAAAACAGCACGCCCACATGCGCCTCGTCCTCGCGCTGCTCGGTAGCGATCCCCGTCACACGCCGGCGTACGCTCTCGGCCAACACCACGCCAAACGCATCGCGCACCGCGTCGAAATCCACCTCGCCCTCGTCGGACCGCGCATCCGGACGAAGCTCGCTCAGCACCAGCGGCGCCGTGAAGGCCGACCTCGTCCGCGCCACCGGAATCGTCCGCGTCGGGTCTCGCGCAAGATCGAGCGACCAGAGCGAGGCGCAGTCCACTTCGTCCAGCGTCGCTTCCGAGCTGGACGCGAGCAGACCGGTGCTGGCCACCGAAGCGATCGCGAGCGACTGCGTACAGCGATGCAGGAGCAACGACCGCCGACCGAGCGGATCGCGGCCAAAGAAGAGCCGGTCCTCGCTCGTATCCAGCAGCGCGAAGGCATACGGTCCCTCGACCTCGGCGAGCGCAGCGCCGAGCGCATCGCCGAGCGCATCCTCACACCCCGCCCGCGCGCAGAGCAGCGACTCGATGCGGTCGAGCAGCACGCGTGCATCGTTCTCGCCCGCGTCGAGCCGCGCGCGCGCCGACGACGACGGCGACGCTTCGTCGGTCGGGATCGTGTCAAAGACCTGGCCGTTCCAGGCGAGCAGCAGCCTGGCATCGGCCGAGGCCAGCGGCTGCTGCGTCACGCCCTCGCCGCGCAGGCTGAGCACGCTCGAGGTGAGCGCCAACGTCCATGGTTGGGCGTCGGCGGCGTGGAAGCGATGGCGATGCGTACGAAGCGAGTCGGGCCCGCGTCGGCTGACGTTGTGCAGCACGGATGGCCAGTAGGCATGCGGAGGCTCATGCGAAGAGCGTGTGATGGCAATGGCGATGCCGCACATGCCGGCTGCGTGATAGCAGCACGACAAGAAGCACGAGGTCAAGAACAGGAACAAGGGTCCAAAAGGCGTTCCGGCGAGTCGGACTTCAGGAGGAGAAATGTGGAATTAAATATTGATTTTCTTTTTCATGCCAGTGGAAATCCCACAAAACGTGAAATGCGCGCCAGCTGAGCGGCACAAATCCAGCTCGGAATTCCACACACATGTCCATGCAGCTCAGGCTCAGACAACCTCGGCCTCGACCCGCCTCGACTCGCACAGGCCAGACAGCAGCTTTGCACCAACACCACCACCAACACCAGCACGAGCCTCGCAACCTCGGTCGCCACCACCAACAAGGCCACACACACACACACACACCTCGAACATCCGTCTGTATCCCTCGACCGTCTGGGCGACCAAACATGGCGCGCAAGGGCGCCAAGAAGGGTGCGGCCCCAACGGGCGACCGCTCGTCCAAGACCACATCGTCCCAACCCGAGCCTAGATCCGAACCCGCCTCGCTCGCCGAAGAGCTCTCGACCGCGCAAGACGAAACAGCACCCGACGGCTACGAGTCCAGCACACATACCGACACGGACGACTTTGAAGACGCCGCCGACGGCTCGCATACCGACGAGCCCCTCCTCGCCACGCTCGACATCAAAACGCCCTTAGCGGAGCAGCTCCACAACTTCTCCCTCGACACCGCACAGGCGCCGACGCCCAAAGCCACCGAAGCGTCCTTTCCGGGCGTGACCGACGCCGATGCGACCGAGGCCGACGCGGCGGAAGAGCAGGTGGTGGCGAGCTCCTCGGCAGCGACGTTTGTCGCCACGCCATCGGACGACAAGATGTCCGGCAAAGAGGCGGCTGCGGTGCCGCTCAGCTCGGCCGAGATACGCGACAGCCAATCTGGCTCCGACTCGCTCATTCTCGACGAGGAGAAGGCCAAGGCGACGCTCGAGGACCGCGTGGACGAGGTGCCGCCGTCGATCGGCGCCACCTCGATGCTCGAGCCGGAGCACACCATCTCGAACCCGTTTGCGTCGCGCGACGATGCGGCTTCGCTGCCCATCCGCTTCTCGCAGCACGCCGAACCGGCGCCAGCAGCGAATCCGCCCGACACTCCGAGCATGCACTCGAACCACTTTTCCGTCGTCAGCCTCGGTAGCACCACGGCCTCACCCCCCGTCACGGGCGCCGAGGCGGGCACCTGGACCGCAGCGGCGGGCAAGGACGGGCGGCGCGATACCATCACCACCAACGGCGCGCGCAGCAGCATGGCCGAAGCTGCCAAGGGCGAGGCGGGGGCGAGCTACGACTTTCTGCTCGCACGGCTGGATACGCAGACCAAGCGCATGAGCGGCGATGCGCAGCAGCTGCGCGCCAGCATCGACGGCGCAGTCAAGCTGCGCGAACACTTTGAAAAGCTCCGCGACGAGGGCAAGCGGCGCTCGCGCACCGAGTCGCACCCCGCCACCGCGGCGACAGACGAGGCGGGCAAGAGGGAGTCGGTGGTTTCGCAGGCGACTGCCTGGGACGGCCCGCCCGTCGACGAGGTGGGCGACGACGAGATCGACTGGGAGTTCTGGGGCGACGTGATGAGCAACTACCAGTCCGTCGCCCGCAACCATCCGCGTCAGCTCAGCCGCGCCATCCAGGCGGGCATCCCATCCGCACTGAGGGGCATGATGTGGCAGCTCATGAGCAGCAGCAAGAACGAAGAGATGGAGATCATCTACGCCTACTATCTCAAGCAGACCAGCACGCACGAAAAGCCCATCCGCCGCGACCTCAACCGCACCTTCCCAGAGCAGGACTACTTCCAGGACGGCAAGGGCGTCGGTCAGGAGAATCTGTTCAACGTCATCAAAGCCTATTCGCTCTACGATCCCGAGGTGGGCTACTGCCAGGGCATGCAGTTTGTCGTGGGCCCGCTGCTGTTGAACATGCCGGACGAGGAGGCGTTCAGCACGTTTGTCAGGCTCATGAAGTCGTACGATCTTCGCGGCCACTTTACGCCCAACATGCCGGCGCTGCAGCTGCGCCTCTTCCAGTTCGACCGCTTGCTCGAGGAGATGGTGCCGCTGCTGCATCGGCATCTGGTGAGGCAGGGGGTCAAGTCGAGCATGTATGCCAGTCAGTGGTTCATGACGCTCTTCAGCTACCGGTTTCCGCTCGCGTTTGTCTACCGCGTTCTGGACTCGGTGTTTGCAGAGGGAGTAGAGGCGCTATTCCGCTTTGCCATCGCGCTGATGAAGAAGAACGAAGACAAGCTGCTCGAACTCGGCTTTGATCAGGCGGTCAACTTTCTCAAGCTCAACCTCTTTGACGCCTACCTCGTGTCCGGCACGGGCGAGGGTGGGGACAAGGTGTATCGGACCAACGAATTCGTTCGCGATGCGTTTGAGGTCAAGATCACGCCGTTCATCCTGGACAGCTATGCGGCCGAGTTTGATGCGCAGGTGCGCGCCACCAATGCGCATCGTCGCGAGGTCGAGGCGCTGAGGCTCGTCAACCGCAACCTCGCCGCCCGCGTCAAGGCGCTCGAGGACCAGCTCAACAGCGTCAACGCCGAACACGTCCACATGGTCAAGGACGTCGTCATGGCCAAGATCGCAAAGGAGGACATGGCCGAGGAGCTGGTGAGGTACAAGATGATGTATGCCGAGGCCGTGCTTGCCGCCGATCAGCAGAGTCCCAACAACCGCAGCAGCGCACACGCAAACGGCCACCAGAGACTCTCGGATCACTCGTCGTAGCACTTGAACAAAGTCCAACTCCCATGACACAGCCCAAGCGTGTGTGCGTGAGCAAAGACGAGGCATCGTCCGCACCTGAGACCTTCGGTGAGGCAGGCGACGAGTTAGCTGTCCCATCGAGATTCGGCAGCTTGCCGCGCTGCTGAAAGCAGAAGGAGGCGGTCGCCTCGACATATAGCAGGGAAGCTCCTCGCATACGGGGCTGCGCTCGCTCAAGACGCGTCCGGGTGTATATGCCAAAGCTCCAGATGCTCGCCGACGCCTACTAGGTGCTCTCGAGGAGGGAGCTGCCGAGCTGCATGATGCGGGTGTGCGCCACGTCGAGGTCGGTGAGCTTGTCGCGCTCCGAGCGGATGACCTTGAGGATCCACTTTGCCAGCGGCTCGAAGCCCGCCTCGACGAACGTCACCGCCCACTCCTCGAGCACGACGGCCGCATCTGGCGTCCAGCCCGACTTGAGTTTCGGGGCCGCGCGCTCCTGGGCGTCTTTGCGGCGCGCGTTGGGTCCGCACCGAGCCTGGTCTCAGGAGATCGTAGCTCGCCGCAACGACCGAAAGCACACAGCCATCCTGTCTCCTAGAGTCACAGCCTCAAACCTTGGTTGCACACAGCTTTGGAGTTGAAACGAAATCATCGCCCGAACCTAGCATACAGCACGAAACCAGATCCCGAAGCTCGCATCACTCGTCGTCATCCGAGTCGTCAATCTTGTAGCTCCTCTTGGCCGACGCAGTGCGCGCTGTGCGTCCCGCCGCACGCGCCTTCGGAGCCGGACCGGGGCTGTCAATGGTAAACGAGTCCTCCGTGTCGGACGCGGCGGCCGGCGCAGCCTTCTTGCGCCCGAGTCCCGCTGCCGCCTTCTTTGTCGCTGCGGGCTTGGCGACCGCAGCCTTCTTGGCCTTGGGTGCCGGGATCAGCTCCTCATCCGAGTCCGACAGCGAGAACGACCTCGGCGCCTCCTTGGCCTTGCTCGTCGTCGCCTTCTTGGCCGCCGCGCCCGTCTTGCGGAACAGCGGCGCGAGGTTGGTCTCGCCGCCGCCCTCAGTGTCCGACGCGTCGGCGCCGTTGGTCACTGCGGGCGTCGTCGCACGCGAGGCCGTGGCAGATCGCGAGGCGGAGCCATTGGCACGCGGCTTCTTGGCCGCCGTCGCCGCGCTGGCGCTCTTGGTGGTGCCGAGCAGAAGTGCCATATCGTCGTCATCGAGCGCGTCGGCGGCGGCACGCTTGCGAGCCGGGCTCGCACGGGCCGTGGTGGTGGTGGTGGTCTTCTTCTTGGCGACCGCAACGGACGGCTTGAAGTCGTCCTCCGAGTCTTCGCCGTCGAAGCCGTCCATCGCATCGTCGTCCTCCTCGCCGTCCGAGTTGAGCGGCTTCTTGAGCACACGGCGCGCCGCGCCTCCCTTGGCCGCCGGCTTCTTGACCTGCTTGCCCTTCTTGACCTTGAACGAGACGTCCTTGAGACGGCGCTCGTCCTCGGCCAGCATCTCGTCCCAGTACTCGAGGAACCTGGTCAGGTCCTCGTCCCACAGGTTCTGCGGCGTGCGCCCGATGAGCACCTTGAGCTCCTCCTCCTTGGTGTCACGCTCGCGCAGCAGCTTGTCCACCTTCTCCTTGGTGAGGTTGTAGATGGCCATGTTGAGCAGGTAGTCGTAGTCCGAGTCCGATGAGATGTCGTTGTCGTCGACGGGCTCGGCGTCCTCGAGCTCGGCGGCCACCGCCGCCTTGCCCTGCTTGGGGAAGGGTCGGAAGTCTTTTTCGCGCAGCTCGGCGACAATGTCGGCGCGCTTGCGGTTCGAGACGACGAGCTGGCGCGTGATGATCATCTGCACAAAGCGCGCCTGGTTCGACAGACGGTCGTACATGAGCTTGAGCTGATCGACTAAGTGCTCCTTGCGCTTCTGGTAGTACGAGAGACGCAGCAGGTAGAAGTCCTCGAGGATCTCCTCGGGCGACGTGTACTTCTTGATCTTGCCGTCCTGGTCGAACAGCACCATGTTGGTCGCTGAGATCTGGTTCGACGTCTTGAAGAAGGCCTCGACGCCCTTTTCAGCGATCTCGGCCTGGCCCTTGGCCGTGAGCTCGACGATAAAGTGCACGGTCGACTCGGTGTGGTACTCCTTGTAGTCCTTGATCGTGGCCGGCGCCTTTTCGGTGGAGAGGATGCGCTCCTCGAGGCTCTCCTTGTACGTCGAGGTCCACGTGCGGATGGGCAGCTCGGTGATCTCGTACGTCTTCTCGTCGATCTGGGATACGCGACCAGTGATCTTGTAGCGGCCGGGCCCGAACTCGTCAATGTCGCCCGTGAAACCGCGGTACCAGGGCTTCATGGGGACCACCTCCTCGCCAGCCATGCGGCGTCGCAGGTTGTCCACAATGTCGTGCGGGTTGTAGTTGGGCACAAACGTCGACCAACCGGTACCGATACCTTCGGCACCGTTCATGAGCACCTGCGGCACGACAGGCACGTACCACTCGGGCTCGATGCTCTGACCGTCGTCGTCGAGGTAGTTGAGCAGCGCGTCGTCGGCCTGCGGGAAGAGAGCGCGGGTGATCTTGGGCAGAGCGGTGAAGATGTACCTGGCCGAGGCGGCATCCTTACCACCGAGCAATCGGGTACCGAATTGACCCCTTGGCTCGAGCAAGTTGACGTTGTTGCTGCCGACAAAGTTCTGGGCGAGACCGACGATGGTCATGGTGAGCGACTGCTCGCCGTGATGGTAGGCCGTGGTGCCGGAAACGTGACCAACGAGCTGGGCGACCTTGATTTCTCCCTCGCCCTTGCGGTTGAAGGTGCCAAAGATGACCTTGCGCTGACCGGGCTTGAGACCGT
This sequence comes from Moesziomyces globuligerus, assembly GCA_030849465.1. NCBI lineage: Eukaryota > Fungi > Basidiomycota > Ustilaginomycetes > Ustilaginales > Ustilaginaceae > Moesziomyces > Moesziomyces globuligerus. Next base: position 284,741 of record JARVLF010000012.1, read on the forward strand.
CGACGGCGGAAGGGATGGAACGCATGTTGTCGGCCATCGAGAAGAGGATGAGCTCCTTGTTGATAAAGTCGGCGTAGGGGATGCGGTCGATGTTGTGGTCGAGGAAAGTGCCTGGGCGGAACTGGCGCAGCCATTCCTTGCGGTCGTCGGCCTTCTTCTTGTTAAAGGCGAGGTCGATGAGATCGCGATCGCCGTCCTTGGTGGTGTCGAAGGGAAGCATGTGCTTCTCCATGGCACGGAAGTACTTTTTGGCGTCCTGCGAGTCCGAGGTACCGAGACCCTTGTAGTACTTGATGCGCCAGCCCTTGCCGTTGTTGTTCTGCTCCTTCCAGGTCATGTACTCGGGGATGGTGAAGAAGGAGAGCTCCTGCTTGCCCTTTGTGCACTTGACGATGGGGGTGATGAACTCGACGAGGAAGCCGGGGATCTTGAGGAGCGAGGGGTAGAAGTGGTCGAGGAAGTTGATGATGAGACCCTTGATGTGGGAACCGTCGTGATCCTGATCGGTCATGATCATGATGCTGCCGTAGCGCAAGCTGTTGACGTCGAGGTACTGCTTGCCGTGCTGGAGACCGAGGATCTCCTTGATGGCCTTGATCTCGGCGTTCTTCATGATCTGGTCGTGCGAGGCCTCACGGACGTTGAGGAGCTTACCACGGAGCGGGAAGACACCATAGTTGTCGCGGCCGACCTCGACCAGACCGGCGACGGCGAGCGCCTTGGCCGAGTCACCTTCGGTGAGGATGAGGGTGCAGTCGCGGGCCTTTCTGCCGCCGGCGTTGTTGGCGTCCTCGAGCTTGGGGATGTTGGTGATCCTGGTGCGCTTGTGACCGTCGGTCTTCTTGAGCGCCTGGTCCTGCTTGTAGCGTGCGAAGCTGACAATGTTGTCGACGACGCCCGACTTGATGACCTTGCGGGCGAACTCGTCGGTGAGCGTCCACTTGCTGCCGAAGGCGCTCTGCTTGAGCGTGAGCGTCTCCTTGGTCTGGCCGTCGAAGGTGGGGTTGACGATCTGACAGTTGACAAAGACCCAGAGCTGCTGACGCACCTGGTTGGGCAGCACCTTGCCCGTCTTCTTGTCCTTCTTGACGTGCTCGATGAGGCGCGAGATGACCTGGTCTGCGACGTGGTCGACGTGCTTACCACCCTTGATGGTGGCGATGTTGTTGACGAACGAGACCTGGCGGAACTCGCCGTCGGAGACGGCGAAGGCGACCTCCCAGGTGCGACCCTTGTCGACGATGGACTCGTAGATGATTGCCGGTTTTGCGCCTGCGCCGACGGGCATGTCTGCCGCGGCGGGGTCGGCGTCGTTGGCCTTGCCGCCGAGCTCGTTGATGGCGGTGACGTACATTTCGACGTACTGCTTGAAGTTCTTGATCTTGAGGAGCTCGCCGTTGAGCGTGACCTTGATGCCCTTGACGGTGCCGGCCATGTCGTAGACGCGCTTGAGCATGAGAGCCTCCATGTGGTCGTCGATGGCGTCCATGCCAAAGAGGGCGAGGTCGGGCTTGAAGGAGATGCTGGTGTACTCCTCCTGGCGCTTGTGAGCGGTGATCTTGGGCTTGCCCTTGTCGTGCATGTTCCTGGAGAAGGTCTGCTTGTACTTGCACTGGTTCTTGGAGTCTGCGGTCTCGACGGTGAACTCGGTGGAATAGATGTTGGCGAGCTTGGCGCCGTAACCGTTTCTACCGCCGGTGACCTTGGCCTCGTTGTCGTCGTAATTGGACGAGGTGAGGAGGTGGCCAAAGATGAGTTCGGGGATGTAGACGCGCTCCTTGTCGTGCATCTCGACGGGGATACCGTGACCGTTGTTCCAGACCATGATGGAACCCTCTTCGCGGTTGATGTCGACCTTGAGGTGGGTCATGCCGGGGTCGCGCGCCTTGTTGTCTGCGGCGTTGACGAGGATCTCGTCGAAGATCTTGTAGAAACCGGGGACGTAGGTGGTCTCGCGGTAGGCCATCTGCTGCTTGGCCTTGTCGTAGACCCAGAGCTTCTCGGTGTGCTTCTCGACGCTGCCGATGTAGGTGTCGGGACGCTTGAGGATATGCTCGAGCTGGGAGAGCTTCTGGTACGTCTCGGAAGCGCTCTTGGAGGTGGCCGACTTGGTGGGGGGAGGGGGTTGGAAGGAGACGTCTGCCTCGCTGTCCATCATGCTGACGTCCGGGTCGCTGTCTGCGCCGTTGCTGTTGCGCTTTGCCAGCGGCTGTTTCTTGGGCTTGGCGGAGCCGTTGGGCTTGGATGCGCCTGCCTTTGCGGTGGCAGCTTTGGGCTTTGCGGCTGCAGTCTTGGCCTTGGCCGTGGAGGTGGAGGCCTTCTTTGTGGGAGCGGGGATCATGAAGCTCTCGGAGCCATCTGACATGTAGTCGGACTCGCTCATCTTGACGAAGGTGGTGGCGAAGCCGCGAGAAAGTGGCGGTGCAGGGAAGGAGAAAGTGGGCGGCGAGGTGGTGCACGGAAGTGCTAGAGGGTATCGGGGGCTCAGACGCGACGTAGGAGCAGATTGGGAGATTCGCGAGAGCCAAGCTGCGCCGAGACGGCTACCGTGTCGGAGGCCGGGATGGGCGTTGGAGAGGAAGGAGGCGGCGCCGGGCAGCCAGGTATTAAGGGGAATGGTGAAGAGCCTCTGTCGCGAGAGGAAGGCTGCTGCTGAGTCGGGGGTGGACAGCAGCTAGTTGCGAGTGAGGAGCAAGGAGGGCGAGAGCTTGAAAGAGTCGGATCTTGAGGGCGGGGTGGTGGGAAGGACTCGAGCCTGGTTGCAACGACGCGCCCGAGTGTTGGCCTGAGAGTGCGGCTCGAGCTAGCGGAGGCTCACCGCTAAGCTGGCCTGGCGAGCCAGAGTGTTGATTCGCCGCACCAGAGCAGACCGCAGCGCCAGCAGAGAGCAACACTTTTTTTTTCCGCACCTCTGTCGACGCGACTGGAGGGCGAGCGCAGCTGCAGAGCGCTGCACAAGCTTGCGGATCGCCAAAAACAAAGACTGCCAACCTAAGCTCAGGACGCGCCTCGTGTGTCATGGAAGCCGAGCATCGCCGGCAGCTAATTCACAGTCGGCGACGGCTACAGTCCTGCCTCTTCCGCTCAGTCTCATTTCGAATAAGACGCTGCCTAGCCCTGTCAGCATTTCGCAAGACGTAGGAGCCAGCTCAGCCGTGCTTCGTCCGCTCAACCATCGAGGCCGATACCCACGCCCGCCAGCCGAAACATGGCTTGAAGCCCCGTGGTCAACACCGGCTCAGCACAGCCATTCTTCGCTTTGAGAGCAGCAGGAGCAGCTGCAACATGCTTCTGTCAACTAATGAGCCATCAAGTGAATGAAACAGATTCGGATGCACGCAGCTGCAGGGTGCGCGCGCTCTCCAGAGGCTCAATAAACTTTCCCAAGCCGCATTTATGACCCCACCGACGCGTCCGCACGTGACGTCCAATATCACCGGCTACAGTGTGCAGAATGTCACCATGATGTTGTATGCAATGCGAGAGGTTGGGGATGTGAATGGGCTCTATAGACATGCGTCGCACTGGCTTACGCTGGCGTGCCGGGGGTGCGACGCCCAAAGACGCGGCGTGTCACTCGCTTGAACGGTTCCAGCACCGAGCGCGAGAAGGGTCCGGCCAGCGCCACCGACGCACCGATACGCACCGGGATCAGCGCCTTGACCAGGATGTACGCCGCAACCATGTTGGCGAACGAAGCCGCCACGCGCCTCGTGTCGCCCACGTCGGATGTCTGATCGATCGCCTCGGCCTCCTGCTTGTCAAAGCCGAGGTAGCCCTTCTTGCGGCAGTATCGCTCGAAGCGTTCCTCTTTCTGTCGTGCCCATGCTCGGAAGCGTGCGATCGCGCCGTCGCCCTCCACCGCTTGCTCCGAATCGCCCACCAGCCACTGCAGCACCGCCGTGCCCACTCCCAGCGCGCCAAACACGTAGAAGAGCACCACCAGCGGAACCAGCGCCGTGAGCTCGTGCAGGATCACAAACGACGCCACCATCGTCGGTGCATCCGTGCCGTTCTTCTGCGCGATCGATCGCACCTGTGCCAGCGCCCGCTGCATGCGCGACTTTGAATGAGCGTTCAGCTTGCCCGTGTGCACCCAGGTCACGTTGGCATCGTGCTCGCCCGCCAGCCAGAACGGCTTGAGCGTGTCCGGCAACTTGAGCTTGCCCTCCTCCACGCCATGGTTCTCCAGGATGGCCACGATCAGCCGCGGGATCGCCGCTGCAGTCGCATTGAGCGTATGCAACGCCGGGCTGCGCTCTTCGTACGCCGTGTTCTCTGTCGTCGAAGCCGCATCGCTCGCGTTGCTGGTGCTACCACCTAACTCATCCCGCACCTGTCGAATCGACAATCGCTGCGCTTGGTACGACGTGCAGTTCGACGCCGACGACACTTCCCCCCACGATCCTCGTCCGGGCATCCACACCTCGATGTCGTACTTGCGGTACGCACTCGCGCCCAGCTCTTCCGTCGGCATGTCCAGCACCCGGAACGGCAATCCCAATCCACCGATCACCTCTTCCTGAATTCCCCGTAGTTCCTCGAGCATCGCGTTGCTCTTCTTCTCCTCGCCTTCCGTCGCCACGAACATCTCGATCTTGCTGAACTGATGCACACGGTACAGCCCGCGCGTGTCGGCTCCGCGCGCACCCGCCTCGGCGCGGAACGCGTGTCCCAGCCCCACCAGCTTGATCGGCAGCTCCAACGCGTTGATCATCGACGTCTCCGGGCCTGTCGACGCGTTCCGGCGCGTCCCGAACACGCGTCCAGCGAGCAGTCCTGCCAATGGAATCTCTGCCGTCGCTGCCAAGCACAGCTCGCCACCCTTTTGTTGCTCCTCCCCCTGTGTCTGCTGCTGTGAAGATGCGGGCTCCTTTCTGGATGCCACGCCAGAATCGAGGAAGTAGGTCTGCTTGGCTTTCTCGTCCCGAGGTCGGAATCCGCAACGGTCCGCCAGATCCGCACGCACCACGTCCGGAGGCGACACGGCCAGGAAACCCTTGCTGACCACGATCGACATGGCATACTGCGTGAGCGCGTGCTCCAGCAGACTGATGCTGCCTAGCAGATAGGGCCACGAGCTTCCCGTCGTCAGCAGACCCGAGATCGAGTCCACCTCTGCGTTGGTAGACTCGTGCGCAACGTAGAGGTGCTGGCGTCTCGGATCGGCCGCCGGTCCATCGGGAAAGTCTTTCGCCTGGATCGCCGACTTGGTCCACGACTCCTTCATCAGATCGAATTCGGGCGGCAGCAGGTTGAGCGGATCTTGCACCGACACGAGCACCGCATTCTCCTCCGGCCCGATGGGCACGTCCGGGTGGCAGTTGTTGGGCCATCCGAGACGGAAGGCAGCGCTTCGCGAGCGGATTGCTTCCTGCTGCTTGAGATTCGCATCGATCTCCACCTTGATCTTTTTGGCGCGAGCGCGCATCTGCTTGACTTTGTCCTCCCCCTCTTCCTTCCCAGGCTCGGCTTCTTTTGAGGCGGTGTCCTGGGCGTCTTCGGAAGGCTCGTCAGCAGTGGACTTTGCACCTGCATCCTTGACACCGTCATCTTTGGTGGGTTTGCCCTTTTTGGTAGGCGTGCCTGCACGCTGGTAGTGCCGATTGATGTCGGAGGAGATCTTTCTTTGTTCGTCCGATAGCTCCTTCTGCTTGACGACGAGCGTGTACAGCTCGGTACGCGCCTCTCGCAGCCACTTGAACTCCGAGACGTTGGACGGCATCCTTCGCATCTGCATGCTGCGTCTCGCTTCGTCAATGTGCTCGTTCTTCACGCCTCGTCCGGGTGACGGAGCTGGCAGCCGACGTGGCTTTTGCAACGGCATCAAGCTCGGCGCCTCGCTCTCGCGAGTGGGCTCCGCACGAGGAGCGGGCGGAGGCGAGGGTGAAGGCGCCTTGCCTTTCTCGCCCTTGCTGAGCGCGGCTTTGGTCGAAGCATGCCGCAAGCCCATGGGCTGGAGGCCCGAAGCCGATCGCAGCGACCTTGCCGTTATTGTCGGACCGGTCAAGGACCGCCATAACGGACCGCCTGGACGTCGAGAGGCCATCGCTCCGTTCCTCGCACCCTGTATCGCGATCGGTAGGTGTGGGAGGTTAGGAAGATGTTGCGCTGCTTTTTTTTCCCCTTGGAAGAGGGTTCGAGCTGCACAAAGGGACCTGTGCTGTAGCTACCAGGAAGCTTCAGGGCTCGGCTGATGCGAGGTGGAGGCTTGCTTCTTCCAATCCAGCTTTTTTATTTTTTCGTTAGTTTTTGTTATTTTCTTTATGGTGGTCCTGTGAGGCACCGATCTCAAGAAGGGTCGGAGGCGCGTGCTCTCGTGCGGTAACTCTACTACACGCTTACGTTTTGTGCGCGGCCGTCCGTTGAGCTCAGCACAAGCCAAGGCGAATGAATGGCTCACCACGCTCGTCGTCTTGGCTGATCGTAGCATTGCCCTTTCTTTGCCTACTGCTATCCATCTCGACACCCACTTCCGGCTCCTACATCTTCTCATCATGTCGAATCTGGCGGCACGATTCGCCGTCCCACTGGGTCTGGGCGTCATGGCGCTGCAGGCCTCGCTCTACGATGTTCCTGGAGGATACCGCGCGGTGATGTTCGATCGATTCCAGGGAGTGAAGGACATCGCCACGAGCGAGGGTACGCACTTCCTCGTGCCATGGCTGCAGAAGGCGATCCTGTACGATGTGCGCATCAAGCCGCGCAACATCTCGACCACGACGGGCTCCAAGGACTTGCAGATGGTGTCGCTGACGCTGCGTGTGCTCAGCCGACCGGACATCCAGCACCTCTCCAAGATCTACCAGTCGCTCGGCGCCGACTACGACGAGCGTGTGCTTCCGTCGATCGGCAATGAGGTGCTCAAGGCGACCGTCGCGCAGTTCGACGCCGCCGAGCTCATCACGCAGCGAGAGGTTGTGTCGGCGCGCATCCGCGAGGACCTGCTCAAGCGCGCGCGCGAGTTCAACATTGTGCTCGAGGACGTCTCGATCACGCACATGACGTTCGGACAGGACTTCACCAAGGCCGTCGAGCAGAAGCAGATCGCCCAGCAGGACGCCGAGCGCGCCAAGTTCATCGTCGAAAAGGCCGAGCAGGAGCGCCAGGCTTCCGTCATCCGCGCCGAGGGCGAGGCCGAAGCGGCACAGACCATCTCGCGCGCGCTCGAAAAGGCCGGCGACGGCCTCCTCACCATCCGAAGAATCGAGGCCTCCAAGGATATCGCCTCGACCCTCAGCGGCGCCAAGAACGTCACCTACCTCCCCCACGGCCAGGGCATGCTGTAAGTCTCCCAACTCCCGTCTCGATCCGTTCGGCAGGTCATCTTGCTGACTCGACCTTGCTTTCTTTTCTTCCTGTAGCCTCAACATGCAGACCTGAGCGTGTGCGCAGCACCGTGGTCGGATGCGCCTCGACAGCCCAACGCGTCTTGCCGTCTCTTGTTCGTCTTTGTAGTTCTATTTCACAGCCGCGTGCCCTCTCTGCCACGTCGTTCGCAATCCAACACCACATCTCACGACCATGCGCACGGCTCGCTCCCGGACTACAGACACACGGAAGCTCGGCAGTGGAGACTGGATTACACAAGCTCTTAGGATCGGTGTCGAGTGATTTTCAAGCAGGAGGAAGAAAGTCTAGAGTCTACGCAGACTGGTTCCACACGCCGTTGGGGTGGAGTCGCTATGAAGGATAGGGAAGAGGGATGTGAGGGTCAGTGGGGTGAAGTCGAGAGCTGCGTGGAAGGGAGGAGGTTCACTTACTTCGTCCGGGATCTGGATGTTGGCGAGGGCGGTGAGGACGGATTTGCCGGCCCAGTGTTCGAGGGTCTCGCACTCGTCCGGTGCGATGAAGGCCGAGGTGTTGCGGTTGGCAAAGATCATCTGGACGGCTCCGGTGCGGATCTTGCCCTTATGCGGGGGCTGCTGACCGTTCTTGATCGCCGCATCGACGGCATCGTTGGCCGCAGCGGCGAGGTGGTTGAGGAGGAAGGTCTCCATCTCGAGCGTCGCGACGCCCTTTCTCCTCTCGCTAATCACCTCGATGAGGTTAGCATTGGCGTCGACGAAAGCCGGGTCGATTCGGCCCTGACTTCCGTAGAAGCTATCTGCGGAGGCATTCACCGTGTTACCCGCCGCCTTGGCCTGTTGACCTCCAAAGAGCTCGGGCTTCGGAGCGGGTTTGTCGGCTTCGAGGGCAGCGAGCAGAGCATCGTGCACCTCGGCATCGGCATCGAGAGGCTTGGTGATGAGGTACGGCTCGAGCGCGCCCGCGCGACGCTCGTCGGCCGTCGTCTGGTGGTGGAAGTAGTCGTAATTGCGCGAGATGCCAAACGAAGCCTTGGGCACCACCACCGTACCGATTCCGTACTCGGGCTGAAGCGAACCGCACGAGCCCAGACGCACAATGATCATCTCGCCCTCGACGACGGCGCGGCACTCGCGCACGAAGAAGTCGACCACCGAAAAACCCATACCGATCGCAACGATCGAGATCGGCACACCCTGGAACGTGCCCGTCAGAGTGAGAAAGTTGCGCTGCGAGTTGAACTCGAACAAGGGCTTGCCCCCGTCAAACGCCTTGGCGATCCGATGCGCGCGGACCTGGTCACCCACCGTGATCTAGACCGCGAGACAAAGCCAGGAGCGAGGCAAGCGTCAGGAGTCAGCACCAACGATCCTACGGCTTGGACCACGAGCGCTGGACTTACGATGCGGTTGGCGACCCTGGATCCGCAAGCGCGATGAGGCCGTAGGCGTCGACGATGAGAGCGGAGCGTGAGCAGACTGAATGGCAGATACGGCCCGGCAAGGCTGTTGTGTACTCACTGTCCGGCCTTGGTGGCCACGTGGTAGGTGCGGCCCTGAGCATCTTGCTACGGACATCGGTCAAAAGCCAAAGTGCATGCGCATCGGTCAGCTCCACGTTTACGTCCAGCCACACAACGATACGAGGCCCGGGCGTAGCTTACGGGGAAGTTGGCGTTGCTGAGGACGTCCTTCATCTTGAGCTTCTTGTTCTGATGTACGGAACGGAGCGGAAGGGCAGCGCAGACTGCGGTGTTATATATCGCGCTCCGGGCGTTCGGGATCGAGGAGGTTTGCGGGGTCCGAGAAGAACAGGTTGTGGGGCGTGAGGCTCGGCTTGACTTTTTTTCGGCTCGGGGGGCAAGGGGCGGTATAAGCGGTGTCACAAGCCCGTGCCTTCGAGCTCCGATGTTGGCACGAGCCAAGTTGCAGCGAGCAGCTTCCGAGGATCCGACCAGGCGGAGATGGCCGACGCGCCCGACCCCCGTCCCCGATGAACGAGAATCGGGCGAGGATGAGTCGCCTCCACACGCGGCTGTTTCACGCGAACCCTTGGAATCAGAGGCGGCTGCAGCTGCAGGTCCGCAACTCAGCCGCACGATGCGCTCACTCTGTGCCTCTCAATGCCTCTCAATGCCTCTCAGAGCCTCTCAAAGCCTAGGCTGGGTCCAAATTTAGCTCGCCTTGCCGCTCCGTCGTGCTGGATGGCATGCTGACTGCAGTAACTGGGACCTTCTGGCTCGCTCATCTTCTTCCCACCACGCTACCAACCACATCCACCCCTGCCTGAATTGGACGCAGACCCCTTCACGATGGTCGATCCGGTGTCGTACGTCAAGATGTTCTTCCGCTCCGTCTTTTCGGTCTTTAGCCCGTCGACGACGACCGTGTGGCAGAACAACATCGCCTACTCGATCACGCTGCACAATCCACGCGTGCTCCTCTACCGCGGTCCCGAGACGTACGTCACCTTTTCCGTGTATGCGCAGGCCTACTCGGCCGAGGCGCGCAAGCAGCTCGAGTCGCTCTCGCCCAGCCAGACCAGCGAGCTCGTCAAGAACACCAACGTCCAGCTCGTCCAGAAGGGCTGGATCGCCGGCGCCGTCGGCTGGAACGCGGCCGGTTACCTCGGTGTAGCGACCAAGAAGGGCTGGGACATCACGCCTGCCGGCCGCGCAGGCTGGAAGGATACCCAAGCCGAATCATCCTCGTTGTCGCTCCAACAGCAGGAGGATGAGGATTATGGTGAAAAGCCTCAGCGTGGAGCGAGCAACGAGTACGAGATGAGTACGCTTGGCAAATCCGCCTCGTCGGATTCGGTCGACCAGCAGCAGACTCGTCACATTGCGCTCAAGCGCAAGGAGAAGATCGACAAGCAGATCCGCGCCCAGTCGTCGACGGTCACCGAGGATCCCAACTCCACAACGCGCGTGCTGGGCACCTACAAGTGTCGCATCCCCGTCGAGACGGGCGATGGCTACTTCCGACTCTGGATCACCCTCCCTTCCGTCACGCGTGGCCAGGTCGGCATCGGCAGTCCTACCTTCCGTCTCTTCTCCTTCTCCCTCACCTCGGCCTCGCCGCGTGGAGCCGCACTGCTGCCGATCCCCGTCCTCGTACCCGAACTCGCCCTTCGCTCCATCTCGATCGCCCTCACCACCATCGTCTACGGCCTCTTCCCCGTCGCCGCCATCGTCGACAAGCTCCTGCCCAGGTGGATGTCGCGTCGCTTCATCAACTGGATCTACACCCGCGTCGGCGCAAAGGGAAAGACCGACCAGCTCCGCGAAAAGTACAACGTAGATCAGCGCGTCGAACAGGCAAAACAACAGGTCAGGAAGGTCCCCTTTGCCAGCGCAGGTATCCGCACCGACTGGGACCTTCATCGTGACGCTTCCCGCGGCCCCGCTGGATGGGCCTACCACTGGTAATTCCCCCACACATCCTTCACAACCTAGTTTGTCGAATACGAACCCCATGGTGGATGCGTTGATTCTTCTTCCATTGTTTGTGATTGCGAGTGCGAGGTGCGAGGCTATGCGTGAGCAGGCGTGTCGAGGAAGCGCCGCGTGCGCGCGATCAGCTCCCTCAGCTGCTCCACCCCGCCTTCCGTGGACTCGCCCTTGCCCTTGACTGGCGTGGCCACCTCGAGCTCCCGCACGGACGTCGAGGTGGGAGGGGCGTGGTTGCGCAGCCGTTTGGCACCCGCTGACCGCGCGCTCGCCGCTCTCGCATCCGCGGCGATCCGCCTCGTATCCGCCGCGACCTCGTGCACAGCTGCGGCGCAAAGCTCTGCAAACCGCTCCGCCGCCTCGGCCCAGTCGGCGCCGCTCCCGGGTGCGATCCAAACTATTTCGAGCGTCGCGAGCGCCAATCTAAACAGGCCCTCGACATGCGTACGGTTGACATGCGCGACCACCTCCTCCAGCGCAGCCGTCTCCGCCCTTGGCAGTGCCGCGAGCAGGCTGTACCGCAGATGCGTCTGCTGCTCCTCGACACTCTCCGGCAGCGCGTCCAGCTGCTTGAGCGCCAACGCCACCAGCCCCTCGGCCTCGCCCGGCACCGCCAATTCCAGCACATCGTCCTCCCCCGCTTCACCATCGTCCAGCGTCGTTTCGGAGAGGCTGACGACAGTGCGCACCACGTGGTTCGCAAGCGCAGTCAGGATGCGCAGCGCCTTGCACGCCGCCTCCTCGGCCTGGGCACGCATATCGCCCGGCGCCGTGCTGGCCAACATGCCTGGCGGGAACGCAGAGACGAGGTCGTACAGCAGCACGCACGTGCGCGACCACTGCTCCACCAGCTCCTGCGCCACCTCGTCCAGCGTCGCACGACGCGCTCCCTCGAGAAACCGCTCCCGGTTCGGCGCCAGATCCGGCATCGCCCGCACCAGCACCGCCGCAAGCGCGCTCTCGATCGACACCGAGGCATCGTCCAGCTCCAGCACTCCGATGCGGTCGAACGCACGCGAGAGCAGCACAGATGGCGCGCCCTGCCTGCCCGAGTTCACGCGTGCGGGTGTGCCCGTGCTGCGGACTGCTTTCGAGGGTTCTAGTCCAAGCCAGGCGAATAAGCCGGACGAGCGTGTGGCGAAATCGTCCTGGACAGCCGCGTCGCCGGAAGTTCCGTCGGCCATGTCCACGTCTTCGATCGAACCGTCCGAGTGCGCAGCACCGTATACCAGATCCGCGTCCAGGTTGCCCCATGTCACCAAGAGCAGGCGACACGCAAGGCGGCTCTGCTTGATAATGTTCGAGCCCGCAATTTCCTCCAGCCGTTTTCGGTCTTGTTCCAGGTAGCCGCGTCGCTGCGACGCCGCGCCGGCCTGAGCAGCAGCTGGATTCGTTTCGAACACAACGAGCCCGACCTGGCTGTGCTCCGAAAACTCATCTTCTGCCGGGAGTCTCGTATCCACAGCGGCGCCGTCGCCGCGCGGCGTGACATCGACCAGTGCCAGGTGCGAGCCATCCGCCAGCTCCACTCCGACCACATCGCGGCCGCCGTCCTGGCTCTCCGCCGACACAGAGGGCGAAAAGCCAAATTTGACGCGGAGCCAGCTAGACGCGACATGCTGGCTGGGTGCGCCCGAATATAGCACCACCAGCCCGTCCAAATCAGCTGGCCGGAAGTGCATCAACAGCTCTTCGATGTGATCGGCCAAGCGGTCAAGCAGCGACCCCTCGGCCCACAGCTGGCCGCGTTGGCGCCGCACGAGCGTCCACCTTGCCGTAAGCTCCGCATCTCCCGCAAGGGCTGCTGCATGTTCGCGCGCAGATCCTTCGCCGAATTTCCGCTTGCGTCGCGAGACCGGGGACGTCTTGCCGTTGGACGGCGCGGTTCGAACGCCCGTCAGCAGAGATTGCCGGATGGAGAATGCCCCTTTCCTTCCAGGGGAAAGAGTTGCTTGCGGGGAGGAGCCAGTTCGAGTGTCTGGGACGCTTTCCTGGATGCGGCCAAAAACGTTCCTCCGCCTGATCTCGCTCCGGATCGTCTCTAGACGCTGCCTTTGATGCTCGCGATCGCGCCGCTCGTCCAGCGCCTGGCTCCAACGCTGCCACGCCCGCAAGGTGGAGCTCCTCGAGCGGAACACCTCGGCAGCTGCTTTACGAGCCGCGTCCTTAGCTGCGGCCGCCGCGCGCTCTGTGGCCAGCTGCGACCACATCTGATCCGTGATGCGCGACAAGAGCTCGTTGCGCGAGGCCATCTTGCGCCGCACACCCTCTTCTTCGATGGCAGCAGCAGCAGTTTTGGCAGCTGCGGACTGGATCGCTTCCTCGGACAGCTTCTGAAACGCGCGCTCGACTGCCTGAGTCCGGGCTGCCTCCTTGCGCTTGGCACGCGCCTTCGCTTCCGCCTCAGCGACAGCTGCAGCTGCGGCTTGGGACGCTGCGGCCTCGCTCGGGTCAGAAACGCGTCGCTTTTTGACACCGGACGCAGCCGTCGGAGTGTTGGCATTCGCATCAACCTGCTTAGAAGGTCCGGACGCGGAAGCCTGGGGCTTTTCGGCTTGGTCCTCTTGCGCTTCCGAGGACGTGGAAATGAACGAGGGCATCGATGTCTTGCTGGGCTCGGTGCTCTTGGCTGGCGCAGAACCGAAGGTGAAAGAGGACGGTGGCTTGCCGCCCTGAGGCGCATCAGCACTCGACACTGATGAGGGTTTGATGCTTGGCTGACCGAACGAGAAGCCCGGCAGGGATGAAGTGGCGGGCTGCTGCGAAGGAGTCATCGGCTTGACGTCGGCAGGAGCATTGACAGTCGACTTAGACTCGGGCGCAGCATCTTTGCCGAATCCTCCGAACGAAGGCAGGCCAGCTTTGGCGGGAGCATCTAGCTTGTTCGCACCGCTACTCCCAAAAGTGGGGAAGCTGCCAAAGGTGCCTGTCGATGCAGGCGTCGCGGTAGTGCTGCCCGCAACACTGGTTCCGAACGAGGAAGGTGTGAAGCTCGCAGCACCCGCAGACAGCTTCGATGGAGAAGACGTCGCAAAGGCTGATGAAGTCTTGGTGTCTGGCGCCGCCGTCGACTGGCCGAACTTTGGAATGCTGCTCGTACTCGCACCGAAATGGGTTGGCGTCTGAGAAGGCGCCTTGGAGTCTAGACTCGACAGGGCGCGTACCGGCGTCGGCTTGGCCAACGCAGGCTTCAAGGCCGCGCCTTGCGTGGCAATCATTGCGTTTGGCAGCATTGCACCTGCACCCGAGGCGCGGCCATCCACCACGTCGGCGCTGGTGAACGAGCCTCGCTTCGCCTCGACGACGGTTGTGCTGAAAGGGGAGATCAGGGGCTTGTCCTCGTTGATGATCGCGGTCTTGTGAATCTTGACGGCGACCGGAGCTCCGCCGTCGTACTCGAGCTCGAGACCCAGATGGGCGCATAGGGCGAGGACCTGGTCGTGAGAGTCCATGGCCAGCACATGTCGGACCGTCTCTACGGGCAGACCTCGGTGCTGGGCCATGTAAGCTTTCGCCATCGCCTTGATCGCGCCGATGCGCACCGAGCTGAAGGAGTTTTCCGCGAGACACGCCATGAGATAGTTGACGCCGGGCTTGCGCAGCTCGGCGAAGAACTTGGAGAAGAAGTTGAGGGTGGCCTCGGTGTTTCTGGGCTGACCTCGTTTCTCGAGGTTGTTGGATCGCTGTGCCAGCTGACGCAGGTTGAGCGCGATCTGAACGGCCGGCGCGCGGAAGATCTCGCCAGGCAGGAGCTCAGCCTCGCGCAGCGTCTCTGGGTCTCTAAGGTGCAGCAAGAGGTTGTAGGCGCGGAACTCGGCCTCGTTGGGAGATGCTTGAACGGCGGCGGCGGCGGCGCCGCCGCTGCTGGTAGCCGATAGCTTTCTTCGATTGTCGTCGTAGAACTCGATCAGACTGCGCATGGTCTTACGCAGCTGCTCGAGTTCCTGTTGCTCACTCCAGCCCTCTGCGCCAGGTCCACCTCGCCAATGGAGACAGAGGATATGATAGCGTGCGATGCGCTCGTGGCACTCGATAGCGATGGAACCGCCTTCGCTCTGCACGATGAAGTCCTGTCGCACCGCTCGAGTTCGATTCCAGAGGAAGCCCTGGACGGCCGTGAACCTCGGGTCGTTGGGGTCAGCCGGCAGAAGGTCGTGGAAGAGGTAGTCGAGCGTGCGTTTGAGGACGGGAGGCGGGCGCACGTCTTCCGGAAGAGGCAGCTCGCGACCGGCGGCGGGGCGGCGATAGATCTTGACGGCGATGCGTGGGTCTACACGATCGGTTCCCGGATACAGCTCGAGAGGATCGAGCTCCTTCTGGAATTCTCGCTCCTCGCGCTCGAACTCGGGACACATGTCCTGGCACGTGCCGACGAGTTTGACGGCTAAGGCGAGATCGGTGGGCTTGTCCGGGTCGGGAAGCACGCCTGACTTGATGTATGCATTGCGAAGGGCCTCTCTGCCGCCCTTCATCTCGAGAAAGCGGTTGCCGACCTTGGGGGCATCCTCGAAACGCTTCTTACGCAGCTCATCCTCATCTTCCGTACTCTTTGACCCGTAGCCTCCGGTGGGCAGCGCGGACCCAGACGCCTCTGTTGGGGTTGAGGTACCAGTGCGGTCCTTTCGGAGGAAGTTGGAGAAGGAGCTTGTGGGCGCAGTGTTTGAGGCTGCGGGAGCGGTTGTGAAGGTCGACGCCGGACCGGTTGCTGCTGGTAAGCTGGCAGCGACGGGAGCAGGCATGGAGGGAGGCTGACTTGCAGAAGGTGCGAAGCCGAAGGCCGAGGAGTTGGTGCTTTGGCCAAAGGCAGACGATGAGGTCGCAGGAGCTGGTGACGAGCCGAAGGCAGAGGTCGATGGGTTCGTGCCAAAAGCCATGGTAGATCCTGCCGTCGGCACTGCGCCAAAGCTTGAAGAGGGATTCGGCATGGAATTGGCCGTCGAAGAGCCGAAGGCGGAAGGGGCTGGAGCAGGAGTGTTGCTCTCCGACGTTGTTGCGGCAAAGGCGTTCGACTGCCCAAAAGCAAATGTCGGAGCAGGCTTGGTCGCAGCAGTAGGTCCATTCTGGATGGCCATGTTTGAACCGAATGCGGATGGCGGAGCGGAGGGGTGTGCCTGCTGACCGCTGTATGTCGAGTTTGTCGTGGGTTGTTGAGTGTTGAAAGTGGTGGACTTGTTCGCGAATGGCCTTGGCCGAGGTCTGGACGTATATGCATTGCTCGGGCCCGCACCTGGTGCCGTGCCACTATGACCCGATTCTGTGGAACCTCGCTGTGCGCCGGCGTCTATACTGGACGGAAATGGCCTACTAGGGCGAGGAGCGCCGCCGCCTCTGCCACCGCGGAAAGCGCCGGACATGGCAGGTCTTCCCTCCTGTCCATGGCCTCCTGGACCTGTGGACCTCGCGGTGAAGGGCCTTGGTCGATTGCCGAAAGTAGACTGCTGCCCGTCCTGTGCCTGCTGATGTTCTCCACCATTGAAAGGCCGAGCATTACCGAATGATGACTGGTTGTACTGCGGTCGTGGCCTGTTGGGGAAGGGACGAGGGCGACCAAAGCCTGGCTGCTGCTGCTGCCCCTGTGAAAAGCCTGATGACGCAAAGGCAGATGGGGCCGAGCTTTGGTTGGAAGGAGGGCGAGCGAAGGTGTTGGGCGGCGCACTGCTGGTCGCTGCTGATGGCGTTTGTGGTCGAGCGAACGAGCCGAAGCCAGAGGCGCCGCCTGCTGGAGGCTTGCCGGAGCTTGGCCCGGATCCAGAGTTGGAGGCGAAAGCCGAGCCGAAGCTAGAGCCAAAGGCAGAGCCAGATCCGGAGCTTGAGCCAAAACCGAACCCGAATCCTGGTCCCGAGCCTTGCTGCATGGCGCGGACCGCAGCAGTCTCGATGTATGACTGCCTGGCTGGAGGGTGATGATGAGGACAGGACAAGGTCGTGGGTGTCGGTCGCCGTTCGCGTGACAGATGCAGCTCCAATCACAGTCGCCTTGGATTTCGGAAATCGGACCTGTCGCGCTGCGGACACCCGGCCCATGGCACAGGCCAGAACAAGCTCCACAATGAGGCAGAGTCTGTCCTCGCCGACTCATACCTTTCCTGTCACAACCTGTCACTTCAAATGCCTTGGATCATGCCCTGTTCCTGTCGTCGATCGTAACTACAGATTTCTCTCGCTCTCAGGGCACACAGGAGATAGTATACGAGGAGACAGTTGTGACCTTCATTAATCCCTTTGCTCTCCGGATCGCTGCCGGAGAGACACTAATCATACAATGGAAGCGAGAATCAAAAGTCGTGAAAGAGCAAATGCGGTAACCGAGGAAGCGGAGGAAAGCGTCTCTAGAGGAGCTGCGGCCGAACGGGCGTCTAGTAGCGGTACTTGAAGTAAGGCGACTCGTCACCCATGTCAGCGATCTCCTCCTTGGAGAGGCGGGCGGCCTCGCCCGAGTCGATCATGCGCTGCTTGCGCTTGTTGGCGAGGTAGAGCAGGCCGGCGAAGGAGAACGCCGAGACGAAGGCAACGGCGTTCATGCCGATGTTGATGTAGTGCGCGCGGTGGTAGTAAGGAGCCTGCTTCTTGGGGAAGATGTTGCTCGAGATGGTACCGGCGAGACCACCGAAGCCGACGATGATGGCGATGCAGACCGAGCGCTTGGTCTTACCACCGATCGTCTGCGTGAGCGAGGCAACCACACCGGGGAAAGCAGCGTACGAGCCAGCAGCCGAGATGAACTGGGCACCGTAGGCGACCTTGGGGTGCGTCTGGGTAAAGTGGAGCGAGAGCGCCCAGCCGATACCAGAGATGAGGGTGCCGAGGCAGATGAAGGGGAATCGAATGCCGAGGCGGTCCGAGCAGTAGGCGAAGATGACCACCATGACGGCAGCGACCGTGTACACGGGCACAGTGTAGAGGTTCGAGTCGATGGCGTTGTACTTGAGCGAGTTCTTGAGGATCGAAGGCAGCGTGAGCGCAATCGAGTAGAGCGGCGTGATGGTGGTCACGTAGCAGATGAGCGTGAAGAGAGTCTTCCAGTCCTTGAGACCGGCCCAGACGAACTTCCAGGCGAACTCGTCGTTCATGGGGATGTCGTTGCCGTCAAAGTGGATGCGGTCGCTCATGTACACCTTCTCGCTCTCGGTGAGGAAGGGAGCCTTCTCGATGCCGTCGAAGAGGACAAAGTAGGCGACGATGCCGGCGACGATGGTGAGTGCTCCCTCGACAAAGAAAATGAACGACCACCCCTGGTATTCTCCAGATCGAGCCTTGGCAAGACCGAAAGCGAGGAGACCGCCGAAAGCACCAGCGATGGTGGCAGCACTGAAGAAGAGACCGACACGCAGCTGGATCGACCTGCGAGGGTACAGAACGGTGAGGTAGTAGGTGATGCCTGGGAAAAGACCGGCCTCAGCAGCGCCAAGGAGGATACGGAAGGCGAGGAGAGCCTCGAAGTTCTTGGAGAAACCGGTGACGAGCATGACAAGACCCCAGGCGACGACGATGAAGGGAATCCACTTCTTGGCGCCGATCTTCTTGAGGATCAGGTTGGAAGGGACCTCGAGCAGACAGTACAGACCGAAGAAGACCGAGAGCGCAGCGGCGTACTCCTGGTCGGTGAGCTTGAGCTGCTTCTCCATTCCGAGCACTCGGGCGTTGCCGATGGCCGTCCTGTCGAGGAAGGAGAAGAGGTAGAGCACGGCGCAGATGGGGATGACGTGCCAGTCGAGCTTGCGGATGAGACGCGCCGTCTCCTTGGGGTCCTCGATGGTCGTGGCGACGGCATCAGCGTTGGTGGTGCCGGCCGTCAGGACGGGCGCCATGATGACGCCATCCTCGAGGCGAGCGTCATCCTTCTTCTCGATCGATGCCGAGTCGGGAGAGTCTCCCTGGCTTCGGTTGGTGTAGTAGGGGGCAGACATGATGCCTGATGCAGAGCTGCGAGGATCTTTGGTCGGGGAGGGGGATCGATCAAGGCCTAGACGTGTGCTAGGTAAGGTTGCTCAGCGCCTGCGATTGGATGGATGAGGGGTGGGGGCGGAGGGAGGCGGATGAGGGACAGCGGACGAGGGAAGAGGAATGAAATCTGCGGAGTGGGCGCTAAGCTCTTTATAGCTTGTGGGGGCGAGCGAAATGAGGTCGAGAGCGAATGCGGGGGTACCGAGGGAGGCCAAGGCGGGGTGCAGGGATGCTGAGCCAGATGCAGCACGCAGCTGCAGAGCGGGGAAGCGCCAACGGCGAGCAGGGTGAGTCTGCGGAGCTCTGGACTCGTTTGGGGCTTCAGCAGCATGGCGTATGCAGTCGACGACCAACGTGCAGGGTGAGCAAGGAGCAACGCAGGGCCTGCACAACAGGCGAGGAGCATGCGCCCGTGCAGGATGAGAGACATGCAGTCAGGGTGCGCGCACGACGCACACGCAGCCCGAGAGGGTGACAAAGGATCCGGGGCGAACCAATGAGAAGAAGACGCTGGGATCCGGCGAGCCAAACGGCTCGACGACGCCAGTGAGGACGCAGCGGAGCAGCGAGAGAGGGAGCCTAGATCTGTCATCGACGATGGATGGACTCGACCGTTAGTGGAAACGTGGCGATAACGCGTTGCCAGGCTCCAGATCAGACTGCGGCGCTCCAGCCACTTCTGCAACTGGAAGGTCGGGAAAACGAAAGGGCAATCCTAAGCGGGCGAATCGGATTTTAGGAAGCTCTCCTCATGGGGGCGGCGGGACGGGCGAGGCGCAGCGGGGCAGAGGGACAGGCAGTGTTGGAGAGACGGCGATCCAGGAACTCTTGGAGGGCTGTGGATCATGGGGGAGGCGATGGAGAGCCACGCGGCGATGTTGGGAAGTCGGCGACCCGGGGACGGAGGCAGCAGAGGAGAGGAGGCGTGAGTCAGGGTGGGCGAAGTGCAGTGTAGGATTCATGCCCCCATACTCTTGGCATGACGAGATGGAGCGAGGGGATCACAGCCATGTCGGCCTCGGCAAAAGCAAAACCGCGAGCTCTGTTGCAGCCGAGCTGGTAGGGATGAGCAGCTGCGACCACCGCTGCAAAGGACTTCATGCAGCTGCAGCGCATCAAGGAGCTTGCCTCGACTTACGAGGGGTGCGATCTGGCAGTGTCTCACTGGACGACGAGCGGCGCTCAGCCATGGCGGTCTTGCGGGGTTCAGGAACAAGGCACGACGCTAAGGGAGTGAGTGCACTAGCGTAAGCTGATCAGCTTAGGTCCGGTCGGACTGGATGGCTCAAGTGCGTGTACCGCGACAACTGAACCTCCTCGACACTTTGCGGTGATGGGCCAGGACGTTGCGCGACGGAAAAAGTGGGTGCTGGGAAAGCGCTGCGCGAGTGAGGCGACGACTGGTGAGGAGCGCCGGCGAACGCGGACAGGAGTGAAGAATGGAGCGTGCGAAATTCCAGGTCAGCTAGACCGCCCAACCGCCCAACCGCCCAACCGCACCAGCCGTGCTGCTTCCCGCCCGCCCGTCCGCCCTGCCGCCGCTCGCCGTCGAATGTAGCCCAAGCAGGGCCCCCATGTCCTGCCTGACGCCGCCCGAGGGGAAACCGTGGATCGCCGCATCAAACAATCGCCCGAGGTTTCCAGAATCCGAACTGCCCTGTCCGACGGCGTTTCAACTTGGCCATGGATCACCCCGCTCCAGCCCCAGCCCAGCCAGCTGGAAGTTGCAGTATAATGCTGCGAATGGCCACGGAACACATCTCCGAGCAAGCCTTTCCGCTTGGCACGATCGCAAGTTGCTGTTGGGACTTGGATGCGGAGCCGAGGAGGAGGTTGCTGCGGGTTACCGGTGTCGCAGGGTTTATCGATGGGGCTGGTGCGCGGAACTGGTTTTGCCGGAGGAGTGTGTGTGTCGCCAGGCTGCAACTTCGGTCGCCAAAGGGGGAGGGGCACGGAGATGAGCGAGTGGCAGCTGGCGGTGGGCAAGTCCGCGAGATGCGGAGGCTGCATGGTCTGCACATCGCCCAGAAGCTCAGCTACGGGGAGCCAAGAGAAGCGGCGTTGAACGCTCGCTTCCTCCGTCTGGTGGAGGCAACGGAGACATCCGCTCTGTCCTTTCTTCCATTCACCTCAAGAGCGGGAGGACAGTCGGCCCGTCAGAAATCGGCAGACAACCCGCAGCCGGTGTGCCGTCCCTCCTGCGCGAGACTGCCGCCTCTAGCCGCCAGGATCGTACAGAGACATGAGACAACCACCTCAGTTTCATGGTCGTCTGCTCATCTCGATCGTCTTGCCTGCGATGTAGCCACGGACGGGCGTGGCTTTGTCGCCAACGAGGGCAAGAGGCTCTTGGGCGGGCGGCAATCGCGCTTGAGCATGAGGGCGTGTACGAGGCCAAGAGGGTGCATGAGTCGCCTCGCGCACGCGAACTCTGGGCATCGCTGACGTGCTTGTCAACCCCACAAGCGAGTCTGGCCACGTTGCTGCAGCATTGCGAAAATGGGCCAAAATTGGAAATTTCACGACGAACACAGCGCAGATGCCCACGTCGCACTCGCCGGTCCAGGCCTCCGCTCGGGCAAACAGAAGATCCTCTGCCTTAGCGTACAGAGGCAAACAGCCAGCGACGGATGTCGACGAGCCTCGGCGCAGTCTGAAACCATGCACCTCGGAGTTCTTGGCGCTGGTTCAACTGACCCGCTCACCCTTCGTCGCGCCAGTCAAAGTGAGCATCTGGAGCCTACCAATCAGGCCATCTTGACTCCGCACTCCCAGCCTGTCACTCTCGCTCCTCTGCCTTGCCTCTGGCGCCCCCGCGGTCTTGTCAGCAAAGCTCCCCTCAACGGCTCAGCACCGCCGCGTGTGCCTTGGGCTGCAGATCCAAGCGAGTCCTTGGCGTGGTGCCCCACATTTGCCGCCGTGGCTCACCCGGCCAACATGGTGTCAGCCTCGATCCAATCCTGCTCGGAGAATCCAATCCTGGCTCTGCTTACGGCGGGCGAGAATGCGCTTGGTTGGGAAACAGCTGCCTCGCTCGCCCTTCGGCAAATCCATCCTCCCTCTGCGCCTTGGTCCTCGTCTCCGTTCGCCGTCTTCCGATGAGGTATCCCCCCTCTCCGCATGCACTCATCGTCGCCTCGCCCCGCTACTCCTCCCCGGTGCGGGGCAGCTGCAACGGTACTCTGTTTGCACTCGGCTACAGCGATCAGGTCGGGGGCTGCCTTACGGAATCTCAATCCCAATTCCGAGTCCTGAGCTTCTCAGCTGACTCGGTGCAGCTTGACGCCATGCCTGGTTCGAGGTCCTGCCACGTCGGCGTACGCCGCTGGCTGCTAGAATCAGATCCATCCGTCGGCGGTGCATCAAATCCCGATGCCATCGGTTTTCCCGAGCTCAGCCCTTTTGCCCTGCGACGTCGAGCCTCAGTGCCATGATTGCACAAGGAACATAGGCCTCGAGTCCCTGCATCAACAAATGCGGGGCCCCCTCCTTCGTCGGGCTCCGCGTGCTGCGACAACTTACCCCGCAAAGGCCCTCCAGATCTGTGTTGGGGGCCGGATTAAACAGGGATTCCACAAACCTGAGGTTTGAGCATCCCGTTCCGTGCGGGGAAGCGTGGCTTGTGCCTCAGACTCTCCTGACAGCCGCGATCCGGGCCCGTGTCGCATCTCGTTTTGAGATCTCGGCTCGCAGTGCTGATCCTCACGAGCACAGCTACTGCAGTTCCTGTACCGCGCTCAGGTGATTTCATGCAAGAACACATGCTCTGCCCTCGCAAGCTTGTTGCCTCCTCGCATGAACGGATCGAACAGCCCTGTCTCCAAGCTGATCCAACAGCCCCGCAATCCCCTCCCGACTTCGCGGCCCAGAGCCGCCTGGACTTTCTCAGGTCAAATCGGCAGATCTTGTCTGGCCTTTGCTTTAGCCGTCAATGCAATCGCCTTTGGAATGTGAACTGGCATTGCAACGATGCGCTATGCACCAAGTCCTGAGAGATACTCCTATGTGGTGTGTCCTGGGTTGCGGATGTCTCCGTGTCGGTAACGTTCCGACGCCACGTCCTGCCTATGCGATCATCGGATAGAGGTTGTCGTCGTCCGATTCAGGATCGGGGAGGGTGACGAGCTGCCGTAGGCGCGTGAGCGCCTCCTTGCGCACATCTTCGATCAGATGCCTTGAGAACATCGGGTTCTTCGCATTCTGCAGTGCAAATCCATCGCTGTCCAACGCGAGTGCAGGGTCGGAAGCGCCGCTCGCGGCGAATTCGTTCGGCCGTTGAGGCTCGCGCTCCCGCCCACCATCTTCGCTGTAGACTGCAGCCACGATCCTTCGACGAACATGCCGAAGATGGCGGTGGGCGTCGCTGACCGTGGCCTGCAATTTGAGCGTTTCGGCCGCGAGCTTCTTCTGGCGCTCGAGGCTGGCGGCGATCTCGCGTTTGAGGTACGAGTCGAGAGCTTTGGCCTGCGCATACGACGACTCGAGCGACTTGTGCAACCCACGTTCGTCGACCGCCTTGGCATTCTTGCTGCCAGGCATCAGGTAGAGCTCGATCAGTCGAAACTCGGGTGGTCGCCCGACGAGCAGCTGGCTACCCCGGGCTTTGGCGATCGTCGTGAAGAGCTTGCCCGAGCTCGTCTTGGCGCGCAGCACCAGCGGCTGCGTGCGGCGCACCGTCGACACCGCAGTGTTGCTCGTGGTGAGCTCTTTGGTGTATTTCTTGTTCGACGCGACGCCGGATTCGATGCAGTATTGCAGCGCCGTCTGCACGTCCTTGAGCACCGAGACCAGCAGCGGCGACGCCTCCCTGAGCATCTGACGTGCGCGCTTCTCGCGGCTCGTCTCAGCTTCCATGAAAGCTCGCACCTGCGTCCACACCTTGCACTCGAATTCGGCAACGTCGTCCTGAGGAAACTCCGGCGTGACCCCGTCAAAGAGCACGGCGTCGATCTCGTCTAGCTCCGAGGATATGCGCGTGTACTCGACCAGGTCGTTTTCGAGTTGGCGCTTGCGAAGCTCTTTCGAAGCCAATGCCTCGCGATTCTTTTGAAGCTCGGCTTCATGTGCTGCTTGGAGCACTGCAGCCTGTTCCGCCTCGTCGTGCGCCTGCACGAGCAGACGCGATCGTCGTCCGCCCTTGTTCATGATCCGTTTGGCCAGTGAGCTACTCATCTTGGCGTGCAGCTCACGCTTCTCTTCCGAGACGGCCTGCAATGTTTTAAGACGCGCCTCTTGGCTCTTGACCTTGCCCGTGACGGCAAAGATGTCTTGCTGCACCGCGTCCAGGCTGCCAGCTACGTCGCCGAGCGATTCCAGGCTCTGTGTGAGTTTCGTGTGTCGTTCGTAGAATCCGACGATGCGCTGTCTTAGGGGCGGTGCGTATGCGGGGACCGATCGCTCGGATGCAGCGTTGCTGCCCGCGTTCGAGTTGGCCAAAGCGAGCGTGGCGGCCGTGGCCAGCGCCGCGGAGCCCGCCATGACGAAAGGCGGGGGTGGCACTGAGCCCTCGCCAGTGCCATCGCCGCGCAAGAGATCCTGCACATCGTCGAAAAGCGCATTGGTTGGACCACTGTGTACCCTTGGCAGGGAGGGCTTCTGCATCTTGAGCATGGCCAGAACCGGTAAGCTAGAATGCACCCATCAGTGGGTTGCACGCGCGCTACAGTCGATTGTCTTGGACCGTTCCGCAGTCCCCTGAAGCGGCTTGACCCGCAGCAATTGCTTGCTTTTGGGTGCTTTCGGCTGTGAGCTGAAACGTGGACAGGGTGATGGTGGCTTGGAGCAGTGAACGGAGAATGCGCTCAGACGGTGCTGGCTGCATTCTCATGGCAGCTGCCAAAACATGCGCGCAGGGTCCACTGCTCGGTTGCCATCATCCGTGCTTGGCTTGCTTACCGCGCGCGATGGCGGCAATTTTTGGCGGCCAAAGCAGAGCAGCATCATCCTGCAGGCGCACCAAGAAGCCGACAAACTTGTGGTCTAACATGATCTCTCAAGAGATAGAATCAAAGCCGATTTCGAAAATCGGTGATTCATGAAGGACTTTCGCACGAAAAAGGACAGCAAGATTCCACGTCAGTCGATGGAAATGCGCAGCTGGCACAGCCTTTGGCGCAGCAAACGCAGCACGCGCAGCACGCGCATGCAGGCCGAGTGAGCTGGCCGGCGCAGGTCTGCCCGAATGCCACGTCGACAGCTCTAATCCCCACACTCAGAGCGCTCACCCTCACTCCTCTCCACCACCTCCTGCGACCGTATCCCCCTCTCGACCTCACCCTCCTCCCCTGCCTTCTCCGACCACACCGCCATCCTCCAACCTCCACGTAACCACTTTCTCTCTGGCAGAGCGATTGTACCCTATCCATCCCCCAACCGCATCTCCCTGCCGCCCCCTCTGCTTCAACGCTTAGGGCTCCTCCTCGCTTTCCCTGTCCACGTCCCCACATCCTCGCTCACCCTATCGCGCCACCTCATCCTTTCCCGGCCTTCTCCTCCTCTTCGCTGAGCGCTGGAGAGCTCACCTTCGTGTCGCCGTCGTTCCCTCCTTGCGTCCGACTTCCTTCACGATCACCGACACTGCCGACCCTATCCTGTCGCCATCATCCCATCACACGCCATAATGTCGAGTGTTACCGCAACCTCGTCATCCCAACCCGCGCCGTCGACGCCGTCTTCGGCGTCGGCCTCATCTTCTCGTCTGCCTGCGGGCTCCTCTGTCTCCACAACGCCCGTCTCGTCCGATAACGCGTCAAGCGCCAAGAAGCGCAAGATGGACGAGGGCCAGGAAGGCGAGGACGACGACGACGAAGACCTCGACGATTCGCTCGAGTCGCCATCGAAGGCTGCCAACACCGGTGGTCGCAGGCGGGCCAGCGACGAAGAGCGCAAGGCCCGCCTCGAAGCCCGACAAGCCCGAAACCGTCTCTCCGCACAGTACTCGCGCGAACGCAAGAAGGCATACATGGAGCAGCTCGAGGGCTCTCTCAACGCTTTGAAAGCTGAGAACACCCTCCTGCGCCAAGAGCGCGATCAAGACCAGCTCGCCCGTCAGAACTTGGACGCCAAGCTCAAAGAAGCACAGATCCGTGTTCACACCCTCGAGACCATCCTCCGCACCGTCGCCCCGTCTCTGATCCCGCTCCTGATGCCGTCATCGTCGTCCTCCACCTCGTCGCTTCCTTCTGCTTCCCCGGCTTCGGCCGCTGCCTCCTCTTTGTCGACTGCTCTGCAGCTTGCTGCGGAGCCGTCCGCCGATCTCGCATCTGCTCGTGTGCAGACCGCTGATTTGGCTGCCCGAGATGTTTCCTTGTCCGTGCCGATTGCAGCGCCGGCATCGACTGCTTCCTCCATCCTTTCGCCTGGCACTCCAGGCCAGCAATCCTCGAACGAAGACGTTCGCCTCCCTGCAGCGGAGGCGACCTGCTCTGATGCACCATCTCGTCGCCGAGATGCCGAGCTCGAGCAGTCCCAGCAGCGGATGTCTTCACTCCGTTCGAGCGTGTCGCTGGCACCGGAGCCCCTGCCATGCCCAAGGTCGGAAGCATTGTCGATGTCAATGGCAGCAGCATCGTCTCCCAAGGATACCCGCTCGGCAACCCGATCAGCGTGTCCGCCACCGAGCAGCCCGCGTCGATCGCGGCCGGCTCCCGCAGCTCTCCGTCTGAGCATGCCGTCGAAGCGAAGGCCAGCGGCGCTGCCGTTGAAGCTGAAGCTATCCTCTCCCACTTTATCGACCTCGACGCCAAGTTCGCCAACAGTGACGCGGCGGCTGCGGCTCAAGATCAAGGTGCCGCGGCGCCTGCCGCCCCGGCTGCATTTGTACCTGTGGGCGAGGTCCATGCAGCGGCAGCAGCAGGAGGCGCTCTGCGACCAGCAGAAGCCGCTGCAGGTGGTCTCGCAAGCATGAGCGCCGCATTTGCCGGCGCGGGCGAGGCGACCGGCGAGGACGACAGCGCCAAGGCAGGTGACGTCGACCATGACGACCACGCATTCAAGTTCAACACGATCAGTCTGGCTCAGGCCAGCAAGGACCAAGATGCGGAGCAGCAGCGCTTTGCGCTGCTCAACTCTCCTCTGCTGCCGAGCGAGAGGAGTGTGTGGGAGCTCGCGACCGATGCGATGCTCGAGGACATCTACGGGCACGCGCACGAGACGCACGTCGACAGCGCCGACACGAGCCTCGCCTCGACCGAGGTGGCCTCGCACTCGGAGGCCAGTGTCGGCTCTTCGCCGTTCGACCTCGTCGATCTCGACATTGAGATCGAAGAGCCTATGCAGCTCCACATCCGCGACGAGTCGCTCGACGCCTCGGCCGCCTTCCTCTCGTCGGCGTACTCGGCCAAGACAGAGCCGGCCATGGACTGGCCTGGCATGCTTGCCTCGCTCGTCGCCTGATCCACATTGTCCCGATCCTGCTTCGTGTTGTCCTGTTTGTACATTAGCCTGGTCCCCTTTGGCAAGCTTGTTGCTCCTAATTTCAAACCCCGCGCATCTGATCCGCTTTGAAAGGTCGTGTTTGAAAGACGGCAAGGCATGAGCACGACAGGGCCTTCGCAAAGGTGGTGCTGATGTGTCGGTGCCGCACGGAATGTTCTGGCTGGTGTCACGAGGGAAGAAAGGCAGATCTGGGGCTGGGTGGGATTGCAAGTGAGTGTGATTAGCAAGAGAGAGAGTGTGTGTGTGTATGGCGTCGGGAGATGGCGCTTGGGAGCGAAATGGCAAGGAGAGTAGGGAAGGTGTTGGGGTAGAAATACAGTCTGTCGCCAAGCTCTTTTGCCTTTGTGGCTAGGAGAGCGGTAAAACGGCGGGAGGTTTGAACCTTGGAGGTCTACGCCGAGTTGGAGGTGGGGCCAAGTTCAAAGGAGGACCAGTACCAGGAGTCGATGAGACGCCAGACGTCGGTATAAGCCTGATCGACTGCGACGAACGAAGTTGCCTCGGCCTCTGCCTGTCCATCCGATGGCGAAGCGGCGTTGGATCTTGGATGGGTAGCTCGAAAAGCGCTTCCTGGCAACCTATGGGTTGGGGGGATCGCACGATCCAATTCCTCGCCCACCTCCCGGATCGAATCGAGCAAGGCCTCTGCTTCGCGCTTCAACTGTTCCACCGCCAGCGAATCATCCGCCCCGGACTCGACGCCCAGATCGCGCGCCTGCCGCAAAGGCCACCGCATCCCCTCCAACCCCTGCTTCTCCAACTGCACCGGCCTTGAGACCAGATTCTGAGGTGGTAGTGGAAAGGCCGTCGTCGAGTCGATGCGCATCGAGGGAGTCAGCGCCGCAGACGCCGAGAGCGTCGCTTCCGACGAACCAGATGATGGTCGGGAACGCAGCACCAACGGCTGCAACCCACCGCGACGAGACGACCGAGACGAGTCGAGTGCGACGGGGTCGAGTCGCAGAGTGAAGCGATCCGTGCCCGAAACGCAGGGGCTCGGAAACCCACCGAGATCGAAATGAGGCGAGGCACCCGCGCTCGCCTCGCCAGACAGCTGGAGCGAAAATGGATGATCGCCCAAAGAGTCGGTGGAATACGTCGAAACCAGCGAGTCGCGCGACGCCCGCGAGCGGGGCGACACACTCGGCGACTCGAGCGCAGTCGCCGGACCACTCATCGGCGCCCGTGCTGCCGCCAGTGGTGTTGGCGGTGCTAGGATTTCTTGTGGTGATGCTTGCGATGATCGTGGCGGTTGCGATCCCGAGTCGGCCCGTCCTGCCGCCAGCGACGCCGAGGACGAGGCGGAGAGGACGAGGCTTCGCTTGCGCGAGGGCGAGGGGATGATGTCGAACACGGGCTCGTCGTCGTCGCGCTGCCCATCGAGGCTGATGAAGCTGCGCACGCGCGTGCCCGTCGCAGGCTGGCGCGCACCGGCACGAGGAGGGAAGACAAAGCTAGCCTCTGAGCTCGCCGCGCCGGAGAAGGCTTGCGAGGGCGGTGCGGTGATGACGGCCGGCGCGGACAGCGGCCCGCGCAGGGGCTCTTTGGAGATGACGAGTCGGGAAGGGAGCGGTCCATTGGCACCACCACGCCGACTGGTCAACGAGGTATCGGTAGACTGACTGGCGGCCGAAGGACGCGACGAGGGCACGGCGTTGGTCGGCTGTTGCCAAGGTTTCGGTTGAGGCTTGACTGCAGCCGCATTGGTGGCGGCGTTCTCGTCCACCGATGCAAGCTGACGGCGCAGCGTCTTTGGCGGGTCGGCATGGGTGCCTCGTCCCGCCTGCTCGAATGCACTGGCGATGGCGCGGACGGACTGGCGTTGAGACTTGGACGACGGGTTGTGGCCCATGAGCACTCGCTGAATGGCGATGCTCGAACCGAGGACCGAGGAGATGGACTCGGACCGGGACGAGTGTGTGGCCCTTCTGCGTGAAGCATGGGTGGAAGAGCGAGACCTGGCGGACGAGGGGTATCCAACGTCGCTGTACTCGCTCGCCGAGCCGACGCTGGAGGGCGAGCTGAAGGTGAGGTCGAAGGACGAGTCGGAATCCGACTCGTAGAGGAGGCGGTGCTGGAGCTTGGTGAGCGCCTGGGGATGTTGTGGCGCGGCGTGCTTGATCATGATGGGCTCGTGGCCGTTGAGCGCGCAGACAAAGGGCGAGGTGAGCTCGGGCCCGAGCTGGGTGGATTCGAGGGTGGATTCGTTGGCAGCAGTACGGCTGAAGTGGCGGTGCATCATGCTACGAACGGCGAGGTTGGGAGGTTGCGTAGATGGCGAGTCGGAAGATTGCGGCGATGCTAGCGGGCGGCCCGGTCTCCTCCTGTGAGCAGGACCTGCGAGCTTGAGCAAAAGGCAGCGAGCGGGATGGTGTAGAAGGCAGAAACCGGTTCCGCGATAAGAGGAGATAGCACAGCTACTCCGTGTGGTGAAAGTCGAACTTCAAGTCGACGGCGCGGTGGATAGGAATGGGAAGCAGGGAACCTCTATGCAAGCAGCACGAGGAGGCGAGTGTGAAAGAGCGAGGGCTTCAGCCGGCTGAAGCGCTTGGCTCCGCTGATAGATGGCAACGAGTGGCAGGGGTGGTGCGAGGTGAAGGCGTCGGGGAGTGAGGCGTGAGAGGGAGGAGAGCCGCTGCAGGGTGCGAGGAGTGGTGCACGCGACGAGCTGTCCTACGACGGAGAAGGAAAAGGGAAGGGGGCGTAGTTGGTGGAGCGGGAGGAACGCATGAGCGTGGCCGCTCAGGTTGGGCACGCGATAGAGTGGATGCTGGAGGTTGTTGCTGCCTGCGGATCGGTTGTGCTACGACTGCGACACCATCTGCACGTCGAGCTCTCGGCGTGAGTGCAGGGCGGGTGCGGTGGAAATGCGACATGGGGCTGCTGGCGTGCATGAGTGACTTTGGGATTCATTCACGCATTCAGCCGTCAGAGTGCTTTGTGCTTTGCGCTTGCACTTGTACAGTGCTTTCGCTTGTGCCAGGCAAGGAACGCGTATAAGCGAGCAAGGGAGCGATGCCTTCGCATGCACTGCGATGCGCGACGATGCGCTGCACTGCAGCCGCTGCCTAGCCCGGCGTAAGGTGCACTTCGCCTCAGCCGGTCAGGGGCGCCCTCGGCCTCGACGAGCGCCGCCATCTTGCCATTATTAAATATCGCGCCATCAATTCGACCAACGCTGTTTATCTGAGGGCTGTCGCGTTCGGGAGGCTCTGGGCGTGGCGTGTGACGTTGGCGCAGATCCATGAAATCACCAAATGTCAAGTGTGCTCAGCACAGTCTGGATTCAACGCCCGCACTCGGCGCCGAGGAATCGCGCTTCTGCACAACCGAGAGACGCAGGGGGTCGCGGCCAGGCAAAAGCTGCAATCCGAGTCCGACGTGTGGACCGTCGGCAGCGCTTGCTTAGCTGCTGAGAAGGCGCCCATTCGACCTTTTTTTCCCAGCCAGCCCGGCCTAGTGTGCTGCTGGCAAGGGGCTGTGTGAGACGCCATCTTGACAGCTGCCAGCCCGTGCGCCCGAGCCCTTCCAATTCGCATCCCGATCCGGCCCACGCAGGCAGATTGTCCCTACAAGGCCTATCCGAGCCAGCCCACCGTCGGCCTTCCCGGGCAACTGGAACGTCTCGGCTTCATTTACACCGCCTTCATATGGCGATCCGTGTCTGATCAACGCTACCCCGACAGACGGGACGTTTCAGTGTCTTGAACCGTGTATGACAGCGAGAAGCTCTCTGCGACATTCGTGCATTCGAATGAAAGCCACTTGTGGGCTATGTTCCGGTCAGTCGGGCTCGAGTCAGGACCGTATCTTCCAAGCTTGGTGTCAAACGTCTTCGGTGCAGCATAGATCCTGCTTGCACAGAAGCCTCGCCACGCCTCACACGTGCTGGCCCCAGGGCTCGCAGACACAGCGGCCAGGCACACTCAACCCTCTTCGCCTACGCCAGACAAGGTGACGAGCCTGTACTGCTTTCTGCAAGGCAAGCGCACCTAATCCAAGGTTCGGAATGCGCCTTGCGTCGAGCTCTCGCTTTGGCTAGCCGCCGGGTTGCGGCATGAGCCTCGGATTCAGGGTCCACTCCACGAGAACGCGAAGCATGAGTTTGCAGTGTTAGAGCGTCAGTGTAGCCCGCGCGTCGAGAAAGCTCGGCCGAGCTTTGGACCTCATCACGTGTAGCTAAATAGTCGAATTCAGCCTCAAACACAATCCGTCGTTCTTCGAGGCTCCGAGGCACCACAGCGGTGGTCCTTTGGCGTTTCGATCGGAACGAATGTTAGGCTAGACCAGCTCGGGCAGCATTTCTTCAGAGTGCTCAGCTGCCCAACCCAGGGTCGAGAGCGCTGCGCTGCCTCGTGTGGCCAGCAGCAGCAGCACACAGCGAGGCGGCCAGCCAAGGTCCAGCCTGGCGACGGAGGGCAAGGTGCAAACTTGGGGGGCCTGGAAGCCCGCGAGGGGGCAGCAGCGTCACGGCAGGCTGGATTGCTTCTTCGTCACGATCACGATTCTCTACCTCTTCTCCACCAACAGACATTCACCATGGGTATCACTCGTGACTCGCGACACAAGCGATCGGCTTCCGGTGCTCGCCGCGCCTACTACCGCAAGAAGCGCGCCTTTGAGCTCGGTCGCCAGGCTGCCAACACCCGTATTGGCGCCAAGCGCATCCACACCGTCCGTGTCCGTGGCGGCAACCTCAAGCACCGTGCCCTGCGTCTCGACTCGGGCAACTTCGCCTGGGGCTCGGAGCACATCACCGCCAAGACCCGTGTTCTTGGTGTCGTCTACAACGCCTCGAACAACGAGCTGGTCCGCACCAACACGCTCGTCAAGGGCTGCATCGTCCAGGTCGACGCTACCCCCTTCCGCCAGGCTTACGAGAAGCACTACGGTCAGCCCGTCACCACCAAGCGCCGCGCCGCTGGTCAGGGCGCCGCCGAGGCCAACGTTGACGAGACCAAGCTCTCCAACAACGTCACCCGCAAGCTCGAGAACCGCCGCAAGGAGTCCAAGCTCGACTCGCTCGTCGAGCAGCAGTTCGGCGCCGGTCGTCTCTACGCCGCCATCGCCTCGCGCCCCGGCCAGTCCGGTCGCTGCGACGGCTACATCCTTGAGGGCAAGGAGCTCGAGTTCTACGTCCGTCGCCTCAAGGCCTCCAAGGGCAAGCAGTAAATGCGCCTTACTCGCATTCCTCCTTTCGTCCTTGGCTCGTCAACTCTTCCTCTCTTTCTTTTCCTTCTCTCTGCCCACGCGCATACCGGGACCACCATGACTCCTTCGACTTTTCCTCAACCTGTATACTGATCTTCCTCCCGTCGGCCGAGGACGTCACCCCGGTCCTAAAGCGTTGATTCCGGTGCATCCGGAAGCGGCGGTCGCTGTTCCGCCTTGCAACACCGTCGGTTCCGCACAACCTCTCTCACCCAACCCACCCAAAAATTTCTCAAGGCTTGAATGCAAAGCATGCACACATACTCGGACCATCCCGCTCTTGTGCACACCGCGTGAGAAGCGAGTGCATCCCACTCCCACAGGCAGGCAGCAAGGCAAGGAGGCAAGGAGGCCAATCTGGATTTAAGACGCGACGTGGGGGATAGGATGCAAAGGTTTCAGATTCGATATGGGGCTAGGAATCTACGAATCAGCAGGGGGGGGGGGGGGGGGGGGGGGGCAAAGGGGATCTAGTCGTCGCGGATGCTTTCAAACTGGGCCTTCGCAGCGAGCATGGCCTGCTTTTCTGCCTCGAGGTTCTTGAGTTTTTCGGCGGTGGACTGCTTGACTTCGTCGGGCATGCGCGACCACTCCTGCGGCTTGCTCATGGGGGCCGAGATCTTGTCGATCCCCACGGCGTTGAGCTGAAGCTTCTTGTCGAGCTTCTGCAGCTCCTGATCGATGTTGACCAGACCGCGGATGAGTAGATGAGCATTGAGACGCGACGAGATCGACGAGACGGCGCATCCCTTGGGCACCTCGTTGGCCGAGGACACGATCTTGACCGAGGTGCAACCCTTGACGAGCGTCGCGACGACCTCGGTCGACGACGCGAGGATGGTCTGGAAGTCGGCATCGCCGGTTTCCAGGAAGACCTGAACGTCCTTGAGCAGATTGTAGTCGGTGCACATGCCGCGGATCGCACGGACCGCAGCAAACACCTCCTCGAACGCAGCCTCGGCGCGCGCATCGTCGCGAGAGGTCATGTAGACGGGGTAGCGCGTGAGCGCGATGCTCTCGGCCTTCTCGCCCGCCCGTCGAGGCAGACGCTGCCACAGCTCCTCGGTGACAAACGGCATAAAGGGATGCAGCAGCTTGAGTCCAGCGTCGAGACACGTGTAGAGCGTCTGCTGCGCACTCGCGCGCGCCTTGGCATCCGCCGCCGCCGGATCGGTGATCGGCTTGATCGCCTCGATGTACACATCGCACAGCTCGTACAGCCAGAAGTTGTACACGGCCGACGTGGCCGCCATGAAGTTGCGCTCCTTGAGGCACTCGTTGACCGTCTTGCTCGCCGCGTTGAGCTTGTGCAGGATCCACTTTTCCACCAACGACTCGTCTCCACTCGGCTCGTCGCCCGCCGCTGGCTGGAAAGAAGCGATGGGCTCGAGCTTGAGCAGCGCAAACTTGGTGGCGTTCCAGAGCTTGTTGCAGAACTTTCGGTAGCCTTCGACGCGGAGGATGTCGAGGTTGATGTCGCGGCCCGCGCTGGTGTAAGCGCAGAGGGCGAAGCGCAGCGCGTCGGTTCCGCACTGCGGGATACCCTTGGGGAAGTCCTTCTTCTGACCCTGAGCCGCCTTGGCGATCTCCTTGTCGTCGAGGTTGCCCTCCTTGAGCTTGGTGTGCAGGCCGTCGAGGTCGATGCCCTCGATCACGTCCAAGGGATCGATGACGTTGCCGAGCGACTTGGACATCTTGCGTCCGTGCGCGTCGCGCACCATGGCGTGGCAGAAGACCTCCTTGAACGGCAGCTTGTCGGTGAGGTAGACACCCAGCATGCACATCCTCGCCACCCAGAAGAAGAGGATGTCCCAGCCCGTCTCGAGGAGCGAGGAAGGGTAGAAGTGCTTGATGTCGTCGGTCTTTTCGGGCCAGCCCATGATGGAGAAGGGCCAGAGACCCGAGCTGAACCAGGTGTCGAGCACGTCCTCGTCCTGCTCGAGCGTGTAGCTCTTTCCGGCGGCGAGCTTGGCAGCACGCTCCTGGGCCTGCTCGAGGGTGCGGCCGACGACCCAGCATTTGTCGTCGCTGCGGTCCTGCGCCTCGCCGTCGATGTTGACAAAGTAGACCGGGCAGCGGTGACCCCACCAGAGCTGACGCGAGATGCACCAGTCCTGGATGTTCTCCATCCAGCGGAAGAACTCCTTCTCGGAGACGGCGGGGACGATGGTCATTTCGCCGGCGCGGACGCGCTCGATGACCTTGGCCGCCAGGGGCTGGCAGTTGACCCACCACTGGGGCTTCATGATGGGCTCGATGACGTCGCCGGAGCGCGAGCAGATGGGCACGGTCATGGGGTTGTCCTTGGTCTCGACGTAGCTGCCGATCTCCTTGAGCTTGTCGATGACGGCGCGACGCGCCGAGAAGCGCTTCATGCCGACAAAGTCGCCGCAGTTCTCGTTGAGCGTGCCGTCGTCGTTGAGGATGTTGACAAACTCGAGGTTGTGGCGCTTGCCGACCTCGTAATCGTTGGGGTCGTGGGCCGGGGTGATCTTGACGGCACCCGTGCCGAACTCCATGTCGACGATGACGGCGTCGGCGACGATGGGGATCTTGCGACCGGGGACGAAGGGGTGGACGACGTTCTTGCCGTGGAGGTGCTTGTACCTCGGGTCGTCCGGGTGGACGGCGACGGCGGTATCGCCGAGCATGGTCTCGGGACGCGTGGTGGCGACGACGATCTTCTCGTCGGAGCCCTCGATCTGGTAGGAGAAGCTGACGATGACGCCGAACTCGATGCGCTCGTTGGCGGGGTAGCCGGGAACGTTCATGAGGGTGCGGCCGTTGAGCTGCTTCTGGTCGACCTCGAGGTTGGAGAGGGTGGTGTGGAGCTTGCAGCACCAGTTGACGAGGCGGTTGGCGCGGTAGATGATGCCGTCCTCGTGGAGCTTGCAGAAGGCCTCGGTGACGGCCTTGGAGCGCGGAGCGTCCATGGTGAAGGCCTCCCTGGAGAAGTCGTAGGAAGCGCCGAGACGGCGCATCTGGTTGGAGATGCGCGACTGGTAGTCGTCCTTCCACTCGAAGACCTTTTCGAGGAACTTTTCACGGCCGTAGTCGTAGCGGGACTTGCCCTCGGTCTTTGCGAGACGCTTCTCGACGACGCTCTGGGTGGCGATACCGGCATGGTCGTAGCCAGGGTTGAAGAGGGTCCTGTAGCCGTTCATGCGGTACCATCGGATCAGGGTGTCCTGGATGGAGATGGTGAGGGCGTGTCCGATGTGGAGGGAGCCGGTGACGTTGGGGGGAGGTGCGGGGACGATGAAGGTGTTTTCGGGGTCGTAGGGGTCCGAGTCGGAGGGCTCTGCCGGGGTGAAGTGGCCGCTCTTCTCCCACCATTGGTACCAGCTCTGCTCGACGTGGAGCGGGTTGTAGCCGTTCTCCATGGGTTGGGAGAGATCCTTCTTCTCGCCAGCGACGGTGTTGTTGACCCATTCGGGCTCCTGCTTGACCTCCTTCTTGGGCTTCTCCTTCTTGGCCGCGCCGGAGCCGGCGGGGTTCTGGGGCGCCTTGTCGCTCTTGAGCGCATCCTTTGCGGCCTGCTTGGCGAGCTTCTCGGCAAGCTTGGCCTGCTTCTTGAGGGCGCTCTTGGTCATGGGCTGACCGTCAGGGCCAAGGGGAACGTCGGCAGCGGCGGCATCGTTGTTCTGCGGGGCTGGTGCAGCGGCGGGCTGCTGTGCTGGCTGGTCGGGCGCGCCCGAGGCTGCAGACGACGACATGGTGCGAGCGGATTGGAACGGGTATGGAGAGAAGCGAGAGCCAGCTCGAGGGGCTGGAGGAGACGCGCAGGTAGCGATGAACGACACGCTGTGGCGGGGAGAGCGCGCGGCGGATCGTGGAACGGTAGAGACGAGAGGCGAAAGCAAGCGCGCGCGCGGCAGCATACAAATAGGACTGCCGGCGGGTCTTTTTTGTACGTTGGCGAGATGCGGAGGGACGCGGGACAGGGCGGGTTCCTGGTGGCAGCTAGCTCGAGTCCGGTCGATGGTACGATTGTACGAGACGGTCGAGTAGGGGTGTGGTGGTGGGTGTATGACTCGCGTGTGACTGGTGCGCGGGGCATTGAATAGCTTGATGATGCGCAGCGCCACTTTTTTGGCATTTCGCAGCTTGCATTTGCATTCCTTCTAGTTGGACAGACGCAGCGCAGCCCGACTCAACCCCGTCTGATTCGTCTGGAATTTTTGCGACAGCACAGCGCAGCACAGCGCAGAGGGCAGTCACGTGCCGGAGCCATTTTCCACTCCTTTTTGGGGTCGCATTTTTCGTCTTTTTTCGGACGTTGCCCCAGTCTAATTTTCGGTCAAATGTCAAAGTGACAAGGACTTGGACGGGTGTCAACTTTATTCTCTATTTCAGCCCTACCATATCTGCTGCAGAGGGATCACGAACCGGGGCGTTGGCCTCTTGTTGCACAGACACCGATACCGAGCCCGCTGAGGCTTGCTTTACAGACTCCGCTAGGGCTCAGCTCAAGCTCGAGATGTGAGAGCCTGCCTGCCATTGCCGAGCCGCGGCGGCAAGGGCTAGACAACAGGCGATGCACACGACACAGCTCCGTTTCCGCTTTCAAACCGACGCGGTCTGTCGGGAAATATTAAAAAAAAGGACACGGGCATGCAGGACCGTGCGCGCAAAGTGTCCAACACGGCCCGCTGCCCGAAGCGTTTGGCCCGCTTCTCGACCCTAAGCACGAGTCCTCGACCGGGGCCCCTCCCTTGCTCCCTTCCACCATCTCGTTTCGCCATCGAAGCTGTACGTCCCACCGTCACCATGGTCAAGAGTCTTCCCCCCGACCTGCACGCGAAGCCGGCGCCGCCGGGCACGCTGTTCCAGTACATCTTCCAGAACATCTTCCCCATCCTCATGATGCTCAAGCTCTACCTCGGTGGCTTGCCCGGCGCGGTGGTGGAGCAGCTTCGCCATCCGCATCCGCTCAACCTCGTCAATCCGCTGTACTGGAAGCAGCTGCTCTTCGAACACGGCTTTGCTGCGCTGCTGAGTATGTCGGATGAGATCTACAAGAATGTCAAGCGACCGCTCTTCCGCCACGCCTACGGACGCATCCTCGAAGTCGGTGCCGGCGCCGGCGATACCGTTGGCTACTACGACGTCGACAAGGTCGAGCGACTCTTCTGTCTCGAGCCCTACGCTCCGCTGCGCACCAAGCTCGCAGCCAAACTCGACAAGGTGGGGCTGACCAAGAAGAGCACCGTGATTCCTGTTGGCATCGATGCGGCTGGTCGTCCCAAGCTCGTCCAGGCGGGCATCGAACCAGAATCGCTCGACACCATCGTGCTATGCCAGGTCCTCTGCAGCATTCCGGATCCAAAATCGCACCTCGAATTCCTCCAGAGCTTGCTCAAACCTGGAGGCCAGATCATCCTCTTTGAACACGTCGGTAGCAAACACGCCTTCACGAGGACCGTACAAAACATCTGGGCGCCCTTCTGGTCCTTCAACTTTGGCGGCTGCAGGGTCAACAGAGACAGCGGCGATTGGCTCCGCCAAATCGGCGGCTGGAAACAGATCGACATCAAAAGACCCGTTCACGAGGTACGTACAACCCCCTTTCGCTGCTAGAGTGCTACCCTAAATGACCTCGATACTCACGCCTTCGTTCACGATTGCACGTCGACAGACCACCGCCGACTTTCTCCCGCACGATGTAGGCCGTCTCATCAAAGCCTAACACCCTCCGTCCATGTTCAGCCCCACAGCTTCGCTCAGTCTAGCTTGGTCGCGCCACGATCTCTGTCCCACGATTTCGACCAGACAGCATTGGTTTTACAGGCAAGCGTGCGTATCGGGCTGCGGAAGAACAATAGTGGTACAGGATCGTTTGCGGAAACAATGAGAGGCGCAAAAGCAGAGAACGCAGGTTGATGGATCGGCAACTGGGAAAAAAATAAGGGGCGCATCGGGGTGTTACTGGCGATTGTTGAGCATCTGGGAGAAGTTCTCCCACGCATACCACATGCCAGCAAGGTTGTTGCCCTGCGCATTTGGGTCGAGAGCATCCTTGCCCTCCGCCTCGGCAGCTGCCGCAGCTGCGGCTGCGACGGCGTTGAGTGCGCTTTCGCTCGGCATCGAATCGCCGAGGCCATTTTCGCCCTTGTCGGCTGCGCCTGCCTTGCCGGCGTTCTGCTGCTGCTGCTCGTACGTGCGCGCGAGCGAGTTCTGCACATACGTCCTATACGACGCCGACGAAGCCTGATCGCCCCGCCCTGGGTTCTGGTGATTGTAGTGCTGCGAGAACGACATGGGTCGGTCCGGCATCTCGGTCCCAAGTTCTCGTCCGCCCAGAAGCTCGTACAGATTGTACGCCTCCGCAGACGCCTCGCCAGCACCCTCGCCACCCTCGACGCCGGACGCGCCAGCGCCGCCCTCCGAAGCCGTCGCCTCGTGCGTGTGCGAAGCACCGCTGCCCGCCTCCAGCCCGCTCCCAGCACCTCCCTCAGCCTCGCCCGGCTGCGTTTGCTGCACGGACGACCAGCTGCCGCCGTTCTGCTCGCTGTTGCTCCCGAGGCCCTGGCCAAAGCCCACTGGATACGCCACGGGCACGCCCACCAACGGTCGATCGAGCAACGCCTCGTTCCAGAACGAGTTGCCCGTCTGCGGTCCCAGGTGGTTCGGATCGGTCGGAAGACCCACAAACGGCAGCAGGAACGCCGGGATGCGGTCCGGTCCGCCGTCCACGTCCGTGCGCGCGCCATCCTCGTTGCCGTCCTTGACGTCCGAACCGCCCAACGACGGATCGATCGCTCCGAGCATCGCAGGCGCACGTCCAGCATCACCCTCCTTGCCGTCCGTGTTGCTCTCGCCATTGGCACCCGTACCGGTCGCTTCGGCCGAGCCGTCCGTCTTGCCCGTGGCCAAGCTGGCGATCTCGCCTCCGATGCCGTGCAGCATCTGCTTGAGCGTGGAGCTGTACCTGCCCGCCTGCTCGGCGACGTTGGTCAGCCGGAGCATGCCAGAGAGCGTGTCGAGCAGGTGGAGCGCCTTCTCGATGTGTGGACGATGCACCTGCGAGCTCGGGTCGAGCTTGCAGTGGATGGCCAGGATGAGGCCAGCGTTGAAGGCAAAGTAGGCGCACTGGTTGT
Organism: Moesziomyces globuligerus; assembly: GCA_030849465.1. Classification (NCBI taxonomy): domain Eukaryota; kingdom Fungi; phylum Basidiomycota; class Ustilaginomycetes; order Ustilaginales; family Ustilaginaceae; genus Moesziomyces; species Moesziomyces globuligerus. Next base: position 324,191 of record JARVLF010000012.1, read on the forward strand.
ACATGCTGTTGGCCGGCATCACGGCCAGCACGTCCTCGACCGTGTTGATAAGCGCCTCGGCCGACTGCAGACACACCTCGAGCGACTTCTGCACCGACTCGGGCGGCTTCCATGCGCCCTGCTCGTCGATGTACGGGCGGTGCAGCGTGATCATGCACTGGTTGTAGATGAACTCGAGGCTGTAGCCCTGCTGGTAGTCCTGCAGCTCCTCGGTGATCTTGGGGTCGTAGACGCCCTTGTCGAACGTCTGCGCCGCCACCTGGGCCAGCAGCTCGTCGCTGGGTCGCACGGACCCCTTGGCACGCCGCTCAAAGTGCAGCTTGAGCTTCTCGGGCAGGTTCTCGCGCCATTTTGCATACTCGTCGTTGAGGTTCGGGTCCGGCGGTGACGAGATGCCAAAGCGGAAGAGCTGCTGGCTCTGACGCAGGAAGATGTGGTAGATGCGGAAGCGCGACCAGTGGTAGTCGAAGTTGGTCTGGCTCGGCACTCGCGGCACCAGCGCGGTGGCGCCCGGCGGAAGGATGATGCGCGTCGGGTCCGGGTCGGCGAGACCGGCGCGCTCGTACATGGCATACAAGGCGTCGTAATCGTCGGGGTACTGGGTGTCGAAGCCTTCGTGCGTCAGGCACGGAGGCTGGCCGATGCGATGGGCGTGAGCCACTTCGTAGAAGACGATGTTCCACCAGAGATTCCTGCGCGCCTGTGCTTCCTCGATACGCATGCCGGACCAGTGTTCGGGATCGCGGTGCAGGCCAGCCGCATGTGCGAGTCGGGTGGTGAGCGAGAAGCACGTGCCTGCGAACTGGAGGTTGAGCTCGATGAGGTGCCAGATGCCACGGAGCAGGGAGGCCTTGATGAGGTCGATGGGCGCTTGGAACGCACTGGACCAGGCCGAGGGACAAGCGATCTGGAGCGCATCGATGCAATGGCCAGCTACGCTGAGCAGGGTACGTTCTTCCGAGCACTGGACGCCGGGGATGGGGTCGAAGTTGCGCAGGTTGTGTCCCTCGAGCTCAGGAGAGTTCCTCTTGACCTGGAGGGTAAGGGCGAGGATGACGAGCAACAGCGGGACCAGGGGTGGATCGGCGGGCATGGTGGTGGGTTTCGAGTGCCACCAACGGAGGAAGCTCTGGATGCGCGCAATGTTGATGTCGATGACAACGACGTTGACGAAGGGTTCCACCTGCGTCTTGAAGGTGTAGAGCAAGGCGGAAATCTCGTCGGCTGTGGGCAGCGTGACGGCGCTCTCGAAGAGGACGCCGGCGATGGCGGCAGCACGAGCGGCGTTGACGCGGGTGTTGAAGTCGCGCGAGCGGTCCTTGCCGACCTGCTCGAGCTTGTCGACCTGTTCGCGACGGGTCTGGACCATGACGGCTTGGCGGCGATCGTCGAGGCGCGGGAAGTCGGCGCGCTTGAAGATGCGGCCGTTGGTGCTTCCGGCAAAGGCATCCTCGGGCTCCTTGCGCTTGCGGACCATGGGCGAGCCTATCGACGAGTCGGCCGCAAGCTCCTCGTCGTCGGAGCCGGGACGCTTGCGGTCGTCGACGTAGTGGCAGGGGTCGTCGGTGGGGTTTTCGCGGCAGTTGCTGCAGATGGGCTTGACGCGATCGCACTTCTGCTTCTTCTCTCGGCACTGCAAGCAGCTGGTGATCTTGCGGAAGCGAGTGATCTTGGTGGCGGATTTGGAGCGTGGCTTGGGCTTGGCACGCTCCTTCTTAGGCTTGGGCGTGCCGGTGATGCTCATGGAAGCGTCGCCATCGTGCTTGCGAGGCGAGCCGGCGTCGGTGATCATGGAAGCATCGGGGTCGTCTGCGTGCTGCATGGATCTGTCGGCATCGGCACCGTCGGCATGGGCGGGCGGCGCTCTGGAAGCGTCTGCGATGGCGCCGGAAGGGTCGATATCGGACTGGCCGGGCGCGCCAGCCGGGGTGGCTCCATCGGCACTTGGAGCGGGGTCTGCTTGGAGCGAGTGGGACTGCGGAGGTGCGTCGACGTCCATGTTAGTGTCGGCTGAGTGTGCGAGCGAGTCGTGACCGCGTGCTTGAGCGGCGCGCTGCTCCTCCTCCTGTCGCCTTTCTTGTTCGGCGTGCTGTTTGGAAGCGTTGACAGCGGCTGCGATGACGGCATCTACATCTCCGAGGGAGGTGGCGGTGAGGTGCTGGGATTGCGGCGCTGCTGAGGCGGGCAGCAAGTCAGCATTTGCGGAGAGAGCGGCGTCGGAGTGAGCTTGTGCGCTGGCTGCGAGAGCTTCGGCATGGCGGCGCGCTTCGAGTTCGGCTTGCTGCTGTTGCTGCTGGTGGAGGAGCTGCTGGCGCTGCTCCTGTTCCTTCTGCTGCTGCTGCTCGAGCTCCTCGTCGAGCTGGGCGGCGGTGGCGAGCTCCTGGAGCGGCTGGTCAGGGTTCTGATGGTCTGCCATGTTGGCGATGGGCGTCCAGTATGCGCGTGCGAGTCGAGGCTGCAGAGGCCGGCTCGAGCGGGGAGCGCGAGCGGATGCGCAACCTCACTGGCGGTGTGGGTATGCGCGACGGAAGGCAGCGGTGCCAACGGCAGCTGTCGGCGTGGAGAGGGAGCGTAGCAAGTGCTAGGCAGGGTTCGAGCGCGAGTGGGGTAACGAGAAGGAGTCCGGGGTTACCGTCCGATAGAAACGACTCCGAGTGAGAAGGGGCGAGGCGAAGCGGATGGATTTTCGGTGTGCCGAACTGCAGCTAAGGAATTCGGTTCCTCGAAACGCGTTGGTTCGCGTGGGATGCAATAATCCAGGTCGCGGCTGGCTATGACTTTGGAGCCAAAGCGAATGCTATCGTTCCGTGCCTCGTCCGTCGGCTGCAAAGGTCAGGCAATTGCAAGCTTAGCACGCTGGATCGAGCTCGGTCGATGCTACACTCGGCTCAACGCAACGAGGAAGCCGTGCCTTGGGGCGATGGGAGGGCGGTGTCGAAGCGGTGGGTAGGGTCGCGAGTGGTTCAGGGTGCAATTCGTAGTGGAGAAGGTGAAGGGCGATCTGAGTCGGGCGAAAGAAATCGCATCCATCCATCCGTCTGCGCTCGAAGCTCGATCACCGGCCGAATGAAGAAAAGCGGCGAGCCAAAAATGTGAGACTTGTTTCTCTCACAAAGTGATGTACGAAATGACGGTGGCCGACTTCCGACTCGGAACGGCTTAGCAACGAAGCTCGAGCTGAGAAGCTCAGCCGAGAAGCTCAGGGTCAGGCTTGCTGACGCTCTGCGGATGCGTAGCCGTAAGCAGCTCGGGCCCAGCCAAAAAAAAGGCACGCGTTGAGCACGCAGCGAGCAGCACGCAGCCCACGCTCGCACACGCGGCATACGGCTCACGAGTGCCGGCAGACAGCCAGCGGCGGAGCGGGGGAGCGGCGGGTCGGCGGGTGTTCTGTAAAAGGTCGGGTGTCACTTTTGATGCGTTGCATCTTCAGCTTTCCAGCCGATACACTTCCAACCGAACCTCGAGCCTTGATCCATTCCACCCCTACCATTCGCACCTTGAGCTTCGTCCTCCCCCACCTCGACAGCCACGGCCTCGACTCAGCCGTCTCGCCCTATTCCTCATCAGCCCTGGCCGAGCTACATCCTCGTCCTCGCCATCGACATCAACTGCCCGGCGCACACGCACGCTTCCCATCTTCACCGCTCTGCGCTCAACAACCCAGCGGCCGGATCAGCAACTCGCCTCTTCTCCTTCGACCTCACCTCATCACCATGGGTGTCGAGTCCGTGCCCCTCCAGCATGTGCCGGCCACGTCGTCTGCCTTTGCCGACTACTCCCAGGCCGTCGCCAACCTCGCCTCGGAATACTTCAAAAAGATCCCAGGAAGCGCCATCGTCGCAAGATACGTCGCCAGCAGCTATCAGAACGATCCCATCCGCTCCCTCCTCGAGCTCTTCCTCGTCCTCTTCGCCCTGAGAACCGTGCTGCAGAGCAGAACCCGCGGCGGTGCCAGCGGCAGGAACTTTGTCAACCTCACCTCCAAAGAGATCGATGACCTCGTCGCCGACTTCAAGCCCGAACCGCTCTGCGCGCCTCTCACCCCCGCAGAGTCGCGCGAGCTCGCCTCCATCCCCACCATCGTCGGCGGCGCAAGCAGCAGACCCAAGATCAGCCTCGCTTCCCACAATGCCGGCAAGCCCACCCAGGTCATGAACCTCGCCAGCTACAACTTCACCAACCTCGCCGGCCACGAGGCCGTCAAGGAAAAGGCCATCGAGACGCTTCGAAACTACGGCGTCGGAAGCTGCTCCCCTCCCGGCTTCTACGGCACCATCGACGTGCACATGCAGCTCGAGGCCGACATCGCCCGCTTCCTCGGCACCCAGAACTGCATCATCTACAGTCAGGGCTTCAGCACCGTCTCCTCCGTCATCCCCGCCTTCTCAAAGCGAGGCGACATCATCGTCGCCGACCGCGGCGTCAACTATGCCATCCAGAAGGGAATCCAGATCTCCCGATCCACCGTCTACTGGTACGACCACAACGACATGGACTCGCTCCATGCCACGCTCGAGCAGGTCAAGCGCGACACCAAGCGCAGAAACGGACCGCTCACCCGTCGCTTCATCGTCACAGAGGGTGTCTTTGAGGCCGACGGTGCGCTCAGCGACCTCCCCACCATTCAGGAACTCAAGAAGCGCTACAAGTTCCGTCTCATCCTCGACGAGAGCATCAGCTTCGGCACCGTCGGCGCCACCGGTCGCGGTCTCACTGAGCTCTACAACATCCCAGCTTCCGAGATCGAGATCCTCGTCGGCTCTATGGCCAACACCCTCGGCGCCGCCGGCGGCTTCTGTGCCGGCTCCGACGAGGTCGTCTTCCACCAGCGCATCAACGGCACTTCGTTCGTCTTCTCTGCTGCCCTGCCTGCGCTGCTCGCCGTGGCTGCTAGCACCGCCATCTCGCACATGGTCGCGCAGCCCTCGATCCTCTCGACGCTCCACGACAACGTCAAGGCGCTCCGCTCCGTGCTCGACCACGTCGAGTCGCTGCGCATCTCGAGCGACCCGCGCAGCCCGCTCGTCCACCTGCAGATCCGCAGCAAGACCGACCGCCATCCGGACACCGCCGCCGACAAGTTCGACAAGGGCAAGAACAGGTTGTCCGTCGGCGACGTCAGCTTGACCCTCGCCAACAGCAATGACGAGAAGAGGATCGCTGCTGCCGGTCCGACCGAGCACGACCTCACCACCGACGAGCAGATGCGTCTGCTTCAGGCCATCGTCGACGATGCGCTCGAACACGGCATCTTTGTCTCGCGCATGAAGCGGCTTCCCAGCATCAACCCCAAGGTGCTCGAGGTCGCCCCCGAGTCCCGCCCCAACATCCGCATCGCCGTCAGCGCAGCCTTCACCAAGAAGGAGATGGAAAAGGCCGCCAACGTCCTCAAGGCCAGTGCCGTCAAGGTGCTTGGCAAGAGGCGTTAGTCGGGACCACGCGAGCGGTTGGGCTCCATGCATTCAGCTCGTTCACCCAATAAAGGTACAATCTCATCGCTGACATTTCACACCAAGGTGTGGGAAAGAATCTCATTGTGCGACGAAGAGACAAGGGTCGTCGTGCAGAGCAGAAGGTCATTGTGAGGAGTCGAGGGTCATTAAGGAGCAACAGGAACGGAGATGGGAGCTGTTCAATGTCCAGGTCAGAAGGTGACGCTCTCGTGACGAGTGGCGCGGCGAGAAGCCAGTTGCCGGTGGCGAAGGACACGCGTCTACCAGTCCTTGACGGTTCTGGAGTCGATCCAAGGGATGGAGTCACCGAAGATCTTGCGGTAGGTGATGTTGCGAGCGTCTGCGTTGGTGAGAATGGACTGGACCTTGGTATCTCTGGTCTTGAGGTTGCCGCCTGGGCCGGAGGAGCCGTATTCGGCGAAGCGGGTGAGTTTGGGGTCGAAGTTGGGAGCTTTGGTGGACCAGGTCTTGAAGCCTGCGTCGGCGACGATGTCCGACATGCGCGTGTTGAGGAAGACCGAGTGGCTGTAGATGTTCCAGGGCCTGCCGAGGTGGCAGCGCTTCTGCATGGGACGGGCGTTGGAAGCATCGGGCGAGCGATCGATCACCGAGTTGCTCACATAGACACCAACATCTGGGTTGGCAGGATCGCCACGCCACGCAGTGATACCTCCTCCGCAGGCGCGCGAGAGCAGCTTGACCTTCTCAAACCACGCTTTGCCAGACCCGTACAGCTGGTCCGTCATCCCCTTGACGATCGACTGAAAGAAGAACGCCTCCGATCCAGACCCAACGAAAATCGTATCTTGGTAGCTCGAAAACCTACAAGCTCCCTCTCAACGTCAGCTACAAGCGATCCTTGGGAAAGAGGAAGGGTGGAGTCGGAAGACTTACCCGCAACCGTAGAACGAGGCGTTGGAGTTCTGCACGCACAGCGCCGCCGCAGGACCAAGCTGGTAGTCGGTCACCTCCTTGCCGTCGAGGAATTGGCGTTGGGCGAAATCGATGTTGTACGCCTTGAAGTCCGGATTACCTACGGGACCACCGTTGCCTACGCCCAGTACGACCGCATCGCAGTTGTGCAGCAGGCTCGTCGGATCGCTCTGATTCACGTACGACGACTGCCAGACCTGCACCTGGTTCTTCTCTGCATCACGAGGCTGCGCCGTCACTCCCTGATTTCCACCAAGACCAGATCCTAGAAGTCAGAAACCCCGTTCTTGTGTAGCGGAGCTGTGGGCGTACTCACGAGGAGGACAGTGGGGCTGAGTCGAGTCACCACCACCTTTTCGTTGTACGAGCCAGAGTCGATCAGCACCGTGCCGACTCGACCGTCTTCGGGCCTACAGCCGGTCGAGGCGTCAGAGGAGAAAGCAGTTTCAATTTGTTGGTCTTCGAGAGGGGAGATGATTATCGCCATGCGTCTCGGTGCTGCAGGAGGGCTTGCACTTACAGCGCGTTGAGAGCGTCGTTGATCGACTTGAACTTGGCGGCCGGGTGGCGTTGACTCACGAAGACCGTACCTTTGGGACAGCCGCTGAGCGGATCGCCCGGCCCAGTCTTGGGCGCTTGACACTGCACTCGCTGCTCCACACCACGCGCGCTGTACAGCGATACGCTGTTGATGGGTCTCGCCCCGCCCAGAGCCGCAAAGGCGCTCAGGACGAGGCATATCGACATGAGGAAAAGGCCGCCTGGCAGCATTTCGGCAAGGATCGAGGCGCCGACGGAAGAGCCAGGGGAGGAAGTGGTAGGGAAGGGGAAGGGGGAAAGGGAAGGGAGGGGGGAAAGAGGGGGCGTGGTAGAATGCTGTCGCGACCGATCATCAACCTGGCAGCTTTATACAGTGTACAGTGCTCTCACGCACAGATGGCGCAAAGAAGCGTTGAGAGACGCTCGAATCACGTTGCGGAGACCCTGGGTCAGTTGATTGAGAAGAGCTCGAGCCGGATGCGCCGCGCGCCTTGATATGAAGGGCGGGTGGCGTCTACAGGGCCGAGCCTAGCGCCCACGCCATCAATCCCGCCGCTTTCAAGTCGCGGTCCCTGCGCTCTGCAAGAGCCCGCACGTCCCCACCGAAGCCATCCCGAATCGAGCCCACAAAGCGCATCACTGGGCTCATGAAAAGAATGCGCATCACACCCACATGGCTGGTGTCACATCGTCCTCTGTGGGAGAGATTGACCGGCGTTGTCGGGCAAGAAAACATCTGGCCACGCTGCTGCACACAAAGAGTAGCAAAGTCCCACAGCCGTGTCCTGGGAGCTGTAGCGATTTATCCCTCGAAGTCGGTGCGGCCACGCTGGACTGCATCGCGGACGGCGGAGGGGATGTCCTGGTCACCGGCGAGCAGGTCGAGCATCAGACCGTCCGCCTGACCCTTGGGAAGCTGCGCGAGCTCAACCAGCGTTGCTGCCACGTCCTCGCGCGGAATCTGTCGGCATCGAGTCGAGCAAAGACGCATCAGCCCAGCGAGCAAGACTGTCAGTATCGTCGGAGCTGGATCTGAACCCACGGCAAGCGGCAAGCGGCAAGCGAAACCGCAGGCCACTTCATTAGTTGCGCTTGACTTACGGAATTAACCAGACTCGCGTGGACACCGAGCGCGACCTTGCCGGTGCCTGCGTCGTCCAAGAGTCCACCTGGACGCAGAACGAACCAGGGGAACGAGGATCTGACGGAAAGGTTCTTGTCAGCCGCATCTGCAGGGTCACGGCATTAAGAACAAAGGGTCAGAAGTCTCATCAGTCGAAGATCGTCTCCTTGAGCTTCACGCTGCCAACGCGAGCCACCTACACTTTGCCTTTGATTCGCAAGTCCATGGTTTAGGTCGGTTTCGGAGGTGAGAGATGAGGGGTTCAGCAGTCAGCTTCTGCATGTGAGCTCAATAGGATAGGGAAGGAGAGCAACTTACGTCCATGTAGGCTCCGATAGCGTTTCGAGTCTTTTCCGAGCGCTCGAGGCTGAGCAGCAAGGTCGCCGGTGGGGTGGGGGGCCATCAGAGACCGGAAGGGACGGAACATCAGCCTCTGCCAAATAATCAGGGCACGCGGCTGCTAGGAAGACAGAGCTTTGGGAACTTACTCAGGCTTCTGGTACCACGAGGGCGGCGGCTTTGTCTTGTCGCGCACATCGACAGCGGAGACGAGGAGGAAGCGACGGAAGTGGTCGGACTTGGCGATGCCGCTCTGCTCGATGGCATCAAACACCTTGATGGCGCCTTGCTCGTCGACGGCCTTGGTGCGCTCGATGCCGCCTTTTCCGCCTGCTCCCGCACTGAAGAGGATGACGTTGGGTGAGTACTTGGTGAAGAGGGAAGCGATGTCGCCTACCGAGGTGTCCTCGAGCGATCCAACAACTGGCTCGACTGAGCCGGTGGAAGAGGGCTTGGGCAGGTCCTCAGCGTGCTCAGGCTGGCGGATAAAGCTCAAGATCTCGTGGCCCCGTGCGGCGGCGAGACGGGTGAAGTGGAGCGCCACCTTGCCGTGGCCTCCGATGATGAAGATCTTGAGCGGGCTGCTGGTCATGTTGGATGTCGAGTTCACGATGGAAGCAACGGAGGGGCGGGTGGCACAGGTGTCCGAGCTGATGAGGATAAGACAAGCATGCACAGACTGGGACTAGAGCCGGTCACGACATGCTGTGGCCCAAGTGCATCATCAAGCGGATACGCCGTCGACAGGCACTGGACCGGCATGATGCTTGCAAAGATGTGCGGGGTGCAGCTCCGAGCTCCGAGCTTCGAGCTTCGGCCTCCACATCGGCTGCAGGCCACGGGCAACGAGCCACCGACGCGATCTGCTGCCCGATGTGTCTTTTGCTCCGATCCGGAATTGGTGGACCCCAGCTGTGCATCGCATGCGTGGGTTGCGGCGCATGGGCCCAGTTTCGGAAGCTTGCGTAGTTCGGCCAATTCCGACCCACACTCGACACGAGTCGAGCACCCTGCATAGAGAAAGCTCATCCCTTCTCCTCTGAGATCACAAACCAGACTCGCACTGCGCATCAGCCTGGAGATTGAACGCGCCGCAGCCACCTCAACGCTCTGAAGTGTCGGTGGGCGGGGCCAGTCGATAAGCCGACCCGACACTAGAATCCAGATCACCGAGCTAGCATCTTGCTATCTTGCCACTACACCAACGAGCTGCATCCGGCAGAGACGACCTGTCAGGACGGACGAACCTGTACGGCGGGTACCCATCATCATCTCAGCTGCTGGCTGACGCGCTCGAAGCGCCCATTCCTCCATCGCGATGGCCTCGAATCCTCCCTCGGCTGTGCCGGAACCTTCCCCGAAGTCGGTCAGAGCAGGGGCCAAGGCGGCTTCAACTCCCGTTAGACAGCGAAAACCATCATCATCTGCACCTCAAGAGGCAAAGACTCCTTCGAAAGCAACCTCCTCCGTTTCAGCTCTACGCAAAGCACAGGTGGAAGCTTCGTCATCCGCAGCACGGAAACCCTCGACAGCTGCGTCCACCCAAAGACCGCTTTCCAACACGCGACCAGCTTCCTCAACCCAAGGAGAAGCAAGGAATGCGCAAGGCGATGCACAGCCTCACAAAGGTAGCAGCACACGGCATGGAGAGAACTACAACGCAAATGGCGTCGTGCAATTTGTCGGGCAAGAAGCGACAAGAGCATCCCATCCGCATCCACATCAGGATGAAAGCACCAGCACAGACGATCCAGCCGCCCTCATCAGTCGCATCGGCTTCGAGCCGCGCTCCATCTCGGGTCTACCAGAGCCCTCCATGCGCACCAAAGAAGCCATCGTCTGGCTCGACATCGACAACACGCTCTACAAGCGCAGCACCAGGATCGCCGAGCTCATGGCCGAGCGCATTCGAGCCTACTTTCACGGCATGGGTCTGAGCGAAGAGGAGGCCAAATCTCTGCACTCCACCTACTATAGAACCTACGGCCTCGCCATTCGCGGGCTCGTCAAGCATCATCAGATCGACCCTCTCGACTACGACCGCAAGTGCGATGCCAGCCTCCCACTAGAAGACATCTTGCGCCCCGACACCCAGGTCAAGCAGCTGCTTTCCGACTTGGATCGCACCCGCGTCCGCGTCTTTGCCTTGACAAATGCGTACAAGTATCACGCAGACAGGGTGCTGCGCCTCTTGGACCTCGAAGATCAGGTGGAGGGTATCGTCTACTGCGACTACGCCGTGCCGGACTTCGCCTGCAAACCCGAGCTGGACTACTATCGCGCAGCACTTCTCGTCGTAGACGCTTCGCCAGATACCCGCAATTACTTTGTCGACGACAGCTCGCTCAACGTCGTTGCCGCCAAGGAGCTCGGCTGGCACTCTTGCATCTACTTCCGCGAAGACGACGATCCTCTACCCGCCCCGGCAGCTGCTAACGGAGCCGACAAGGAGGCTGCCGCTTCCTTCGATGCCAGCGCTCTCGTTCCTCGAAAGCATGCGGCGATCTCCGGAGCAACAAGCACCAGCGCCTTCGACGAAGAGGCGATCCGTCGAGAATTTCAGAAGTTGCCGTCGCATCTGCGAATCCAGCTGCTCGGCATCATCCTCAATGCTTGCTTACCTGGAGATATCGCGACCATGTCCAAGACGCTCGAGAAGCACCTGCGCATGACCCGCGACGTCGTGAGCGGCCTGCCAGACGCTGTGGCCCTCAAGATCTTCGAGAAGCTGCCCATACAGGACTTGCTCAGATGCCGCCACGTCTCCAAGAAGTGGCACTCGCTCGCCGCCACGCCCGAACTCTGGAGGTCGCACGCTCTGGCACTCACCGAAGCTGATCCAGTCAAGGTCACTCCGCCTTCCGATCCACTCGGCTGGGAGCCGTTGGTCAAGAACCTCTTCTTCCGCGAACGCAACTGGGCCAAGGGCCTGGCCCAAAGCATCCAGACGCTCGAGGGCCACACTGGCTTCGTCACTGCCATGAAGCTCAAAGGACGCAAGACCCTCGTCTCTGGAAGCTACGACGAGACGATCCGCGTCTGGGACATCTCTACAGGGCTCTGCCGTAAAGTGCTCCGTGCCAAGGCCATCGCATGCCTCGATTTCTTGCTCGACGAAGGCGTGCTGTGTGCCGGTCTATACGATACTGGCCGCGTCCTCGTCTGGGACATGAAGAGCTGGGAGGTGATCCAGACGCTTTCGGGCCACAACCGCGGCATTCGCAACGTCGCGATCAACGACCGCTACCTGGTCAGTGTGGGCCAGGACAAAGCCATCGTCGTGTGGGATTGGCGCACAGGCGCCAAGCTGGTCCGCTTCGGGCAGCAGAGCAACGTCTCGCTCGGCGTGTCGCTCGTTGATCAGGACAAGCTCGTCGCAGTCACGGTCGACGGCATGATCCGCTGTTTCAGCATTCCGCGCCGTGAGATGATTGGACAGTTCCAGTTGACCAAGCTCGGCGGATCCGAGCTGGGCCTGGGGACCCGTCTCGGCGACCTGGCCAGCGGAAGCTCCATGCTCGAATGGTTCGCTGCGCATGGCAACACGCTCACCGTCGCTTCCAAGAGCGTCGTTGTCCATCTCGAGTGGCGCGAACATGTAGTGCCCGCACGAAGCACGCATCCTCCGCTCACAGCCGAGGTTCTGCGTCAGAGCGCATCCTCGCGGCTCAGCAACGCCAGCGGCATGACAGGGACAGGGCTGAGCCCGCTCCGGACTCGCCGCGACTCGACCATGAGCAACGCGAGCAGCGCAGCCGTGTCACCGCTGGCTAGCACTGCCCCTAGGTCGCGCCGAGACTCCAACACGAGTGTCACTTCTTCGGCCAGTGGCATGGACTACGCAAAGTCACCGCGTCGTTCGATCAACGGATCCGCGCCTAGCAGGCCGCCTGGCCGCACGCCTCGATCCTCCTTGGGCCCGACCTCCACCACCGAGTCAGCCGTCTCACAGGGTCTCTCGACCCCATCGCGACCTAGGCCTAGCCCCACGGCCCGAAGAATCGCAGGACCGACCCCGTGGCCGCTTGCGACCGCGACATCGGAAGCATCGGGACGGCCCTCGGGCGCTTCCCCTCCAGGAAGGATGAGCAAATCCACGTCGGAAGCTTCGCTGACCTTCCCATCGACGCCCACGGCAAACAACAACGATGCTGATGCCGATGCTTCAAACAGCAATGGGGACGGGGTCGCGAACGGGAGCGCACGCGAAAGCGTCTCGCCTATCGAGGCTGCGAATGGCAGTGCCACTCGCATTGCTCCTAACCTCTCGCTGCCGCCGAAAGTCGTTTCGGTGCTCGAGACACCAGACGTGGCGGTGGGCTGCGTTGATCCAACGAAGCGGCGAATCGTGGCGTCGACGCGATTCAGCAGCCGTGCTGGAGCCGAGCGACGGATTTATACCAGCAGCTTGCCCTTCGATCATGGCAAGACGGCGACGCAGCTCGAAGCAACAGCAGCCGATGCGCCTGAAAGCGCGGGGAAAACCGACCAGTCGGGTGCACAGGTTGTCGCGCAGTCGTCCGCCTCGAGCGAGTCGCCGTCAGCTTCGCATGTGGGACCTGCCTCGACGACCGAATCTGCTCTGACGGTGCCGATCCGTGGCGCGTGGGACGCGCAGGCTGGCGAGCTGGCGACGCCTGCACGCAACCCGATGGCCATGGAGCTGGACCACGAGAGTGTCGTGGTCGGCTGCGCGGACGGTCTCATCTACCGCATCCACTTTGTTGGCTCCGAGTTCGGGCCCGAGACGCTCGTGGATGCGGCCGCGACCGAAGGCGCCAAGGCATCCGGCACAGATGGCGCACCGGGTGTCGGCGACGCCACCATCACTGACCTGCTGCAGCTCCGCGAGGTGTGGAACGAGATTATGGTGCCGGCTAACGAGCCTGACCATCCAGGCCGTCTGCGAAGGGATCGGCTCAAAGCGATGGGCCTCAAGTGATCCGCACTCGCACCCCAGAGGCAGAAGTACATCGTAACAGCTTTGCTATCGCTTGAAGCAATCTAGCAGTTTGTTGCTCCAAGTCGTGTGGCGACATTGCCTCTAACGGAGGGAGCGAGTTCGCCGCAGAGATGATGGGATGTCTAGGTCTAACAAAATGACGGAAAAGTTGCTGTGGCCCGACCGCACACGAGCGAGGCGTGAGGTGCGATCGATTGCAACACCGTCCAAAGATAGAACCATGAGGGCCAGTTCAAAAAAGCGAAGAAAAAATGGTGGAAAAAAAGAGGCGCCAGCACAGGCGGCAAGCTCACCTGGTTGCAGCTGTGCAGAAGCGCGGGCCAACTGTGCTGGCCGAACGCAGGCGGCTCGGGAGAGAGAGCGCGGAATCGAAGTTTGGTTTTTTCGCTGAAAGCCGATCGTCGTCTCGCTGCGCCGGCAGCCTGGCTCAGCCACATACTGGCTGTGACGCTGCCTCGCATGCAAGCCTGCGTCTGCTCGTTGAGCAGCCAACGCGTCGTCACCATCAGCTGCCAGCTGCCGTCTGCACCGCCATCGGCGTTCGCAACCTCGGACGGTGGGACGGTCTACAGCGGCGATAACAGCTCCATTCTCAATCTCTGCTGGGCCTCATTTCGGCCTTGAACAAAGGCGTGCAAGTGGCGCGTGCATGCAAGAGTGCGGGCGCGTCTGGCGATGGTGAGGAGGATGTGTAGCAGCGCGAAGAGATACCTTGTGAATGGGGCCCGTGTGTCGGTGTGTCTCTGTTGCGAGTGTGTGTCTGGGCGAAGGTTCTGGCTGCTCGGATTTTCAAAAGCGACAGGCCAGCCCAAAGGCGAGGCGGGCAGGCTGTGCGCCACGCTCGGATCAGGAAATCGCAGATTCCACTCGACTGAGTGCGTCAGACTGTCAGCCAAGCCGCCAGTCAACCAGCGCAGCCGAGCCACACCAGTCAGTCAGCCAGTCAACCTCGTCCCCTGGTCCGCTAGCGCAGTCAGGCGAGTGCCGTCTCTGGTTGCGTCTCAGCCAGTCAGTCAGCGCCCCGTCAATCTTCCCTGTCGGTAGCAGCTGGCTCGTCCGCTCGCCCGTCCGCGCTCCGCCTACCGCCCAGCTCCGTCAACCGCACACACACCACAACCATCCTCCTCCCCATCACCACATCCCGTTCTCGAACAGACCAAATCGACCCGCCCTCGTCGTCGCCATCGCCTCACGAATTCAACCCCACCAACCCAAAATCTACCACCTCCCCCCCTTACGAGTTTAACACTCCGCAGACAATCAGTCAACATGGCCGCCCAAGCTCAGCAGGTCCTGCAGAAGGTGGACTACTTCGTCGCTCAGGTTCGTCTTGGCTCCTCCCGCTCGCTTCTCGTCGAACGCAACGTGTGCCACTAACACATATGATCTTGTCTTCTTCGCTCCCCTAATCGCTTGCGTCTCGCTCATCCCGTCCCGGCCTTATCTGTCCGGATCGCGCCCGTCGACGCTCTCGCCCACCATCGAATTTTTTGCGTTGAAACGATCCGCCTCGCCCTCCCGCTTGCCCGCTCGTCACCCTCGCCTCTCCGACGAATATCCGTCATGCATCATCACAGATCGACAAGGAGGTAAGTCTCTCGCCGATGCTCGGGCATCTGAGGCCTGGTCCTCCTTTCCCCTGCACCAACAGCGACGAACACCATCTGACAATCTCCATCCTCTGCGCTTGCGATCTTCCCCGCCACGTCTACAGCTCTCCAGGTACCCCGCTCTGAAGAAGTTCGAGCAGACCGTCCCCATCCCTAAGGCTTACGCCGCCCTCGGTGCTTTCGGCATCTTCACCCTCGTAAGTACAGAACCATGTAGTTGGAGCATGCTCACGTGGCACTCCGCAAGCGCACAGAGTCAAATCGCGAATTCCACGGACAGCGTTCGGCAGATCCGCCCTTGCCTACCTAAGCGTTGCCGGACCCCATGCCGAGCGCTGCTTCCGATCACGCATGCCGTCCAAGGCCGCATCCGTGCGGCGAGAGTTGGTCTCGTCCTTCGGAGCATATCGCTGATCATTGCACCTGCTTCCTTGCCTCATCGCCTGTCGCAAATCACAGTTCGTCTTCTTCAACATGTAAGTCAGCGTCTCGACTCGCAGGCCACAGCGAGCTTCTGCTCGCCGAGCCGGTCCAGCTCTTGCGACATGTTGCAAGCGTTTCTACAGTTTGCGAATGCGACTCCTGACTCCTCACTCCGACTCGCCCTTTGCTATCGACAGTGCCGCCGGCTTCCTAACCAACCTCCTCGGCTTCTTCGTCCCCGCCTACTTCTCGCTCAAGGCGCTCGAGAGCCCCCAGCCGGAGGACGACATCCAGTGGCTCACCTACTGGGTCGTCTTCGGCATGTTCACCTTCCTCGAGACCTTCTCCAGCATCGTCCTCTACTACGTCCCGTGGTACTACACCATCAAGACCCTCGCCATTGTCTGGCTCATGCTCCCTCAAACCCAGGGTGCCAAGATGGTCTACGGCAAGGTCATCCGCCCTGCCTTCCTCACCACCCAGAAGACCGTCCACAAGGCCAACGCCAGCACCCCTGCCGCTCCCGCCGAGACCCACTAAGCGCGCTCCTGGCCTGATCTGCCGGATCCTTCCGCGTCGGAGCAGTGGCGGTCGCAGCAGGCTGATTTCCGCGCGGAAACATGCTGTGGACCACACCCAAGCCGCCTCTCGCTTATACACGCGCTCGTCCGCTCGCGCAGCCAGCGCAAAAAGGGTCCCCGGGGACTTCGGCCCTGTCGGCCTTGCCTCGCTGCGAAGCATAGAGCGCGGAGGGGAGCTCCGACGCTAGGATCCTATCAGATCATCCGCCCATCTGTCCGCTCCAAAACCCGACCCTTCCCGACACCCGATCCAGTCGCGCAACCCCGTACTGCTATCAACCGTTGCCTCACTTCTTCAACATCCAAGGACGTCCTCCCTGAAGCTCAGCTTTTGGCGGGCTCTTCCTTGGACCTTCCTCCCTTTTTACGTTTCCGCGCATTGCATCTTGTAGTGCACGATCATGACATGACAGCTCGTTGGATACGATTCCGGTCCGAGTGTGGGAAAAATAGCGAGAGTGCACAGGCGGCAAAAGATGCCAATTTGTTAGGACGCGTACACGAACAGCCACGGGGAAAAATTCCGAGGCGAGGCGCGTCATGCGCTCACGTCGCGTGTGGGCGTGACAGCAGCAGCAGTAGCAGCAGCAGCAGCAGCAGCAGCAGCAGCAGCAGCAGCAAACAAGCGAGACGGTGTGGAGTCGGAGCGGTGTTGGTCTGCCCCAAAATTCACGCTGCTGCTCGCGATCCGACATGGCCTCCATCCACTCCGTCTCGCGCTATCACCACCGACTTGACACACTTCCGACCCATCGTAGCAGCATAGCCTCGCTCGCTACATCGCAGGCTGTCGAACGCTGTGCGCTCTTCCCTAGCACCTCGATGCTGTCGGACGCGTGAGCCGCACCCACATCGACCGAAACGCGCATCGGAAGTGTCCCTTGCATCGAAACCATGCCTGCTCGCGTCGCAACCTCAGATGGCGCCGCCATCGCGGCAGATCGTCTCATCTCCGACCTCACCAGGTCACTATCTACGTCAGTTCCAGGCGTCGGCACTGCTGACCATCTCTCCACCACACTCCAAGCTTTGCAGCGCCACGCTCGCTCGTTCGGCCACACATCGCAACAGTGCGAGCAGCTGATTCGACTCGCGCTCCTCGGCCGTCTTCGCGCGCCCCCTGCCAGTGCCGCACCCAGCAAGACGAAAGCACCCAAGACTTCCGTGTCTCTCGCCATCCTTCGATGCGTGGTCCCGAAACCGCGAGCTAGGCTCGGCAGACAAGCCGTGCTCGACGTGATCGCCGCGCTCGGCCCTTCGCCCGGAACCGACGTGGCCAAGCTCTCGGGGCTGCAGAGGGATGGTAGCAGCAGCGGAGAGGGAAGTCTGGGACCAGAACGCATCAAGGTCGACAGCAAGGTGCAGGTCGCAGCGCTCAAGCTGTTGTGCGTTCTGATCGATTCGCCCTCGGTGCCCCTGTCGGTCGCGGCGAGCTTCTATACGGAAACCAGCAGCGAGGCCATGCCAGCATCGCGTCGCGAGAGAGACCAGGACGGCCGTGAGCTCGAACGGCTGCACCGCCACGCAGCCCAGTACGCGGATCTGCCGGGGAGCCTGCCGAGCTCGTATCTCACGCCCATGGCGCGCACGACGCTCGAGAAATGCTACGCGACTCTGTTCCACTACATGGACTACCAGGCGCTGCGTCCGCACCTCTGCTATCTCCTCTGCCGCATCACCAAGCGCAAGCACGTGCGACACTACAGGATCACCAAACTCATGGCGCTGCGCGCCAATGCGGCGCCCGACCTCGGCATCTCGGCGCTCCTCTCGACGTATGCCAACTTTTATCCGGATCTGCTCTTCCCAGAACTGCTCGCGGGCGGTGCGGGCGGGAGCTCGGCCGCAGCTACAGGGCCAGTGGGTCTCAAGTATCCCGATGCAGACTGGATCGCAGCTGTGCTGCTTGCTCACGCCAGGTGCACGCGCCGGAGCGCGGGCAACGCCGTCGAGTCCGATGCCGAGGCCGAGGACGAGCGAGAGTCTGAAGGCGGCGCACCGCAGCGCGCAGCCAAGAAACAGCGTCTCTCCACCAAGGCCATCAGTGAAGGCGGTGCCGAGGAGGCAGCTGCGTCCATGGCGGGGGTCGCGGCACTGGCGTCGATCGCCATCCCCAACCTGGTGACGATCCAACCGCTCAACTCGGCCCAGAAGGCGTTTGGGTCGCTTCCGGCTCTGGTCACCGAGCTCTCCTCGCTGCGTCACCTCGCGCACAGCTTGGACCGCCTCGTGCTGCCCTCGCAGGCGGCAGCGATGCTGGGAAGCGGATTCGGCGCGCGTCTCATGCGCGTCTCCGTCCTCGCCGGCGCCACGGTCACCAACGAAGACTCGCTCAGCCAGACCGTGGCGGCGGGACGACGCAGCCGACAGTCAGAGCAAGACGTCTGCTGGGCACGTCTGTCCGACTGGCTCGAGAGCGTGCTGGCCGACGAGCTCGGCGTCGCTAGCAGAGCGCCGTCACCTTCGCATCGTCAGCAGCTAAAATTGCCCTCGACGGACGCCGAGTTTAAGCGGCTAACATCGCTCCTGCGCCGCGCAAGGGTCGTCTTCGAGCTCGCCGAGCAGATGCCCTCCAAGCTCGAAGATCTCACGTCGAGCGTTCTGATCGCCATCGCTCGCATCGCTGAGCCGGGACGAGAAGCCGAGGCTAGCGAGGCGTCGCTCAGGGAAGAGGCATGGTCGGAGAGATGGGACGAGCTGACGCGCGAGGTGCTTGCCTTCGTCCCGCTCGTGACGCCTTCGGACATGCCTTCGTTCGGAGATCGCTTCATGCAGCCGCTCGAAGTGCTGGCGCGCTCGACGCGCGTCTCGCTCGACACTTCGGCCGCGGTGCTGCTCGCCATCAACGGGCTTCTCACCAACTGGGGTGTCCGAAAGTGGTCCGACATCGGTAGACGTCTCGACTCCCGCAAGTCCTAGTAAGTTTCTCCCCCTTCTTCCGGCCTTTCTCGCTTTGCGGTGGCAACGACTGACGGATTTGAAAACATGTGGATCGTGGCAGCCGTTGGGGGATCTCGAATCTGGATGCGTCCGTCGACTTTGCCGAGCTGATCGCGGCAACGTGCACGCGCGCCAACACGCTGGCCGCGAGCTTGGTCGGCCTGTATCCGCGCCATGTGTGGATGGAGCATGCGGTTCTGTCGCTCTACGAGAGCTTTGCGCGCCCGCTGGCGGGGATGGGCAGCGTGGCAAGCGTACCGGCGCTGCCGCTGTATGCTTTCACGCTGCACGCCACTACCATCGCGTCCGTCTCCCGACTCTGCGGCTTGGTTCAGGACCTGCGTCAGGCATTTGAACACCACAATGCAGTAGGACCTAGCCGGCCAAAGGTGGAAGGCGGACTGGAGAGCAGGATGATCGAGCTCTCGTCGAGCTTCTTTGCAGAGGACAACCTCAGCATCCTGAACAGCAGGGTCACGCTCGTCGCCAACCTCGTCTGGCTCGGCAAGATCGTGACCGAAGACGAGGCTGTCGGAAGCCTGCCCCCCGGACTCGAAGAGTGAGTAGTCCTCGTTTATCTCCCATGCGACGCCGAGCCCCAGAGAGGACTCGATGTGCTGACGAATGTCTCTTTACCTTGTTTTGCTGCTAGGTCGGTTCTCAAGGAGCTGACGCAGAGGGGTGAGGAGCTGAATCTCAAGCTGGCGACGCTGGCTAACACGCCGTTCTCGCGCGCGACGAGCCATCTGTCGGAACGCTTTGCCAATGTCTACAGCGCATCGCACAGCGACAAGTCGGTCGAGCAGCGCGGCTGGATCCACGGACCCATCACGCCCAAGACGATCAAGACCGCCAGGAGGCATGGCATGCCGGCCGAATGGACGCACACCGACTTCCGCGCGTATCTCCTCGACTGGCTCGACACAGAGGGCGCCCACGGCATGTACGAGCTCCTCAAGAACATCCTCGTCACCTTCGGAAGCCAGCTCAAGGCCATCCGTGGCGAGGCTCAAGCGGCCACAGCGGCAGTTTGAGACCGCGGTCTCTCTGCCTGCGTAAAACAGTATACCACTTCCGCGCGTTGAATACAAGAATGCTGATTCGGCAATGTACTCCGAGAGACGCAGGCGAGCCATGTGTGCCAGTGCCGCCGGCATGGACGAGGTGGTCGGGCTGAAGCTGAGTCGCGTGCGAGGAGCTATGGCGGAATGAGCAATTCCCACTCCACATCGGAAGGGCTGCAAGTCGCGGTCTTCTGACGCGTTTCGGCTGCGCAGCATTTCGAGCCTTGCTCCGGAGCCTCATCCACTTCCACCACACCCATCTTACCCCGTCCATCCCCTCATCGACGCGCCTCGTAGCAGCAGCGGCAGGATTCATCAGCTCGGATCTCATCACACTCGACTGCAGCCCTGCATACCGACGCAGTAGTGCCTCGTCTGAGGAGCCACGATGGATCCGTTCGGCGATTCGGATCTCTCTGATGTCTCTGCGCCGCCCACGCCTGGGCCAACCGTCTCGCCGCGCGCTGCATCGCCAGGACGCGATGCGGGACAGATGTCGAGCTCCGACCCTGCCGATGCTGCGCCTACACCGGCTGGCCGTCATCCAGCCAAGCGACGGCCCTCGGCAAAATCGACCGGATCGACAGCACAGAAACCTCCTCGGCCCTCGTCATCCCGGAAGAACTCTACAGCATCCAGAGCTGCATCCGGCGCCGTCTCGGGATTGGACGAGGGTGTCGATGCATCCGCGGATGCGCCGGCGCTGAATCGCAGGGCATCGACACGAGACCGCAAAGTGCCCGCCAAGCTGCGCTCGCCTTCGCCGCGGCCGGCGCAGGCCGCCAACGCTTCGCCCGCAGCAAGGGATGCGAAGAAGACAGCAGCCGAGGCGCCCGACACGCCCAAGTCTCGACTCAAGGTCAAGCTGTCCGTCAAGTCCAAGGCGAGTGCAGATGGCACGGCTACGGGCGACAGCGGCTCCTCGCGAGCTCCGACACCACAACCAAGCACGCAAGCCGAAGCCAAGAAGCCCACACTCAAGAAGTACGGCAGCAAGAAGAAGCTCAAGGACGAGCTTCGGGACTTGGCGGACGACGACGACGACGAGCATGCCAACGCCGCGTCTGCGCCAGAAGATGCTCGAGTTGCGGACGACCGTGAGCCGGCGGCAGAGGGCGGAGATGGCGAAGGTCTCGCCGGATCACGGCGCAAGTCGACCGGCAAGCGGGACCGGGGCTCGGGGACCAAGGCAGCGGGAAGGCGGCGGACGGTCATCGCGGATGATGAGGACGAGGACGGCGAGGGCGCCGGAAAGGCGGATGCGGAGCTCCCGCAGAGGAAGCGAGCCAAGCTCATCGACGGGTCTGCAGGCGGTGGCCGGAAGGGCGCGCGGCCTGCGCGCAGCAGCAAAAGGACGCTCGACTACAGCGACGACGACGACGAGGACGAAGCGATGGTCGACGCCGCCTCGGACGAAGACGACCTCGACCTCGATGCGGCGGCGGCTACGGACAGCGAGGACGAATTCGAGCACGAGGGCGGGCAGCGCAGAGGTGCGGGCAAGGCGAAGCCGACCAAACGAGCTGGCGACAAAGCGAGCAAGGCTGGAGGCCGTGCATCCACGGGAGCGGTGTCCAAGGCAGCTGCGGGAAGCGGGGGCGGGGCCAAGAAAGCCAGCACGGCCGCAGCGTCGACGGGCGCAGGCAAGGCCATGTCGGCGGAAGCGCGCATGCGCGCCTCGATCGATGCTGCCAAGGATAAGTCGCTCAAGCCACCAGGCGTCGCTGCGACGGGTTCGAAGCTCAATCCGCAAGCCTCAGCCTTCCGACCAGGCAGCGCGGTGAAGGCCGGCACGGGAGGTGCATCGACGCCGACTGGGCCCGCCTCGGGTGGATCAGCGAAGCGCCCGACGTCGACGGGCAAGCCGGCGTTTGGAAAGAGCATGAGTGGCTGGGACCAGCTCTTTGGCGGCATCTCTGGCCTCAGCTCCACCTCGTCCTCGTCCACCCCGACCAAGGCCACGCCCACCAAGCCGGGCGCGGGAAGCAAGCCAGCCACACCAACAGCGGCCGCGGCCGGGTCTGGCATTCGCCCCGACCCCGTGCTCGAGGCAGCCTCGACAGCCGACCTGCAGCGGCTCCGAGACGAGGCCAACCAGCAGTACCTCAACACGGACGAGTGCTTCGACCTGCTCGCCCACGCAGACATCATGCTCGCCTTCGAACGCTCCATCCACGCCGAAGACCGCAAGCTCGCCGCACGCCTCCGCCCCGCCGTCTACCGCGCGGGCCAAATCCTCGTACCCAAACAGCAGGCCGCACAACCCCAACAGCCCGCAGAATCTGCTCAGTGATCCACTCTTGGCACGTTCAATGGTACATTGGCAAACTACGTTCGATCCTGAGGATATAGGGGCGGAAAGGCCTAGCCTGTGTAGTCTTCGACTTGGACGGTTTGGTGAAGCATCTCCTGCTGCGAGCGAGCCTTCTTGGCGTCTTCGTCGGCCTGGAGCTGGCCGGCGACCTGGTGGGCGGCGACCTCCTCGTCGTCAATGTTGGACTTGGGGCCTTCGAACCAGTTGACGCCGCCGTACTTGGGGAAGTAGTACCAGGCGGTGCTGAAGAGGAAGGTGCCTGCGGTTACGACGCAGGCGTAGTTCATGTCGGCGGCGGCCGAGACGGGGATGTAGGAGGGCATGCAGACGATGACGGTGATAAAGGTGAGCCAGATGGCGCTGATCCAGCCTACGGTCTTGGACCAAAAGTCGCCGAGATACCAGCTACCCGGCTTGAAGCGCTCGTCTGGAGCGAGGAGGCGCGCGAGGATGGGGATGGTATACGCGATCGAAGCGCCGATGACCGAGAGCGAAAAGACGGCTCCGACGGCGACCGAGTTGACCAGACCCAGCAGGCAGAGCACGGCCGAAACGGCACTCGACCACCAGGCCGAGTTGACCGGCGTGAGCGTGTAGCTGTTGATGCGGTAGACCCATGCGCTGAAGGGGAGCGCACCATCACGGCTAAAGGCAAAGATCTGTCGCGACGAAGCGAGGTTCATGCTGGCACCCATCATGAAGTTGACAATGATCATAAAGACCCAGATGACCATGAAGCCGGTCTTGCCGACCGAGTTGAGGATGATGGTCGCCATGGGCTGGCCGTACTCGGAGTTGACGATGGGTTCGAGATCGGTGCCCATGTTGAAGGCGAGCGCGACCATGATGCCAAAGCCGAGGATGCCGCTCGAGACGATGCTGAAGAAGATGCCCATCGGCACGGCGCGCGCGGCGTTGCTGGCTTCCTCCGAGATGTGCACGCACGAGTCGTAGCTCGCCACCGTCCAGGCAGGCGTCATAAACGCCAGCAGGAAGGCACCTACACTCGACCAGCCCGTCTCGTTGTACCATCCGCCAAACGCGTACGAGGCCGAGTTACGATACTCGCTCGGCGTCGCCGTTCCGAGCACGATGCAGAGCGCCACGGCCAGTCCGGCACACAGCACAGTGGCGACGGTCTGGAACCTGGCGAGTGCGCGCGTGCCGACCGAGGTCAGAATAGCATGCATCAACAGCACGCCCAGATACACACCGTACGTGTGGCCGTCCGTAGGCACGTAACTGCCGTCGCTCATCACCGACGCCGCAGCGAGGATCATGATGGCCACACTCCAGTCGATGCTCGCCACGGCCGAGGTGGTGGAGAGCGTGTTGGCGTAGCCGACGGTCCAGGAGAGGAACCTCCGGTACCTCTGGCTCGACAGCGTGTAGGTCCAGTAGTACAGCCCACCCGAGGTGGGCATCGAGCTCGAGAGGTCGCCGAGAGCGAGGCCGGTGATGGCGATGAAGAAGCAGCCGACGAGCCAGCCCCAGACCATGCTCACCGGTCCACCGCTGGGGAGCGAGTAGATGAGCGTCGATGCGATCGAAGGCGCCACACCCATGATGGAAAAGGCAATGCCAAAGACCTCGAGCGAGGAGAACTCTCGCTTGAACTCCTGCTTGTAACCCAGAGTGGCGAGGAGCTCGGCATCGGCTTGCTCGATGAAGTTCTTGGACAGATGCATCTTGCCGGGGCCCTTACCGGCATGGCCGTCGGCCTCGGCCGCCGTGGCGAGCGGAGCTACATAGTCGGCCGGCGGGGCAGAGTGGATGATGTCCGAGGACGAGCGCTTGGCATCGTTCGAGTACGAGTCGTTGTTGATCTTGTCGGTGTTGACCATACCAGCGAAGAAGGATTGAGTTCAAGAAGCGAGTCGGCTTGAAGGAGGGATCAGGAGCCTTTGAACGGCAGGGCGCAGGACGAGGGATGGTCCGCGAACGGGAACGAGGCAAACGGAGACGTTTGCACAGCTACGCTCATTCACTAAACGGAGCAAATGTAGAGGCGGGCGGCGGGGGTCAAGTTGACGACCGTGCGAAGGGCTTGGGTCGCGAGAGTGTTGGGCGTGTAAGGGACAGGGCTTGGCTGGCAAAGTATGGCCAGAGCGACGGGCGGTGGGTAGGAGTGCGTCCAATTGGATTTGAGCGGGCGGGACGGAGGAGGAAGAGGGATAGCAGATGTGCGTGTATAAGAGGGGGTAGTGGAAGAGATGTCGGAAGGGGTGGTATGGAGCGCCGGCGTGAAGATACGAAGGCGGCGAGGATGGCTAAGGCTACGATGCCGAGACGCAAGGTGTGCGCATGTGAGGGGCGATAAGGGAAGGCACGAGGGGCAAGGTATGAGAAGGGGCCTAGGCACAGGAAAGCCGTGGGACCGTGATACGGACGGGCGGCGGGGGAAGGGCAAGTGGGTCGGAGTATCGGTCTGGGTCAAAAGCACGTGGGTTTGACTGTGTCGATGAATCGAGTCGGAGAGGGTCTTAACGAGGAGCAAGTGACCACACAGGTTCGGATCAGGTGCTGGAGGCACACCAACCGGGGGGACATCATGGGCGTCGAGGCTGCGGCGATAACGATGCGGGAAGGGGAAAGCTGCAGGTGCAAGGCGGAAGCATTGCGGAGCGGCGGCAACAGTGCCAGTAGAGGGCGAGTCGGAGGTCCAACACGGCAGGATGTGCATTGCAAAATGCGCGCAACCCCACACCGATAACAGCGGTGGACAAGGTCATACGAGGCGGGCGAGGCGCCTTGTGATCACCGGGCTGAGCCGAGCTCCGAAGAAGCAAAGCCAGTCACACGCAGACAACGACGGCGAGCGGACGATAGGCGAGGCATCCTGTGCAGCACCTGTCGGATCGACCAGGGACGAGGAGCAGGGTCAGGTGGCTCACGGAGACTTGATCGGAGGCAAACATGCGGTCGATTGCAGCCGCTTGACGAAGGCGAGGCAGTCTATACAGTAGAATGAGCGTGGGCGAGGAGGAGACTGGCTTATCGTGGACGGCGGCGACTTGGGGGCGGCGCACCGATGGTGTCGGACGGGGACCAATCACAATTGGATGCACCACAAGCGAGGAGAGCGGGACGGCGGATGTTTGTGCGGTTGTCCTGTCCTGGTTGTGCCGCGGCGAGGTGCGGGGTAAAAGTACATTGCCTGCATTGCCTGTACAGCCGCTCCGATAAGGGCTGTTGGCCACATGCGCACAGCGTGGTTGGGCAAAAATGACTCGCTTTTACTTTTAGGCGACAAACGACGACGGCTATTCACGCGTCTTGACGAGACTACAAACCCTATCGGGTGTGGTGTATTGGTCTTGGCGTTTGCCGTGGCTACAAACCGCACGCGAGCGGACCAGGGTCCTGTCGCCCATTCCATCCCGCTCTTGCCGCGCTGGAGCGCGTTAAGCGCCAGAACGACTGCCCACCCATGCCTCCACCTCGTCTAGGTCCTGGACATGGGAGCATGGTCGAGATCGGGAGGCTCTGAGAATCACGGCCATGTAAAGGTGCGATTCGATCCAGCAGATCCTCGATCCAGCCGTACGCAGCAGGCTCTTTGCCGACAGCCGGTCGATACGCTCTACAAGGCTCGTCAATCTTGGCGCACGGTGTATGAGGCGGCGGGACGCGCTAAGAGCGTCACGCCTTTCAAGAGACTGGCAATTCCAAGGCGATGCATCGACACGTCGGAAGCGGCGGGCGTTCTTCTAGAATTGCGCTTCGTCCGTGCCCAGCGTCCATCTTGCAGGGCGCGCGCCCTTTCGCTTACTTGTACAAAACCACGCTAGGTCGGTGCGAAAGGAGATTGTACAACTTGCCTCCTGATCATATCAACACGTCGCATCCACGGCTACTCCTTCCATCACTTTCGTCCGAGCAAGAATGAGCACAACGACATCTACTTTTCCGTCCGGCCGGGCCCCTGCGCCCGTCACGATCTCCACGCCCACAGGCAACAAGTGGCAGGTCCCCTCGGGAATCTTCATCAACAACGCTTTCCACGCCTCGGTCTCGGGCAAGACGTTTGACTCGGTCAACCCGGCTACGGGCGAGAAGCTGTGCACGCTCGCGCTCGGTGGAGCGGCCGACATCGAGGCGGCGGTCAAGGCAGCGCGCACGGCGTTCGACACGGTGTGGGGCAAGCGCTCGACGCCGACGCAGCGCTCGCGCCTGCTGCTCAACTTTGCCGATCTGGTGGACAAACATCTGGACGAGCTGGCGGAGCTCGAGAGCATGGACAACGGCAAGCCCGTGTGGATGGCGAGCAGCTTCGACGTGCCCGACTCGGCGGGCTGCCTTCGTTACTACGGCGGCCTGGCGGACAAGATCGAGGGCAAGACGATCGAGCAGACCGAGGGCGAGAAGCTCGCCTACACGCGCATCGAGCCGCTCGGCATCTGCGGACAAATCATCCCGTGGAACTACCCGATCCAGATGGCTTCCTGGAAGCTCGGTCCCGCGCTCGCCGCAGGCAACTGCGTCATCCTCAAGCCCGCCGAGCAGACGCCGCTCACCGCGCTCAAGCTCGCCGAGCTCTCGGTGCAGGCGGGCTTCCCACCGGGCGTCATCTCGGTGGTCAACGGCTACGGCGCCGAGGTGGGCGAGGCCATCTCGAGGCACATGGACATCCAGAAGGTCGCCTTCACCGGCTCCACGGCTACGGGCAAGCGCATCATGAAGGCGGCCGCCGAAAGCAACATGAAGAAGGTCACGCTCGAGCTGGGCGGCAAGTCGCCTGTGGTGGTCTTCGAGAGCGCCGACATCGAGCAGGCGGTGCGATGGGTCTGCCTCGGCATCCTCTTCAACATGGGACAGGACTGCACTGCCGGCTCGCGGCTCTTCGTCCAAGACTCGATCTACGAGCGCTTCATGCGCGAGCTCGTCGCGGCATTCAAGGCACACAAGGTGGGCGATCCCTTCCACGAGCAGACTTTCCAGGGTCCGCAGGTGAGCAAGGTGCAGCAGCAGAAGATCCTCGACATGATTGAGTCCGGCAAGCGCCAGGGCGCCAAGCTCGAGATCGGCGGCAAGGCGTGGCAGAGCGCCGATCCCAAGTTCAAGCATGGCTTCTTCGTCGAGCCCACCATCTTCTCTGGCTGCCGCAAGGGGATGCGCATCGTCGACGAGGAGATCTTTGGCCCTGTCATCGCCGCAGCCAAGTTCAGCACCGAGGACGAGGCGATTCGTCTGGCCAACGAGACCGACTACGGTCTCGGCGCCGGCGTCTTCTCGGAAAACGCGAGCCAGATCCACCGCATGGTCTCGGCGATCGACGCTGGAACGGTCTGGGTAAACAATTATGTGGCCTTGAGCAACTCGGTGCCCTTCGGAGGCATGAAGGCGAGCGGATTCGGCCGCGAGCTCGGCGTCGACGCCGTCAAGGCGTACAGCGACGTCAAGGCGGTCCACTGGAACTACGGCGAGAAGCTCGACTGGCCGCTCCCCAAGCTCTGAGCTTAGCTTGCCCACTCGTGTCGATCTCTGTGCTTGCCTGTCAATCGAAACATTGTGCTTTCCATAACATCCCTGCTTGTGACAGAGTCTCTACATGAGGTTGGAGGTTCGGACGAGCAGGCTAGAGGCCGGATCCCGCGGGCCGCTGGAATGTGAATGTGAATTTTATTTTCAATGTATTCTTGATTCTGGGTAATTGGCCGGCTTATCTGGCGGCGGAAGCTGTCAAACGACAGAGAGGGCGCGTACCGATGACCCTGGAAAATGAGCGTGTGACCTCGTTAAGCACCTCTGCTGGTCGAGTGCCCAAAGGCGATTCGCGCGCAACGGCAGTGCCTGGACCTCGTGCCAAGCCACTAACAACATCCTTGGGTGTCACAGTGTCATTGGCTCACCCCAGGCGTGGACGGGTATCGCCGTTCCGCCCCTGCTTTCGATGGGGTCGACCATGCACCTCTCCACAGCAGGACGATTCGATTGCGCTGCAACACCCTTGCTGTCTGCATTACCCAATGAGAATCCGCGGACCAGCCTGCTCACGATCCGCGCACGCTGTGTCGTCCCCCACGGGCCGCACCTCGTTAAGCCCACTCGCCTGCCCCGGCTTATCCTCCGAGCGCAGCACACCTCGTCTAGATCCCACCCGCTGAGCTGCTGCGTCGAGAGATTTTGGCTCGCCTGCCAACGCACTCGCGGCGATCCACCCGGCTAGTCCACCTGGCTCTGCCTCGTCTCCCACGAAGCTTGGCCCACGCAGCTTGGCCCACGCAGCTTGGCCAAATTCCCTCCCGTCCCGACGGCAGGCGGACGTGGCACATGCCCTTCGCAGAGGTCGCTCGTATCGCTGCCGTTCCGCGACTCTGGTCACAAGCTCACGATCGCTGCTCTTGCCTGACTCGCCTGAACTGGCCGGAGCCAGAGCGTCAATATAATCCCTCATCTGATTTCCACCCTCGACCCACCCTCCCCTCTTAGACACGTTCCACACTAGCTCATACACCATCACTCTAGCAATTCGCGTCTCAAGAGACACGAACAGCCTAGCGGTACCTTGCTCTGCCCCCCTCGCTAGCCAATCTCCCTCATTCCTGCCTAGCCTAGCCCCATCCGGCTTCTGTATGACAGTGTTCTCCCCTCCCGCTTCGTTATGATGTCGTCCACTCAGTCCCATTCCTTTAATCCCTCGGGAGCTGCTCGCTCCGCTGGCCTGCAGCTCGACCACCATCCGCTCGACCCTCTGACCGCACAGGAGATCGCCG
Source organism: Moesziomyces globuligerus (assembly GCA_030849465.1). NCBI lineage: Eukaryota > Fungi > Basidiomycota > Ustilaginomycetes > Ustilaginales > Ustilaginaceae > Moesziomyces > Moesziomyces globuligerus. Next base: position 353,190 of record JARVLF010000012.1, read on the forward strand.
CCGTCTCGCTCATCGTCCGCAGCCACTTTGCCGCTCGCACTTCGGTCAAGGCCATCAAGTTCTGCAGCTCCCTGCTCATCCCTCCCGTCAAGGCCGCCGTCCTCTACGCCCTCGGTCTCCCGCTCCCGCGCGACACCCAGCTTGACGATCGCAAGGCCCTCCAGCTCCTCAACCGCCGTGCCGAGGTCCAGCTGATCGACGTCATCACCGGCGACACCTACGAGGTCAACGTCGCCATCGCCAACGACCTGCCTCTTCCCGGCCGCGATGGCAAGTACGCTCCCTCCACCGCCGACGCCCTCGGCAAGGTCGAGAGCATCAAGAAGCTCGACGTCGGCGTCCAGCCAGGCCTGACCCCGGAAGAGGTCAACGAGGCCGAGGACATCCTCCGCTCCGACCCGCGCGTCGTTGCCATCGCCCGCGAGGTCGGCATCGAGCCCGAGAACCTCTGGGCCGACGGCTGGTCCATCGGCTACGACGACCGCTTCGACAAGAACCTCCGTGTCCAGCAGTGCCTCGTCTACGCCCGCAAGAGCGAGCACGAGAACCTCTACGCCCACCCCATGGACTTCTACCCTGTCATCGACTGCAACGCCGGCAAGGTCATCGCCATCGACTTCCCCGGTCACCGTGACCCCGTCACCGGCAAGCTCTCCACCCCCAACGGAACCACCAAGCCCGGCCCCATCACCATGGACAAGGACGAGGCGCTCGCCTTCTCCGGCCGCAAGCGCATGCCGCCCCCGATGGAGTCGTTCGACTACCTTCCCGAACTCATGGCCAACGACCCCAAGATGCCTCCGCTCCGCACCGACCTCAAGCCGCTGCACGTCGTCCAGCCCGAGGGCGTGAGCTTCAAGCTCAACGGCAACGAGCTCGAGTGGCAGAAGTGGAAGATGCACATCGGCTTCCACCCTCGCGACGGCCTCGTGCTCTCCACCATCAGCTACAACGACAAGGGCAACGTCAGGCCCATCGTCTACCGCATGTCGGTCGCAGAGATGGTCGTCCCCTACGCATCCACCGAGCACCCGCACCCGCGCAAGTTCGCCTTCGACGTCGGCGAGTACGGCATGGGCACGCTCGCCAACAGTCTCAAGCTTGGATGCGACTGCCTCGGCACCATCCACTACCTTGACGGTCACTACGTCGCGCTCGACGGCTCGCCGACAGCCGTCGAGAACGCCATCTGCATCCACGAGGAGGACGCCGGAATCGCCTGGAAGCACACCGACTACCGCCCCGGCGGAAAGGTGCGCTCGGCACGAGGCAGGAAGCTCGTCGTCCAGATGATCTGCACCATCGCCAACTACGAGTACATCTTTGCCTACATGTTCCACACCGACGGCAGCATCCAGCTCGAGACCAAGCTTTCCGGTATCCTCAACCTCTACATCAAGGACCACGACGAGCCCAACCCGTACGGTGTCGAGGTGGCGCCGCAGGTCAATGCACACTACCACCAGCACCTCTTCGCACTCAAGATCGACCCCATGGTCGATGGATGCGAGAACACGGTGATCCAGACCGACTGCGAGCCGACACCGGCACCGACGGGCTCGGACCGAAACTACCTTGGCAACGGCTTCGTTACCGTCAAGACGCCCATCGACGTCTCGGGTGGCTACGACTGGGACTGGTCGCGCCACCGCACCTGGGCGATCTACAACACGTCCAAGCAGCACTACTCTGCCGGCCTGCCGGTGGGCTACAAGATCCACACGCGCGACTGGGAGCCGCTGGCGCTGCAGGCCGACTCGATGGTGGCGCAGCGCGCCGAGTTCACCAAGCACGCGCTCTGGGTGACCAAGTTCAACGAGGAGCAGCTCTGGCCTGCGGGCAAATACGTGCCGCAGCAGCGGGGTACGGCGCCCGACTCGCTCGGCCACTGGGCGGCCGAGAAGAACAAGGTCGACGACGAGGAGATCACCGTGCACGCCATCTACGGCATCACCCACATCCCTCACGCAGAGCAGTTCCCCGTCATGCCCGTCGAGCATCTCAACGTCTGGCTCAAGCCCGCCAACTTTTTCGACTTCAACCCCGCCCAGGACCTGCCTGCGCTCAACGACCCCTTCTCGCGCAGCGCCTTTGGCAGCAACGAGGGCAAGCCCCAGCTCGAGGTGGCTGCCAAACCCTCGGCACCTGCGACGAGCGGCGGCTGCTGCGCCAGCAAGAACAAGTCGGTCTCGGTGTCGCAGCCAAGACATGGCATCAGCCTCTCGGCTCCTTCGGCCTCGTCCGGCTCCGTCGCGGCGAGCCATCCCAAGAACTGCGCTTGCTGCGCCAGTGACAGCTCCAGCCGTCTCTGAAGCGGCCGCGCGCTGATACCAGTCCTCCTATCCACATTTTGTATTGCATAACTTCATCACGGTCATCGTCGTCTGCACTTGAATAGCATCCTGTTCCGTCCAGCTCCGTAAAGGCGTGAATGGTCATTGCCTGGACTTGGCCTGCGATCGGTGCATCGCCGATTGAAAGGCACGATGAAATGGGCATTTCCGGCAAACAGCTCGGAAGCCACTCTCACACTGGCTCAGCTCGGAAGAGCACGTTGGCGGCTGAGAAGAGAAAATCCAAGTGAGAGAAGAAAAAAATGGGGAAAAGCAAGGCACTTCCGGTCATGTTCCCGTAGAACACACATCAGGGTCGTCGAAGCCATTGCTTCTGATCGACGCCATCCACCCGCTCATCGAAGGCTGTTGACATCGGTCGCGGTCGTGCATCTTGGCTCAGCAGCGAGCTCTCTTCGACGGCACCGGCCCGCTTTCTAAGCGAGAACTCCAAATACAGCCTAGACATCGGGCCAGCAGGAGCGGTTGAGCAGGCCCGACACCACTTGCCAACACTATCCGGTCTAGTCCCCAGCAGGTGTATCTGCAGCCATCCGCAGATCCGTTGCTCCTCCACAAGCCCGCCTGCCTGGCCCATTGCCGTCTCCCGAGCTGTGCAGAGGCAGGAAGAAAGATTCTCAGCGACCATGGCGGCGCCTCCTACCCCACACGCCTCTTCCCCATCCCGGCGCGCTCCTTCCATCTCTGCTGCGTCTGCCGGTCCCTCCTCCTCAGTCACACCATCCCGCGGCGCCAGAGACGATGCTACCGAGCTCTACGATCAGAGCGCACGCACCCTAGATCTGCAGCGACGCCGCGACCAATCGACCTCGCGCCATGAGTCGATCGTCCATCCGCCCACACCAAAGCAAAGCGCGACATCTCCCAGCAAGCACGCGACCAGCTCGGCCTCGCACTTGGCGGCAGCGCGCCGCAAGCACAACATGAACAGCAGCGACAAGGCCGAGAAGCGCAGGAGCAGCCGCGCCTGTCTCGAATGCCGCCTCGCCAAGACGAAATGCCACGTCACAGACAACCAGGACGTCTGCGACCGCTGCGCAAAGTTCTCCTTCGACTGCCGCTTCGTCCGACACCACCGCGGCCGCAAGCCCGTCTCCAAGCTCGCCGCCATCGATCCGGATGACCTCGACGCCGCGCCGGGCGCCTCACGTGCTGGCGCCCACGGTGGAGGCTTCGACGGTTCCGACGACGACCTCGCCACGGACCACGATACCGACTCTGGCAACGAAGACTATCCACCCAAGAACGATCAGGCTCCATCTAGCCACGACGACACTGATGGCCCTCATGCATCGCAGGCTGGCCGCACGTCGGCAAGGGAGCACGATGCTGGCGGTGCTACTCCTGCAGACAGCACGCAAAGACGAAGCAGAGACGCGGCGTCGACAAGGGCAAGCTCCGGTAGATCGCACAGCAGGGCCCGGATGCAGAGGAACGCCAACAACTTGCACGAGCTCGACACGAGCGCCAGGCGCAGGATCTGGGAGATGCTCGCCCAGAAGATCCCGCAGCGAGGCTCCACCTACACATTTGTCAGCAAGGGCGAGGTCGCACATGACAACCTCCAGGCTTCCTCCGCCTCGTCCAAGCCCGCAACCGCTGGAGGTAGCGCTAAGCGTGGCTCGTCGCCGGCTTCCAGCTCTGCGCTGGAGCGCAACAGTGCAACGAGCGCAGACGCCGCCAACTCGACGAGAGAAGAGGGCGCAACGCGGCCCACCGCGAGCGGCTCGGCATCCGCACAGCCGAAGCAGGCCTCGGCTCCATCGCAGCACTTTGCATCTACCTTCCGCAATCTTCTGCGGCCCGTGGACAAGCGCGCCGTCGCCTCGAGTGCTCAGGAGGAGGCGGCGTCGGCCGTCGCTGCGCGCTATCCGCGCTTGCCCGAGACGCTCAACCTGTTCGGTCCGAAAGATCCCGTCGATCTCGGAATCCTCTCCATGGCTGCGGCTCGCCGCCTCTACGCCTACTACTTCAAGCACCTCAATCCGTGGGGGATGAACTTTGACCCGCGGCTCGTCTCGCACGATGCGGTGCGCGCCTCGTCCTCGTACCTCTACTCCACCATCCTCTACCTCGCCTCGAGGTACATCGAGCTCGCCGATGGCGACGAGACCCATGGAGACTCGCCCGCATACTATCCGCCCGCATTCGCAAGGCCACGGCCCGACGACGATCGCATCACGAGCGCGATCTCGGCGCAGCTCGGCAGCCACGTGCGTAGCCTGGCGATCATGGCGTTTGCCGCGGGCGATCGGAGGATGGAGACGGGCGTCGCCATGTATCTCTCGTCCGTGTGGAAGGAGGCGGACGACCACTTCACCATCCTCTACTGCAGCTACGCGGCCAAGATCATGAGCGACATTCCCACCGAGCTGCTCTCGCTGCTGCCGTCGTCCGATGCTGCCTCGGCAGCCTCTGCAGGCGCGCGCGCCAAGAACGGCGTCAAGCACAAGGACGATGTCGAGATGGCAGCGGCGCAGCAGCAGCAGAGGTTGCGGCGCAACCAGCAGCGCCAGTTCCTCTTTCACTTTATCCAGGAGCATACGCATCTGCTGCACTTTGCGCCGCGCCCCAACTTTGACCGCGGGCCGAGTCTGCTGCGCAACCTCCTGGCATGGGCGGACGATGCATTGGCCACCGAAGACGACATCCTGCTGTGCGCGGACATCGACTCGGTGCTGCTGCAGACCAAGTACAAGTCGATCATGGAGCGCGCGCAGGCGCAGGAGAAGGATACGCTCTACGGCGGCAGCGAATGCTTCCTCCTCCTCCAGAGCTTCACCGACGAGCTCGAGGGTTGGCGCAGCAGGTGGGAGCTGCAGGCGCGCAAGATCAACGAGCGCTTTGGCAGGGCCTCGGACTCGCAGAGCCAGAGAGCCGAGGCGGAAGCAGATGCGTTGTCGAGTGAGCAGCGCGAGGACGAGGGCAAGGAGGACGAAGCGGAGGACTTGGTGGGGCATCTGCCACTCGAGGCGCGGATGCACCTGCTGAGCGTGATGCGCAGCAGCTTGGTCATGCAGGTATCGAGCATCGCCTTCCGAGCCTCGCTGCGCGACATCAACAAGGCCAAGCCGGTTGCGGCGGGCGCGGCGGCGGGCAAGGCGAGCAGTGCGTCTGCCTTTTCGCCCTCGGCTCTGTCGGCGATGGACGATCGGGCCGAGCAGGTCTACTACACGTGTTTGGATTCGGCGCTCAACCTGCTGGTGCATACGATGCAGATGCCGGCCTCGATCCTGCGCCATGCGCAGGACATGATCATGGTGCTCGCGCCGCACGCTGCGCTGCTGGCGACGTATCTGATCTCGCTGCCGCTGCCGTCGGTGCCGCCGCAGTACGCGGCGTCGGCGTCGGCGTCGGAACGCATGGCGTATGAGTACGCGCGCGTCAAGACGCGCGTGCGCAGGAGGAAGGAGTACGAGCGCAAGTGTCTCGAGCTCATGCGCGACACGCGCGAGTCATTCCGCCTCGCCCAGGTGCGCGCCGACGACCACGTCGGCCTCTGCGCGCAGTACTTTGACTCGCTGCTCAACGTGATCGAGGGCGAACCGGTCGATAGCGCTCACCGACAGGGCAGATCGCTGCTGAGCAATACCAGCGTGCTCGCCGGAACCAAGCGCTCGCGCAGCAGTCTGGATGCTCATCGAGGAGAGCCGAGCGAAGAGGCGTCGACGGCGCCGCGCGGACTGGTACAGACCGCTTCGGTCGACGCGGCAGTGGGTCGGGCCAGCTCGGCAGGCCCTGCTCCTGGATCGAGACCTTCGGCTCACATTGGTGCTCATTCCAGCCTTCGTCATCCGGCGCAGTCGCATGCTGCGGCGACGTCCAACATGGACACGTCGGCGGCCGAGACGCTGCTCAACCTGCACTCGGAAACGCATCCGCCCGGAACCGAGGACGAGGCAGCAGCGGCGGGCGCGGGAGAGAGCTCGTCGCGCATGTTGGCCGCTGGCTACTACGGCTCGGGGACGCATCTGGCGCATCCGCGCGTCGGCGCTCAGCACACGGCCTCGACGCCTCCCTCATCCACTTCGGCACCCGCCAGCTCCTTTTCGCCCGGCAGCTTCGTCAGCTCGGGCATGTTCGGCCACTTTGTACCGCCCGCTTCCTCGTCGATCCCCAACTCGCCCCAGCACGCCTATCCGCACCACCCGCACGCACACCATCCCGCCTACAACCCCGTCGCTGTGCCGCATGCCCATGCGCCCGACTTCCCCTTTGCACCGGGCATGGTCGCTCCACCCGGCACCGTCACCCCGACCGGAGCCGCCGGCACGGGAACCTCAACCCCAGTCGACTGGACCTGGCTCCAGAGCTTCCTCGAAGTCCCCGAGTTTTCCTGGATGTAACCCCTCCTTTGCCCGCCTAGCGTATCCATTCCAGATGCTTTGTCGTAGACGGTGCGCGCACACGAAGCGAGGTGAACGTGTTCATGGTTTGCCAAAAGAGAAAGAACGAGTGGAAAGCTTTAGAAGGCGTTGTCCGCAGGGTGGGTCTTGTCCTCAAAGTAAGGCGCAATCTGCACCGCGCGAGAGAATGGGGTGTCAGCGAAGGGTGCGAAGAGTCGAGGCGAGAAAGGCGTGCGGGGACTTACGACGGGGAGCTTGATCAGGATGTCCTTCTTGAAGATGGGCACGCTCGACATGAAGAGCATCACGGCACCGGCACCGGCACCGCCCCAGAGGGCGAGTGTAGGCGCCCACTTGAACACGGCCGCGGGCGTGCTGCATCGGATGCGTCGAACAAGGTGGAGGTCACGGTGTCAGTATGCTGACTCTACGAGAGCAATGAGCTGTAGTCCAAGCAAATCTGGTCCGGCGGTACGTGTAGCATATGTTGCGTGGTGCCGGGTCGTCGTGGCCTAAGCTGGGACCCGGCAGGAGTCGAACTGCATCGGGCATACCATCCTGGCAACTGCGACTTCAGGCAGACTCGTTCGTTCCGCCTGATCGCAGGATTCTGATGGACATGTCGATGCGTAGCACATCGAGCTGCCGCACTGCCATGGTCGTGGTGGATTCGGGTCGAGGTCGAAGGAGGATGATCGGGCGTGCAGGCTGGAGGCGGAAGGCTGAAGCGTAATACTTACAATCGGCCGACGTGGGGCTGGAACGAGGGCTTGGCGCGGAAGGCGATCGGAGAGGGACGCATGATGGGCGATTTCGGACAGTGGCTGGAGGTGGACGACGGGAAGACGATGTAGGTGTCGACGAGCACGGTGACGGCGAAGGAGTTGCTTGCGCTCGAGAAGACGTGGTGCTGCTTTCCGGCTCGAGAGACTCTGAGCGCACTCTCTCTGACCATTCCGAGGCTGTTCGTAGGCCCGACTCCAAATTTCCCAAACCGAGAAGCTCCGGTTCCGAGCCCTGTTGACTCCCGGCCGGAACGTGCGCATCGACCGTGCAAGGACTGTGCTGATGAGGATGAGCTGTTGAACCGCTCTCATCTCACACCCGAGAAGGTGTTGTCGTGTGTTGTTGACACGATCTGACACCTCCGAGTCTTCATGAAATCGAGAGATCTTCCCATCGGAACGGATAGGGAACTCACCCGAAAGCGGGTGCGATCTAATCACAAAGCTCTCGAACCTCGCCTTGCCGCCTCTTCGGGCCCGAGTGATCTGGAAGTTGCGTCAGGTTAAGACCACCCACGAGCTTCGGCGAGTGCCGAAGTGGCCGAGTTGGCTGAGGACCAGCTGGAAGGTTGAATGACTCGAGGCCTCTTTCCCCCCACGGTTGCGAGTTGCACAGCGGGGCGCCAGACGTCGGAAGATGAGAAGCGGTGGGGCTTTTTTTTTGCCGGCTTCGGCACGGCGCCAGCTGCGAGGCGTCTCCCACTCATGCACAAGACGCGCGCTAGAGATAAGATGCTCGGAATCAGCCAATCAGACTGCGCGTTTTGGACACCGTTTCCCCATGATTTGCTGTCCATTGAACCGCCATCGCTTCCGACGAGGCCGCCCTCGCTCGCGGAGCTTGCCATGGGCCCTGCAGTGTCGTGTGCTGCGCCAGACAGAAGTCAGACATAGGTGTGTGGGACCAGGCTTGAAGGGGACAGCTGTGGCGAAAGAATGGGACCATGAGATGGGGATTCAAGCCACACGAAGGTGGCTTGAAAGCCAGAGATGTACGGCCGAACCGGGTAGCGCCTTGACTACGAATGGAGCAAGTGGGCCCATTCAACCCCACTCTGGTCGCAGCCGAAGCGAGAGTCGAGGGCGAGCAGATCGAGGGTCCTCAAGAAGAACTGGCAAGCTCAATTTGTCTCAGAGCCAACGACCCACGGGGTAAGAACGTTCTCCGTCTGCTGCTCGTAGCTCGCCTGGCAACTTTGAGCCTACGACCGCACACTTTGCTGTGTGCGCGCGGGTTTCTTCCGCCGACTGGCCATGCAGGAATGACCAGACGTGCGGAGAGAGCCCGCATCGATCAAAGTTTACCGGATGGCGCATGGGGTCACCGCGCAGCTGGATGGGATGACCGGCTAAGTTACACTACTGTAGACGGGATGCGAAGAGCGTTTGAAAGCGCAAAGCACTTGCGGTGCTCGCTGAAAAGATCGGCAATTCAACGGCGCCAGCACAAACGCAATTGGCTGCTCCTGATTGGGGAAGGCAAGCCTGCGTTATCTGCCTTGGGCGCCTTCATCTGGCTCCGACCCGGTAGCGGATCAATGGCCTTTGCGCTTGATCCGCCCTCACCGCCGCGAGACCCGAACAGTTGAGAACGTCACACAGATCAAGCTGCGATCAAATCACACGCGTCGGATTGAACACTCTCCTCTCCTCCTGGTCCCGCCTGACGTGCCGTGACATGACGGCTCGACAGTTTTGCTGGTGTGATTGCGTGCGCTGAAAGCTGCCCGCTCATGGCTACCGGTCGCGAACAGCCGTGAATTGCCAGCCTCGTGTGCGCCTGCACCTCTCCGCTCTCCGAGCCGTCGATCCGTGAGGCTCGCATCGAGACTGTGGAATCGAGCCTGGCGTGTTGCGTCACCGAGGCCAAAGCGAGCCTCAAAGCGAGGTGGGTCGTGTGCGCCTGCTTGTAAACTCGTCTCGCAACGCTTGCCAAGATGAACAACAGGTCAGACTCACGGGCAAAGAGGCAACCGAGTCGGCGAAACGACCAGCTTCTCCGCCCTGAGCCAGTGGAGACCAAGGTCAGAGGGGCCAGGGTGGAGGGGCAAGCTGGGCGTACGGTGGGGCACGTCAGCGTCGGGCTAAGCCGTCTGGCACAACGGGCGGCTCTGGCTGAACTAGCCCTCGGAAGCGTGGCGCCAGGGCTCGGGCCAGGGTTTGAGACGAATTTGGGAGAGGCTCTACTCACGCGAGCGAGTGCGCCAAAGCCGACGCAGATGTTTAGGAACCCCATCGCCAGGGGCAGCTCAAATTTGACGGGGCTGCGGGGTGAGACTGCGAGGGTCAAACGAGGGGCAAAGGGTTGTGGACAAGAGGGCGAGTTGGGCGAATCTGTTGTCCGAATCGTCAGGCTTGGAGGTTCGAAGTTGAAAATTCCGCGTCGAGCCAGAGGGGCGATTTCGCTTCAAGCGGCGCCATGCACGGCGAGATAGCCAAGACCACGCAGCCAGTCAGCTCGGTGCATCGGGCCCAATCCGTTGGGCCAGAGTGCCCAGAGTGGCCGCGGTGGGAGAGCGAACGGTAGGAGGGCACGGTGCATCAACACCGCCCACCGCCGTGCACTCTGGCGTGCAGTTGGGCGAATTCAAAGCCAAAGCGTTGAGATGGCCCGCTTGCCCGCTTGCCCGCTTGCCCGCCCACGCCCGACCGTCTGAGCCGCCCAAGGTTCGCTAACCCGCCCGCGCTCCGACTCACGCTCTGCTCCTCGCCCGCTCCAAGCGGTCCGGCGCCGATCTGACTCGTCCGCTGGTGTACAGCCGTGCGTTATCAGCTGCCGCGTACAAATCTACCCATCTCATCAACTCGCTTCCAAGCCCTCCTTCTCTCTTCCTCTCCATCATCTCTTCACACCTTCCCCCTCGTCCTGATCACTGTAGACCACGTGTCACAATCCTCTTTCACAATGGCTATCCCTTTCATTAAGAACCCGGGTAAGTAGCTTGCACACCCGTGTCGACGCCGCTCCTCACCTCATCGGCCAGCCGTCATCGTCGCTAGCAGCGCCTCCCTCGATTGCCTGGCGCAAGTAGAGGCTGTGCTGCGATGCGACGACGATGTCGGATGCTGCCAGCAGCTTGCTCGCTCTCTCAGTCGCCGCCGCAGCGCTTCTGTGCGAGTCTGGCTGTTCCTGCTGGTGAGCCGCATTGCCTCCCGGCAATGGGTCTGCCATCGTTCTTAACCGACTCACGACCCTGGCGGATGCGCTGCGCAGACCGCCAGATCGCGATGTCGTCGCAAATGACGTAGGATGGGCGGAACGGCTTTGGCTGCGAAGGGCACCCTAATCAGACACTAACTTGAAGCTTTTCCTCTCCACCGTCTTGGCATTTCTCGTTCCAACAGGTCTCGTCAACCCCTACTTCGAGCTTGACCAGCGCGGCAAGGTCATGGCCGAGTACATCTGGATTGACGGCGATGGTGAGTAGCCACTTCTGCGCTCGCGCTGCCCGCCAGCGGCATCACTAGTGCAGCGAAACTCACTTTTCAGGGCTGTTTGCTCTCTCAACCACTACCAGGCGAGATCCGCGGCAAGACGACCACGCTCGACGGCCCCGTCAAGTCGCTCAAGGACCTCAAGGAGTGGAACTTCGACGGTTCCTCCACCAACCAGGCCCCCGGCGGCAACTCGGACGTCTACCTCCGCCCCGCCGCCTACTACCCCGACCCCTTCCGCCGTGGCGACAACGTCATTGTTCTCGCCGAGTGCTACAACAACGACGGCACCCCCAACAAGTCCAACTACCGATACCAGTGCAACAAGATCATGACCCAGGTCGCTGCCGAGAAGCCCTGGTTCGGCCTCGAGCAGGAGTACTCGCTCTTTGACATGGACGACCGCCCGTACGGTTGGCCCAAGGGCGGTTTCCCCGGCCCCCAGGGTCCCTACTACTGCGGTGCCGGTGCCGGCAAGGTCTTTGCCCGTGACCTCGTCGAGGCCCACTACCGCGCCTGCCTCTTCGCCGGTGTCAACATCTCGGGCATCAACGCCGAGGTCATGCCCTCCCAGTGGGAGTTCCAGGTCGGCCCCTGCGAGGGCATCGAGATGGGTGACCACCTCACCCTGGCGCGATACCTCCTCATCCGCGTGGCCGAGGAGTGGGGCGTCAAGGTCTCGTTCCACCCCAAGGCGGTGCCCGGCGACTGGAACGGTGCCGGTTGCCACACCAACTACTCGACCGAGTCGATGCGCAAGGAGGGCGGCATGAAGGCGATTGAGGCTGCGATCGAGAAGCTCGCCAAGCGCCACCACGAGCACATTGCCGTCTACGGTGCCGACAACGACAAGCGTCTGACCGGCAAGCACGAGACTGGCCACATTGGCGACTTCTCGTCGGGTGTCGCCAACCGTGGTGCCTCGATCCGTATCCCCCGCCACGTTGCCGCGCAAGGCTACGGCTACCTCGAGGACCGCCGCCCTGCCTCGAACTGCGACCCTTACCTCGTCACTGGTATCGTTGCCGAGACCACCCTCCTGCTCTAAACCAACCAACCAACAAACAAAAACATGCGATTGCACGCACCAGCCAGCCAGCCTTTGCACTGCTACGCTGTGGTCTAGAGGCGTCGGCCGTGCGGAGTGCAAGCGACGCCGCTTCTTCTTTCTTCGTTTGTTGATTGTTGTAGTTAGTCTTCGGTTTTAGTCTCGTCTTGTATCCAGTTGTCCTTTTGTGACTGCGTTTGTTGGTGTGGACGAGCGAGAGGCGTTGCTGGGCGCGTTGCTGGGATGGTAGTGTCTGGGCTTGGATGATGGTGGCTGGGTCGAGTTGGACGACGGAGGATGCGTCTGAACTAGGCTAGCCCTGCGCATCGGCGATGGTCTCGATGCGACGACGGCCTTGATGCCAAACGTGAACTCGGCAATCTCGACAGACCCCCGAACTCAGACCCACGAAAGCTCAGCTCCGCCAGGCCTAGAGACATAAACCTCCATCCAACCGAGCCCAATACCTCACCGAGGCACAAGTTTCCCGCTTCCGCTGCGTTCGACTCATCCATCCTAGCCCAATACACCCCCATGCACCCCAGTGTGAGGTCCACCTCGTCTGCTTCCCCACCCTGCCTCGACCACACAATCTCAAATTTCCCATCTCAAACTCCCCCCCCCCCCCCTGCCCTGTTGGCCTGACACTCGAAACCCAAGCCCACGCACCTCCAACTTGTGCACGCTACAGCTCCTCACCTTCGGCCATGCACTTGCGAACCCCAAACGTAAATGCGGATGCGTATGCGATTAAACGAAAGCGATGTGTGATGCAAAAGAGTGTGTGTGCGGCCGACCTAGTGACCCTCGTTGTGGAGGTGTCTGCAGAGTGCGATCCAGAAGCGCTCCAGGTCCGAGTGCCGCGCCCTGTCGCGTTTCTGCGCCGGCGCCACGTCGGGCTCTCTTCGATCCTGCTCGGCGCGCGCGGACGCCACCTGCTGCGTCGAGAACGGCGCTGCGTGCGGCGCGAGCGACGGCGCACCCACCGCCGCGGTCACATCCGACCCTACCGGACGACTGGGCGCCCGAGACGCCGCGGCGTGCTCCATCCTCGCCGGACGCTCGGCGTCAGGCGCGCCCTGCGCGGCCGGCTCGAGCTCCAGGCCCGATGGATTGTACAGCGTAAGGCCAGTCTCTTCAATCAGCCTAGCGCGCTGCTCCGCCATGGCGCGGCGCTCGGCATTGCCCGAGGGCAGACGGTCCGAGATCCAACTGGCGATCTCCTGGACGAGCGAGTCGTCCTGGTGCTGCGGGTCGAACGACGACAGCGCCGGATGCTCGCCCTCATGCTCGACATCGTCGTGCGCCGTCGTCGTCGCCACCTCGCCGTCGTCCCCCGCTTCCGGGTCGCGCAGCGAGACGCCGTTCCACCCCTCGGCTTCCGCCAGCTCCTTGAACGACCGGAACGCAGCCATGGGCTGCTCAAACGCCACCGCCGCTGCTGCCGCCGCCGTCTCTGCCGCCGCGCTCGGAGACGCCCCGTTGCTATCTCCGTTGGCCTTGGCAGACGAGCTCTCTGACTTGGAGAAGAGCAGACGGTTGATGTCGATCCAGTTCGAGCTCGACTTGTCGTCCTCCGCGGCCGGCTTCGCTGGCGCAGCCTCGGGCTTGGCATCGGCCTTGGCATCGGCCTTGGTCGGGTACGGCCTGCCCGTCGAAGGATTGACCTTCTGGCGCCAGCGCGGGGCTCCGCCGCCGCGCAGGTCCCAGTGATCGCACCCTTCCATGACGCCGAGGAACTCGCCCCACTTTGCGCTCTCGACGCTCACCAGGCCATCGTTGCCCTGGTCCTGGCCGCCGAGCGCGTCGGCACTGCCATCGCTCTCGCCTCCCGCAGTGCGCGACTCGGCCGCCGCGTCCAGGATGAGCTTGGGCAGCCAGAGCGGATGCCAGATCGCCAGGCTCGGGGTGCGCGAGGCCACGCTGTAGTACTTGACGCCTTCGACGTTGGGTGTCCTGGGGTTGAACACCTCGTTCATGTACTTGGTCGAGAGCATCGCATAGGCGGGCGTGTCGAGCAGCGAAAGCATGTACGAGCTGAACGAGCCCGTGAGCGTCGAGAGCGAGCCGATGAACGAAGACAGGCCAAAGGGCAGCGAGCCGTCCGCCTTGGCACCCTGCTTGACCGCCTCCTTGACCTTCTCGGCAACGTCACTGTCCGAGGAGCGCTTGCCTGCCAGGACGGAAGAGGCGGCGTCGACGGCGGACAAGATGGAGTCGGTGGCCGAGGCGTTCGCGTCCGACGACGGCGACACATCTGCCGCGTTGGTTCGGGTTGCTTTCTTGGCCAGGCTGCTGGAGCCCTCCAAGGGCTTGGGCCGGGTGAAGAGGGGCGATTTGAGCGTGTAGGGGACCTTTGTGGTGCGGCTGGGTCGGTGTTCGCGATCGGCGAGGTGAGCGCGCTCGGCTCGTGCCTCGGCGATGGCGTTCTCGATGTAGTCGTTGCCGATGCCGATGTTGGCATTGCACCAGTCCATGAAGGGGCTGCCTCGGTGAGGTGTGCTGATCGAGGTGAGGCTGATGGGCGTGTATTCTTCGGGACGAGGACGGATGTGGGTGAGGAGGTGGCGCACATCGAGGCCGCCCATGCTGTGAGCGACAAAGTTGAGCTTCTTGCCGCGTACACCCGCCTCGTCGCTCAGCAGAAAGTTGTGAAGCGACTCGGCTCGCTCCTGGATGGAGCCGGTGGGGGGCACGCCGTGGACGAGCACCTCGACGCCCATCTTCTTACGGAGGATATCGAGCGTCTTTGCCCAGTAGTGGATCTCGAGACCCAAGAAGGGACCGCGAACGTCGAAGCCGTACAGGCCGTGGCAGAGCACGATGGGGTGGCGTGGCAGGACGATCGGGTCGTACGTCTCTGGATCGTGCATGACGCTGTGGATGCGCCCGACGCCGCGGGAGCGGTTGCGTGCGTGAGGCTCTGCTTCCGCGTTGGTGGCGTTGCGTTGTGTGTGTTCGGGAGATGCTCGCAACAATGAGGCGAGAGAGCCGGTGAGGCGGTCGAGCCAGGTATTTGGCCTGGGCTGTGGATGGGCGAGAGAGCTCAACGCAGCTCGACCTTGGGCGCCAGAGTGGTCTGGAAGCTTGGCTGTCGAGGAAGCGCCGGTGAGGCGATTTGATGCCTGCACACGTGCCGAGGTGTGTACGCGACGGAGCATGGCCGCTTTGCGAGGTACGGCCGAGGTGTAGAGCGTGGTGGATTGTGAGGTCGGGAAGGTGGGAGAGGGCGAAGCTGCGCCGAGAATGCTACGCAAGGAGTGGGAGGAGGTGGAAGAGGAAGGGCCTGCCTTGTTGCGTGACGAGGCTGGCGCGCAGTTGGTAGACGCAGGCGAGCAGCAGGAATAAGCGGCGAGCCAGCAGACCATGGCGAGGATACCAGCTCTGGAACGCATGAGCGAGTTGGTGTTTGCGACGGTGCGAGAGCACTCGGCGGAGCGAACGACGCCATCGAACGAGGTTTGCAGTCGCTCCTGCAAGATGGAGCGCATGGTGGCGTCCATCGTGGCGGTGTTGATGCGGAGCATAGCGCCGAGAGTGGATCGCACCGCAACCGATGAGTGCGGCGAGTGTGCTTGTGGAGTTCGACCAAGGTTTGCCGTTTAGTAGTAGGTTTCGGATCGTCAGCGCGACGGCTTGCTGAGGAGCTTGGTGTTGCTCGACCAGGATGTGGTGTTGGCGGGAGAGAGAGAGGAGTTGGCAAGGGTGAGGGGTGGGACGATGACGATGTCACAAGCGAGGACGTAGCTCTCTGTGCAAAGTCATCATGCTCCCTGAGGAGGTGGCGTGCAAATGGCGGCAAGGGAGGATGAAGTGCGGGAGGCGGTTGAAGTGGAGCTCGAGGGTTGAGTCTTGCGGGTGGTGGCGGGCTGAGGCGCCGCCCGAGAGTGCAGTGCAGGTGCGTGCAGTCGGGTCGGGCTGCGTTGGGAGTGCGTGTTTTGTGTGTGATTTGTTCGCGCCGTTGCGGTGTGGGTGCGTGGGGCGGCTGAGCCAGAGCCAAGCTCGGCGGCATGATTCACGCTCACAGCTTCCAGCGGGAATTCCATTTGTTTCCAGCTCGGCTCAATCACAATTAGAGCTGCCTTGCCGTGACGCTCGTGAAATACGCTGCGCCGCCACTGCTGCTCTTTTTTGGGGCAGCCGAGAATCGGCGCTCTGGGCGCCGCGTGTTGTTTTGCAGTAAAATTAGGGCACGCCAGACCAACACCAGGGACAGCGCTTTTTTATTGCTCGCTCGGTCAAATGCCACCTCCACAGGCCCCTGAACCGCTCTGCTCATACTGAATTCGCCGCCTAGATGCAATGCTCCTGGGTCTCGTGACCAGCCGCAGCCAGAGCATGGAGATGCTGCATTCATTGAGGAGATGGCCTGACTCGTCACGCTTTTCAGCCCCTAAAGACAGTGGGGTGATAGAACTCTGCCTTTAAGTTACCGCGAACCCCTGTACTGTACGGTGCCGCGCCGTCATCACAACCGAAAGGATCGGCGTCGACACGTTGATCCAAACTTTCGGCCCTGGGCCCCTCGCAACGTGCAGGCCATGCATCCAATCTCCGCTCCCTCGAACGTGCAGAGCCCAGGACTTGAGCCTCCCGAGCACATAGGAGTAGCTCGACTTCGTCTCCATAACTTACTCAGTACAACCTGCCTGCTGCACATGATGGAGCATCGAGCAGCGACCCGGAAAGCCGATCGACCACCGCGCTCAGTCTTTGTTGGGGGAAGCGACAGGGGTCACTGTGGCCAGCGTGAGCAAGTGGGCCCCACTGAACCTGTCGTCACTGCTCACAACAGCAGTCGTGCCGAGCATCGACGTCGGCTCCACCGAAAGACAACATCAGGCACCAGCCGTTCCCCCCGCGGGTCCATGGCGCGGCAATCCCAATGCAGAGTCGAGACAATCAGCGCTCGTGACCAGCGAGGCAATCCTCGAGACCCATTGGCTGGCCAGCGTGGTGAACGCGGAGGAGGGGCTATGACGTTGGTCCTCGTCCGTTCGGTTCTTTCAATGAATTATTTTATCGGGATATTTTTCACGAGTTTCATTTCAAGTGTCAACTTCGCTGGTGTAACATACTTTTTCCGTATGACAAAGGCTCAGCTCATTCGAAAAAGTCTGGCCATGAGGTGGTGGTGCAAGTCCGCTCGCGAAGAAAGCAGCCAAAGTTGAAGATCTCAAATCAGCTCGTCTCCCTCATCGCCGCTAACGCTGACATTCACGCTCCCCTCCCCCCACCACCCATACCGCGACGAGCGTACAGCCAGCAGCTCGAGCCCGCTTCCTAACATCGCCATGCGGCCTAGCATTTCCGGCTCTCGGGCTGCCAGCCTCGTGTTGCAGAACAGACTGGCTGCGCTGACCCTTCAAACCCCACGTCTCGCCGCTGCCGCCTCGACTCAATTGGCTCGATCGTCCGCGTCTCGTTCCTCATCGCCTGCATACACCCGAGCCGCCATCCACACCTCCTCTCGCGCCTCTCAGGCCGCACCAGCTCCGGTGCGTCCCAAGACTGCCTCCAAAAAGGCCGTTCCCGAGATTGCAAAGTGGAAGCCCAACTCCAAGCGTGTCGGCCTCATTGCTGTCAAGCGCGGAATGACCTCCTTTTTCCTGCCCAACGGAGAACGCATCCCTGCCACCGTCCTGCAGGTCCACTCCAACCAGATCTCGGCGCACGTCGGCTTCGACCAGCCCGCCAACGGCTCCGGCTACACCGCTCTCCAGGTGGCTGCCATCGACACCCCTTCGCCCTCCTCCGTCACGAGGCAGATCAAGGGTCACCTCAGGAAGGCAGGCATCAAGACCGCTAAGACGGTCATCCACGAGTTCCGCGTCAGTGCCGATGCGATCGTGCCGCTCGGGACCCGGCTTTCCGCCGTCCACTTCGTGCCCGGCCAGTCGGTCGATGTCCGAGCCATCACCAGAGGACACGGATTCCAGGGTGTCATGAAGCGCCACGGCTTCCACGGTCTTCGAGCATCGCACGGTGTGTCGATCTCGCATCGAAGCCACGGTTCGACCGGTGCCAACCAGGACCCAGGCCGCGTGTGGCCAGGCACCAAGATGGCCGGACGCATGGGCGGCAACAAGCACGGCACCATCCACAACCTGCTCGTCGTGCGTGTGGATGCCGAGAAGGATCTCATCTACGTCAAGGGCAACGTTCCAGGGCCCAAGGGAGGCGATGTGACCGTGCAGGACGCGCGTCGACGCAGCTGGAAGGGCGAGAAGATGTACAGGAGAGGACGGCTGCCGACGGGCGAGGCGCTGTCCGGCAACGAGCCCGACTCGATCTACCTGGCGCCCGGCGTCGACATGCTGCCCTTCCCTGCAGGCACCAAGGCGATCGCCAGCAAGCTGCCCGCCATCGTCGAGATAGGCCTCACGCAGCTCAACTCGGCCAACAAGGCATGACCTCGGCGGCCCGGAACCACCTTGCCTCTCTCCATTTTCCCCTCACGTGCCACTGTAACATTAGCCATTCGACTCGAACGTGATCACACATCCGTTGAAACATCCAGAGCATGTCGCTGGTGAAAAGTGACAACTTCCTCCAGCTGTGGTGACATCGAACCCTGGGGAGAGTGAGAGAGGGAGGGAGGGAAGGCTCGATAGAAGCCGCCATCGGGCCGGCCCGATGACGGGGCTTGGGCAGGTCGTGTGTTGGTGCATTTTTTTCCGAGCGATTTCGCATTCACCCGAGCGCGGCTGAGGCGGCAGGCTTGGAAGCTTTTCTACCGATTCCGAGAATTTCCACCTGGGAGCGGCCAGACCCTTTGCCATCACTCGGGCACCTTACGAGATTCACATCGTCACTGCCACCATCGCCAACCAAAACGCTCAGCTGCTTTCAATTGGATCCACACCGCTACCGTCGACGCCCTACGTCCGTCCTCGCATTCTCCTCTTGTACGAGCGCCATTCGGCAGAGCATTCGAATCCAGCCCCACACCTCGGGCCTTTCCCTGGTCTTCGCAACCTCCACTCGGACGGACCGGTCCGCGCATTCGCCACGCTATCCCTTTCACTCGCGATCATTACTGATTATTAGGAAGCCGAGATGGTAGGTATCAGCAGCTCAATCTGCCTCGTTCGTGTATAGTCAACGCTGACCCTGCATCGTCCCACCTCGAATTGGCATCTTTCGCCGCTTGCTGCAGTCTCTTCCCAAGACGCTAGCACAGATTCTGTTCGTCGGAACTCAGATTGTTGGAAAGGCGCTATTGGAGGCAGGAAGACAAGCCGGACGCAATGCTCGTGCAGGCCGGGTAGAGGCGTCCGCAGCTGGCGCAGCAGGTGCAGGCTCGGGCTCGGCGGCGTCGCCTTCGGACCAGCTGACAAGAACACATCGCATGACGCTCGACGAAGCCAAGCTCATCCTCAACATGAAGCAGGACGTCTCGGCAGCCGGTCTGGGAGGCTCGGAGGCCAAGACGGTGCTCGAGCAGGTGCGCGAGGCGATGGTCAAGAACTACGACCACCTCTTTGCCACCAACGCGCCACCAGCACCCAAGGGGCAGAAGGGCGGAGGAGCCGGCTCGTTCTACATCCAGAGCAAGGTTGTTCGAGCTCGCGAGAGGATCGAGGCCGAGTGGTCGCTCTTGGATGCGGGCAAGAAGCCCGAGGCGGAGGCGGCCGAGACACCGGCCGACGCAGCCAACAAGCCCGAGTCGACCGACAAGTCGCCATGACCACCCCTTTGCATCCTTCCCCGAACGACCCTAGACCGACATCCCTCCTTCTCTGACTGCGACTGCAGCACCATATCCAGAGGCACCGGAAACGTCGACTGTACATACTGTATCATCATCATCCTTCGTCTCATGCCTGCTACCCGGCGAGACGCTTTTCAAGCTAGCATCACTGCATATCCACCAGTCCTTGTCCTTTGCTCGTGCTCGCTGAAGGATCCGATTGGTGCGCGCTAGGCTCAACCTGGAGAAGCTCTCGTTCAGCTCAATCTGGGAGAGCGCATCAATGAGTCGATATCAAGTTGCAGAGGCTGGATGTCTGTGGCATGGCATCGCACTGCCTCGGCCCAACGTCGGGAATTGTGGAGGACGAGGCGCATCAACGAGCGAGGTGACTCGCTGCTGTTCTAGGCCCGCCTTTACACTGACTCGAAGTGGAGCCGAGAAATTGAGCTTCACCGCTGCGCAGCGAGGAAAATTGCGCAGCGAGGCTTCTGCGCAGCGTGTTGCTTTTCGAGTGAGGGTCTGGCATGTGCTGCTCAGCCGCCGCCTTTTTCTTCTTCTTCTGCGCAGCCCGCACGTACCTCTCTCCGCTGATCCGAGTTCAGCTGCGCATACTGTACGTCCTTTGCAACTCCTGCCCATTCTTCTCACCAAACCACGATCGCAATCGGCGCTATCCTACTTCAACCGGAGCAGAAGCGTCAGAATCTACCCCGCTCCTCAGTACCCTCTCCCTCATCGCGCCAAGGCGCCTGCCGTACGATACCCAGCTCGCTCGCTCTTTCGCTCGCGCACGACATCATGGCGTCCCCCTTCCCAGTGGCGCTGCCCGTGTCCGAGACACGGGCGCACAACGACTCGCCTGCCGTGCTCATGAAGGTCACCACAGAGACCGCCCGTAGGAACGAGAAGATCCTCCCCAAGGACGGCGAGCCCAACATCCTCATCACCTCCGCCCTCCCCTACGTCAACAACGTCCCCCACCTCGGCAACATCATCGGCTCCACCCTCAGCGCCGACGTCTACGCACGATACTCCCGATCGCGCAATCGCAACACGCTCTACATCTGCGGTACCGACGAATACGGCACCGCCACCGAGACCAAGGCGCTAGAGGACGGCGTCACACCACAGCAGCTCTGCGACAAGTACCATGCGCTCCACGCCCAGGTCTACGAATGGTTCCAGATCGGCTTCGACCACTTTGGCCGCACCACCACGCCCAAGCAGACCGAGATCGCCCAGGACATCTTCCTCAAACTCCACAAGAACGGCTACCTCGAGGAGCGCACCATGACCCAGCTCTTCTGCGAGCAGTGCACCCGCTTCCTCGCAGACCGCTACGTCGAGGGCGAGTGCCCGCGCTGCGGCTACGACGACGCTCGCGGAGACCAGTGCGACAAGTGCGGTCAGCTCTACGACGCCGTCGAGCTCGTCAAGCCCAGGTGCAAGCTCTGCTCCTCGCCCCCCGTCCAGCGCGACTCGTCGCACATGTTCATCCGCATCGACCAGCTTCAGCCGCTCACCGAACAGTGGGCCAAGGAGCAGGCGCACAAGGGAGGCTGGAGCTCCAACGGCAAGTTCATCACCGAGAGTTGGTTCAAGGAGGGCCTCAAGCCCTTTAGCTTGACGCGCGACCTCAAGTGGGGCGTCCCCGTCCCCATCAAGGGCATGGAGGACAAGGTGCTCTACGTCTGGTTCGACGCTCCCATCGGCTACCCGAGCATCACCGCCAACTACACCGACGACTGGGAAAAGTGGTGGAAGAACCCGGACAACGTCAAGCTCTACCAGTTCATGGGCAAGGACAACGTGCGCTTCCACACGGTCATCTTCCCCTCGTGCCTCATCGGCAGCAAGGACCCGTACACGCTCCTCCACCACATCAACACCACCGAATACCTCCAGTACGAGGGCGGCAAGTTCTCCAAGTCGAGAAACATCGGCGTCTTTGGCGACAAGGCGCGCGACCTCGGTCTCTCGGCGTCCGTCTGGCGCTACTACCTGCTGGCCAACCGTCCCGAGACGGCGGATAGCCAGTTTGCCTGGCGCGACTTTATCGCGCGCAACAACTCGGAGCTGCTGGCCAACCTCGGCAACTTTTGCAACCGCGTGCTGACGTTTATGAAGAAGTACGACTACGTCGTGCCGGCGATTCCCGCCGACTCGGAGCTGCGCACGTACCAGCACGGTGCGGTGGTGGCGGCCAAGGAGGACGATGCGTCGGCGAGCGTGCTCTCGCGCTTTGCGCGCGACGTCAACGCCATCCTCGCGCAGTACATCGGCGCCATGGAGGCGGTCAAGATCCGCTCGGGCCTGCAGCACATGATGGCGCTCTCGGCGCGCGGCAACGTCTTCCTCGTCGAGTCGCACTTTGACAATACGCTGTTTGGCGAGAACCGCGCGCGCTGCGACGAGGTGATGATCGTAGCGCTCAACCTCATCTGGCTCCTCTCGGCGCTCATCCATCCGTTCATGCCCGAGACGTCGGACGCGATTCTCAAGCAGCTCGATGCTCCTCCGCGCACCATCCCCGACGACGGACAGTTCCACCTCGACCTCCTTCCCGGTCACAAGATCGGCAAGGCCTCGCATCTGTTCAAGCAGATCGACCCGAAGCAGGAGGACGTGTGGCGCGTTCAGTTTGGCGGTGCCGCCGACGGTGCCGTCAAGGAGGAGAAGCCGCAGATGAGCAAGAAGCAGGCCATGAAGGCGGCCAAGGCGGCAAAGAAGCAGGCCGAGGCGGCCAAGCCCCAGGTCAAGAACAAGACGCCCGAGCTGCTCGAGCTCGAGGCCAAGGTCGCCGCCGAGGGCGACGCGCTCAAGCAGCTCAAGGAACAAGCCAAGACGGCCCAGAGTGCAGACGACAAGGCGAGGCTCGACGCCGACGTCGACACCAAGCTCGCCGGATTCCTCGTCATCAAGAAGGACCTCGAGGCGCTCACTGCCTCGCTGGCCAAGCTCGAGCTTGAGGCCGAGTCGGCCGTGGCGCAGTAAACCGGAGCATCGGATGGATCATATTGCACAGAGTCACAGATCCAGCGTTGTACTTTCAATGCATACCTTTACCCACACCTCAGCGATGATGTCGAGAGAAGAGCAATTCGGGGGGAGAGGAGTGACTAGGCGGCTGAACGGGGTTGGGGCTGGGAGAACATCCAGTAGCCTACGGCAGGGGTTGGATCGGTGGTGATATGGATGGGAGGTCTTGGATTGTGGTGAACGACGGATTCGAGGATGTTGGGTAGGCGGGAGAGGGCCAATTTGGAGCGGGCATGGGAGGCGAGGACGTCGTGTTCGAGGCGTTCGAGGGTAGCGAGCAGACGCGCGGCGTTGATGGCGATGTGTTTGCAGTGGAAGGTGAGTTCGACGCGCTCGCTCGTTTCGAGGCTTGCGTACTGGGCCGAAAGCGGTGGGCGCGAGAGGTAGTGGTGCGAAGCAGTTGCCGAGAGAGCAGGATGCGCCAGATGCGCGCGCGCAGATGCATGCGGTTGGATCGTAAGCGTACACGAGGCATTGTCGAACTCGAGCACGCGCTCGTCCGGCTCCACTTCACCCCACACCACCCCCGAAACCGACGTCGATGCCTCAACACCTCCCTCGGTGGGAGGAGGTTTGGGTTTAAACCAGTCTCGAAACACCCGATCCAGCCCCTCTGCCAACGACTTGGAGAAGCGCAGTCGCGGATTGGCCGCCTCTTCTCCGCGCAGGATCGCTGCGACGAGCGCATTCGAGTCCTGAACGCTCCGACGCGCGGTGAGCGTGAGGATGAGGCTCTCAAACGAGTCGAGTGGATCGAGCTGAAACGCGTAGCACGCCGGCTTGTTCGCCGCGCGCCGCGGAAGCCTAGCTGCTCCTCCCGCCGATGCATCCAGCCCCGTCGGATTCGCTCTGGTACCGGGAGGACCTGCCCAGTCGTACGCATCGAGCGGCTCCTCGAGGCTCTGCACCATCGCACTCGCCGCTGGCTGCTCTACGCTAGGCCGGGCAGAGGAGCTGCTGGAGATGCGTATGAGCTGGTGTCGATTCGCCGCCTCGATGCTATGCCTGAGGAAGGGGAAGGGGGCACTGGCGATCTCGTGCGCGATCGCGCGTGCTCTCGACGTGCTCGCGGTCGAGCTCGACCTGCTGCGATCGCGGAGCGAGGCGGCCGACGACGGACTGCGCGACAAGCCCGGTCGTCTCGGCACGCGCTCCTCGAGGTCGAGTGAGCTCGAGACGTACATCTGCATCGCCCTGTGCTGGTCGTTCTGATGCAGACCGGGCAGATACGGCTGGAAGGGCGTCGAGACGTACGGGCTCGCGCCGGCACGCGGACGCTCCGGACCGACCGACACCGAGTTGCCGCGTCCCCGGCCTGCGCCCCGTCCACCCCTCAGACGCTCCGAATCCGTGGCCACGCGACTGCTGGTACCGTTGGCAAAGGTGAACACGACGGCCGACGAGAGCGGCGCGCGTTTGCTGTAGGCGCACGGTGTGACCGAGGCAAAGTGCGAAAAGTGCAGCGTATGCTTGGCGGTGACCGTGTCGATGGGACGCTGCGCCTCGAACTCGAGCACGGCCGCATCGTCCGGATCGGCAGAGTGGTGACCGATGCCGAGGTAGCGCAGGCAGTAGCGCTGGATGTGCGCCTCGACGAGGTCGTGGAAGTGGTGGTTGGCCAGCGAGAGCGTCCGGACCAAGTCCTTGGCCGGCACAAAGACGAGGATGTACGCCTGCAGCTCCAGAGGCAGTCGATCCAGCATGATGCTTTTCCGGTCGACCTAGAGCGTTGATGCAGCGGTAGTGGAGAGCTTAGGTGCAAATGTCGGGATGACAGCAGATGTGGTGCGTAGATATAGGGACCGAGGGCTAGGACGACGAGGAGGGCAGGGGCACGATCTTGCTGAGCCTGCTTTTGTGTCGTGGAGCGCGCTTTCATGCAGGGCGCGTGTGGGGAGGGCGGCGGACCAAGGCACCAGACGACTCTGACTCGTTGGAGCATGCACGTCAGACGCACACAGGGTCGCACCTCGCATCCGCGCTCTGCCGATAAGCAGCGCCGAGGCACTTCACCCGTCGAGACACGCTCATCTCCACTTGGGCCCAGCAAGCGTACCGGCAATCCCCAAATCTCGTCATGCTCGTGCTCCGTTGTCGTGCAACCTCACTTTGCCCAAGCCAGCTCGCACCATTCACCGCATCGCACGCAAACTCATTGTCTCGCCCGGCCTTGATTCGACGGGGTTTGATCTTGCTACAGAACACCAGAGCGATCTCCTCTCAGCAAACAAGACCGAGCGTCGGCCCAGCAAAGTCGCTGCCTGAGAGTGGGACAGCCCTTTCCAACCACGCTCGAGCACGCCATGGGCTTAACACCCATAGAGAAATGAATTCGAACACCTTGTTAGTTCGCCGAGAATTCGAGCACATGTATGTGCGACCGCGAGCCGGTGACAGCAACTTTGCATTTTAAAAACCCGAAAATTGGTCATGTGACTAATCTCAAGCTCGGCCGAGGTCTGACCTTCTTCGGTAGCCCGGCTGACGCGCGCGGTGCGAACCATTCGACGTGATTGTTAGGCTGTGGACCTCTGGCTGGGGCCAGCAGCCAGCAGAAGGCTGCTATTGGAGCTGAGAAGGATGCGATTCGAGGCAGCGTGGCTGAACGTGCTGAGCTGGGCGGGGCGAGCCAGGCTGGGGCGCTGCGAGTGGTCCGAGTAAGCCAACTTGGTCGTCGGAGCCTGCCCCTCACCATCACCACCACCCATCCCATCAAGGTAAGTCTCGACTACACGCGCGCACGGCGTCATGCTGTTCGATCTGAGCTTGGCATAGGGCTCTCCGACGACGCACATCCGCCCTCCAGCCCCAATCGACATCGACATCGTACATCCGGCAGCAAATACGCTAGCATTCGCACAACCAGCAGCATCGCAAAATCTTCCACCCATCTTCCGCACTTCGGTCGCATCTTTCGTTCTGCATTGCGTCCGCCGCTTTCGTTTGCATCACGACTCGCTGCTGTCTGCCGCCTTGTCGCTTCGACCTTCGACCCGTCAGCGAGTTTGAACTTGCAACTCAGCGACACGCACCGGGTTCTTCACGCTCGCGCAACCAACTGTTCTGCGCAAAACAGACGCAGCCCTTTTACTCTTCACCTCTGCCGACCTCGTAACACCTCGCTCAGCCTTGCTTCGCTCAGCTCAGCAGCCATCTCGCCGCGTGCACATCTCATCCACGCACGCCTATCCTCAGCTCGCTAAACGTCTCCCAACTCGACTTTGCACCTCTCACCTCTGCAGTGATTCAAGATGTCCAAGGCCGCCGTTGGTACCAAGTTCCGCATGACCCTGGCTCTGCCAGTCGGCGCCGTCATGAACTGCGCCGACAACTCCGGTGCCAAGAACCTCTTCGTCATCGCCGTCCACGGCATCGGTGCCCGCCTCAACCGTCTCCCCGCCGCCGCCGCCGGCGACATGGTTGTCGCTTCCGTCAAGAAGGGTAAGCCCGAGCTCCGTAAGAAGGGTAAGTATCCACTCACCATCCACCGCAACTCGCAGTCATCGTCGCCAGCACTGTCGGCCGACCTACACGCGCACTTCACCACATCGGGAGGAAAACGGGAGTTGGGATCAGACGGAGACAGTCGAGGGCGTACATCGTCGCAACGACGTCATCCCAAGACACTGATGGGAAACAACCGGAGAGTCTGGAACATGGCTTCCAAGTCGCATGTCGCAGGCCGAGCAGCACAATACTCCGGTCAATGCATCTACGCGCGGATCAGGATAAGGTCGAAGGCCGGGCCAGATCAAGGATCTCATTGGCGATACAGATGGAACAGCGACTCAGCAGGCCCTGGTCGAAGCTGGGCTTCTGCACGGATCAGCCCATGCGACCGACATCGGATGGAGGGAACAGTGCTGGGCCGACCGACGATGCTGCAACGCTGCTGCCATTCGCAGCCATACCACAAAACAGCGATACTGATCTTGCCATTCCCTCTCTCTATGCCACTTCGCAGTCATGCCCGCCGTTGTCGTCCGCCAGCGCAAGCCCTGGAGGCGTCGTGACGGTGTCTTCCTCTACTTCGAGGACAACGCCGGTGTCATTGTCAACCCCAAGGGTGAGATGAAGGGCTCCGCCATCACTGGCCCCGTTGCCAAGGAGTGCGCCGACATCTGGCCACGAATTGCCTCCAACGCCGGTACCGTCGTCTAAGCGCGTGTGCAAACCGCTCTTAGTCCCTCCTCCCGCACCTCTTGTATTTCATATGGTCCGCATCCCACGGACTCTCGCATCGGTTCGCGGCGGGCGAACGCTGTCTTCACTCGTCGCCACGTCGAACGTGCCCTGTCGTCACGTCCACATCTGATACGACATCCATCACTCTCTTACTCCCCACCTTCCCCCCCAAAAAATGACAGCATGCTCCCAAAACATGACGAGCGTTCGCATGCGTCGTGTGTGTGCGGGCGCCGATCGCACGACCAGGTGCAAGTACAATAGTATGCCCATCCAGGTCGAGGAGAGGATTTGAGAGTGTGGAGGCGAGTGGAGGCGGAGAATTTTGTTTTGAGAAGAAACGCCGAAAGCCTGCTGACGTGGGATGGGCGCGGCCCGTTCTGTCTGGACGACCACCACCAACGCGGCTGCGACCGTCGCAAGTTCTTCATGGAAAGGAAGCAAGCAGCAGCGCCATGAGCTGACGGTGCATAGCTGCTTTGCCCAACTCGTAGCGTTGTGCGAGGGGGCGAAATCTCGCGCTCAGGCTCCCCACCATGAGCGCACCCGGCGAGAGCGATCGAGGAGCCGACCAGCGTGACGTCGATGCTGTGGCGGAGCAGCTGTCGCGATCGACCCTGCAGGATCCCGTCGGACATCTGCTGCTGCAACTCGACCAGGTGCAAGGCTACGATCGGCTGCCGCAGCCGAGTCTACCGCCCGAGGTGCTCGAGAGGGTGATCCACCATCTGCGGCCCGACGTGCTGGTGGGAGATCCGGTGGCGCACCTCACGCTGGTGCGTCTGAGCTGCGTCAGCCGTCTGACTCGACACTGGGCATTGGATGCGCTCTTCTCGATCATCATCCTCCCGCGCCACGTGCGCGAATTCCGAAAGTGGTACTCGAGGTCCGTCAAGGCGCAACCCGCCTACCAGTTTGCGGGCTACACGCGCGCGCTCTTCAGTGCGCTCGACGACGTCTCGCGACTGACCTCCTTCTCGGCAGGATGGGACCACGAGCTGCTGCGTCTGCTGCACTACTGCGGTCCTTCGCTCACGCATCTCTCGCTCTGGCGCTCCGAGTCGATGGCGCTGCTGCGCGACCCTGGCCAGGTCCGCGAAGGCTACCGCTTCGGCACGTCTCAACCCGTGCAGATGTGGGGAGAGTCCCAGGGAGCAGAGACCGAAGGAGATCCGGTAGGAGACGTTGAAGAGCATCCGGCACCACCCGAAGCCGCACATGCAGATGATCTGTTCAGCAAGGAGGAGCTCGACGATATGCCCGGCTGGCTCAAGGCCGAGATCAGGATGCAGGGCACTCGAGCCGTGACGATTCGGCACAAGGCACACCTGACGCCCACGCGGCGCATCGCACGTCGACAGCAGGGCTGCCAACCCACCCATCTCAGCATCATGATGAGCTTGCCGCTGCTCGAGCACGAGGATCCCAAGGTGTTTCCGAGGATGCTCATCTGGCATCGTGTCGAGGAGCTCGACGTGCACATCTCCACGCCGGGACACACGCCCAAGATCCTCCGACTCCTCGCGAGCCTGCGCGAATCTCCCATCCGTCGCCTGAGGATCTCGACGAGCTTCTCGTCGCTGTGCATGCTGACTCCGCCCTTCCCACCGTCCAAACGGGAGCGCGAAGCTCTAGCCAACGGCCTCGACTTTGAGAAGCACCCTGCACCAGCCTTCTTTGTTGATGCTCACAGCGGCGCTGCAGCTCCACCGATCAACCTGTGCGATGCGCTGACCAGCATCTTGCGCGACGGGGTGCTGCGCGGCGTGCTGATCGACGAGCTGCAGGGCAAGCCCCACACCGCCGTTGCGCAGCTGGAATCGTTGCTGACTCGGTGCTGCCTGGGCGGCCCGGATGCATGGACGTCAAGCAACAACATGGACTGCAACGACGATGGCTCAACGAACAGCCCGACCAGCACACAAGGTCCGCAGCTCAGGCCGTCGAATCCCTTGGCGGGCGCACCCGAGCCAGAGCTGCGCCATTTTCGCCTCACCATCACGCGCGGCAACCAGGCGCTGTGGGCTAAACTCAAGGACCGTCTGTGGGACTTTCGACAGCGTGTAGAAGGGGTCAGCGAAGGCTCCTGGGAGCTCCTCTCCTAAAGCAATGCCGAGCCTGGCTTCCTGGATAATCCCCGCTTCGACGGACCCCGTGTATCCCCTCAAGAACGATAGGTTTCGCATTAATACTAGACAGAGCAAGTATACATGGTTCCTGGTGCTGTTCTGGGGGTCGATCGTGCGAGTGGGTCTGTTGCAGCTCTGCGCTATGGCCTGTGATATCGGCAGGTCGAGGCGAAGGAGCCAGGTTTGATGGGTGAGGTGACTCGCGTTCGGAGCGTTGTCGGTGCGAAGCCTCTGAATTTCACCTTGAGCGCTGAGGCGGCTTTGGGCGCTAAGCTCAGGCACTCACCCACCAGCAGACGGCAGCAGACGGCAGCAGCGGCAGCAGCGGCAGCAGCAGCAGCAGATATCCGCAATCCGAAAAAGGTGAGCCGGGAAATGAGAGCAACAGCCAAGCAGCAGTCAAGCGGCGGACCTCGCCACGTCTCGCGATAGCATCGCTTATCCCGCACCACCACAACCGTTTATGCTCGAGTGCGCAAGCTGCTGCTCATCAACCAGCTAGCCACCGTGCATCAGCGGGAGTTGCGACGCTCGCCGGCAGCAGCGCCTCGCACTCCTCACCGCCCACTGCCAACCGTTCCCCCGATCGCCCGCTCTGGTGTCGGCGCGTCTGTACAACTCCTCTCTGGGACCACCCATCATCATCTCGGCTCGACTCTCCACATCGCTGCATCCCTTCTCTCAACTCAGCTTGGCGAATAGAGGACGTGCTGCTGTCCGTGCGGTTGCCGATCATGCAGCCGCCACAGCACATGTCGCTCAACATGGGTCAGCCTGCGGGCAACATCGACTCATCCGCGCACCAGGTCGGCCATGGCAGCAACGCGCTCTTTCCGACCGGATTGCCGCACACCTCGATGGCCAACGACCCTCTCACGACTGCGCTCAGCTTGCTCCCGCCGGAGCTGCTCCAGTCCCACCAGCACCAGCACCTTCATCAGCAGTTCCCGCAGCTGCCGTCTTCACAACCGGGCGGCTCCGCTTCGCTGCTCTCCCACGTGCAGGGCCAGATGCAGACCGGCCACGACTCTCTCCTGCCCCTGCCTTCGCACGGAGCACATGGATCGCAGCCTCCCAACCTAACGCAGCCGCAGCAAGTAGACATGCGCCAGACTTCCCTGCCCAACAACCAGGCGGGCCCTTCGCAGCAGAACCGCAACCAACAGCAATCACGAGCGCGCCATCAGCAACGCCCACCAGCATCAGCCCGGCATCAGCAGCAGCAGCCACAGCAGCCACAGCAGCCACAACAACAGCGTCCATCGCATTCGCATCCGGGTCATCCGCGATCGCAGGGCCACGTCCATCTCGCTCAGGGCCAGCATCAGTCCTCGCCCCAGCCACAGCAGCCACCCAACCTCTCGCACCTGCTCGGCTCGGCGGCGACACCTCAGACTGCGCAACCGGCCCTGCTGCAACAACACGCCTCGGTGCTCGCCGACGTGCGCTCGTCCGTGTCCAACTTCTCGGCGTCGCTGCACGAGGCCAAGCAGAAAACACCCGCCGACCGCGCCGACCTGCGCAGCCTCGTCTCCCTCCTCGACGGCGCCACAAAGGCGCTTGCCGCCGAGCTCGATCAGGGCGTCGTCAAGCTCAGAGCGCTGCATAGCTCGTCGGCCCTCTCCAACTTTGCCGGCCTCCTTGCGAATCCTGGCTCGATGGGGCTCACTTCGACCAACGGACAGGATCTCTTTGGTGCGCTGAGCCAGTTCGGTGTCTCTGGATCCGCGATGCAGCAGCAACCGCACCAGCAGCAGCAACAGCACGGCGCCAACGGCCTCCCCTTCGACCTCGGACTCGGGTTCCAGCAGCCGTCCCAGTCGAACGGCATGTTCGGCATCAATGGCACGCCCAACTCCAACGGACCCAGCGCAGGTCAGGGCATGGGCGGCCAGTTCCACGGCGATGTGGGTGTGCAGGCGATGGGCCAAGCCGGTCAAGGCGCCAACGCGTCCTTCCTCTCGTCCTTGCTCGCTCAGCATCTGTCCCAGTCCACGGACCCCGCAAGCCGGCTGGGCGCGCTCTCGCTCTTCCAGTCGCTCGCCGGCGCGGGCGGGACGGGCTCCTCGCCTTCGGCTGTGCAGGGCCTCGATGCACTGCTCAACCAAGCTCTGCCGCAGCAGATGCAGACGCAGCAGCACACGCAGCAGCAGAGCCGGCCGGGACAGCAAGGGGCGCATCTGCCCAACGGCGCACCGCTCACCAATGCAGCGGCGCTGGCGGCCCTGACCTCGCTCGGCGTGACGCCGACCATGCTCGAGGCCTTGGGGCTGGGCTCGGTGGCGCAGCAGATGCTCGAGGCACCCGCCGATGCCAGCACCAACAACAGCAACAGGCAGGAGCGGTCGAGATCGCCCGACGCACGCGACGATAGCCCAGACGTCGAAATGCACGAAGAGAGCTCGGAGCCCTCGCGCAAGAAGCGGAAGCATGCACGCGGCAAGCCGAATCCGCCAGCCGCGGTGCACGCTGACGCGACGGTCTCGAGGCTTCCCTCGAGGATCGGCGAGAGCAAGAGCAGCTCCGACTCGCGTCCGAGCGGAACGGCAAGGATCCAGGCGTCGCCGGCTGCGGGCGGCGCGAGCCACGAGCGGAGCAGTGCGTCGAGCTCCAGCATGCCCGGGCTCGGTGGAGCGTCGGATGCCTCGAAGCGGATTCCGACGCTGGGCGTCGGGCTGCGCCAGGAGGGCGATAAGCGCTACCGCAACCGCAAGCTGCTGCGCGATCTGCGCGAGCATCTGTACCGGTGGCTGGGCACCGACGAGTTTCGGAAGCTGCGCAACACGTACAAGGTGGCCGAGTGGGTGCCGAATCCGCACCTGACCGAGGAGGAGAAGCAGATCCTAGCTGCGCTGCCGCCAGGCGCGGTGGCGCAGCCTCCGATCACCACGCACATCTTCCACGTCGACTTTACGAGCCGCGACTTTTACCGGACGAACCAGTCGCTGATCGATGCGATCGTTGGCGAAGGCTCCAAGAAGGTCGAGGCGAAGCCGGAGGCGTATGCGATCGTGCCCGGCACGATCGACCGCGACCATCTGGAGGATGTGGCCAAGGATCTGATGGATTCGGCGCGATCCGGATTCCGCATGTCGCTCCGCACCGGGTTGCAGGCCGAGAAGGAGGACAAGGAGAAGCACGAAAAGTACCGCGGCGTCGAACGCGCCAAGACAAAGTGCCGCAACCGCGAGATCGGCGCGGGAAGGTTGCGGCATGCGATCCCCAAGCCGCTGCTGCTCCCGGGCGCGTATTCGGACGATGCGGCGAGCGACGAGGATCTGCACGGCCTCACAAAGTCAGAGTGGAAGCGGCAGCGGCTGCGCAAGCTCAGGATCGCAAAGGGCTGGGAGGCGGTGACGCCCAAGTGGCGCAACAAGCATCTGACGCGCGCCTACCACAAGGCCGACATTGTGAGCAAGAGCAAGCAGATGGCGAGGTGGAGGCGGGATGATCCGGTGGATCTGCCCATCCCGATCAAGCTGTATGGCAAGCTCTTGCCGAGGCA
This sequence comes from Moesziomyces globuligerus, assembly GCA_030849465.1. Taxonomy (NCBI): domain Eukaryota; kingdom Fungi; phylum Basidiomycota; class Ustilaginomycetes; order Ustilaginales; family Ustilaginaceae; genus Moesziomyces; species Moesziomyces globuligerus. The sequence goes on from JARVLF010000012.1 coordinate 385,712, forward strand.
GCTCTTTGATCCCGACTGGTTGGCAGAGCATAGGAAGGAGTTGGAGGAGGAGCCGTACTGCATCCGCATCAACGACCTCGAAGTCGAGGGCTGGGACGAGTCGCATCATCCGCTGGGCGAGGATACGAGCGACGAGATGGAGTGGAGCGATGCAAAGGAGAGCTCTCTCCGCGGGAGGCAGCTGACCTCGGCACCGAGTCGGAGCGATCGTGGTTCGGCTACCGAGTCGCCTGTTCCCGTGCCTCCACCTGGCGCCGGCTCGGGATCGCGTCAGGATGCAGACAAACCCGCCCCGTCGACGGCGCTGGCATCGACCAAGGCACTCGTCCCCGCAGAGTCGGCGCACGTAGAGGCGGAAAAGCCCATCGAGACAAAGGCGGCGTCGGAGGCCGAAGCGTCTAGCAGCATCTCGGGCAGCTCTCGCTCCGGCAACGTCGACACGGCCGATACCGCCGACACTGCAGGCAGCGACTCGGACTCGGATCTCGAGGCCTCCAAACTACCCGACGTGCCACCCACCGAGGCCATGCTAGCCACAGACCCCGATCACAAAGCAGACTCTGACTCGTAGCCTCATCATCCCCTGCCTAGCGCTTCTGTCTAATTTATCATTGTCACCTCACAAAGCTTCGGTGCGAAGTCGTGGTCGCGAGTGCATAGCCTTGTCTCCTGCCCCCCGTCTGTGTCGCTCAAGTGTCTAGGTCGCAGTGATGCCATGTGAAGAAGGACTGGGATGGTGGGAAAAAATGGGATCGAAATGCAACAAAAAACGAGGCTGGAAATGCAAGCGCACGAAAAAAAGGAAATTTCGATATTTCTCCGAATCCGGGAATTGAACCCGGGTCTGCGCCGTATCTGCGCGGAGATGACAAGGCGCCGTCATAGCCACTAAACTAATTCGGACGCTTTCATGTCTGCTCACTACCAAGATGTATACATATACCGCACTGTGAAGCAGCCCACTGATTTGCCTGGAAGCGACGAGGAAGAAGTCAGCTTGGCCATTCGGCAGCCATCTCAGACGGAGTCGGCACTTGGCGACGCAGCCACGCTCAGCGCACGGTCAGCTTGCTCATGTCAGAAGGTCGCCTGGTTCCAACCGTTGGGTTCCAAGTGTCGGTGCGCCAAGCTTGGAGACTGGCAGGTGCTGTGGGTACAAGTGCGTACGGAGCGAGCGTAGCTCCACGTCAGACGTGAGGTACTCTGTGTTGCTCAGTGATGCAAGCACACAACCTCACCGTCCAGGTTTCCGAGATGTCCGGGCGTGGATGCGATGAAGCGGTGCGGGAGCTGGGGGAGCTGGGATTGGGGCCAACGGAAATCAAGGCAAGGTGACGATTGGTGAGGCTCGGTGCGGGCTCGGCAAAGCGGACGTCTTTTGGGTTGCCAAGGCTAGGCGAGCTGCCGCGTGGTGAGTAAACTTTCCGAGACATTTCACAGCTTCGCGCGCTCGAACGACGTCAAGCCCCTCGCACTTGGTATTCCGCCAGGCAGGCCTGCAGGCCCAGTGATCCCCAGAGCGTTGTCACAACTTGAGCAAAAGGGCCGCCAGACGAAGGCATCCTTCGGTGACGCAAACAGTGTTCGGTTGGGCCTCGAGCACCTGAGCACCTTGTGGCCACGACCGATCGTGCGCATGCTATGGATCTAGAGGCCGGGCCGGGAGAGCCGGGATGGGGGCATTGGATACCAAAATACCCAACGTAGGCTCGCAACTCGGCTGACGTACCGGCCACTGGCTCGCGAGTTGTACATTGGCTTCGCGCGCTCGCGGGAGCTTGAGTGCCGATCTGTTGTGGGTCGCCGACGCGTGTCGATCTCTGGGCCAAGCTCTGTGGCCGGACGCGACTCTGCTCGACCATGGGCGCTGGAATGGGAGTGCGAGCTGTTGGGCAAACGGCGCAGAGCGGGATTCGCCGAGCGCGGACCGGTGGTACGACGTCTTGGATGCGACCCTAGGCGGTCTGGACCAATCCGAGTCGTTGGCGGCGTAGCGTCTCGCGACGCCGTTCGCGGCGGATGTGTACCTTGTTCTCGGTGGTTTGGCGAGACTGCGCGGTAGGAGAATTGCTCAACATCTTGCAGCGCATGAACGCCTTGGCCATGAGCCTCGGGCCTGACAGTCTGGTTGCATGCTCGCCAAGCCGCGACCCGTAAAGTGACTAAGCCTTGCATCGCAGCCACTCTCATACATGTCGTAACAAGTCCAGGTGTAGATGGGGCGAATGCGCATCCTTGGCCAAAGACGCCAAGAGGGCGTTCGAGGCTTTTGTGGCACGCGTGGCACGCGTGGGCACTCGCCTTGACCAACACCGCCGCGAGCTCCGCTAGAACCACGCCGAGATCCCGACACTGACAGACTCGCTGCCTAGACGTCCTTGGTGCTGCCTTGACCCCCAGCCACAAACAGCACCCTCGAGCGTTTTTGACAAGCTCAGAGTGGCTTTCGAGCCAAGTGGATAGCGTACTGTTCGAGCTAGAGTCGATCTGTCGAGCCACGCGTCGCAGTGGGTCAACGGAGTGGGCTACTCGCCATCCCCGATGGCGCTCGAGGCCTCGGTGCTCAGTTCGGCTGTAGGACCGAGGTAGCTTTCTCGACGTATGTTTATTGAGCATGTGTTTCGGAAGCACGCAGGCCGTACTGGCACCGCGGGCCGAGGAGCGTTAATTCAGCCCTTGGCTTCTGCACAGAGTGTTCTCGGACCAATCAGAGGTGGAAACAAGCCGGTTCAAAGGAAAATTTAGGGTCCTGAGGATGCCCACTGTTGGCACTCCGACAAAGCCGCGGCGAGTCCATAACATCCCCCCCTCCGACAGGATCTTGGCTTGAGATCAGAGTCGCGATCATCCACTCTGTCCCGAAGCCACCATGCCGTCAAATCGTAGTGCTTCGACGAGAGACGACAGCGTCTTTGCGGCCCTGGTTGAGGCGATGCAAGGCAGAACATGGACATGAATGTAGGCCGGTCAATGTCCGCACTGCTCCGCCTGCTGAGCACCAAATACGAGACCAAACAACTCCCGACCATCCCCGCCCCGCTAAACCGCCGCCTCCGATCGAAACAAAGCTCACGACCGAGCACTGGCTAACGAAGCACGTCCTGGACACGACGACACGACTGGGCGTGCTGAGGCTCGGGGGGCTGTGTTTCGGGAGGCAGCTTTGGCAGGTCTCGGCATAAATCGGTCGACCTGCGCGGTGCGCGGCTTGGCTGCCGCCACTGCAAAAAGGTACCGTTGCAACGAGCAAGCTCGGCATGCACGCCCGAACTGCGTGGCAGCTTCCAAGGGGCACTATGAAGCTGTCACTGAGACCCTAGTGCTTTTCGGGCCAGAACACCCAGGTCGGCGGCATGCACATGCGTACTTTGCAGCCACCGACTCTCCGCCCGCTCTCTGCTGCCGTAACCACCATGGCTGCCCGGGGAAAAAAAACCTGAGCTGAGCTAAAATAGTGGCGTGTGGTCAGAGCAAGCGTTAAGCGGAGAGGCGGGATGACAGCTGCGCTAGTCTCCGAGAGAGCAAGCCTGGGGCGGAGTTTTGGCGGACGGACGTGCGGATGGATGGTTCGAAAAAAAGGGTTCAGCGGAGAGTTCCGCCAAGCTCGCCCTGGCCGCCGTCCAGGGGCAACATGAGATTCGAGCGTGGCCTGGACCAGCGTCCTAGCTTTCAGCATGGTGGGGCCGAGAGGCGTGTCAGATGGTGCTTGTCAAACCGGATTTGGTTAGACCCAGAGCTGACCCGAGGGTCCAACTCAAGCTGTCTTGCCCACACTATTCAGAATGGTTGGTTGGGCATGGTACTGTGCCGAGCCATGGTGCCGGTTTGTGCTGGCAGCCGTCTGAGCAGAATGTGCTCGCGGAGACGCGGGCACCGCCATGCAGTGGAAGAGTCTTGTGCAGCCGACCCAATGCAGCGACCACCGGTGATCCCCCTGCACGAGCTGCAGCTCGCAGCCGTGTCGCACCAATCGCTCCTCTCTGCTTTCGGCACCAACAAGTCTAATATGCAGCGCGCGCCCAGGCTCGAGCTTGCTCGAGAATCGGCAAGAACCGCTTACAGAACCCACACCGGCACGACCCGGTGCGCGGTGGCGACCCATGCTCACCTGCTGTGGTTGGGCGCTCGGCTCCCTGAGCCGGCGCGACCACGCTTCGGACGACGCTGATGCGGCATTCCGTGGTCGACATCGTTGGCGCTGCGTGACTTCGCACTGAGAGGCGTGGTGGTTACGTATGCAGTACGTTTGGCCTTGGCATGACCTCGCCAAGCAAAGCTCAACAACCCACGGTCAGAGGGTTCTGCATGGCTCGCCGGCTGCCGACAGAATTAGAACGCGCTCTTGCCTTTGGCGTTGCCAAGCGAAGCACGCCCCCAGCCAAGGACCCTCGGGTGCTCGCCACACGCAGCGGCTTCACTCGACCTGGCCCTCGTGCTGCAGCGTGGTGCCAGCTATCCACGCAACCCAAACCTTGTTCCACAATCCCTTCGACGCCGATTCCAGCTATTAATAAGCTCGTGTCCGACGGCTTGTGCAGTCCCGGAGCGAGTCGGTGCGACCCGTACGCGAAGCAGCAAAGGCCGAATCTGTCAATGAGCACATCTAGCTCGAACACCGCTGCTCAAAGCAAATGCACCCAATGGGTGCACCCGGAAGCGCCACTTGTTGCCCGACGGAGCGGAACGTGAGTTGAACAGCACCACTTGGACGGACAGTTGGCTCGACGAACGTGCTCCTGCCAAGCCATCTTGCTCTGTTGGATCTAGCTGTGCCGTCCTTGGCAGCGCGTGGAAGGCGATATGATTCATGCCGGTAGAACTGTGAGAGTCATGCCCGCGGTGAGCGCCACGGCTGAAGGCCTCGGGTTCTGCCAGGCGAGAAAGCGCATGAAATCCCGGCCAGACGCGGCGAGGAACGAGAGCCTCGGCTTTTCATCTAGTGCGACAGAGCTCGAGGCCAACTGGCCTTGTCGCGCGTGCGAGTCGGCACGACTTGGCTGTGGCGAGACGGAAATGAGAACTGCATATCCCGGCGGGACACGGTTGCGCCACTTGGACGATGGGCGCCATCTCTGTAGCGATTGCGCTAGCTTGGGTACGAGATGCTTGCCACACGCCAACAAAAGGCATGGCGTGGGACTGCGAGCAGGATTCTTGCGGAACTCCGACGGGCCGACGGACGAGGCTTATGGTACGGCACTGTAGCAAGCAGCTGGACTCTTTAGGCTGGTCCTGGTGGCGAATGAGCCGTTGACCGGTGCGGGGGGTCGCATGAGCAGGCATCGGTGGCGAGAGGCCGCGAAGGCTCGAGCAGCACAAATGCGGACGGTATAGCGTGGTGAGCTCGTCAGAGCGGCCAAACCTGCAGGCCAGAACAGCAAGCGATGTTGACAGTTGACCGAGCGGCACCGATGTGCGTCACGGTAGCCCGCTGGGCAGCGGTAAGCGAGGCAGGGCCAGACCTCATACAATAAAGGTCGTGTGCCAGGCGCTAGCTTAGGGCTGACCGCTGAAGCTGTGTCACGCCTCGGCTGGCATGTGCTGGTTGCATTTCGGATTTCATGGGCGTCGCAGCCAAAGTCGAATCCCCAGTGGCCATCGCACGACCCACCGCCTTGCTCCACGCTCGAGGTGAGTTCGCTCTGGATGGTTCAGCGGCTTGAAAGCGATGGACACTGTCGCGGTAGATGCGAGTGTAGACCGCACAGTCTGCATACGGACGTCGCATCAAGACCAAGAAGCCATTTGCCTGGATCTCTCCCAGCTCGGTGGTGCGCATGCGCGTCACACATGACCGCATACCAAGAACCCGTCCTGCACGCATTGTCGGGCACAGACCATCCACGGCCGATGTGCGTGTAATCCTGCGGACCCTATCTCGACCTTGGCCGTGTGCGCACGGTCTCGCAAGCATCGTCCAGGGTCCTGATACAGTGGTCATAGCGACCGCAATGGAGAATACGCGAAGGCCCTCATGACATCGTCAGCAGCATGAAACCCGGGTGCTCGCTACGGCGAATTTGCATCGCTACGACGGGGTGCTCAAGACGCCGAGGCGTGCTTGGCCTGTGTGCCACGTTGCTTATCGTCGTGTGGGGGAGCCAACTCTATTCGTCCGCTGCGATCATGACGTCTTGGTGAGGGAGGAGATGGTGGAAATTCGCGACAACAGCAACTCAGCTGGACCGTCTGTTTCGGTGTCTGGATCGACGGACGGGAGCATGGTCATGATGGGGACGGGCGGCTCGGCAATTTGGCTGGCGGGTTGATCTGGACGAGTGGCATTGTGGAGGATAGGGCGTGTGGTAGCAGCTTGTCCGAGACCCGCGATTGTGTGGTGGTGTAGCTTTGGCGTTGCGGTGCGGTGTATGGTTGCCAAGGCGAGTGCGGCTGAGTGGGGCCGACGATCCGAGAGTGGAGCCGGAGCAAGCTGCGTGTTTGTAGGCGGCGCAGATGACGCAGACTGGCGGGAGAGGATGGGCGAGGAGCAGCAAGACAAGCTTGGTGGGTGAGGGAGGATGAGCCGCGGGCCGCTTCGATCCGGCTGACGAGCCGCACAATGCGCGGGACTGCCAGAGGCTTCTGGCCAGCTGGGTTGGGGCGGTACGGTCTGGCGGAGGGTGGAAAAAAAAGCTCCGTGGCGTGGTTCCACGCAGCAGCCGCCCGCAGAGCATGGAGCTGCGGGATTGCGAGCGTTGCTCTCGCTTGGATGCAGGCCAAAGTTTCGCAGCAGCGCGCGCACGTACGTACGCACGCAGCTTCGGCAGGCTCAAACCCTGCAGCGCCACTCAGCGCACCGCGCAGCCTCGAGCGACGGGCGAAGCGCTGTCGAATGCAGCTCACCCCAGCGCAGCGCGGCGCATCGCATGAAGGCGAGTTCGCATTTGCAACTCCGCTCCACTTTCTGCAGGTCCAAAGTGCAATTCCAATCCGTTGCAACTTGACCTCAGCTCAGCGGCCAATTCGCGTGCAGTACTGTACTCAGGCTGCACCCGGACCGTAGCTTGGGTACGGCCCGGCCGACCGAGTTGATTCATGCCTCGTTGCTGGCGTGGCTCGCGCGATTCTGCATCCTCGGCTCATAAGCAGGGTCGCGCTCATTGTTCGTCGAGATCGCAGGAATGGACGTCGGAGCTTGGCAGCTTGGTCCGGCACTGTCACCGATCTCGGGATGGGTGAGGTCCATGTCGGATCTCCCGTTGCTCTCGGGGGCGCGGTACAACAAAAAAGCATGCACCGCATGGAGGAGCGCCGCATGGAGGAGCGCCGCATGGAGCGTCTAGAAAATGCAGGGTGCAACCGCGAGATGCTGGGCGAGTCGTGCGCTGTAAGCTCAACCTTGGAGCCATGCTGGCGACGCACCGAGCAAGCTTGGCATGCTCCGGCAGCGCGCATCCGCAAGCGTCGGCGGCGCTGGCTGGACGACCACAGCCTCAAAGCCAAGTTGAACCTTTCGACTCGTCTCCCGGCTACACACCGAGCAAGGCGAAGGGAGCGTGTGCGCAGGGTGCGGACCGAGTCGTGAACCTGTATGATCCTGCACTGTAGCCGTCTCACAGGAGTTGCGGCGGTCTTTGCTCCAATGGAGTCCGCCCTGAGCCTATTTGACGCCTCCTTCACTCGAACGCTGGATATGCTGCCGTGGTGACCATTGAGAAACGCTGACTCCATTGTCTACATTCCTGGCTTCATTGGGATGGAGCATCGGCTGCTACCCACGCTACCGTCTCGGTCGTGCTGGCCTGGATGAATGTGCGGTTCGGCCAGTCACGCCCTTCTACCGTCTCGGTTGCAAGCGAGGAGTTGAGCCGGGCTTGGCTGGCTCGCGCGGCGAGTTTCGGCTGATTTTCTGCATGCCTGCATGCAAAGTGAAACCAAACTCTGAGTTCGCGCATTGCTGAAATCTAGTGGACCCCTTTGGCGCTTTGCCACGCACGCTCCGGCCGCAGGCGCGCGGGCGCGCGAGGGCGCGGAACGAGTCTCTGGGCAGATGAGCAGTCCCAGTGCGATGGTGTTGGAGCTTCCATTGTCGCATGGCAGACAGGCACTCTGGCTGCAGCGCAAGGACTCCAAGCGAGCACGGCCCCAGCAGGCGAAAGACGCTGGGCCGGGGCATCGCATCGGTCCCCAATTTCCCGACTCTCTCTGAATGTTTTGGCCCCAGTTGGCCGAGGAATCCGCCTAAACGCCCGAGCCCGCGGTGACACAGCACACGAGGCCGCTGCCTCGCTCGAATCCACCCGACTAGACTCGATTGTACTGGACACCTTGCCAGATGCTGCAACCTAGCCCACCTGCTGCGTTATGAATGATTGTCCATCTCATTTGCCACATTGAATGAGCGATCTTCTGCAAGCCTTTATCTCGCTCTTTGCAGCAGAAACAGGACCGCGGACAGCGCAGGGCGGTGGGGCGGGCGAGGTTGCGAGACGAGGGCGGCTTCGGATACGCACCAATGCGTTGGTGGCGTTGGAGGGATCTGCGAGTGCGCTTCTCCCGCCCGACGCTGGCTCGCTTGGCGGCCAAGCTGCTGGGGCGCGCCCGTGCAGCCATGGAGGTTGAAATGCCATCTGCAAACACTGCTCGCAAGGCGAATGCGACCTAACCGAGCTCCACAGCAGCAGATTTAGCCATCCTCGCTCCCTCCGGTCACCACACATTGTTGCCGGCGATGCTCGCGATGCTGGTGATGCTGGCTTGGCTGGCTTGGCTCCAACACGACAATGCGCACACCTACGATACGATGCGCTACCGAGTGACAGTTCCTGGCCCGACAGGCGGGGCGAGCAAGCGAGTAAGCGAGCAGCCAAACTCAAGGTTGCACGGCCCCACAACAATGCCTGTGAGTGGGAGGGAGCGGATGAGTGAGTGAGTGGGCGCAAGACAGGTGGGCTCTCAGCCCGAGCCCAGCTTCGGCATGGACTCTCTTCTGGCCTGGTCGGGTGATGTCGCGCGGGCCGTGTGTACTGTACACTGTGAGAGTGTGTGTGAGAGAGTGAGTGTGACTGTGTCTGCTGCACTGGAGCGTCGGCTCATCCCGCGCGCAGGGAAGCGCTTTGCTGCTCCCGTCGCGGTCTAAGAGGCTCAGCAGCGAGGCGGATGGGCGGCCTGAGTTTTGGAGCCGCAGATCAAGCGGATGCGAGCGAGCGAGCGAGCGTGCTCCGGTTTCAATTCTTCCAAATCTGCCAAAAAAAAAAGTTGGCCTGTCATTGGCGAGCGTCCATTGACCTTCCTTCGCATGCATGCACCTCACCCAGATTCGGCGCGGCTCACAAGCTCGCTCTGCATCACTCCTCTGCCCGGCCGCCTTGACTGGCCTCGCGCTCAAGCCGTGGGTTGCATCCTCTGCCGCCGTGCCTTCCTTGCCCCCTCCGTCTTTCAGAGGGCGCAGCTGCCTCGTGCCTCCTGCCTCGTGCCTTTTGCCTCTAGCTGCGCTGCGCTCCCTCGAACCGGGCATTCCGCGCAAGTCGACTGCCAATTGCTCAGCGCGCAGCCGATTCTTCTCGCCTCGCCACCCCTCGACTCGGTCTGCTCCGCTGCTGCTGCCCTGCTGCTGCTGCGCTGCTGAGCTGCTGCGCCTGCCAGCGACCTGCGCCTCCCAGCTTGGTCTGCGACTCGACTGCTGCACTGCACGCCTCTCGACAGCCTAACCTCATCTCGCTCGGCGCTCTCTCGTCCTTGGCCACACACCCATCTCGCCGCCGCGCCCTCCATCACCCACACCCGCTCTCATCCCAGACACCCACTTCCGCCCCTCTTTCCTACTAGTCCATCCTCCAACCGCACCACGCACCGACCTACAGTCCTACTCCAAAAGGCTCATCGCCCTGCTCGTGTCCAACCAGCAGCCGTTCATTGCCACACCCTCGGGCACCTGACCACTCAGCGCCCGCAGTCCCAAAAGCTCCCGTTCAGGAAGCATCTCCATTGATTCATATTAGGCGCTGTCATCCTTTCCGGCATCACCACTTCCCCCATCCTCCCGTTGGCTCGCCACCACCTCCCTACACTCACATCCCATCTCCTCCATATTGTCACGCATACCACATCCTCGCCTTCACCTGCGTCTGCCTTCTAACCTGCATCACGCAAACTCCACACATCCGTCCCACCTGCAGCACACGCATCATCATTGTTTGTCGACTGCACGGACGTCCTTCCCCCAGCCTCCAACCTCCATCCCTCATCAACCTTGACTGCTCCACCCTTGATCTCTTTGTTGATCTCGGAGCCAACCACCTTGTCACCTGCGCCACCACAAGACCTCGCTCACCATGCAGGCGCCCATCCCTATCGCACAGGCCCCTGGCCGCCTCGACTCATACAGCTTCCAGCGCCCTGGAGGACTCACCCCTCGTGCTTCCTCCAGCTTCGTTGGTAGCGCAAGCTACAAGGAGCCTATGGCCGTTTCCTTTGGCAAGGATGTGTCAGAGTAAGTTGTGTCGGCTTTCACTGCCCGCTACACTCAGACCATCGCCGTCTCGAGCCCTGTCGACGATAAGCTGACCTTGACTTCACCTCCTCCAACCTCGACAGGATCATGGACTACTCAATTTCTCGCTTCGGGACCTCGACCGAGTCGGACGTCACCGTCGCCCCATCGTCGGTGCGTCTCGAGTCCACCTTCTGCCGCAACTTCACCTGCTGCGGCATGAAGCTCGACGACCTCCACGACCTTCTCCAGCACTACGAGGAATGCCACGTCCGATTCGAAGACGACGACATGCCTGCCATGATCGCAGACGACGATGTCGAGTCCTCCGGCTCGTCCACAGCCTCGACCTCCCAACCCCCAAGCCCTCGCACCTCCAACGCTGGCTCCACCTCGGCCGCTGCCGCCACCGTCACTGCGGCCACCACTCCTTCCGCCACCACCGATGCTACCACACCTACGGGCATTGATGACACGGACAAGGCTTCGGCCTTCGACACCGCCGTCATGCGATCGCCCTCGCTCTCCAAGGGCAAGAAGCGCTCCTTTGGCCAGTACGCCAACGCCTCGTCTGCCAACCCCAACGGCGCCATTCACCAGTCCCTGAGGAGGGCGCTCATCGATGGTGGCGTCGGTCGTAGGACGCCCGGCTCGCCTAACATCTACGCCCCCAACTCGCCCTTCTCGACTCCCGGCAGCTCCCTCCCTGGCACGCCCTGTCTCGACCCCGAGAACGACGGCTACTTCTCCAGCGGCCTCAATCCGGCTGCCTTCTCGGCCCTCTCCATCCGTTCCAGCAACGCCGATGAGCACCACCTTCCCTCGTGTGCTCCGCCCAACCTCTTCTTCCCGGCCTCTGGCACTGCCTCGTCGTCGTCTTCGCAGCCCCCTGCCAAGCGAGAGAAGACGAGCGCCGTGTCCAACGCCTCGACCATCGCCCTCGAGAACGCGCTGCGCGCTGGTGCGGCCAACATCGACAAGCCCTACAAGTGCCCGGCACCCGGTTGCGACAAGGCTTACAAGCAGATGAACGGCCTCAAGTACCACCGTCTTCACGGTCACTGCAACCAGAACAACCTGCCCATCACCGCCCAGGCGGCTGCGCAACCACCCACCATCCACATCACCACAAATTCCACCAAGACCTCGCCGCAGCCCGAGTCGCGCGACGGTGTCAAGGGAGAGGACGGCGTTGCCTCGTCGACCGGCTCGCCCACCTCGCCCGGTGGCAGCTCCAATGCGTCCCCCGACCCGGCCAGCCCCGCGACGCAGGCGCCGATCGCGTTGGGCGACCGCCTCTACATTTGCCAGGTGGGCGCGTGTGGCAAGCGCTACAAGAACCTCAACGGTCTCCGATACCACTACCTGCACTCGGGCTCGCACGGCCTGCTCGGCCTGCAGCTTCTGCAGTCCGGCGGTGGTGCCAGCGCCAAGGTGGACGCCACGGGCCGCGCGCCCGTCAGCACCAGCACGCTGAGCCAGGAGGAGATCGCTGCCGCCGCCCAAGCTGCGCAGCTGGCGCAGGAGCAGATCCAGGCGCAGGCCGCCAAGAACGCTGCTGCCACCGCCGCCGCTGCCGCTGCTGCCTCGGCGGCTGCCGCCGCACGCAAGGAGGAGAACGAGCGTCAGACGCCCACGCTCTCGACGCCGCCCTCGCAGCTTACACAGTCGCTGCAGCAGTCGTCGCCCAGCGGCATGTAAACGGCGTCGCAGCCTGCCAGCACTCCCCGCCTTGTCCCTGTATTGATACCCCCCCTCCTACACTGTTTTATAATTTGCCCGACGTCCTTCGTCGGGCCGGCTCCACTTGCTTCCCCCTCTCTGGTCCAATCCTGCCATGGATCGCTACCCTACGCCGCGACGAGCGCCTGTCCGTCAGACAGTCGCCTCGTCTACGATCGTCCGAGCACCCTCCACCTCGTCGTTGCTCCTCATCCTTGGTCCGTCTTTGCACCGTTCGCATACGCAAGTCTTTCTTCTCATTCGCCGTATAATACTGCATTCGTTCTTACCATGTCCGGCGCCTCGTCGCCACAGCCCTGCTGGTGTGGTCTGTCTTTCGGGAGCATTGCCGGTTTGAGAGCGTCGGCGTTTCCCAGCACATCGTGTCGTAGCGCAAATGCAGAGCACGTCGTCGTCGCGCTCTGCGCATCTTCCACCCCTCTCCACTGTGACTGTGTATGACCGTGTGTGGGTGAGTGCGAGTCAGAGGTAAAGAGGTGGTGAGACGGAGTTGACGAGTGGGAGCATGACTCGGGTGGTGGCATTCGGTGAGGCAGTGAGGGGACCAATCACAGAGGCAGCAAATTGGAGAGGCGCGTTGTTGGAGGGCGCGTGGAGGGGGCGCAATCTTATCACCTGGCCGCTGGCGGGTGACTCGAATTTGGCGCTGTTGCGGCGCGACGCAGCAGTGACGAATTTTGTCCGGCGGCGGGGCCATCCTTCTTAAATGACAAGAAGCACCTTTTGGCCGACCCAACTTGGCACCATACCACATCATTTCCTCCATTCTACGTCCGGCAACATGACAGGACGACAAGCTGCCACCACGCTTTTGCGATGCGCCTCCACGAGCGGGGCTGCTACGACGTCGGCGATGCGACGCTTCGCCTCGACCTCGGCGAAGCGCACGCCGCCGCATCTGTTGACCTTGGCCGAGCTCTCGCCGGCGCAGATCGGGTCGGTGCTGCAGTCGGCGATCGAGTTCAAGCAGGCGTTCAACAGCACCTCGCTCGCGCTGCCTGCTGGATCGCGCAAGCAGCTCGCAGCCGGACAGGCACCCATCCCGCAGAGCCTCGCGCACAAGTCGGTCGCCATCATCTTCAGCAAGCGCAGCACGCGCACGCGTGTGGCGTCGGAAACCAGCGTCGCCTCGCTCGGAGGCACGGCGCTCTTCCTCGCACCCTCGGACATCCAGCTCGGCGTCAACGAGAGCCTCTACGACACCGCCAAGGTCGTCAGCTCCATGGTGGACGGCATCATGGCGCGCGTCGCTGGCCACGACGAAGTCGAGCTCCTGGCCAAACACTCGACGGTTCCAGTGATCAATGCGCTCTCTGCGCGCTACCATCCGACGCAGATCCTGGCCGATCTGCAGACGATGCTCGAGGTCTACGCACCATCGTCGTCGCCAACTGACCTCACCTCGCTCGCCGGTCTCAAGGTCGCCTGGGTCGGCGACAGCAACAACATCCTCAACGACATGCTCGTCGCCTACCCGCGTCTGGGCATCCACCTCTCGGTGGCTACGCCCAAGGGCGCTGCGTACGCACGCGACGAGCTCGTCTGGGGCACCATGCAGGACGGCCTCTCTGCGCTGAGCAAGTCCGGCTCGTCGCCCGTGGCGCTCGGCCAGGTGAGCTGGAGCAACGACCCAGCCGAAGCGGTGCGCGACGCCGACATTATCGTCACCGACACGTGGATCAGCATGGGCGACGAGGCACAGAAGGAGCAGCGCCTCGCCGACTTCAAGGGCTTCCAGGTCACCGAGGCCATGGCCAAGGCGGGCGGCGCCAAGCCCGACTGGAAGTTCATGCACTGCCTCCCGCGAAAGGGCGACGAGGTCGACGACGAGGTCTTCTACTCGAACCGCTCCGTCGTCTTCCCCGAGGCCGAGAACCGAAAGTGGACCATCATGAGCCTCTTTGACCGCATGTACGGCCGCTGGGAGCTGTAGCTCTGCGCCGATTTGCCAATTCCATCGCATCAGAAAGAGTCAAGGTGTCCGTCCCGCAGCCGCCGTCCCAGAATTGTTTTGCCCAGGGGAGAGCTTGAGTGATGCTGTCAAGGCGAGGTGGACGCCGGGTCGGAGTTTCACCGAGGCGGTTCGGCGAGACTCCGACGCGGTGCACGAGCCAGCCTTGACCAAGCGCCTTGCGCCGGGTCGAGTGGCTCGCTGAAGCTTGGTATGGCGACAAAAGACGAGAGCAGTGCATGTGTTGGTGTGTCTATGGTGTTGGGAGCAGTGTTTGGCCATGGGAATCGCTGGCATCGTGAGGGCAAGAGGGAGTGGGGGGCATGGTGGAACGAGTCGGTGCATAAAATACACCTGGTACGCGCGCAACTTGTCTTTTTACCCCACACCATCCTCCACCCGCTCTTACCTGTGCTCGAGACGATGGACTATAGCTCGCTACTATCCGAGACGGCGCGGACGCGGATGCCGTCTGCGATCCGATCGCTGTATCCTGCCGAGCTGATCCCGGGCATGGTCTCGCTGCTCTCGGGCAAGCCCAACTCGGAGACCTTTCCGTTGCAGCGCATCGTGCTCGAGCTCAAACCCACGCAGCCCGAGCACGAACCGGAGCAGATCGCCATCCAAGGCACCGAGCTCGACGTGGCGCTGCAGTACTCGGCCACCAGCGGCATCCCCAAGCTCGTCGACTGGATCCACACCTTCCAATCCCAAATCCACGCTCGGCCACGCGTGGCCAAGGACGATGCATCCCCCGGTGCGGTCTGGCGCTGCTCGTTCGGCAATGGAAGTCAGGACCTCTTGACAAAGACGTTTGAAGCTCTCGTCAATCCAGGCGACTCGGTCGTTCTGGAATCCCCAGCTTACTCGTAAGTTTTCCACCCCCATACTCCAGCCTCGCGGGGAAGAAAGGAGATGCAAGACTGATGTGTGTTTTTTTCTGGCGTTGGGTAAGCGGGATTTTGCCGAGCCTGGTGGCACACAAGGCACGCATGTTTGAAGCGGCTACCGATTCGCAAGGTGTGGAGCCTCGTGCTCTGGACGAGCTGCTGAGCAATTGGACCACCGCCCACGAGACCCGCGAGGCGCCGTTTCCCAAGTTTCTCTACACGACGCCGACGGGTGCCAATCCGTCCGGCACGAGCGCTTCGGACCAACGCAAGCGCGCCGTGCTCGCCGTCGTGCGCAGGCACAAGCTGCTGCTGCTCGAAGACGATCCGTACTACTTTCTCAGCTTCGCCGGTCTCACCGCCGACGCAGATCCCGTGACGAGGACGAGGGGAAAGAGCTACTTTCAGCTCGAGCACGAGCACGACTTTGGCGTCGGCAGCGTGCTTAGGTTCGATAGCTTCAGCAAGATCCTCAGCGCCGGACTGAGGTTGGGCTTCATCACCGGACCGAGTGTCTTGCTGGATGCTATCGATCTCGATACGAGCAGCCGGAATCTGCAAACTTCAGGCACTAGTCAGGCTATCGCTTACGCCCTCCTCAACAAGTGGGGCATCAACGGCTTCTTGTCCCATGCTGACACCGTAGCTCGTTTCTACCAGGTAAGCAAATCCACCTTCCCTTAGCAGGGCTCACGAGGCAAAGCACTGACTTTAGTCTTGGCCGATTAGGATCGTCTGGAACGATTCGAGGCGTCCGCACGGAGCATCTTGGCCGCTTCGCCTTCGATCGCCGAATGGGTCCGTCCGAGCGCAGGCATGTTCCTCTGGATTCGCCTCAAGCTACCACCTGCCGGCACCGACGCACACGAGGGCGATTCGTTTGATCTCATCAGCAAAAAGGCTCTCGCCGCCGGCGTACTCGCCCTCCCCGGCGTCGCCTTCACCCCACCCACCGACAGACGCTCACCGAGCGCCTACGTCCGCACCAGCTTCAGCCAGGTCCCCCTCGACCAGGTCGACACCGCCTTCCACCGCCTCCGCTCCGTCGTCGAACAGGCTTGGTCCGACGCTGGCCTCGCCATCCCCACGTAACGCAGCTCGCCCTCGCTACGCAGATGCGCTCATTCTCCGCCAAACGGCGTCGCACATCATCAATGCATGTCCGCGAGACACGTCGGTGCAAGTGTCATGAAGCTTCGAGCGCCGGCGACAAGGTGATACATGAGCATAGTTGGTAGCGCCGCACGTCTAGCCGCGCGAGAGACGGTAGTCGCTCTCGACCGAGGTGGCGAGCTGCGCCAGCTCCTGCTGCACGGCGGAGAGGAGCTCTGCCGCAGCCGCGTGGTACTCGGCCTGACTGCAGAGTGAGATGGGAAAGGAGAAAAAAATGTCAGCGAGGCAGGTTCTTGGCAGCGACGCTGCGGGTGGTGAGGTCCGACTTACGCCTTGACAAAGGCACTGAGGCTCTTGATGGGCTCTGGGTTTTCGAGGACCTGCTTCATGAGGCTGATGGCCTCCTCGGTAGCTGCGACGAGCTTGTCCTCGGCCTGTTCGACTTCGGCGCGGTAGTGCTCGAGCTTGGCGGCGGCGCCAGCGTTTTCGGCCGACTTGAGGCTCTGCTTCCAGCTGTCGAGGTGGAGGCGGGCGTCGGTGACGCTCTGGCGCGCCTTCATGGCGAGCGCGATCTGGGCGCCAAACGAGCTGAAGGGAACGTTGAAGCCCTGGGTGATCTGGTCGTCCTGCGTGAGGCGCGCGTTGCCCAACCTGTCCTCGGCGATGGCGAACTTCTGGAGCGCCTCGCCGAGCTTGGTGTCGTCCTTGAGCGCGGGCGCCTCGGCGGCGGTGCCGGGTGCCTGCGCGGTCTCGAGGTTGGGCAGGCCCGAGAGATGCGAGGGGTCGGCGCCGAGCTGGAGCGCACCGCTGGCGGCGGCGCGCGAGAGCGCGTGGTGGAGCGTCTTGTTGACCTTCTGCGGGCGGGCGGTGGGCGAGACCTTGGGGAGGTTGGTGCCGCGCGTGGCGCTCGCAGCCCACGAAGTGACGCTGTGTCCGACGCTGGCCGAAAGCTGCGTGATGCTCTCCTGCAGCTGAGTCTGTTAGGAGGGAGGAAGGTCAGCCGGCTGGGACGGATGGCAAGGGCAAAGAAAAGGGGGAAACCTACTGGGTAGTCGTAGCTCTCGGATTCATAGACCTTGGCGACCTTCATGAGGCCGGTGTGGGCGGACTTGAGCGCATCGACGCGGCGTTCGAGGTCCTTGTACTCCTGGGGCAGCTCGGTGATGTCCTCCTGGTCGACGGCACCGAAGCGCTCGCGAGCCTGCTGGTTGAGGTTGCCAAACGTCTTGCCGATGTTCTGGAACTGAGGTCCCACATTGCTGGTAAACTTCTTCCACTGGTCCATCTTGATCGTGTGTGCGTATGTGCGGGGTCGTGTGGGTGGATGAGAACGTGTATAGAGAGAGTGGGGGGCGTAAAGGATGATACGGATGGTAGGCAGGAGGGAGACAAGGCGCTGAGTTGTGTTGGCTGGTGCTGCTGCAGATAGACGTGTGAGGTCGGTAGGTGTTGCTTTCAGCCTGCCAATTTCGACTGCGCGGATCTGCGAGCGACGCTGCCAACGCAGAGCGACGCAGAGCAACGCTGAGCAACGCAGAGCAACGCAGAGCAACGCTGTGCTAAATGCAGTAACTGAGTGCACTGCAGCGCGCGGCGGCTCGAGACAGCTGCCAAACGACGCCTCGCCAGGCCACCGAATCACGCTCGGGCGGCGGATGCACAGGCCAGCTGCATGCCAAAAAGCTCAAACGTGTTAGACTGCGAGATGGCCCCACCCTCGCGCGCGGACCTGCATGTTGCCAAGCGTTGCTGCGCTCAAGTGGCTGAGCCGCTTTCGCCTCGAGGCCTCGAGCTTGTTGCTCTCAGCTTCGCTTTGAACTACACATCGCCACCATCAACTATCGAAGTGCGACGCAGTCTCGACACTGCATCCGCGTCCATGTCGGGCCGACAGCTTTATGCACGCATCGAAGAGGCCGGGAACCTCCTCAAGTTCCCGGCATTTGTGTGGCTCCCGGCGTGTCCTCATCCCGACATCCGAGCGTTCCTCACTGCTGATCAGGCGGATCCTGTCAAACTCATCGCACTCTCGATCAATCGCAGCACGCCCGGATACGGTCAAGCGGCGCTTCCGTACAAGCTCCAAATCGCACTCAGGTGGGGCATCCCAGCGGACCGCATCAAGGCGCTCAGCGTCAGCGTAGATGGTCTATGGGTCTTGGTGCAGGACAGCGACGATTGGCGCGACTGCATCTCGACCATATTCTCCCACGTTTTTCACGACTACAGAGCCGATGGCTGCGTCATTGCGCCGAGCGTCCACATTAGGGTGCTGCTCGACATCCCAACCCCGGTAGCCGCTCCGCGACGTGTCGTTCAGACCACGCCGCCATCAACCTCCTCCCATCGCACTCAAAACGCCGCCGCCGCGCGGACTGGCTCTGTACCTCGTACTGAGGCATCATCCCAGGTCGTTGGCATCTCCAGCAATGACAAGCAACCACCTTCGTATCCGCAGGCTACCCAGGCGGCTTCTCCGTCGCAGCCCAGCACCTCCGGCTCACCGCCTGAGGCTCTGTCTAGTCCGTTGCAGCAGACCAGCGCGCGGGCTCAGCCAGGTGTCTCTCCGCAGCCATCTCTGACCTCTGCCCCAGCGTTGGCATCCACGATAGCCAACGAGGTGGTCGGCTCCGTCCTTCACGCCCTCCAGCCGGTCTCGCGCGATCTACCCGTGCTCCTCTCCGGCCTCATGCTGTCCCTGGCCCCGCAAGCCATCAATGCGATCCAGAATATCGCAAGCACGCCTTCCGCTGGCCATGCCGCACGCTCGCAATCTGCACCCCAGCCGCAAGCCCCCGTCGCGCCTGTAGACGCCTCGAGCCCGGTCAACACAGCATCGCCTCGCGCCACCACAACCTCTGCTCCAGCTACGCCTGTCACGCCACCACAGCAGAGTGGCACCACCGAGAGACAGACGCTGATCGGCGGCCTGTTCGATGAGCTCGCGCGCCTGCGTGCACAGCCATCCTCAGCCCCAGCCCCAGCCTCAGCCGCAGCCTTGGCGCCGCAGCAAGCACCAGCGACCTCTGCACCGGGCGACACCACGCAGCAGCCCAGTGGAGAGACGTCGATGAGCGCGGAGCTCGGTGTGGCATTCGCCGAGATGCTGTCACAGGCCGATGCTGCGTCAGCCGAACCGGGCGAGGGGCAGGAGGACGAGGAATTTTCCGTCGTCTCTACGCCCTCGACGTCGGCTCAGCGACGGTCGCGATCTCGATCTCGCTCTCGCTCGCCCCGTCGCGGTCTGGTGTCGGGGACGATGCTGACGGTTCTGATGCTGTTCACCTTGCTCATCGGTTTGGTGGCACCGACGGGAGCGAGTGCGTTGAATCCGCACGCGCTGTCGCGCGATGGGGGCATCGAGGCGAGACAAACGGGTCGGCAGCTGCATCTCTGCAAGTGCACGTGCTTCGGCACCAACTCGACGCTCGTTCCGCTCTATGCGCCCGCGGATCCGGCCAAGCCGTGCAGCACGTGCACGCGCCAGTTCTGCCTCGACCAGAGCCTCGACATGTGCAAGGGCGCCAAGCTCGAACACACCGATCACGACGTCGGCACCGGCTTCGAGGGAGACGTATGGGCAAAGTGCTTCGAACGCGATAGCTACAAGGACCAGAGCATCATCACTCTCTACCTCCTCGTCCTTGTCGGCCTCATCATCGCAGCCGCCATGAGAGGCAGGATGCAAGGCTGGTACAACGATTACCAATCCCTCGGCCCACAGGGAATCTACAATGCCGTTCGACAGTCTCCATGGCGCCTCGGTAGGTGATTTTCACGTGCTGCAATTCCAAGTCCAGCCATGACTCGCTCTGTTCCGATGTCGGAACGAAGTCTGGCCAATGTGATGAGGAGCTCTACACTACCGTTTCGAGCAAGGCAAGCGGCGCTCGAGGGGTTGAAGGGCGCGTGACGCGTGGGTTACTTGGGACCGGCGAGGAGTTTTTCGACCTCCGAGTGGTAGCCACCGATCATCTCGAGCACGGCGTGCACTCTGGCGTACCAGAGGTTTTCGACAAAGTAACCGGCGATGGCGTCGGGCACGTCGGCCTTGCGGTGGCACGACTGGGCGTGCTTCCACCAGTAGATCTCGACGACCTTGAGTTCGGTCTGCTTGGGTCCCTGCATGTCGACGTACTTGTGGCATGCGTGGCAGAGCCCCTGGATGAGCTGCTTGCGCTCCTTGGGCTTCGCAAACGCCTGCACGCGCGTGCGGAACTTGATCGGCGGCGTAAAAGGTAACCCCGTCAACGCCGACACGCCGTGGAAGTTCTGCAGGTGGTAGTTGTAAGCTACACACCCCCGACACAAGTCACCCAACTTCAGTACATCTTTCTCGATATCAAGCGCGGCCACATGAGGGGTTGTAGCTTACCCGAAAACTTGGTCTTGAAGAACCGCACCATCCCCTCTTCGTAACTATCATCACGTACACAAGGTCGGAAGAGATAACCAATCAGCCTCGTTGAGTCCAGCAATGTGCACTTGACCTCGCTTGGGTGCGGAGCTTCACACTGACCAAATAGGACACATGCCGACCTTCTGCGCTCCGACTCCTTTCACGAACCGGGGCGTGTAGAGGTCCAGGATCGAGCGCGGCTTGTTGAACGATCCATGTACCGTCTGTGCTCGATCGACCGTCTCGCGAAGCTCATCCTCGAAGCTGTGACGCAGAAATGCAAGGCAACGGACAATCACTGAGGGCGTGGTTCTGGGCAGACGACGCAAATGCCCACACAGTACTTACTCGTTATGGCCAAGACCTCTCAGGAGCATCTCGAGCACCTCGGGGCTGACAGACGAGGGCACCAGATACCGTTGGTACAGCAGAGGAAACTCGGCATGGATCTCCCACTCTTTCGGAAAGATTCGTTGGCCTTTCTCCCTCACTGTTGCGGGCTTGATGTCCTCGAGAGCATCCATATCGGCGAAGAGCATCTCCGGCAAATCCTCTGCGCCGGACCTGTAGGCCTGAGTCGATAATCCAGCGGGGGCAGAGCTGCGATCCGCCATCATGCTCAGAGCGGGTCCCGGACTGGTTTCTTCAGCCTGACTGACTGTGTCTCGTTCCCCCTCGTCGAAATAGCCGGTCAATCTCTCTCCAGGCGGCGTGAAGAGCGCTGCGAGGCTGCGTCGAGGCACTTCGTCCTTTTTGCGGAGCTTGTACTTTCCCGAAGAAGGCGACGAAAGACCGCTGGTTCCAGAACCAGAGCCAGTCCCCTCCGATTCGCGCAAAGGCGGGTCTCGCGTGCTGGTGTTGGAGATAAGAGCGTGAGCCAGCGCTTTCGACGCCGTCGAGCCCTTGCGGCTTCTCGAAGCTGTCCCCTGTACCAGCGATGCACTCTGAGATCTTGTCGAGCTGCTCCGTCGGCGCCGTTTTGCCGTGATAGCGAAGGCACCGTCAAGGCTCGATACAGAGCGCTGCATAGTGGTCGAACTCTGGGCAGAATTTGAAGGCCCGAACGTCAGTTGAGCGCCTAGACTCGAGTCGTGGGGCAGATCGGCGTCAAAGTGTACGTCGCCGCGCGTCGCCATCGTGTGAGGCGCTTTTCCGCCCTGAGCAGGGTGAGGGTGGGGAAACGGAGACGCGATCTCGTCCGCAGCCAGGCTCGCCACAGTGCTGAAGCTTGTGTCGCCGGTCTCGGTCGTCCAGAAGGAATGATCCGCGTTGTAGCTTTCGTCCGGCTCCCCTTCTGCATCCTCATCGCAAGAGGAATAGACGTGCACAGATGGTGCCTCGGCGGAAAATCCGCCGTGGACCGCTTGGTGCTGGCCCGACCCACTGGAATGGTAAGCTCCGCAGACGAGACCTTGTCCGAAAAACGTTGCAGCCTGGGAGGAAAGAGCATGGACAGGGTCGATGTATTTGTCTGGAGAGATGCACTCCGGGGTTCTCTTGAGCTCCGTCGATCGAAATGCCTGCTGGAGGCTCGGGGTGTTGCAATCGATATGGGTGACCGCGTCTTGAGAGTGGGGCAGAATGCCGGCGCCGAATGGTGTAGTCACCATGGGTGAGAGGATGATCTTGGGGAAGAGTCGCTGGACAGCGGTGTCGTGATAATCGCGAGCAAGTTCAGCAAGGCCGTCGCTACGAATGAACCTAGCAAGCTACTAGAGGGATCCGGAAAGGGTCTTAGAAGCAAGGTCTTTGGGTTGGTGGATGAGTAGGATCGACGTCAGATGTCTCGACGAAGTGTGAGTCGAACACAGTATTTGTAGAGGAGGCATGTGCTGACACGCTACCAAACGCACATCTGAGGTCGAGCACAAGGGAGGTATCTGCAGACGTCCGCCCCTGCCAATCACACTTTCAGGTTACACAAGGCTCGGTTCGATGCAGTCCACTGCGTCCAAGTAGCAAGTAGCCTGTCCTGCCCTCTGCGTTTCGAAGCAAGCTGTCATTGATTGCATGTCGTGACAGTTGCCAATCATTTGCGTAGGGGAGGCCGCCGCCCTCTGCATGAGCTGCACATTCACTGTGTCAACAGACCCGGAAGAGCACTGCTGTCACGTACCTCCAGCATCATGGTGGCTTGTTCGGGAGCATACAGCTGGCTCGGGAGGCTCGATGGAACGCCGCGAAAGAAGTGGGAAAGGAGGAAGGCGCCTCCGTCGGCAAAGCTTGCGAAGTGTACTGCATAGCCCGATCCGAACGCACAGCAACATGTGCTCACTTGCAAGATCCGAGAGATCGACGCTTCCTTCAAGATAGCCACACCTCGCTTTTCGCTTGAGAGATTGTCTGTTCTTGGTCCTGGCTAGCCTGTCGTTGACATGCAACGAGCAGCTTTGACTGGACGACGAGCTTCGGTCACTCTCCGAGCGAATCTCAAAAACGAAGAAAAAGTCGAGAGAATGCATCACCACACGAGCCTCTCTAAACTGTATGCGCAGAGCCGGCATCAATGTGGAGTCCACGAAGTGCGCATGCATTCGCCTGTCGAGTCGGATAGCACCTTGCTTCGGGGGCCGAGGCTACGGCCTTCGAGACGGAAAAGGAGGCAACGCAGCAAGCCACGTCAGCGATGGCTAGAGCGCGCCAGAGATACGGGCTGCAGCAGAGGTCAGGTACAGTGATGGTGCAAGAGTGAGATTGGCGCGCAGAACACAGCACGTTCAAGTGAAGAAGCGAAAGGGCGAGTGAGGCAAGGTGTGGAGCGAAAGAAAGCCAAGCACCAGGGGAGGGGCAAGACACCTGCCGCCGTTCGGCTCTCGTGCCGACAAGAGTAAAGAGAAAGTGTCTCCACGCTGAGGCCTCAGAGGCGCCTGCCTTGCGAGAGTGGCCACAAGGCAGCCACGACTGCAAGGCCGGGCCAAGGTCTGGAAGCTGACTCACTCGCCGCTCGAGTTCAGCAGCATCGGCAGCGTCGAGATGCCTGTCGCCAAATCGACGCGGCTGAAAGGAGCGAGTGGCAAAGATTCAGCAGAGGGATGGGCTGAGGGAACGAGCGCTAGGCAGTGCGATTTTCGCTGCACACGCTCTTCCAGAAATCACAGATCCCGGCGCTCTGGTTGCAACTGTTGCGCAAGAAGCAGGCGCACGTCCAGCCAGCAGACGGCGATAGTCCGCAAAGATGGCCTCCACAGGCATCTCGACGCGCACACGTCCTCCTTCACACTTCATCAGCGAAGTCGCTACGCGTACAGCCTAAGCCCGTCAAGCCTCGACGTACGCGGGGTGAGAGGGCCTGGACACTTGCGCCCATTCACGGACGATCCGTCGGAAACGCTGAGCGTCGACCACAGAGGTGCTGCACAGCTGACAGCTGGAAGTAGCGCCGGCTCTCAGCGAGAGTCGAGTGTCTCCAACTCTCAGTCTCCCTTCTCGGCGCAGACAGACGAGCTTGCAGCCTCAACAGGCATGGCCACGATTCGACTTCGCGTGCGACGATCTTCAGATTGAAATGGAGCCTGGTGCAGGATGAAGGGCTCAAGTGCCGATCCGGGTCGAGAGTTTCAGAAGAGGACGAGCTTCGTAGGAGAGGAGGATCGCTTGAGCGCGGCCATGACAGCATCGAGTGCGAGCAGCTTCATCAGCTCGTCCCTCGTCTCGAACGAGTCAAAGACGCTGCGCTGCTTGGCGTCGACCCAGGTTTGATCGATGACGATGGCCTGGAGCGAGTCGAGATGCAGGCTTCCCGAGGCGATCAGCGCGGCAACGCGCTGCGGCGTGCCGGATGCGAGCGGAGTCGTATGTTCGCGCAGCCACGCCTCGTGCTCCTTGAGCTTGAAGTGGCGAGCAAACAGCTTGGCCACCGAGAAGCCGCCCAGCAGCTCCTTGGTCTCTTTCGGCCCCGATCGTGCCTCCTTGTCAGACGCATCCTTCTTGGAAGAGCCGTTGGTGAGTTTGCGCTTCTTGGCCGGTCCCGCCGAAGCATCTTCCTTGGTGGACTCGGCGAGTCGAGGTCCCAAAGATCGCAGTCCACGTGCGAGATCGGCGGCACGCAGAGCATTGCCTGTCAGCACGACGAGCGCTGGATGTCCGGGCTTTGCCACGCTCGGATGCTTGCTGTCCTGGATGCACTTTGCTATCGAAGGCAGGCACTTGCGCACGAACGCGGCCAGGGTATCGACGGTGCGCGGCTGGTCGAACGAGGTGGTGTCGAGGAGCATCGACTCGCGAATCCGAAGCTCCTCGAGTTCCAGCTCGCTGAGCTTGGAGAAAGATGCCGTCTGCTTTGACGCAAGGTAGTCGGCCTGTAGGTCGGCTGGTTGCGCGGCAACCGAGCCAACACCCTGTGCGAGCTCGGCTGAGATCGCCGCTCGCTGTTGCAGATGCAGATCATTGAGAACGATGAATGTCAGTGGTCAAGATCATCCGATGTTCAGCAGGCTGAGATCCGACGTACCTTCTGCTTTCGAGCCTTCTCCTTCTCCTTGCGTTTGCGCTTCTTGTCCAGCTTGCGTGCAGCTTCGTCCTTGCTCTCCTGTGGTGTCGACGCGGAAGCCGGTGCAGCGTTTTCGGGGGCCTCGTTCGAGTGTACGGGCTCGTCCTGGATACTAACGGCGCCGTCATCGGAGCCTATGATGGAGCTTGCATCATTCTCGTCGATAAGGTAGTTCTCTTCCAATGTGTCGGCCATTTTCCGTCGAGATGCGGAGGATGCTATGGATAGAAGAGTGCAGCTGGAAGGGTCCCTTTTCGCTTCTTCGAGCGAGTGTGGAGGAGTCGTGCAGGTTTGCAAGGAAGAAAGCGCCAAAAATTGTGGCGATTTTTCGGAAATCGGCCAAGTTGGGCGGTCGAGTTGGGACCCAAAGTGCTGCAGCTGTCGCGTCTGCATCGTGGACCCTGACCATCATCATCGCCACCCAGTGCGCCTTTGGAAGGCCGCCATCAGCCCGAACGGTCCACGAACAGCCTCGAGCTTGTTGAGCGAGCTAGTAACGGTCTCGTTTCTCTGTTCCGGTTGCAATCCTCAGAGACGACCGGTGCTGCTGCCACGACTGGCGGACGCATCAGACACGAGCATCCAACGGGCACGCCCCCTTCATCTCTCTTCGACCAGGACCGCCTCTGTTCGGCTGCACGCTAGCATCCAGTCACGACAAATCTCACCATGATGTACATCGAGGATCCCGCCGAGATCGCCGCGATCGCGACCGAGTTCATCTCGAACCTGGACAACCTGCCACAGGAAGTGAGCCACCTGGTCAAGGAGATCGAGCACAAGGACGTCAAGATCCAAGATCTCATGCCGAAGATCGCAGCACGAGAGGCACAGCTGAGGGAGCTGCTGCAGAAAGGCGGAAGCGGACTGGCGAATCCGGCGGGTAGCCTGTCGGAAGCGGATCGGGTCAAGGCGGACAAGCTGGCGGAGAAGATCCGCACCGACTATGGACGAGCGGACGAATGGGGCGCGCAGAAGGAAGCACTCAGTCTACGCCTATGGCGCTCGATCCACGCGCATCATAAGCATCTGAAGGAGGAGATGGCGAAGATCAGCCCGTCGGTGCTGAACAACTACTCTGCGACGGCCTCGATCGGCACGCCCCAACTGCCGTCGCTCTCTGCGCTGCCAGCCGCGCTCGCTGGGCTCAAGAGTCCAGCTGTGGAGCACGATTCGCCGTTGGCAGGTATGAAGCGAAAGGGCAGCCTCCTGTCGCCTGGCGTGGGAACGCTGACGCCGGGCACGCCGATGAGTGCCGCGGCGCGAGCTCGAGCGGGCGGACGCACAACGCCGGTCGACTCTGGATCACCTGCTCCGCCCGAGCGAGGGCTGGGCAGCTCGGTGCGGGGCATGGGGGGTGCGCGGAAAGCGCGTGGAGGCTCGCTGTCGGCGAGCGGGCCGGGCCGCTCTGCGCTGTCGCAGAGCACCGAGTTCGGATCGCTGGCGGGACTGGAGGGCTTCGAGGGCGAAGGCGGCGAGGGCGAGGAGGGGGAAGAGAAGGACGATACGCCGTACTGCTTCTGCCAGCGCGTATCGTTTGGCGAGATGATCGGATGCGACAACGCTGAGAACGACCCGGACTGCAAGGAGTGGTTCCACATCGGCTGCGTCGGCGTGACCAAGCCTCTGCCGCAGAAATGGTACTGCTCGGAATGCCTGGCCAAGCTCAAGAACAAGCGCCGACGCCAGTGATCCGTCGTTGCCCTCTCCCATGCCATGCCATCCTGCTGTACTTTCTGGCACAGCACCAGACTCATTTGTAATCATAGTATACCCAGCACGACGCTTGAAACAGAGATGCTCGAGAAACCGCCAAAGGATCGGATCTGCCCGATCTGAGAGCATCCGAGGCGTCGATGCACGATGCGACACGCTTCGGGATGGAAAGCAGCCGGCATTTGAATTCGCCGCAGAGCGAGCCAGGCGGTGGGGGCGGGCTTCGGATCGGCCGTGGCGGATCTGGAGGTCGCTGTTGCCTCATGGAAGCGACGAGCGCGTCTCTGGAACCCCTCGTCCTGCGACATGATTGGGCGGACGCTTCCAATCTGGCCGAAGCTGGCGAGTCGGTTCGGGACGACGAGCTCAGAGGGCTCGCTGGAGCGGTCGGAAATGCGTGAGCATTGGCGTAAAACGGGCGGCTGATGGGCGGCGCATCGAGGCCATCTAGGCGAGATCCAATCAGGCATGTGTATTACTGCTCCAGTGCTGCTCCAGACGAGCTGTGCTTCGGCGACCACAGAGTCTCAGAGGTAAGGCTAGCTCGACGTCAAATCGCTCAGACGCAAATTTTGGCTCGGACAAGCAGCGGACAGACGCGAGCTGCAGCAAAAGTTTTTTTTGGTGGTCGCTCGCCCAGCAGTGGAGGCGTCTGTCTGTCTTCTCACGTCGCCAGAAGACGCATTTCGGAAGAAAAATTTGGATCAAGCGGGCAAGCGTCGAGTTCGTTCCCCGCTCTCTCTCCACTGCCCAGCCCGCCATGCCGCGATGGAGAGCACGAATCGGGAAGGGCATTTTTCCCATCCTACTCGGAATCCTACCGAACCCAAGCGCAGGGTTATTGGCTGCCTGGCCAGGCCGACGCGCCCGCGGCTAGACGCCCCAGCGTACTGTACTGTACAGCGCGGTCGCGTCCAAGCTGAAAGCGGACAGTTCCACTTGAAAATGATTTTTTTCTCCCTCTCCTCCTGCCTGCCTGACTGAAGATCCTGCCGAAGATGCTCCTTCCACTCACCCGCGGCTGGACGCACGGTCGTTTTTTTTCTCTCTCTCTCTTTTTCGAGCGGCCGCGCCTCGAGGAAAGCTTAGTCGGTTGGACGGCGCTCCCACCATCTTCCTTCTCTTCCTCCTTCTTCCTCCTCTCTCTCCTCTCCTTCCTCTCTAGCGAGCATCAACACACGCAAGACAGGAAGGAGGTCGAACGAGGTCCAAGAACTCGATCTGATCTGCCAATCCAAATCACGCCGTCTCTCTGACAGCCCCTTTCCGCCTTCTCCTTCCTTGATTGTGTTCATCGTCCAACCACCAATCCTCCATCTTCGCTTTTCACCGCGAATCTCTTCGTTCGGACTCGTCGAGCCGCGCTCGCACTTGTTCACAACGCTAGACGCCTCCCCTCCACCCCCTTCGTCCCCACCAGCGACACCCTCGTCTCCCCGCCGAGTTCGCTCTCTTTCCCCACAAAAATAGCCTCACTCTGAACAGAGCAAGCTTCACTGCTGTTCGAGGTTGATCACTTTCTTTCGGACTCTTAGCATCCCTGTGATCCGGCGCTTTCTACAGCAGACGATCACTGCACCTCCCCCCAAACCCTCTTCTTCTCCCCTTTTTTTGGCTAGTTTTTCACCATGACCACCCCTTCGCTGGGAGCAGGTCAGCCTGTCCTGGCCCCCAACGGCCAGGTCGCTCTTTATCCCCCCGCCACGAGCCCTCCTCTCGGTCAAGAGGACAGCTCCGAGATGGTCCTCGAGCTCGCCGACGGAACCGCCTACCGCGGTATCAGCTTCGGTGCCGAGGGCAAGTCCATCTCCGGAGAGTGTGTCTTCCAGACTGGTAAGTCGAATGCCTCCTCCGCCATCCTCGCGCAAGCTGCACCTTCAGCCACCAGCTTGCGCGCTGGCTCTGCTGCTGCCCCCTGCCAAATGTGCAGGTCGAGCCTTGATCTGACGCGCTCTCTCCACCTCGATCGCCACGCTCTTCTCGATCCCCGCCGTCCACAGGTATGGTCGGCTACGTCGAGTCGATCACCGACCCCTCGTACGAGGGTCAGATCCTCGTTCTCACCTTCCCCCTCGCTGGCAACTACGGTGTCCCCAGCCGCGAGGAGGCTGCTCAGAGCATCCAGAAGCTGCTCGCCTCTCCTTTCGAGTCGAGCCGCATCCACGTGGCCGGTCTCGTCGTGTCGTACTACAGCCACGAGTTCAGCCACTACCTCGCTCAGACCGGCCTCTCGGACTGGCTCAAGGAGAGCGGCGTCCCCGCCGTCTACGGTATCGACACCCGCGCCCTGACCAAGAAGATCCGCAACCAGGGCAGCATGCTCGGCAAGCTCCTCACCCCGCAGCCCGGCGCTTCCATCGCGGGCGCTGCGGCCGCTGGCAACTGGCGCTCCGCCATCCTCGACCTCCCCTTCGCCGACCCTAACGCCGAGAACCTCGTCGCCCGTGTCTCGTGCAAGAAGCCCCAGCTCTACACCCCCGCGAACACCGCCTCGGGCGAGTCGCTCGGCAAGTTCGAGGCCCCCCTCCTCCACCCCTCCGGCCGTCCCATTCGCATCCTTGCGCTTGACGTCGGTATGAAGTACAACCAGATCCGATGCTTCACCTCCCGCGGTGTCGAGCTCAACGTCGTCCCCTGGGACTACGACTTCCTCGCCGAGGTTGGCTCCTTCGACGGTCTCTTCATCTCCAACGGTCCCGGTGACCCCGTCTCGTGCGGTCCCACCATCGCACGCATCTCCGAGCTCCTCAAGCTCAAGGGCGCCAACATGATCCCCATCTTCGGTATCTGCCTCGGCCACCAGCTCCTCGCTCTCGCTGCCGGTGCCCAGACCGAGAAGCTCAAGTTCGGTAACCGTGGCCACAACATCCCATGCACCGACCAGATCAGCGGTCGCTGCTACATCACCTCGCAGAACCACGGTTTCGCCGTCAACGCAGATACCCTCCCCCTTGGCTGGAAGCCCCTCTTCGCCAACGCCAACGACGACACCAACGAGGGTATCTACTCCACCGAAGGCCCTTACTTCAGTGTCCAGTTCCACCCCGAGAGCACCCCCGGTCCCCGCGACACCGAGTTCCTCTTCGACGTCTTCATCCGCAGCGTCGTCGACTGTGCCACCGTCAAGGCTGCTCCTGGCGTCACCCCAGCCACCGTGCTGCCCCCCGTCGCCTTCACCGGCGGCCTGCACGCCGACAACGCCGCCAAGACCCCTCGCGTCCACGTCCGCAAGGTCCTCGTCCTCGGCTCTGGTGGTCTCAGCATCGGCCAGGCCGGTGAGTTCGACTACTCGGGTTCGCAGGCCATCAAGGCGCTCAAGGAGGAGGGCATCTACACTGTGCTCATCAACCCCAACATCGCCACCATTCAGACCTCTTCCGGTCTGGCTGACAAGGTCTACTTCCTCCCCGTCACCCCCGAGTTTGTGCTCAAGGTCATCGAGCACGAGCGCCCCGACGGTATCTACTGTACTTTCGGTGGTCAGACCGCGCTCAACGTCGGTATCAAGATCAAGGACGAGCTCCCCAAGATGGGCGTCAAGATCCTTGGTACCCCGATCGACACCATCATCACCACCGAGGACCGTGACCTCTTCGCCAAGGCCATGGAGGAGATCGGCGAGAAGTGCGCCCCTTCGGCCGCCGCCAACAACTGGGACGAGGCTCTCGCTGCCGCCCAGTCGATCGGCTTCCCCGTCATCGTCCGTGCTGCTTTCGCGCTCGGCGGTCTCGGCTCCGGCTTCGCCAACAACGTGGACGAGCTCCGCAAGCTCTGCTCTGCTGCCTTTGCCAACTCGCCACAGGTGCTCGTCGAGAAGTCGATGAAGGGCTGGAAGGAGGTCGAGTACGAGGTCGTGCGTGATTGCCGCAACAACTGCATCACTGTCTGCAACATGGAGAACTTTGATCCGCTCGGTATCCACACTGGTGACTCGATCGTCATTGCTCCCTCGCAGACGCTCAGCGACGACGACTACAACATGCTCCGAACCACCGCCGTTAACGTCATCCGACATCTCGGTGTGGTCGGTGAGTGCAACATCCAGTATGCGCTCAACCCGCACAAGCGCGAGTACTGCATCATCGAGGTCAACGCCCGTCTCTCGCGTTCGTCGGCGCTGGCGTCCAAGGCCACCGGTTACCCGCTCGCCTTCATTGCTGCCAAGCTCGGTCTCAACATCCCGCTCAACGAGATCCGCAACAGCGTGACGCGCGAGACCAGCGCCTGCTTCGAGCCTTCGCTCGACTACGTCGTCACCAAGTTCCCCCGATGGGATCTCCGCAAGTTCGTCCGCGTCAGCAGCAAGCTGGGCTCTTCGATGAAGAGTGTCGGTGAGGTGATGAGCATCGGCCGCACGTTCGAGGAGTCGATCCAGAAGGCCATCCGTTCGATCGACTACCAGTACGACGGTTTCAGCGCCAACGATGTCGTCGAAGACGAGGAGATCGACGAGGAGCTCACCAACCCCACCGACAAGCGCATGTTCGCTATCGCCAACGCCATGGCCAAGGGCTACTCGGTGGACAAGATCCACCAGATGAGCAACATCGACCGCTGGTTCCTCAGCAAGCTCATGCGCATCATGAACGCCCACAAGGTGTTTGCTACGCACAACGCTGCCAGCTTCCCGCCCGCCATGCTTCGCCAGGCCAAGCAGCTCGGTTTCTCGGACAGGCAGCTCGCCAAGTCCCTCAACTCGACCGAGCTCGCCGTCCGCAAGCTGCGTCAGGAGCACGCCATCATGCCCTTTGTCAAGCAGATCGACACGGTCGCCGCCGAGTTCCCGGCCTACACCAACTACCTCTACACCACCTACAACGCTGTCGAGCACGACGTCAACTTCGCCGACAAGGGTATCATGGTGCTGGGTTCCGGTGTTTACCGCATCGGCTCGTCGGTCGAGTTCGATTGGTGTGCGGTGCGAGCCATCCGCACGCTGCGTCAGCGCGGCTACAAGACGATCATGGTCAACTACAACCCCGAGACTGTGTCCACCGACTACGACGAGGCCGACCGCCTCTACTTCGAGAACATCTCGCTCGAGACTGTGCTCGACATCTACGACACGGAGCAGTCGTCTGGTGTGATCATCTCGATGGGTGGCCAGACGCCCAACAACATCGCGCTGCCGCTCCACCGCCAGAACGTCAAGATCCTCGGCACTTCGCCCGAGATGATCGACATGGCCGAGAACCGATACAAGTTCTCGCGCATGCTCGACAAGATCGGCGTCGACCAGCCCATGTGGAAGGAGCTCACCAGCTTCGAGGAAGCCCAGTCTGCCTGCGCCCGCTTCGGCTACCCCGTTCTGGTGCGTCCCTCGTACGTGCTCAGTGGTGCCGCCATGAACGTCGTCTACTCGCCCGAGGACCTCAACAGCTACCTGTCCCAGGCTGCTGCCATCAACCGCGAGCACCCCGTCGTCATCACCAAGTACCTCGAGGGTGCCAAGGAGATCGAGATGGACGCTGTCGCCAAGGACGGAAAGATGATCATGCACTACGTCTCCGAGCACGTCGAGAACGCCGGTGTGCACTCGGGTGACGCTACGCTCATCCTGCCCCCTCAGGATCTGGACCCCGAAACCGTGCGCCGCATCGAGGTGGCCACCGCCAAGATCGCCGCTTCGCTGCACGTCACCGGTCCCTTCAACATCCAGTTCATCGCCAAGAACAACGACATCAAGGTGATCGAGTGCAACGTCCGAGCTGCGCGATCGTTCCCCTTCGTCAGCAAGGTCACGGGCATCGATGCCATCCAGATGGCCACCGATGTCATGCTCGACCTGCCCGTCGAGGCCTACCCCAAGGTGGACCTGCCCCGCGACTACGTCGGTGTCAAGGTGCCCCAGTTCTCGTTCAGCCGTCTGGCCGGCGCCGACCCCATCCTGGGTGTCGAGATGGCCTCGACCGGTGAGGTGGCCTGCTTCGGTCGCAACAAGTACGAGGCCTACCTCAAGGCGATGATCGCCTCGGGCATCCGCCTGCCTACCAAGAACGTGCTGCTCAGCATTGGTTCGTACAGCGAGAAGCAGGAGCTGCTGCCCGCGGTGCGCACGCTCCACCAGCTCGGCTTCACCCTCTACGGCTCGTCGGGCTCGGCCGACTTCTACTCGGAGCAGGGCATCCCGGTCATCCACCTCGAGGCGCTGCCCGAGGACGACGAGTCCAAGTTCGAGGACACGGCCAAGGCCTCGTACTCGCTGCTGACGCACTTGACGCAGGGTCTCTCGTCGCTGTTCATCTCGCTGCCCAGCAAGAACAAGTACCGCCGACCTGTGGCGTTCACCTCGATGGGCTACCGCGCTCGACGACTTGCGATCGACCGATCCATCCCGCTGATCACCAACGTCAAGAACGCCAAGCTCTTTGTCGAGGCGCTCGCACGCCACCGCAAGGCCGGCTCGAACTTCGACATCTCGCCCGTCGACTTCAAGACGAGCCACACCGCCTTCACGCTGCCGGGTCTCATCAACGTCAACGCGTTCGTGCCCAGCATCGCCGACGGCAATGTGAGCGCCGAGGAGCTCGCTGCCATCACGCGCGCTTCGATCGCCGGTGGTTTCACCACCGTCCAGGTCATGCCTGTCGGTGTTTCGTCGAGCATCGTCGATGCTGCTTCGCTCGCTACGGCCGAGGGCAAGATCGTCGAGGGTGCTCACTGCGATGTCTCGCTCGGTGTGTCGGCGACGGCGGACAACGCCGAGTCGATCGACGAGTTTGCCGAGAGCGCCCGCTCGCTGCTCATCTCGTTCAATGGTCTCGGCTCGAACGTGAGCAAGGCGGCGACGATCGCTTCGCACTTTGCCTCGTGGCCCGCGGACCGACCGATCGTGACGGACGCACGCAACACGGACCTTGCGTCGGTGCTGCTGCTCGCCAGCCTCAACAACCGCTCGATCCATGTGACCAACGTGCTCTCGCGCGACGACATTCAGCTGATCGCCCTCAGCAAGGCCAAGGGTCTGCAGGTGACCTGCGACGTCGCCGTGTACGCGCTCTTCTTCACCACCGAGATGTACCCTCAGGCGACGTGCCTTCCCTCGGCGGCTGACCAGAAGGTGCTGTGGGAGAACCTGGAGGACATCGACATGTTCTCGATCGGCAGCACGCCTTACCAGCTTGCCAAGGAGATCGGCGAGGTGGCTGCTCCCCAGTCGGGTATCGAGGAGACGCTCCTGCTGCTCCTCGACGCCGTCAACGAGCGCCGCCTGACGCTCGACGACATTGTCTCGAGGCTCTACACCAAGCCCAAGCAGGTGTTCGGCGTGCAGTCGCAGCCCGACACCCAGGTCGAGGTGGAGATCGACCGACCGACGGCGTTCGTGCGCCGCGACTACTGGTCGCCGCTCGAGTCGCGCGCCACGGTGGGCTCGATCAACCGTGTGACGCTCAAGGCCAAGACGGTGTTCGTCGATGGCGAGGTGCTTTCGAACGCCTCGCTCGGCAGCAACGTCAGCAACGTGGCAACGGTGGCTAAGCAGGCCAAGTCGGCCGGCCGCCGCGTCTCGTTCTCGGCTGCCACCGCTGGCACGCCCGCAGCGGCCGGCGGTGTCTCGGCCCAGGATGCGCCGACGTCGCCGACGCCGCTCTCGTTGGCACTGCGATCGCCCGTGCTCGGCGCGACCGAGGCGACTCAGCCTCGCAGCGGCAGCTTGATGGCTGCTTTCGCCAACGAGTCGACGGCGCTCACCGCTGCCCCTAGGACGGCTTCCATCGGATCGGTGCTGTACCACCCGACGTTTGCGCGCCGCCACATCCTGTCGGTGAAGAACTTCACGCGTGACGACGTGCACGCGCTCTTCTCGGTGGCTACCGAGATGCGCATGCTCGTCGAGCGACAGGGCTCGGTGGACATTCTGCGCGGCCGTGTGCTGGCGACGCTCTTCTACGAGGAGTCGACGCGCACCTCGTGTTCGTTCGAGGCCGCCATGCTGCGTCTGGGTGGTCAGGTGGTCAAGGTGCAGCCTGACAAGTCGTCGGTGCAGAAGGGCGAGTCGATCCCCGACACGATCCGCACGCTGGCGTGCTACGCCGATGCGGTGGTGATGCGCCACCCCGAGGCTGGCAGCGTGCACCTGGCCGCCAAGCACTCGCCGGTGCCGGTGATCTCGGGCGGCGAGTCGTCGATCGAGCACCCGACGCAGGCGCTGCTGGACACGTTTGCGATCCGCGAGGAGATGGGCACTGTGGCGGGTCTGACGATCACCATGGTCGGTGACCTCAAGTACGGGCGCACGGTGCACAGCCTGGTGCAGCTGCTGTGCCTGTACGGCGTGACGGTCAACTACGTGAGCCCCGAGACGCTCAAGATGCCGGAGGACGTCAAGCAGGCGGTGGCGCGCCGCGGCATCAAGCAGTACGAGTCGACGGTGCTGAGCGACGACATTCTGGCGCGCACCGACGTGCTCTACGTGACGCGCGTGCAGAAGGAGCGCTTCGCCGACCTCGGCGAGTACGAGGCGGTCAAGGACACGTACGTGGTGGACAACGCCGCGCTCTCCAAGTGCAAGCCCACGACGATCGTCCTCCACCCGCTGCCCAAGAACAAGGAGCTGGCCGACGACCTCGAGTACGACCCGCGCGCCGCCTGGTGGCGCCAGGTCAAGTACGGCCTCTACCTCCGCATGGCTCTGCTCGCCATGGTGCTGCACCAGCGTGCTTAGAGCGTTTCCCCCTTTTCCTCACTTCTCACTCCCTATGCCTGTTGCTTTCATTCCCTGTACAGATTTATGCGCTCTTGTTCCACAAGCTAGAAGAAATGATCGAGTTCTGTTTCCCTTACTTGTCGAGCCAGATTCCGTGTGACGACCTCAGTTTGGGAGGGGCCAAAGGTTGGTTCGGATTTCGGGACGCAGGTGCCGGAGATTTGTGGGCGGGTAAGCGTGGATGTGAAGGCGAGGAAGAAACGATCCGGGAGGGGCGAGCGAGCGAGCGAGCGAGGTGGAGGTTTGACGGAGAGGGCGGGGCGATACGCGCTGTGTGGTTGGCTCAGGGTGCTCGGCAAAGCGCGCGCCGAAGGAGCTGCAGGCAGGCGAGCCCGCTCGCGTGAGCCGACGGAGCCCAGAGCCAGTCATCCATGCAGCTCATCCACTCGTCCCACCAAAGTGCCGATACCGTCAACCACCAACACGCACCCCACCGCCGTCAAGCCACATCCATCAGCGTCGCTTAACCCACCAGACTCGCGCTTGGAGACAAAGTGATCGCTGCATCGCGCTCGCTCGCATTCACACAACAGGGGAAACGAATCGACCCACCTCGACGTCGGGGAACTTCCCAACCCAAGCCTCGTACTCGGACGCTTGTGCTTCATTAATACTCGACCCTGAGTTCGAATCTGGCTCGAGGTCTCGACTCGTGCGGGGATCGCTCTGGTATGGCAGCATCCATGGAGTCGACAACGTCGTCTGGCTCGTCGGAGCCCAAGACGCCGCCTAGCAATCGCACGGCCACCGATCCTCGCGCGCTCCAGACGCCCGACAAGTCGTCGACTCCGGGCGCAGCCACGCCGCCCTCGTCGCTGCGGAAGCGTTTCGCCTCGTTCACGCGCTCGTCGGGCAAGACCTCTGCGGCCGCGCTCTCGCAGGGCGACTCGGGCACCTCGGGCAGCTCGACGCCAGTGGCAGAAGACGGCGGGGAACGCATCGAGAAGCTCGATCTCCTCCGTGGCGCGCCTGCTCCGCAGCCACACGGATCGTCGGCACCCGTCTCGCGCCGCGCCAGCATCTCCAAGAGCGACGAAGGTCATGCCCACACGCACAAGACCGCCGACGAGATCAATCAAGACTCTCCCCTCCAGCGCGTCCTCAACAGCCCCAACGCAGTAAGCACACCTTTCCCCCTCTCGGAAGCTCGGAAATGTAGAGTGGCCAATGCTGACCCGATTGCCTGGTGGGGGATGGTAGCAACCGTTGCCTGGACATCCAGGCAACTTGACCGAGACGCAGGCAAGAGCGCTACACGAACTCACCACCGCCCTCAAGCACGACGGTGCACTGCACGATCCCGAATCCGAACCACCCTCCTACCAAGACACGCAACTACTGTATGTTCAAACCCTTCGCCCATCACCGGCTCTTTGTGAAGACGAGGATCACAGCTGACGCTTTTACCTGTACGACGTTGCGATAGACGGTTTCTGCGGGCGCGCAACTTCAACGTGGCTGCGGCACGGAGCATGTATCTGAAAGCCGAGGCGTGGAAGAAGGAGATCGGGCTGGATGCGCTGGTACGGGATTTTGACTTCTCGGAGCGCGATGCGGTTGCTTCGTTTGGCTGGTGCATGTACTTTCACGGTACCGACGTTCTCGGACGACCGGTCTTCATCCAAGACCTAGGCAACATGGATGTCGGTTCGGTCTTTCGCACCACGACGCCGGAGCGAGTGATCCAGAATTTTGCCGTCACGCTCGAGCTCGCCGTTCGACACCGCTACGAAGCATGCACCGTGGCGAGTGGCCGATGGGTCGACGACAACCTCATGGTGGTCAACCTCGCCGGCCTCGGCCTGGGTACGTTCTGGTCCATGAAGGGTCAGCTCCAACAGCTGCTCCACATCCTCGACAACAACTTCCCCGAACTCTCGGGCCGCGTCCAGATCATCAACGCCCCCTACATGTTTAGCACCATCTGGTCCTGGGTCAAGGGCTGGCTCCCCGTCGCCACCGTCGACAAGATCGACATCGCAGGCGCCGCCTACCACGACCGCATCTGGCCCTTTGTCCCCAAACCAGACTGGCCAAAGAGCCTCGGTGGCCTCTGCGACTGCTCCGACGCAAACGGCTGCACAAAGTCAGATAAGGGCCCCTGGGATAAGAGGCTCGTAAGGACCGCAGATCTGTAGCCAATCCCACCTCGCATGCCACGTGTCGACCCAGACTGCAAAGTCGGAAAAAGTGCGTGCACCATCTGCCTGCCGATGCATCCTCCAGCATCATCTTAAACTTCAGCCCGAATGTTTGTCGGTCTGGCATGTGAGGCCGAGTGCCGAATGCAGCGACGATAGTGTCATCGGTGCTGCATGTGTAGAGCACCGCAAGTCCGGCCGTCGAGGGATGGTCGAGGCTGCACATTCATCGAAAAGGTTGCGGATCTGAGGTGGAAAGTGCGATTGCGTTGCTGCGGTGGCTAGAGACAGGTCTACTCTTCGTCGTCGTAGCCCGAGACGTCTTGACGTGCGCGGGCCGGCACTAGCGCATCGAAAAGAACCCATCCGTTGTCAGTCCATCAGTCATCTGCGCTCTTCACACCCGGCTACGCGAGATTGGCAACTTACGAGGGTAGGAGGTGGGGACCTTCTCGGCGGGCTTCCAGCCGTACGCCTTTCGGATGGGCGGCACAGCCACGACGGCCACCGGCCCGACCGAGCCGATCAGGAGCGAGTAGAACACGACCGGGTGCTCGTGCGCCGCATATTGCTACAGATGATCACAAAAGACCCGTCACAAAAACGTCAGTAAAAGAGCTGGCATATCGTCGGAGGTGGCGGGCAAGCTCGGTGCTGGCTGGGCACGTACGAGGTATCGGTATGTGTTTCGGAACGGGGAGAAGAGCGACGCCATGGTGATCAGATGCGCTACGATGTCCAACAGTAGCCCGTGGATCCAAGATGCAGGGTGAGGAGAGCGGTGGATTGTGCGGGGAAGAAGGGAGCGAGAGCGCCAAAGTGTCAAAGTGTGAGAGTGGGCCCAACCAGCCGTGATCGTCTCGAACCTCGTCGGAGCCGAATCTCGCAGCTCCCGTCTCATTTTCCTGAAGTTGTGCGTGCTCGATGGCCTCACACCCCAAAGGGAAAATTTAGTGGAAACCTTGTGTATGTGACGCGACACGGTCTCACACTCTCTGAAAAATTCAAACCTCGGTCTGATGTGACCGACGTGACTGAGACAGGGGCCTGATACAACGCTGTGCGAGGCGACTCGATGTCAGAAGGTGCTCAGAGCATCGGTGCTCGTTCGGTGCGGATGATGACTTTCCGCGACCGCTCGCCGACTCTTGGCACATGGAAGGTTCGAAACCGGCCGAATAAGCTTTGGCTACGTCGATCGGAGCGCCGGCCAACCCGATACCGATCGACACCCATCGTCGACCCCAAGCTTGGCACCAACGATCGTCGGCCAACGCGGCCATGTACTTCGACGCTAGCACCCTTAGCGTCGACGACAGCTTTGAACTGCGACTTTCCTAAAGCGGCCTTGTGCGCATCCACGTTGACGGGTTCGGCGAGCATGTGGGGCTAGAGGGTCGGATCGGAACGACTAGCACCCTACGCCGGAGAAACGCCGAACGAGGCTTGAGTGGAAGGATCCAGATCAACGCCTCTGGAGGGTCGATTCATGCTGTCGTTGAACCAAGGCAGCTCTATACGCCACGCCGATAAGCTGAGCGCCGTAACTTATCCGACGGATGGCTCCGGTGGAGTTCGGATGCGGACTCTGCCGCGCAGCGGAGCAGCTGTGCAGCTGTCAAACTTGGAAGCCACTACAAATTGGATTGAAATGAGCAATAGAAAATGTGTCTCCGAGGTGCATGCGCGTAGAGTTGAAGGCGACTGTTGACATGCTCCGTCCCACGCGCTTTACCCACGAGAGAAACATTGCTGACCCCTCCTCTGCCAGCCTCAGGGTGATGATCTGCTCACTCCCCTTGCTTGGGGGTAAGAGGAGAGACGCAGCGTAGATCTTGAATCCACACTCCGCCCCAACTAACCTAAACCTTGTCTGGACAACCGCATCAATGCCGGTTGCGTCACCCGTCCCATCCAACCAGCTAGTGTGTGTGGCCGCGCGCACTCACGCTGCCCGCCAGTGACGGGCGCTGCATCATGCAGATGCGCTGCTCAGCACCATGCAAGGCGCTACAATGCAAGTTGGGCCAACGAAGACCTGCTCTTCGAGACATCTCGACCCTCGTCCCCCTGACGCAGCCCTGGAGCTTACCCGGCGCAGAAGAAGATCAGGCTTCCATGGCCCGTGAAACAGGTCCCACGCTTGCCGCCTATTCTTTGCTCGGATCGTGAGAACGTGCAGGACACCCTTTGTCTCTCGAGGTAGCCTGATCGTCCGGCTTTCCAAATCGGCAAGCCTCTCCGACACAAGTTCCACTAGCCTGGTACCTACGCGCGCCCATCACGATCCGATGACCTCGATTGCATCTCAAGTGAAGCCATGTCGTCGAACTCAGCGATCCGAGCTTTTTCCCTTCCTATCTTAAGAGAGCGGAGCTGGCAGGTCTGGGCGCGTATCACGAAACGCTCAAACGCCGAACCCAGGCTGATTCATCGCGCTCATGGATGCGATCAAGCAGGTGCGAGTGGCAAACGCCGGGCGGAGAGCAAGCGCAAAAGCGCCACAAAATGCACTCTCCAAGCCCATCTAGCCGCCAACAATGCGCGCGCGCAAACGCATGATGTTGCGGCTCCAAGCCATCGTCAGCCTCCTTGGTCTCCCAGCTCCAAAGGGACTAGGTGCGAGCGGTAGGTTTCACGTCCCAGTCCACCGTCGTCTCCGGGATGTTCGTCCGACGTTGCGTTCCGGTCGGAGCCATTCCCGTTTATTGTCTGCGAGTTCAGGGCCAGAAACTCCTTCTTTCGGGTGAGCAGCCGCCGTCGGTGTATGCCACCCTTGACGGCAAGAGGGATAGGATAGCAAGGGTGCGAGTGTTTTTGCGAGGGGTTGTACTATTTTTCTTTTGTGCAGCTGATTTTAAGCGCCGCCTGGAGCGCTTTTGCCGGGCAGAGGCGATTTCTTTTTTTGGCGCGCCCACGGCAGCTGACGAGTGTTTGGGCTGGTGCGATCCAGGTGTCCGGGTTGACAGACTGTCGATCTTGTCGCTCGCTTCGCCGCTCGTCGAGGCGGCTTGCCATCCGTTCAACCGTCGATCCTCCTCGGCTGCTGCTCGACAACGCTGACGTGCAGCTCGCCACGCATGGCCACGCCGGCCGCCCTGCGAGCCCTCAACTCTAGCTGCACCCACAAGCCCTTACTGGATGATCCCTCTCTCTCCCTCCCAGTCCGACGCTCGGAACGCCTCGTAGATCCACAGCCGTGGCGGCCAACCGCCACCGTGGTCAAAAGGATCGAGACCCGGCTCAAGTCCATGCAGGTCCATCGCCAGACTGGGGTAGACCTGTCTCATCCCAGCCCGCCTCTTCGTCTTCCAGTCCGAGGCTGGGTGACGCACGTCAGCTCGACGCCGCCACGCAGTGTAACTTCTCCCTTGTGCACGTCTGCGGCTTGAGCCGTCGGGCGCACATCCTGGCCTTCCCCAACCTCCGACAAGAAAGCCCACGCCCTTGTGTTTTGCCCCGCCGCCCGTTCCCTTGGCCCTCTCCCACGCTTCTCGTTTTCCTTTGTGTCTCACTTCATCGCCATTCGACAATCCGGAACCCTCTTGGCCCTTCCATACTCCCACGGGCTCACCTTCCTTTTCCACTTCGATACCCTCGTGCGACACCCCAACCCCCGCCGTCTTTCTACCCTATCCTGACCACCACCACTTTTCATTACCTACCACCAACTTCATCTCTTGCACCCTCCGCTTTCTGTTCGACACTTGCACCACCATCAGCGACAGACGTACTCGCCGACGCTCGATTTGCATCCTCCGAGGCCTCAGCAGACCCGTACCTGGCCTTCCGCCAAGCGCAGCACACGGGGCACAGGGAAGCTGCGCGCTTCCCCTCGCGTATCACCATGGCGAGCAGCGTCGTTGCCACAGCAGGCAGGTCGCTAGGCAGCCGACACAACTCGCACTCCAACCTCGTCCGCGACGACAGCGTCTCGGACTGGCTCGCCGCTTCGCACGACAACACTCCCATCGCCACCACCCTCCCGCGCGACGCCAGCTTCGCCAGCCTCACCGACGGCTTCGACATCGTTTCGCCCACCACCCTCAGCTGGTCTCAGCCCGCAGATGATAAGCTCGCACGGCTCAACAACGCAGACGACTACCTCTCCCACCTCGCAGAGCATTCTATCGGTACGTACATCCTCTCACCTTCTTCGAGCGCTGTGGTCGACGCAGTGAGCCATGGACTGACATCTTGACATATTGGGATACTAGATCTCAAGGCGACGCTTACGGAGACATTGCATGTCGACGACTTCTTCAATGACACGGCCTCGGCGTCCAGCAGTCCGTACACGGGACCCACGATCAACTTGCCTGGCTGGAACCACGGGCCGGAAGTGATGGGTGGGCTGATCGACTCGGACGTCGACTCGCCCGAGGGCATCTGGTACGGCCAGACCCAGGCGATCACCACCAGGTCGGCGCGCAGAGGCGTCAACCTGCCGAGCTTCGCCATCAGCATCGACCAGGCGGATGAGCTCGACTCGCCCGGCGGTCTCGGCGCCGGACCGGACGAGCTCCTGGCTGCCTCTCCCACCGGCAGTCAGGGTCCCGGTCTGCTGGGTGCGCCCTCGCGTACGCTGCGTTCGTGCATCAGTGCGCCGCTGCTCCAGCGCGAGGATCCCGTGCTGGAGGCCGCGGGCTCGCAGACCCTCATCAACGACTACCTCATCGACGTCGGCTTCCCGCACGAACGCATCCCCGGCGAAAACGCCCTCGGCCTCGAGCTCGGCGCCCGAGCAACCACCGCCAGCAGCCCCGCCAACGATGTTCCCGGCCACCTGGACCGCGCCGTCGCCGACGGCAACAAGGAGACCGTCCCCCTGACCGAGCTTGCTGGCAACGCGAGCGTGGCTCAGTCGTCGGCGCTCTTCCAGCGCCGCGCGGTGCAGCGCGATCTCGCCGTCCCTGCGCCTGTCGCTGTGCCGGCGGTCGTGGAGGGCGACCAGACCATCGAGGTGGCTCCAGGACGCACCGTGACGCTCAACAATCCGGCCGAGTCGACGCTCGATCCAGAAAAGATGACCGACGAACAGCGCAGGAGGCTCGCACAGCTACACCAGATCCACGTCGCCCAGCAGGCTGCCAGGCTCGGCGTCTACCAGGACTTTGTCACGCCGAGTCAGCAGTTTGCCGGTCAGGAGGCGAGCGAGCGCGCCGCCAAGGCGGTGCAGGCCGCGCTCATGTACGGCATGGAGGGCAACTCTCCACGTAAGCTCAGCATGGGCTCGACAGGATTGCTGACACCCGTCACGCCGCAGCATCCGCTCCAGCCCGGGCCAGGTACGGCCGGAGCCTACCAGCATGGAGTCCAAGGCTACCTGCCCGGACACATGCAGGGATATGCTGGATTCGACCCGAGAGTGCCGGGCATGCCACTGTCGGCCGACTCGGCGAGCTTTGCGCCCTCGATCCAGAGCCAGTTCTCCAACCTCCACCTGGCACAGCAACAGGCGGGAGCCCGGCAGGCGCAGCAGGGTGTCTTTACGCCGCAGTTCCTGCACCAGAACGACGCAACGCTGTTCGCGGGCCAGGCAGCGATGGGATCGCAAGACCTCGCCGGGTATACCTCCGTCTACCCGCCGCCAAGGCATAACAGCATCAGCGGGCCGTCGGGAGGTGACAGGAGCATGCATGCTCTCACGCTCAATCCGAGCGGTATGGTGGGCGCCACGAGCCAGTTTGGCGCCACGGGCACCGAGCAGATGCTGCTGCCGCCACGCCGCGGAAGTCATGCTGTGCTGCGGACCACCGAGTCGTCGCCCTCGCTCGCCTCGCAGATCGCAGCCAACCCGATGCAGCTGCAGAACCCGTTCGTGCAGCAGGGACCTGCGACGCTCGAGCCTGCCAAGCTGCTCGGTGACGCCGGAATGGTGCCGCCACCTGCGGCCACGCCGCGCTCGGCGCCAGCTGATGCCTCGCGCGAGCAGTTTGCGCTGCAGCAGAGACGCATGCGCCAGCTGCAGCAGCAACAGCTCCAGCTGCTGCAGATGCAGAACCAGGCGTATGCCAACAACGCAGCCAAAGCAGGGCCCTCGAGCATGACGACGCGCAACGTGCCCAGCACGCTCGCAGCGCCGCTCAGCCCACCGAGGTCGCCGGCCAAGATGAAGTCGACGCCGCATCTGCGCAGTCCGCTAGCGGGGACGAGCGGGTTGCTTCCGTCGCCCGCAAAGCCGCTCGCGCCCGGACTACGCAAGATCGCCTCGAACCGACGCATCACGACGACGGGCAGCGCGTCCAGCTCGTCGGCGAGCTCGTCGACCTCGACGAGCGGTGGAGTGCTCCGCAGCAAAGGCAGTATCCTCGGAGGCTCGGGAGGATTTACGCTCGAGTTGACGACGTCGGCCTCGCCTACGCGCGCGCGGACGATTTCGCACCAGAGCGCCAGTTCGAGCCGCTCGCACTCGAGCCCGGGCAAGAGCAAATCGCCCACGCCCGGAGCCGGACCTGCGCCGAGCTTCTCGCAGCTCTCGTTTGTCAACTACGGCATGAACGATGCCGACGAGATCTGCTCTGCAGTCGCGCCGAGCGGCAGCTACAAGGTCCCACTCCGCGGATTCGGTGCCTCGTCCGGCGAGGAGGACGAGTTCGACGACGATGCGAGCTCCGTCCGCACGCGTACGATGAGCAACGTCACCGGAATCACCGCCATGGCCGCATCGGACGACGACGACTTTGACATGACCAGCCCCGCCTCGAACAGCGGCGCACCACCAAGCCCCACCAAGCGCCTCCGGAAGAACTCGAGCAAACCCTCGATGAACATCGCAGGTGCTTCCGCCAGCCCGCTCCGCTCCAAACGAAGCATGGCCAACATCGGATCGTCCAGGATGACCTGGGATCTCAACTTGAACCGATCGCCCAGGAAGGCAAA
Source organism: Moesziomyces globuligerus (assembly GCA_030849465.1). NCBI lineage: Eukaryota > Fungi > Basidiomycota > Ustilaginomycetes > Ustilaginales > Ustilaginaceae > Moesziomyces > Moesziomyces globuligerus. The sequence goes on from JARVLF010000012.1 coordinate 430,175, forward strand.
GTCTTCCATCCTCAGCCCCGTGTCTAGCGCCGGCAGCGGCGAGTAGAGTTGAATCCCCCTTTTTGGTGCTTCTTTTTTTTGTGCATTTTCGAGCTACTTTTTTCACGGGCCCTCAGAATCTCTTTCACTGTTATCCTCACCTAGCCCTTCCCTATCCCCTGCAGCTGTAACTTGCCCGCACTTTCTCCTTCGTCATTCAATACCCATTGCTTAGCTTATCTTCCGATTTCTGTGCTGCATGCTTGAAGGAGGAGGCTGTACGAATACCAGGCCTGAGCCGGAAAGCCATAGTCAAGCGACACACGTGAGTCGGGGTTTCGATCGCATTGGCAGCGTTGCTAGAATTACAGTGCGTGGGGACTTATTTGAAGTGGATGCGGGGAATCAGGGGGCGACGCGGACGACCATCTTGCCGACGTTCTTGCCGGCAAAGAGGTCGTTGAGGGCCTTGGGGGCCTCCTCGAGACTCTGACCGTTGGCGCGAGCGGTGGCGTCGAGCTGATCGCCGACGATGTGGAATTTGCGGGCGAGCTTGCCCTCCTTCATCCAGCGGCTCATGTTGGCCTCGGCCTCCGGGTAGCGCTTGAGGTAGTCAAAGACGATGAAGCCCTGAAGCTTGATGCGCATGGCGATGATGGTCTGGTAGTTCTTGAGGCCGTCGGGCTTGGGGTTGTTGTAGTCCGAGATGGCACCGCAGAGCGCGATGCGGCCGTGCGGCTTCATGCAGAGCAGCGACATGTCGAGGATGGAGCCGCCGACGTTCTCAAAGATGGCGTCGATGTAGCCGTACTTGTTGATGACGAGGTCGCGGTAGGTCTGACGGAAGTCGGGAGCCTTGTAGTTGAGCGCCTCGTCGGCGCCGAGCGACTTCTTGAGCCACTCGCACTTGTCGTCAGCACCTGCGACGGCGATGACCTTGGCGCCCTTGAGCTTGGCGAGCTGCACAGCCACGGTGCCGACGGAACCGGCGGCGCCGGTGATGACGACGACATCGTCTTTCTTGACCGCAGCCACATCCTCGATACCCCAGTAGGCAGTCTGGCCGGACAAGCCGAGCGGGCCGAGGAAGTCGAGGAGCGAGCCGCCGTCGGAGATGGTGCGCTTCTCGACGGTCTTGCCGGGGAGGCGGGCGTACTGCTGCCAGCCGAAGTGTCCGCTGACCTGGTCGCCTTTGGCGAGGCCGGAGAACTTGGAGGCGACGACGACACCGACACCACCGGCGCGCATCACCTCGCCGATCTGGACGGGGGGCAGGTAGGAGCGCGCATCACGCAGCCAGCCGCGCATGGCGGGGTCGAGCGAGACATAATCGACGCGGACGAGCACCTCGCCGTCCTGCAGCTCGGCCTCGGTGGGCACGGGCGCGGTGCGCTTCTCGTAGGTGGAGTCGGCGGCGCCGAGCGTGTCCTTGATGGCGGCGGTGGGGCGCTCGCGCAGGACGATCTGCGTCTGCTGGGAGGGAATGGAGAACGACATGATGAAGCTGAATGCGTACAGGCAAGAGGCGGTATGAGGAGGGGAAGCCGGAAGAGACTCGACCGGAGAGGCTTTATAAGGAGCCTCACAGCCAGCAGGAGGCAGCAGCAATGCATGCGGCTATACTGTGGAGCTTGTCCCGTGCGTGGTGCCGCGTCAAGCCTAGGTCCACGGAGCTCTCGTGGGCGTTTGGCACGACGCATGGCCTCCCGCCGCTACAGTACTCTGCACATGGGCCGCACGGAGATAGACCGGCTCAACATGGATTCGAAGATTGACAGACAGTCGGCCTTGGCATCCTCATGCACTGCAGTACAGTAGTCTGGGGCTGGAAGGCGTGGACGGTTCGGAACTTTGGTAGGAAGATGCGATTTTTTGGGCCGGTGAGCGCATCTGGGACCGGCAGTGGAGCACAGAGAGCCGGTTAAAGCTCTGGCCGAAATTTGCGCTCTGCCGAGGGAAAATGGATCAGTCGCGCTGACACACCGGCTGCCGTCACGCTTGGCCACTGGGACTGCGACTGCGCCACATGGCATGCCCGAGCCGGTCAATTTCGAAGGAAGTGCTTGCTGTGAGATCGACCCGAGCGTGCGACTTGAGCAGCAACAGGTCGACGCTCTAACACGAATGGAAAATGGACCCTGAATCCCCAGCTCGCGCCGCCGCTGGAAAACTCGATGGAGTGCACGCACCTCGTGCAGTTGCAACCTTCTCGCCCAACCCCATCCTCAGCCAACCTGCAGTTTACGGCCGTCGAGCAGCAGCAGCGACACATCCATCTCGACCACAAAACCTCGCGGCAGGACTTGACGAGCGTATGGTGCTCATCAGAAGGTCGCAACACCCGCCTCATGGTCGCTGCCGCTCGTGCGCTGGCCTCATCCAGCGCAGCCTCTGGCTCCGCCGCCGCTCCTGCCCCCAAGGATGACTCGCAAGCGCAGGCTCTGCACCGCGAGCGCGACCGCAAGCGCCGTCAGCTCCGCACCGCCAATCTAGCCGTGTGGTCTGCTGGCCCCGCTCCAACCGCAAAGTCGCTCGACTCCAACCTCAAGAAGAACACCGCCTTTGTCAAGCGCGCCAAACAGAGCATCGGTCACGATGCACGAGACCAGCTGCTCAAGGACCTGCCCCAGCTCAACCTCGAAAAGTACCTCCAGGAGCTCATACAGGCCGTTTCCGAGGGCCTCACTCGCTGCATCAACCCCAAAGATTGCTTGGCGGCCACCGAGATCATCTCCGCCTTTCACGCCCGTTTCGGTCCAAACGCTTTCAGCGTACCCCTCACCGCAGCACTCGACCAGGCCCTTGCACCACCCAACAAGACTGCATACCAAACCTTCTCGCCAGAGCACAGGGAGAGGGACGAGGCGGCTAGAATCGCGCGCCAGAAGCCCTTGCTCCGCGTCACCGCCGAGCTCGCGCTCGTCGATGCCGTCGGTCATACCCGCGACACTCCTTCTGGCAGCGATTGGCTCTTCGACCTCATCAAGAACCTTCTGGCTACAGACAAAGAACATGCAAATGTGCCGCTCGTCATCTCTGTCCTCAAAGGTCTCGGTCAGACCCTTCTACCCCCTGCAGCAATCCTAGACTCGGCCACTGACGCCGATGCGCTCCTTGCCAACAGGGCCAGTGACGCGCTCACCCTCGGCGATGCCATAGATGCCTCTCTCATCGACACACTTGATCCGTCTTCGATGCCACTCATTTCTCCAGACATGCAGGCCAAATTCCGCAAGCTGTTCGAGACCTACTTCCAGACCCTCGCCCGCCGCGTGCTCAAGGAACACCAGCGGCTGCAGGATCAGGATCGCAAGAACCACGAGGCCTACATCCGCTCCGGCGAGATCTTTGAAGATCGCCAGCAAAACTACGAGCGTATGACAAAGAGCTTCGAGCGCGTGCGTGACTGGGCGCGCATCCTCTCGGACCTCCTTGGCGTCGACATGCCGAACCTCGAGTCCTCTGCCTCGGCCAGCACGGCTGTAGGCTTGGGCGTCAATCTCGACTCCAAATCCGCCTTTGAACGTGCAGACGAAGAATTCGCGACAGACCAGAGCCCCTGGGAGGACCAGGACTCGCAGAAGTTCTACGAGGACCTGCTCGACCTCGGCGACATCATTCCGCCCTCCATCTTGGCACAGACCACCGGCATCAGTCATACGGCCTCGAGTAGCATCGAGAAGCAGGATGCCGCAGAGGATGATACAAGTCGTGGCGAAGACGAAAAGGCTTCAACGGCAGCCAGCACGCCCCAGCTTGATGCGGATGTCGGCGACGAGGCCATGAATGCGGGTCCAGCGGCTCAGCTCGCCACGCTCATGGCCAAGCTGCCGGACATGACGAATCGCAGCATGATCGACAGCGCTGCGGTCGACTTCGCTTTCATCGCCACCAAGCCAGCACGCAGGAAGCTCGTCAAGCATCTGGCCTCGCTGCCGCGCCACCGCGTCGATCTCGCACCCTACTATGCACGACTCGCGGCTACGCTGAGCCGCTACATGCCCGACATCGGCGCCGGCCTGACGGCGCTGCTCGAAGATGAGTTTCGCTATCTGCAGCGCAAGAAAAACGTCGACCTCACCGAGACCCGCGCCAAGAACGCACGCTTCCTCTCGGAGCTCACCAAGTTCAAGCTCACGCCGACGCACGCCATCCTGCACTGCTTCAAGACGTGTCTTGAGGACTTTGCCGGGCCCAACATCGAGATGCTCGCCTCGCTCCTCGAGGGCTGCGGCCGCTACCTCCTGCGCACCGAGGAGACATCCGCGCGCATGCGAGGCATGCTCGAGATGCTCAGGCGCAAGCGCGCCGCCGCCAACCTCGACTCACGGCAGCTGTTGCTGCTCAACAACGCCTACTATCAGTGCAATCCTCCGAAGCGCAAGGCCATCGAGCAGAAGGTGCGCACGCCCATGGAGCTCTACATCCGTCATCTCGTCTACCACGTGCTTGCAAAAAAGACCGTCGATACGGTGGTGCTGCAGCTACGCAAGCTGGCCTGGGACGATGCGGACGTGTATGGATGGCTCAAGGATGCCTTTACGCGCGCGTGGCGCATCCGCTATTCCAACATCCATCTGCTAGCCATCCTTACATACGATCTGGAGCGTTTCCATCCGGCGTTCTCAGTCGATGTGATCGATCAGGTCCTTGAGAACATCCGCATCGGCATGGAGGAGAACATCTTCAAGCACAACCAGCGCCGAGTGGCCACGGCGTGCTATCTCGGTGAGCTGTACAACTACCGCCTCGTCAACAGTGGCATCGTCTTCGAGCAGCTCTGGTCGCTCGCTACGTTTGGCCATCCCAGAGGCCGGCCGTGGCCCGGTCAGGTCGCACCGCTCGATGCGCCAGATGACTACTTCCGCATTCGCCTCATCTGTACGCTGCTCGACACGTGCGGCGTGTGCTTCGACCGCGGCGCGCTGCGCAAGAAGTTGGACGACTTCCTGGTGTTCCTCAACTTTTACGTGCTTTGCAAGCAGCAGCCGCTGCCGATGGACGTGCAGTTCATGCTTACAGAGACGCTCGAAACGCTGCGTCCGGAGCTCAAATTCAAGGACGTCTTTGCCGAGGCGGCGGCGGCGTTGGACGAGATGATGGCAGCAAATCGACAGGGCAGTCCGCAGGTGGAAGCGGAGGAGGAGAGCGATGGGAATAGCTCGGACGCACAGCGACAGGGCAGCCGTGCAGATGCACGCGAAGCAGACGGCCCGCGAGGAGCCACTGAGAAGCGCAAGAGGAAGAAGGCTCGCACCCAGGCCGACGATGTGTCTGACAGCGACTCGACCGACTCGTCCGAGTCATCTTCATCCGACGAAGACTCTTCTGGGTCGTCGGCGTCGTCTTCGTCGGACGGCTCGGACGAGTCGGACAGCGATGAGTCCGACGCGGACTCTTCTGACGACGACGGCGATTCGGACGACGACGAGGCAGCCGCCAGTCGTCATCTTTTGGACGAAGAGCTTGCGCTGCGCAAGGAGGCGGACGACGAGTTCGACCGCGAACTTGCCCGCATGATGGTCGGCTCGAGCACGGCCGCCGCTCCAGCGCCTCAGCCGGCGCCAAGCTCGAACTCGCGCGGGCCCCAAACACTATTTTCCCGAGCCACGCTTCCATCTGGTAGCGCAGGCTTTGGTCACGGCCACGCGTATGCATCTGGGTCCAACCTGTCCGAGATCGGGCTGCCGGTCAAGAAGAAGGCCTCTGAACACGAGATCAGCGGCGAGGCGGAGCAGACGTCGCACATGAAGTTTTCGCTGCTCTCCAAGAAGGGCTCCAAACAGGTGACGCACGAGGTGCACGTGCCCACGACGGCATCGATCGCGATCAACACGCGCTCCAAGCAGCTCAAGGAAGAGGCGGAGCGCAGGCAGCTCAAGCAGCTCGTCCTCGCTTACGAGAGGTCGTCCGAGGCCCAGCAGCATTCCGGGCTTCCGCCCCAGGGCTCAGGACGCCGCCCGCAGCAGCCGCAGCAGCAGCAGCAACAGCATCAGCACAGAGACGAAGCGACGAACAAGAGACCCGGCAAGGTCGACGACTTCAAGATCTGGACCAGCCACGGGTTCTAGTCTCGCGCATTGCAATACATGTTTGCCGGCATCGTCGCTTTTCGAAGCGTGTTTGGTGTGGCGAAGCGTGAGCAGTGGACGTCGTGAGAAGTCAAAGGCGAGTGAGAAATAGCTCAAAAATGTTAGACTAAGGTTACGGAGTCACGTGCAGCGTTCTGGGCTGGGTGGAATCTCGAATCGCTGAACCCTCGCGCTCGCGCGCCATCGCCGGCATTCTTCTTACCACCGAGCTCGCACTAGTCCACCGACACACCTCCTTCTCGCTACGATCCCATTCTGCACGCGGAACTCTATCTGCACGGTCGGATTCGCAAGAGCTCCCTGGATCGGCTTTCGACGAGCGCCAAGGTCACCAAAGGTCACGACATCCGCGCGACGCGGATCGCATTTGGGGTGTTGCCGAATCTTCCGGCGACGCATACAGGGTTGCATTGCGGGTGTGACCAGCAGCTCTGATATCGAGGGAACGTGGAAGAGGAGCATAGTATAGCCGAGATGAACGGATCATCGGCAAGGTACGATGTGACGGCGCAGCGGCCCAAGATCACGATGCGACAGCTGAACCGGGACCATGCGAACTTTATCATGGAGAACGTGGATCTGTCGCTTGCCAACTCGCTGCGGCGTGTTATGATCGCTGACATCCCGACGGTGGCGATCGACATGGTCGAGATCCGCAACAACACGACGGTGCTGCCGGACGAGTTCCTGGCGCACCGACTGGGTATGATCCCGCTGCTCAGCATGGACTGTGCCAAGGCGCTCGTTGACCACAGAGTAAGTCACCCCACCTTCTTCCCCAATGCTCGAACGAAACCGATGACTGACGGCTTTGGTGGATTCGCTCGGGCAGGATTGTGCTTGCGAGGACGGATGTGACCGGTGCTCGGTGGAGCTGACATTACGGGCGCGCTGCACGACGCGCGGCAACCTGGAAGTGACCTCGCGCGACTTGATACGCTCGGATACGATCGAAGGTGCCAATGTGTTCGACGACGACGGCATGACGGAACCCGCTGCTCCGAAGCACGCCGACTTTGGCCGGCCGGTGGGGCACGATGGCTCGATCCCGCCGATCATGCTGGTCAAGATGTCCAAGGGTCAGGAGCTGGACATCCGCTGCATCGCGCGCAAAGGATTTGCCAAGGAACACGCCAAGTGGTCGCCGTGCTCGGCGGTGGGCTTCGAGTACGACCCGCACAATGCGCTGCGCCATACCACCTACTGGTACGAGTTCGACGCCAAGCAGGAGTGGCCCGAGGGCCCCAACGCCGAGCTCGAGGAGCCGCCGCAGGAGGGTGCGCCGTTCGACTACACCAAAAAGGCCAACCGATACTACTTCGACGTCGAGTCGAGCGGAAGCATGCATCCGGCCGAGATCCTCGAGACCGGTCTGGGCCTGCTCGAGTACAGAGTGGCTCAGATCGTGCAGGAGCTGAGCATGCTCGACGAACAGCCGGGCGCGGGTGGCGTGGGTATGGAAAATGGCATGATGGATCCGTACGGCGTGCCTGCAGGCGGCATGGACATGGCTGGTGCCAACGGAAGCTACGATGGCGGCGCACAGGACATGAACGGCTACCAGCAGCCTCCCGTCAACCCCTACGCCGGCGGATGGGATTGATTCCACTGAGAAACCCAGATCCTCTAACCCACCTGAAAATGCAAACAACGATGTACTTGTACTCGCTCTCTGCGCGAGTTTTTGTGGCTCATACGGGCCTACGAGACTGTGCCGTCTTCGATGCTGCAGGTGTGAAGCCGTCACTGCGGAAGCAGCTTCTTGCTTCAAGGCCAGATTGAAGCCACGGATATGGCATGTTAGAGCTAGAGGCGGCTGCCACCTGTTCGAGAATTCCATCACCACTGTTACATGGTGAGTTGTTACAGCCAGCTCTGCTTCGAAATTCATCGGCGAGATCGGCGGGAGGGCGGACCGTTGCGCACCGCTTTTGGGATCCGGATTGCTGTGCGATGATGCAAAGCTCCTTTTGTTCGGGACGGTCTTTTCGGCGCATCGGCCTTCTTGGCGAGACAATATTTTTGGCTAAGGTTTCCGCTGCAGCACAGCGTGAGCAGCGCCCAAGCAGAAATCTGTTTGCCTCGTGCGAATTTGTTTGCACACTTGCCACTGCCCAAATTAGGCAGGTGCAGGAACACCCACTCCCCTCCCCCCCCACATGGCGTTTACACTCATCTCGAAGCCGCCCACCCATTGCCCGACTCGATCAGCATGTAGATCAGCATGTCGATGAACCCGACGGTGGATCGAAGAACATTCGGCTGTGGGTTGGATTGGATAGACGTGCTTGTGGTAGGCGTGCCTGTGGTGGGTGGGGTGAGGACAATGAGAAACATCGGTGAGTGCGGGTGGTTCGACACCGCTTTCGATGGGTGTGAGACAGCGGTCTGGGTCAAACGCGGAACTCCGAAACCCACTCTCCGCCCGTCGTGGTGCACGGCGACATCATCCGAATCCGTGTTCCGCAGCCTCGCTTAGCACGAGCCAGGTACACCGGTCTTCTGTGCATCGTCCAGGGAACTCCGTAGACCATCCTGCCCGCAGTCCACTGCGCAACCAGACACCCATGGGCATGACTGTTGGAGACCGCCGTGAGAGGACCCCTAGCTGAGTCGGCACGCATACATGAGCTGCCAAACAATAGAATCGTCGTATGAAACCGGGCTCCGAGCACCGGCAGGTGCTACAGCACCAGCCCACAGCATACTTGGCGGTACATGCCCCTGGCGGTACCTCGCCCCTGGTTGTACCTCGCCCTTGGGCGGCCGGGATGGATATATGTAGCCCATGGATCCACCCTGGCCTACCATCGTTCGCCATCCAACAAACGACCCCTTCCCTCCCTTATACCTTTGGATACAATGCAGCTCTCAAGATCGTTTGCGACGCTGGCCGCTCTGCTGGCGTGCGCCTCGAGCGTCTCGGGCGCCATCGTCACCGACGCCGGCAGCCTGTCGGGTCGCTCGTACGACTACATCATCGTCGGTGGTGGCCTCGCGGGCCTTACCGTGGCCAACCGACTCTCTGCCGACTCGGGCAAGAGTGTGCTTGTCGTCGAGGCCGGTACCGACCAGCGCGAAAACGCCGACGTGTGGAACGTCGACAACTACGGCAAGGCCTTTGGCACCGACCTCGCCTGGAGCTTCACTACCGTGCCCCAGGTTGGCGGTCACACCAAGGCGCCCATCGGCGGCAAGACGCTCGGCGGCAGCACGAGCATCAACGGTGCGGCGTGGAATCGCGCCTCGCGCGCGCAGTACGATGCGCTCGGCTCGCTCACCGGCCAATCGGGCTTGGGCTGGGACAACCTGCTGGGCTACATGAAGAAGAGCGAGCGCTTTGTGGCGCCCAACGATGAGCAGAAGGCGGCAGGCGCCCAGTACGATGCAAGCGTCCACGGATTCGATGGTCCCTTGGAGATCGCCTTCTCCCAGATCAGGAACAACAACCAGAAGAGAGGTGGTGCTTCGCAGCAGTGGAAGCGAATGTTCACTGGGCCGCAGCAGGCGGCGTTCATCAAGGCCATCGGCGAGACGCTTGGCGTGCAGCAGGTCGAGGACCAGTGCGCGGGTTCGGCCAACTCGGTGGCGTATACGCCCAACTCGATCGGCACCGACGGACGCCGTACCTCGGCGGCCTCGGCGTACTACACGCCGGTGCAGGATCGGGAGAACCTGACGATCCTGACGGGGACGCGTGCACGCAGCCTCGTGTGGAACTCGTCGGCGGATGGGCTGCAGAGCTCGGGCGTGGTGGTGCAGCAGGACCACGATGCGCCGCTGTTTACGATCAACGCGCAGCGCGAGGTGGTGCTCGCCGCCGGTGCGCTCAACACGCCGACGCTTCTTCAGCGCTCCGGCGTCGGCTCCAAGTCGGATCTGGACACGATCGGCGTCGACCAGAAGCTCGCGCTCGACGGCGTGGGTAAGAACCTCCAGGACCAGACCATGACGACCATCGGATCGCGTGCCGCCGTCAACTACAACGGTGGCGGTCCCTCGGCTGCGATCGGCATGCCCAACGTACACCAGATCCTCGCCAACGCTACCGACGTGCGCCGCTACATCGAATCCAACCTCGACGGCTGGGCGGAGCAGCTGGTCAACCAGGGCCACGTGGTCAACAAGCAGGGCGTCTTGGCGCAGTGGAAGAGCGCGGTGCAGCTCATCTTTGACGCGGCGGCGCCGGTGGTCGAGTTCTTCTTCGACACGGGCTATCCTGCCGAGTCGTACGGGCTCGACGTGTGGACCCTGCTGCCCTTCTCGCGTGGTTCGGTGCGCGCGACCTCTTCGAACCCGTTTGACGATGCGCGCATTGACCCCAACTACTTTGGTCTGCCGGTGGATATGGACATGCAGGTCGCCTCGCTCCGTGCGGCGCGCCGCGTGCTCGAGAACGCCAACCTCAAGGACCTCACCTACGGCGGAGAGACGACGCCCGGATTCGACCTCATCCCCAACGGCCCCAACGCTGGAAGGTACTCGAGGTGGAGCGACTGGATCCTCGGCAACACGCCCGGTGGCGGATCGGGCTACTCGGCCGTCAGCCACCAGCTCGGCACCGCTGCCATGGCGCCCAAGGAAAACGGCGGCGTCGTCGATGCCAACTTCAAGGTCTACGGCACCACCAACGTGCGCGTGGTGGATGCGAGCGTCGTCCCCGTCCAGATCTCGGCCCATCTCAGCTCCTCGCTCTACGGCGTGGCGGAAAAGGCGGCCGACACCATCCTCAACGCATGACTTATAGATAGAGCATAGACATTTTCCCTCTTAATACCACGCTCCATAGACCGAATCAGGCAGAGCCCTTGGCGCGTTTGGTGTTGTCGGTGCCCGGGCCGGACTTCTTGCGCTTGTGGCTCGACGAGGCCGGTGTGCTGTCCTCTTCGTCAGACTCTTGGATCTCTGTGACGCGCAATCAAGCCAAGACAAAGGCGAGCAAGGGGTCGCGGGACGTAAGCGACGGTTCAGTGTATCTGAGGCGGGGCAAGGTGGGTGCTTACCTGGGTCATCGTCCTCGTCGTCCTCGTCATGCGACTCTTCAAAGTCATCGTCTTCCTCGTCGTCCTCATCGTGCTGTGATAAGCGCGCAACAACGGATCAAATTGGGGAATCATGGACAAAGCATGGAATGATGGACAACTTACATCTTCAAGCAGGTAAGAAAGGCCGACATTGCCTCCGTCGTCGTCGTCGTCGTCGTCTTCGTCCTCTTCTTCGTCCTCCTCTTCTTCCTCGTTGCCATTCAGGATCCCCTGATCCTCATCATTTACATCATCTGCATGCGTATCGCGCTCGGCATCTTCTCCATGCCTGTCGCTGTCCTCATCGTCATCGTCGCCATTGTCCTGGCTGCCACCCTTGTGGTCGGCAGAGTCGTGCTGCGCAGCCTCGGGCGCGGTGGCGTGTTGCTCGACCTCGGACGCTGTCGAGGCGCGAGCGTCTGTAGCTTCTCCTTCTTGCGTCATGATCGCCTCAGGCCCAGCGATGGATCGATCTACAGGCGAAGCAGCGAAGGTAGCAGTGCTGGTAGGATACGATGCGATGTGGAGTAGTGCCGCTTCCAGTGATCCGAGCGAGTCCTGGGCTGCCAAATCTGACACGCTGACGTCCATTTGATTGCCCATTTGTTACACTGCTATGATACACATTTCTAAAAAAATATCTCCCATCAACCTTTAATCGACTTGGTGGCTTCGCGGACCGCATTCTTGACCTCGTCATCGTCCTTTGAGGGCCAGGGGACACCGTTTGCCCACTCGATATGCTCTTGCCTCAGCCTTGTGTACCTTTTATCTGTCCAGACCTGGTCGTCGAGCACGGCCTTGAAGATGCGAGCTGCCTCGACCTTGTCCTTGTCCTGCAGTTCGAGCGCGAGTCTAGGGATCTGGTTGGGCTTGACGCCCTTGCGCTTGGGCTCGGAGTACTTCTTGCCGCCCTTGTGGTTGGCGTAGCGTCGGGCACGCGTGTAGCCCATCTGGATGAACTTGCGCGCCATGTCGGCGCCGACAAAGTCGCCCTCGTCGACGTAGGCGGCGAAGGCGTCGAGGAGCTTGGCGGAGGAGGCATGCGCCGCGGTCGGGTCCTTGAAGCGCCAGTGGGGTAGCAGCTCGGACTTGTACGGCTCGACCATGAGCACGCCCTGCTCGCCGACGCCCGTGCGGTAGAGCTGCGGATGGGTGCGCAGACATAGCGAGGCGTACGGCAGGTCGTAGGGGAATTTGGACGAGCCGGCGCCGCGACCCGACGAGGTGGACTTCGACGGTAGCTTGGATGGCGATGAGCGGGATGAGGAGGAGCGGGTGGTGACCATGGCGAGCAGATGGGGAAGGGTTGTGGTGTGTCGGGCCAAGGTCATACTGTGACGGTGAGGATGAGCGCAAGCGTGTTGGTGTGGAGGTTGAGCGGCGCTGACGGTGACTAAGTCGGCATGGCGGCGTGCTCGCTGCTCGGCTATCCAAAACACGGCAGCGAGAGGCGGCGGAGCTGCAAGGCACCAACTGAAATCCACGCGGTCAGGCGCATGGGCGAAGGCGGCATTCACAGATTGGGCGTTGGATTGTGACCATGGCTTGCGCCCTCGTGCATGCATGCGTGTCTTGAATCTTGCGCCGGTGCTTGCCCCTCGTACGAGCCGATCCTCAACCGATTCCTTACCTTGCTGTGATATATCTTCTCTCCCCACCATAGACATGACCACCCCTTCGTAGACTACCTCCTTTCCTCCTACGATCATGTCGCAAACAAGACGAGGACACGACGAGACGACGCCTCTGCTCGACTCCGCGAGGCCGGTCGGCCACGACGACGATGAAGAACGCGCGCCCGCCGTGTCCGACGCTGGAGAGCAGCGCGCCACGCCGCTTCCCTACAAGCAGCTCTTTGTGCTCTGCCTCATGCGTATGACGGAGCCCATATCGTTTACGGTCATCTTCCCCTTCGTCAACGCCATGCTCCGCGACAACTTACCCGCCTCGGTGCCCGACGCCCAGCTCGGCTACTACGCCGGCGTCGTCGAGTCGGCGTTTGCCTTTGTGCAGTTCCTCACCATCTTCTTCTGGGCACGCCTCTCGGATCGCATCGGCCGCAAGCCCGTGCTGCTCATCGGTCTGCTCGGCTCCTTCCTCTCGGTCAACGCCTTTGGCCTCGCCAAGACCTTTCCGCAGATGGTCCTGGCGCGCTCCATCGCCGGTCTCATGAACGGCAACATCGCCATCCTCAAGAGCGTGCTCGCCGAGATCACCGACGAGTCCAACCAGGCGCGCGCATTCAGCCTCATCCCGCTCTGCTTTGCTGTGGGCAGCATCGTCGGCAACGGCCTCGGCGGCTGGCTCGTCGGCGTCGGCGAGGGTCAGTGGTGGAAGCATCATCCCTACTGGCTCCCTTGCGGCGTGGCGAGCTCGTTCAACCTGTGCGCCATCGTGCTTGGCAGCTTGTTCCTCAAAGAGACCCTGCCCAAACACAAACGCACTGCACAGAGGCAGCAGGCGGGCAAGGATGGCGAGGAGGCACCGCCCTCGATCCGAGCCTTGCTCGGCGATGTGACCATCCGACGGATCCTCGCGACGCAGTTCTGGCTCAACTTCCTCAACGCATGCCATGCAGCCTTGTTGCCGCTCTTCTGCTACACCTCGATTGCGCACGGAGGACTGTCGTTGGGGTCGTCCGACATCGGCTCCATTCTGGCAGCGAATGGCGCGTTTACCATCCTCATCCAGCTCGTCGCCTTTCCTACGCTCGAGCGTCGGCTGGGCGGACCGGCGCCCGTGTACAAGCGCGTCACGGCAGCCCTACCGCTACTGTGGATCTGTTTCCCCATCGCGCATCTCGTCGCCCGGGGCTCGGCGTCCAAAACGGGCCCGATCGCCGTGCTCCTCGGTGCCATCGTGCTCAGGGGGATCAGCAACATGTCGATCGTCTGCTCGAGCTTGCTCGTCAACAACGCCGCTCCCACCAGAGGCAGCCTGGCGACGCTCAACAGCGTCAGTCAGATGGCAGGCTGTCTGAGCAGAACGATCGGCCCGACGTTCAGCACCTCGCTCTTCGCCTACGCCACCAGCAACCACGTCTGGCACGGCCAGTTCAGCTGGGCCGTCATGTGGGCCATCAGCGCCACCGCCTGGCTCGTCACCCTCCGCATCCAAGCCCCCGCAAAGGCCGCATGGCGCTCCAAACCCCGACCTACATAAGACTAGACTAGACTCGGGATCCGCATTTTGGAAATTCGCTACCGTCTACATCTGCTTCTTGTCCTCCTGCACGGCCGAGAGCGGCGAGAGTCTGGCTACGAGTTGGTCGATCTTGCGGAATTGGAAGGGGAATCGCGAGGGATAGAGGAAGGGCCTGAGATCGAAGCGGTTGTCGTCCGGACTGTAGCCTTCGGCGTGGTAACTCGGGGTGAGCGTCGTCATCTTGTGTCGGTTGCGGGCGTATTCGAACCAAAAGAGCTTGACCTTGTCGGCGACCTTTTCGGGGCCCAAGGTGGGGCCCCACTGTTGGAGGAGCTTGTTGAACATGCTGTACGGTCCGCACTTGAGGTTTTTGCGGAGGCGACCAAAGATGCTCAGCTCGTCGTACGTCATGCCCATATCTGCCTCGTCCGCCTGGACGTAGTTCTCGGTGATGGGCTCCAGCTCGGCGGTGGGCGTGGCGGTCAAGAAGCTCTCGAGGATGGGAAGCTCGAAGGCATACTGCGCATAGGCGATGAACGCCTTCAGGTCGGTCTTGGAGATGCCGCCGATCGGGTTGATGTCGGCCGAGCTGCAGTCGTACTTGGTCAGGTAGCCGCGCAGCGACTCGTCCACATTGGCCGAGCCGAGCACGAGCAGACTGCCCCAGGACCCGCGCACCCAGGGCGTGAGCTGGGCAAACATGTAGGCGAGCAGCATGCGCAGACGCGCCTGGATGTTCTGCAGCGCCAGATTCTCGGCGCCCGTTCCGCCGTGCACTCTGAACCGCGGCGTGGCGCCCGTGACGGTGGTGAAGAGCGCCACGATGGCGCGGATGACAATGTCCATGTTCAGATCGACGTGGTAGGCGCCGATATCGATCGCCAGATGCTTGGCACGGTCGCGCGTCTCGGCCGACGAGTTCTCGGTGCCCATGTAGCACGTTACAAACACGCGGTTGCACAGCTCCTGCGGCGTGCTCGGCACCCACTGCGAGCCTTCTTTCTCGTTGCAGATCCGACGTACGTCCGCCAGCACCTGTGCGCGTGTATCCGTGGTCAGCACCGACACTCCCTTACCGGCCGTCGAATCGGTCGACTCCGAGAGCGCCGCGACAACGAGCCGGCACATGCTAAAGACGATCGTAGCGGTGGCGCACGAGTCGATGCCGCCCGAAAGCGGCACAAAGTAGCCCTGCGTGCGCGAACGGCGCAGATAGTCCCACAGCCAGCACGCGGGTCCGAGCGCGATCTCCTCTTCGGGCGAGTGGTAGCGCACCTCGATCGGCTGGCTCACGGGCGTAAAGTAGCGTCGGTACAGCCGCGCCACATCCGCCTTGCCCTGCTTTGCGTCTGACTTGGCGACGGGCGTCGAGGTGCCCGGTGTCTTGGAGCCGAACTCCTCCGACTCGCCGACCTCAAAGTCGACGCTGATGCAAGGGCATCCAGCGCCGATCGTCTCGCTGACCGCCTGCATGCCGCGGCTCTTGGCGCTCCTGTGCGCCCTCACGTCGTCGAGGTCGACGGTGGCCGAGATGACCTGCACATCGTCGAGCGAGAACTGCGAGCCCTGGGCGACGATGCTGCCGTTGACTGCGATGAGCGGGCAGCCGTCGTAGTAGAGCCGATCACCATCGCAGCCCTGCTGGTTGGCGTACAGATAGATGCCACCGAGCTTGAGCGTCGCCTCCTTGATGAGCTCGACTCTGCGGTAGAGCTTGCGCAGCTCGTGGTGCGAGGCGGACGAGTTGGTGAAGATCTCGACGCCGTCGAGCCCCTGTCGGATATGGGGCGAGTTCGGAGTGAAGAGTTCCTCGCAAAGCTCGACGCCGAGCACCGTATCCCTCGTTTTGACGACGGCGTCGCCGAAGGGCACCTGGTCCTGGCCCGTGATGTCGGCGACGATGCGCGGGAGCGTGAAGGCGTCGGTGTGGTTGGTGCGCGTCCAGGGAGTGAAGTAGCGCATCTCGCGGTAGTTGCCGTCGTTGGCGAGCCACATCTTGGGCCGGATGTGCAGGATCTTGCCATCGAGCAGCAGAAGGCGGCAGTTGTACAGCGTAGAGCGGTGCAGGACGGGCATGCCGACATCGCACAGGATGCCGTGCGTGGCGTCGGACGAGAGGATCTCGGCGAGGACCTGCCACGAATGCAGCACGGTGTCCGGCTCGAGGAAGTGGTCGAAGCAGCCATAGCCGGGGATTTCGAGCTCGGGCCCTACGCGCAGGCGCGAGCCGGCGGACTTGGCAAGGCGGATCGATTCGAGGATGCGGTCGCGATTGCCGTCAAAGTCCAGCGCCCACTGGTTGAGCGAGCACGTCGACACGGTGCTACCCAGCGTGCATTGTGCATCGAGAGGAAGAGAGAAGCAGTCAGCAGAGTGACCTGGCTCAAAGTCCAGGCAGCGAAGAGGACAGGACTCACATTGGCAGCCCCATGTTGATCGAGTGTGCGCAGGCGGATGTAGTTTCAAGTCAAGGAGCGAGAAGCACAGACCGAGAACGAGGTGCGAAGCTTGGGCCATCTTTTTTGGCCTTTGCCGGACCCTTTCCCTCGGCCTTTCGATCTTCCACTCCCGAGCCACACGATTTTCGCAGTCTGAGTGTGTTAGACCTCCCCATGCTAGCTGAGCTGTTCCTGTTTTTATCACGCGCCGCTTAAGGTCGTCATCGTGCGTGGCTGACAGCTGCAGCCACGCAGCCAAGCAGCCATCCGCGGTGCTCCACATGGCCGACTGCCGATGCGGTGCGGCTTCGGCAAGTCAGCCTATCAACTTCTTCCCGATGACAGACGAGCCACACATCGCCCAGCCGGGCGGATCTGAGGCTCGCCCTTTTTCCGAGTCAGCGCCGAGTTGGCTCTGTGTGCGTTTCAGCCTCCTTGCGCGTCCTTCAACGTCTGCTCCTCGCCACCATCACATCGAAGCCTCCCATCACTGCAATCATGTCCGCCGCCGACGAGGGTACGCCCAACGTGGCGTTCCAGAACGAAGCGTACGTAGACCTCTTTGCTGGATCAGCCGCGATCTGTCCCTCACTGACGCTTTCGTCTCTGTGTGTCCACAGCAAGTATCCGGGACAGACGACCGAGTTCCGGGGGCCTGGCGTGTCCGCTGAGAACCCAGCGGGCGCTTTCCCGCGTGACCTCCGCCAGCGTAGGTTTCTGCTCGACATTGCCGTTCGATCGCAGCCTGCCTGCTGACTCTTGCCTGTTCTGTGCCAACGCTGTAGCTGATCCCGATCCGGTGTCTGCGCACCGACCGCGACCCACCATCTTCCAGTCGATCGAAAACCCCTACGCACTGCAGGAGGCGCTGACCAAGCTCGAAACAGGCCTCGACGAGATCATCTCGCTCTTCCAGGCCGAGAAGAACACGCTCGCCCGCGAAGGCGGCTTCACAAAGGGCAAACAAGGGTACGTCTCCCACGCCACGCCGGCGAGCTTTGGCAGCATCCTCATACTGACTACTCACGTCTCTTGCTTGTAGAATCGAGCTCTTCGAGTCGTGGAAGCAGCAGCTGGAACGCATCAAGGCCGGCGAAGAATAGGTGCACAGGCAAACTTCTCGATCTCGTCGGTACAAATACAAATCAAATTGCCCATTTCTCGACCTTACTGTGTTGCCGATGCGGCCGCTGGCGCAGGCGCTGTGGCTGCATTCGTCGGGTACGCCGGCGCAGCAGCTGGCTGAGACTGGATCATGCCGGTGCTCATCCCGTTGAGCGCCTCCATGTACGAATTGGTAAAGTTGGCCCACGACAGTGCATCTTCGGACGCGAGCGGCATGGCGCCCCAGTACGACGTGTCGTGCAGCTTGAGATACGCTGTTGGATCCACCGCCACCGCCATGCCGCCGTTGTGGCTGTCTGCCTCCATCGGCCCCGCTGTCGTCGTCGGTGCAAGCGCCGTATCGAACATCCCTACACCTCCCGTGCCAGCCGTGCTTCCCGCTGCAGCGCCTACACCGGCACCCGCCGTCGAATTGAGCGTCGAGGGATTCGGCGTGGGCACACGCGATGTCGGCCAGCCGTACATGAGGCTCTGGCTCTGACCCTGGGACTGGAATTGCGCCAGCAGATCATCCTGCAGCGCCGGCGGCAGCTGGTAGCTGGCGCGCGAACGCGACAGCGACATGGGCGCACCGATCGGCCCTGGCACCGACAAGCCCGGCCCATCGTCGGCCGCAAACGCAGCCTGTTGCAGCGTCGACTCGCCCGCCCCCACCTGTGCCTCCTCGGGCAGGCTGGCTGGCTGATTGTGCTGCGAGCCGTCCGTGTGCGGGCCCGGCTCCGTATCTGCCAACTGGCCAAGCGCGTTTTTGGGCAGATCCAACGACGCAGCTCCAACCTCTGCACCCTCCTTGGACGTCGTTGCTGCCGTCGCAGCCGAAGGGCTATCGGAGCGACTCGCCACGAGGCTGACAGAGCTGCTCGCCTCCCTGTGGCTCGGCAGGCCCGTTCCATCGAGATCCGCATCGATACCGTGTCCGAGCTGTTCGAGGATCTTGAGATGGTGCGTGGCGCTCTGCCACGTTCCGCTCATCCTCGAGAGCCAGGTCATGAACTTCCTCAGCCTCCGCTTGGCCTCGAGCGCGATGCTCGCATCGGTCGAGGTGGTGTTGGCGATCTCGATCGTCGAGGCCGTAAAGATGCAGTAGGTGAACGTCGACGAAAGCTTGCGCATGCCAAAGTTGTTGTCGTACGCGGTGAGGATGTCGCAGATCTTGCCCACCGCATCGGTGCAGATGCGGTGCGACGGAGGCAGATCCGACCGAGACGACTGCTTGAGGATGTACGGCCGGTGCAGGATGAGCTTGCACACCTGGAACCACAGGTGCTGCGAGAGCGTGTTCGGCAGCCTGTGCGCTGGCTCTTCGAAGCGAAGACGGAAGGGCAGATCGCGCTCCCACGCCTCCATCATCGCATGCAGTCGGATCAGCCTCGTCTCCCACTCCGGCGCCACGTCATGCCCACTGCTATCCTTGCCCGGCTCGTCCGCATCCGCATCGCCATCGGCGCCCGGATCAGCGTCCGGTCGCCTGACCTGCGTGTAGATGGCAATGACCTGTTCGCAGATCTGGCCGAGGCGCACGCCGAAGCGCAGATGCGACATGGCTGCGATCGGTGTCTTGAGCAGGATGCTGCGTGCGTGGTCCTTGATGAGCGAACTATTGTTGGTCGTCTCGGCCCACGTCTCCTCCTCATCCACCTCGTCCTTGTTCGGCAGCGGACAGTCGATCTCGGCATACCGCAGCGTTACAGGTCGACCTAACGACGCTGACGACGTCTTATCCAGCAGATAGAGGCACCAGAAGATGCGCCTCCTCGCTTGCTCTTCGGCGGGGGAAAAGTGGAGTCCCAGCACGGACGCAAAGTCCCTCTGGCGATGTAGACCGAGATCGATCGACATGCGACATGCCGTCGACAGATACGCTGACGCCTGGCTGGCTCGGCCGTTGCCACCCTCTCGCAGTGCCATGAAGAAGAGCGACTGGATGGTTTCGAGGCTGGGCTCGTTGTTTGTCTTGACGAGGTAGTACTTGGCTCGCGCCAGGAAGATGTCGCCGAGGTCGGCGGCACTGAGACGACGCAGGCTAGTGCCGTCGCCGAGCTGTCCCGGGCCTTGGCTGAAGCTGAGGTCCGAGGCGGTGCGCTCGACCCAGTCGGACTGGGTCGCCTCGGTGTCCTGTTCCGACACGCCGCACTCGCCCGAGTCCCAGGCGACAGCGGCGAGCGCGCAGGAAGCATTGTGGAGCATGGGGTGCCTCTCGGGATCGATGACGTTGAAGCCTGTGAGGCAGAGCGCAGGCTTATAAAGTGCTGGCCAGATGGTCTGCACGATGCCCCAGAAGATGGTGAAGAGACGTTCCTGGATGAGAGGTGGGATCTCGGGCTTGGTGAGCGAAACACCGGGGCGGTCAACACCGCTTCGCCTCTGTTCGCCAGGCTCGACCCAGAGGAGCGGCTCGAGGTTGATGTCATCCGATGGCACTGGTGCAGCGTTGAGTGCAGAAGCAGTTGCAGTGGCCGAAGTTGCGAGAGTCGGCTTGCGATCGCCATCGCGATCGCGTTGAAGCTGCAGGAGCGTGCCTTCGACGAGGAGCTGGTTGTGATCGCTGGTGTGAGACTGTCGAATGCCCGCAGGGATGTCTGAGGCAGATGGTTCCGGGACGGCGTCCGGATGGCCCATAAAGCGGGGCTGAGCGGACCGGGCGGGGGCAGTCTGGTTGGCAGCTGCACTCGTGGGCATCAATCGGCTTTCGTGGAGAGACGAGTGGGCAGGTGGAGGTGCCTGAGCGTCGTACGACGACGTTCCCGATGGCGCTGCTGGTGGATAGGGTGCTGCGGCAGAATAGGCCGAGGTTGAGGTTGCTGGGCGGGTGTGTGAGGTCTGCGTCTTGTGTAGCGGCCTTGTCGGACCGGATCGACCGGAGAGGGCGGGGTCGAAGGTATCGGACGAGATGGAGAGCCTTCCGTAATTGCCGGGCGAGGAGGATGATCTGTTGGAGGAGCGCGTTGCGACGAATTCGAGTGGGGGCAATCTTCGATCGGAGCCGCCGGGTGGTGGACGAATGAAGCCAAGGCCACTGCTGCTTCCGCGGTAGAACGTCTCTGCGCGCGGCTTGTGAGGATAGGAGGAGGAGGAGATAGGGTCGTATCGATAGTAGCTGGGGCTCGACGCGCCAGGGGCGTAGTTGGGGCTCCCGATGCTTCCGTCGTGGATGGAGCCAGCGGTGGTACGATGGCTCTCGGTTCGATAGCTGCCTTCGGGAGAGGCATGCGCGGAGGGTGGGAAAGGTTCGCCGTGCATGTCGGGCGGATAGGGATCCGAGGAGGCCATGGCGGTAGATGAGCTCGACGGTTGATAGGGATGTTGAGGCTGCGATGGAAGCGGCGGTGGTAAGGAGGAGTACTGCATCGGATGCGGATGGGTATGTGCTGAAGGAGGAAGCGGGTATCTGGACGAGGAGGCTGCGGCATTGCTTGGGGGAGCCGGAGGTGGCAGGGCCGAGCGCGACCATTCGGAGCTGTCCGGATAGGAGAGCGGCGGAGGGCGCGAAAGCGACACGGGCACGGCTTCGGCAGTCGGGGCGGAGGCAGTGGGAGCGGGAGCGGGAGCGACATAGTCGCGGGTGGACTGGATGGGTTGCGCGGATGCAGCTTGGTAGACATCCTTGCGCGCTGCGGAGAGGTGTGCGCTAGCGTTTGCCTTTCGCTTTGCTGCTTTGCTGGAACCGCGTGTGGAGCCTTTGGGGGGGCCGCGCTTCTTTGGCTGTCCGTACTCGCAGACCTCGCCGGAGCGGACGCAGGTGATGCAGGGGTGTGAGCCGTCGCATTTGACCCTCTTGATGCCACAAGGCCGGCAAGCCTGCTGGATACGCTTCTTTTTAAGTCCGCTCCTTGGCTGAGCATCCCTAGAGTCGTCATGATCGCGGCCGTCGCCAGCGCCCAAGGCGGAGTTAGGCGGCTGCCCGTGTGCCATTGTGGGGGTGGGCGTGGCTACAGGGCGTGAAAGCGGTCTGTGCTGGCCCAACGAAGGAGATGGCGATGAAATCGGTGAAGCAGGTGGGATCCTTGGATGGATTGGTGTATAGGGAAGACGGTTGGATGAGCTGTCGACCGCCGTCGCACGAAGGCGTTTCGGTTGTGGATGCGAAGGGCGAAGTAGATTAGGGAGCGAGGTCTATGTGAATGGTGTCGGCATGACTGAGTCAGGCTGAATGGTGGCAGTGGCCGGAGCCAAGACGTCAACGCTGAGTGACGCGCAATGGTCGGAGATGATGGTGGAAGGGGGAAAACGAAGAATGCAAGCCGACGCGATCACGAGAAGCAAGGGTGGAGAGGGATTTTTGGCCGACACTTCCGATGCCCGGGTATCTGAGTGCTGGCTGCAGCGTCAGGCCGACCGATGTTGCATAGCCAGCAGCAGCGTGTCGAGTTTGGCGCAGGCTTGAATTTGCTGCACAGTAGCTTCGGCAGACGCGCTCGAGTCTGTGCACCTTTGGGCTAGAAGAGCTGTACATGCGCTGCACTGTGCGCTGCACCGATCTGCACAGAGCTGCGACCCATTTGGAATCTGCAAAATCAAAGCTGCGGCGTCAGGCAGCGATGTGGAGCTATGGCTGCATGATTTGGACTGTGCCTAGTCTGCTCTGTGCTGTGCAGCAGTGGCGGCTTCCACATGATGGAATCGTCGGCCCGGCCCGCAAGCGCACGCACGGATTCCGAGAATTTTCCACGGGGAATCCACAGATTTTGGAAATTGCGGCCAGGCCATGGACAAGGAGACGAAAGTGACAGGAACTGCATCCATTTCCGACGGCTGGGCAGATCACACACCTCTCGATTGAGCCGCTGCAGGTCGAGCTCCTCCGCCTCTCGTCGCTGCACAGAGCCAACGCAAAAATAGCCCGGAAAATCAAGTGCAAGTCAGCCTTCAACCAGACTCGGAACGGGGGCCGCCTTCCGGTCTCGCTCGCCCAGTTTCCGAGGCTGCATCGCTTCTTGTTCGCTTGAACCGAGGTGACGCGCCATCACGGAATCGCACTCGGCAACGCCCACCCAAGCCTCGCTCGCCTCGCTTGCCTCGCTTGCTGGGCCTGCTCGCCCAGCGGTCCGGGCTTGCCATCAGGGCCGCTTGCCGATTCGCACACGCTCCATCGTCATCCAATCGTATCAACCATCACGAAGCCGCTTTCCATCTCCGCTTCGCTTCTGTGACCGTAATTTGCGCCGCTCACTCAGCGGAACCACACACTCCCCGCGACTTCCGCACGTCTACGCATTCCCCTCGCGACTGATGCGTTGCAGAGTGTCATGTTGCGCAAAGATGTTATACGACGGATGAAATCCCGTGAATCGGTCGTCACTCGCGCTCCTTGTTCTTCCAGCTCGCCAGTCCGAGCGCCTGCGTCGCGCTCGCCGCCATCCCCGCCGCCCTCTCGGCACCCAAATTGGCCAGCAAGCCGCTGCCGAAGCTCGATCCGTACGCCTGCGCCACGCGGCTCATCACCGTCGGCCCGCCCGTCTCGGGCATCACGTCGTTGAGCCCTTCGCTCTTGACCTTGCGTCGCGCGCTCTCCATGATGCCGTTGACGTCGTCCTTCTTGAGATCGTCGCGCGCCTTCATGATGGCCTCCAAGAATCCCAGATGCGATCCGTGCGCCTTGGCAAAGCTCCAGTACGGCAGGAAGACCATCGTCGCCGACGACGTCAGCATGCCCAAGATCGCCTCGACCACCTCGAACTTCTCCTGCACCTCCTCCTCCTTCTTGTATGCCAGGAACATGCTCTTGGCATCCTCGACGTCCTTTCGCATCTGTTCCCCCGCAGCAGGCATCCGCAGCTTCCCGCTCCCCACCCGCCTCAGCGCCCCGATGTACGCCACCAAGAAGCGCTCCATCATGTCGTCGCAAAGCACGTCGAACAGGTTCGGATTCAGCCGCTCGCTGTAGTCCGACGTGTAGTCCCGCATCGTCTCGACGATCGTCGTCATCGTCCCTTCCGAGTACCACGCCGGGAAGCTGAACAGCTCCTTGATCGCCGGTTGCAGATCGCCAAACACCACATCCACCAGCACTTGCATGCAACGCTTCGACACATCCAGGAAGCCGTTGAGCGCGTTGTCCACCGCCTCCCGGATGCCCGCCTGATACTTTTTGCTCACCATCGGCTCCAGCCGCGCGATGAGCGCCTCGGCATAGTCGGCCGACTTGAGCTGGTCGTTGGCCAGCGCGATCACGTACTCCACCAATCCGCCCACCACATCGTCGGGTGTCTTGGCCTCGCGCTGCTTTTTGAACTCGCTCTCCAGCACGCGCAGCCACGTCGCCTGCGTCGAGTGCATCGCCTTGGCCGCATGGTCCACCACCTTGGCCAGCACGCTCGCCTGGCCCGAGTCCGCAGCCACATCCACCTGCTGATTGACCATCTGGAACAGGATCGCCGCGCCCTGCAGTCCGTACAGTCCTTCGTTGTCCTCTTCGGGCGGATTCTGCCGCGAGACAAACTCGCGCACCTCGTCCGACATCAGGTTCGCCGTCCACTCGTCGATCTTCTTGGTGATGAGGCCCAGGTAGTCGTCGATGATCGTCTGCTCCTTGCCCGCAAGCAGCGTCGGCTCCAACCACGCCTTGTCCGCACCGATCTCCTTGGTGATCGTCTTGGTATACTCTTGCGTGAATTGGTACAGCTCCAGCAGCGCACTCGCCTCCGGATCCGTGGCCAGGATCCGTTCGCGCAGAATCGCGCCTAGACTCTTGTGGTAGCTTTTGATGAACGTGCGTAAGACGTTGTAATCTGCTGGGAAGAGCGGCGTCACCTCGGACTGCACGAAGCGCAGGTCGTCGTAAATCCAGTCCAAGTGGCCGAGGAACTCCAGGCTCGTGCCGTCGGAGCCAAAGCGCGACCAGCACTCCTCAAACAATTCGGCAGTGGAGCGATCGATGGCCTCGACGAACTTGGGTCGGTAGAGCTTGATCACGCGTGCATTGGCCACTACCGAGCGGAAGCGCGCGGCGCCTTCGAGATTCGCCCGTTTCGCCAGGCGGATAGCTGCTGCGCGCTCGTCCTCGCGCGCCTCCTTCTCGATGATCTTGATGAGCTTGACCACCACTGCGGGTCGACCTTCGCGCACCAGGTCCAAGGTGCGTTCGGCCAGCACCATGATGTACTCGTCGAAGGCCTTGATAAGTCCATCGAGCGGCGCAAAGAACTCGGACACGGTGCTGCGCACGTCTGCAGAGCACGTGCGCGCGATCTGGAACGTTTCGTTGCGGAAGGTCTCGAGCTGAGAAAGGTGGAAATGCAGCGGAAGGAGATCGGTTGCAGGTCCCATGATGTCGTCCTGGCCGCGTTGTAGCATGTCGGCCAGAGTCTCGATCTGCGCCGGTAGCGAGTCGAGCTTCTCGAGCGTGCTAGTTGTCTGTACAAAGTTGCGGTGGATCTGCGAAACTTGGCTGATGACGCGGAACGAGCGATTGGCGTCCGACTGCTTCGACCCCGACCCTCCGTCCACGTCCGTGTTCGTATACAGCGCCTCGACTTGCGCGAATGCCTCTCTGATTGCCGCGACGTCCTTGCGCGTCGCCTGTAGTTTGAGCAGGCCGTCTCTCGTAGCTTCCAGCTGCTCCTTGGCTCCGAGCTTCAGCTTGGCCGACAAGCTCGCCTGTTCCTTGAGCAGCTTCTTGCGCAGCGCCGAGATCTTGGCGAGGTCGTCGGGCGACTTGAGAAACTCTGCCACTAGATTCGACGGACCTGATGCGGCCGAGCCAGGAAGCGTGGCGGCCGATAATGTTGCTGCCATCGGCACCGACGAAGCCTGTGTAGTGGAATGCGCCCCTCCGTGGCCGTGCGACGAGGAAGAAGGGCTGGAAGCGAGCCCGATTCCATTCCGGTACAGTGCGCCATTTTGTGATGCCGGCGTGCCCGATGACATGGCGGCGAGATGGTGGGATGGTATCGCGAAACTCATGGTGTCAAGTCGAGGCCCGACAAGTTCGTTCCCTCCTCTTCGCGCGTTTCTAGGGCGATGTGGCTTGCATGTGGCAGTTCCGTCGCGATTTGAAGGGGCTGCCACCGATCACGAGATGCTGAACCGTGGTTTCCCACCTGTCCGAGAGATGTGGTTTCGCCTGCCTGTGTAAAGATTCGTTGATGACCCCACGTCGATGGTTGCAGGATGGCGGGTAGCAGAAACATGCACGTCTGCGCTTCGCCTGAGGTCCGAGCGCGGACGTGACAATGGCCTCGGACTTTTTTGGTATTTGTTACACCGTATTAGCGAGCAAGATCATCCCGCTCGAAAATGCGAGTCTCCAGCCTGTCGCCACAGCGTCGGGCTGATTTGACCACGGCTCCTTTTCACAATCCATCCTCAGAGCGATCACCATTCGAGCCGCATCCCAAACAATGCTGTGTGGACTAGACACTTGATTTTGACAGCAATCTAGAGGACAGGATCGGGTGATGAGCGCTGAAAAGCGCCGAGCTACTCTTCATCCTCGTCGTCGCCCAAATACTTGTCTGAGATCTTGCGTATGATCTCTTCCATCTCGACCTGAGCTTGGCTCTTGAAAAAGTTGGACGATTCCACGATAGCAGCCGAGGGCTGCTGACTCTCCGTCTGGGCATCGTCACCCTCTTGCTTCTTGGATTCTGATCCCCGCACCGCGGGAAGAAAGGACTGTGCTTGGTCTACCTGCGCCTTGATGATCCGCATCATCTCGAAGAGCCGATGGAAGACGCGATCGGACACGCACAGCAGCTCGTCCTTCTCTTCCACTCTCTTCCTCAGGGCTTCAACCTCACGCTCAAGGTCGAGGCGAACAGAGTCAGAGAGCTGCAAGTCTGAGGTGAGCGAGTCTCGCTCGTGTCTAAGGACACGTTGGTGAATTCGGCGCGTGTCAGTAGCGATTCCTCCGAGAGACGCAGGATGATATGCTCATAGCTCGGATCAGAGCTACGTACTCAATGGTGCTGATCTTGTCTTGAAGTAGTGCTGTCTCCTGGTCGTGTCGCTGCTGGATCTGCATATCGAAAGGCGGAAGGGACAAGACCTGTCGATCAGCCCACCGCCGCAGGACAGAGTCGGAGGGATCGGTTTCAATGCTCGTACTCACATTTCGCAAGCTCTCGAGCTCACGACTCTGTCACAGGGTCGAGGCATGGAGCGAAACGGGAAAGTCAAAATGAATGGTCGCAGATCACAAATCCTCGTTCGACCTCCACTCACCTTTTCATCAAAGGCCAGGGCAATGTGTCGGAGCGAGTGAGCGATGCCTGAGCAGCTGAGCCTTTCCTCGAGGTTGCCGTCTGTGTACTCGCTACCGAGCGTCTCCGTGGTTCGAGCCTCGAGGCTGCTATCGCTCTGGCTGGTCGAGGAAGCGGACAGAGGCTCCGAGTCAAGCTCGATCGAATCTTCGCCGAGGAGCTCGTCGCGGATCATGGCTGCGCGCTGGGTCAAAGAGCCAGAGTCACTGCTGGCCGAATCAGCATCCACCACAGAGCCTTCTTTCTCGCTGTGTTCGTCGCCGTCCTCGCTTGTCGGTGGAAACGAGGCTTGCATATGCAGCGGATTTGCTAGTCGAGATCTTCGTACTCGGGCAGATCTGGGTCCGTTGAAGATGAAGAAGACTCGTTCGCTAAAGGTCCATCGAAGTGCGCCGTGAAGACAATGTTGATGATGAACAAAGTGCGCGGCCTCTTCTGCGGAGGAACGAGACCCGAAAGAAGGACTTCGAGGGTCACGGCGGTGAGGAAACCAAAGGTAGCAGCAACGGAAGCGGCAAGGCCGTACTCAGCGAGAGTCTCGAGCGTCAATCTCGACATCAAGGCCAGTGCAACCAAAGACGGGGGAGAGCAGAGCGTCCGTGCTGGGAAGGGCCGATCTATATGCTTTTGATTGGAAAGTGGCCCTTTATAGTGCGCAGTTTGTTTACATGAGTGGAGTGCGTCCTTTCCGATCTTGTGTCAGTAGCCTATGATCTGCGGCAGCGCAATGAAAGCATGCGGAATCGTGAGCGCAGAACAGCAAGGAATCAACGTTTCCAGTCGCGGCTCGGCGCGGTAGCGCTGCAGCAGCTTGAGCTTAAAAGTGGCGCCAGTGGGCCTCTGAGCATTTTCACTTGTCCTCCTTGGACGCAGAAACCTTGTCGTCATCCTGAGCCTCTGTCTGTGCCGAGGCCTGTGCGTCTGCCTCTTCCTTTTCGAACTGGGCGTTGGCGGCCTCGTCGTCCTCGATCTCGTCCTTGTAGATTTCCGGGTGTTCACGGAAGCATTCCTGCATGGTCTTGAACTTGTCTACGCAGTCGATGCCCTTGGGCTCAGCCTCGGAGTAGACGAAGCACGAGAAGGCCGCCTTGAACTGCTCGCCACAGGGGCCGTGAGCCATGCCACCGAGACAAGGGCAGTCCCAGTTGATCTCGCCCGTCTCGGGGTCGTATGCGGACTGCTGACCGGTCTGTTCTTCGGTCTCCTCGACGGCGACCTCGATCGCAACCGGCGTCTCCTCGGCGGGCTCGACGTGCTCGTCATGCGCCACCGCAGGCGCGTGACGGTCGTGGGCATCCTTGTGGAGGAAGGCATCGCCCTTGGATTCCCTGGGCTTCATGCGGTCGGACCAGGCCTGACGAGGCTCGCACTGGATGGCGGAGGAGCGCGGCTGGAGGGCGTAAGCAGCGGCGCCGATGCTGATGGCGGCAGCCGCGGCGCCAAAGGTGGGAGTCGACCACGCAGACGAGCGAGAAGGACCGGCGGAGGACTCGGTGGCAAGACCGCGCGCGGCTGGCCTGAGGCTGCGTGCCGAGCGCTGCAGGGTTCGACCCGCGGATCGGATGAGAGTGTGACTCGACATCATGTTGGGACCGATGAGATGGTGGCGCGAAGAAGGTGAAGATGGGAGAGGAGAAGATGATTCTTTAGGGAGCCGTAGAGACAAGGGTCGAACTCGCTTGCATCCGCCTCGTCCACTTCTTCCAGCCTTGACGAGCCACAGAGTGGAGGTCTCTCGTCTCAAACTGCGCGGCTCTACGGTACTGTACGATGCTGTGCGGTGGCCGGGTCAGTCCGGGCTCAGTCGGTCTCATGTCGATTTTCGGTCGGGCTGCAGCCACCGATGTGGTTTGGGATTTTTTTTCCTTCTCGAGGGTTCCGCCGCGGAGAGGTCGCAATTTTGCATTCCCGGATTGGTATAGGATCGGGGTTGAGGGATAGCGATCAGCGATCAAAGCTTCTTGGCCTAACAGGACTCCACTTGCGCGCCCTCTCCACTTGAAAGGGAAGATCTTCGCGAAGGGTGTTGGACTCGTCAGCGCTTGGCGCGTCCACATGCAGTGTTGAGAGCACAAAGGGAAAGCACAGCCAGGCGAGAGGCACCAAGGGCTCACGTAGCTCGACTCCAACTCGCTGTTCGTTCGTTCCTGATCACCCTCCATCACCGTCGCAGTTCAACGGCGGCCTTACTCGCTGCTCGGTGTCGGCTTCGCTCGCAACGGAACCGAGTCAAACCAGTCTACACCGGTTCCCACGTAAAGGTTGGTCCGCTCCCGGCCTCAAGCACAGCGACATGTCCACCTCAGGCGGTCCTCCGTCGTCCCATGGAACTACACCGAAGGGTGCGTCAGGTCAGCCCGCGTCCGCCAATGGCGCCATGTTCTCCTCGCTCCAGAAGCGCTTCCCACGCGTCGCATTCGTGGCCAACAAGGTCGCCTCGTCGCGCACTGGCCGCACCACCGCCAAGGCATGGTCATATCGTCGCCCGCTTCTCTTCGGCTTCTTCGCGACCTACACCGCGATCGGCTATCTCAAGCTCAGGCGCGACGCCTACCTCCGCGACTTCATCCACGATGACACTTACCTCGTGTGGAAGATCTACGATGGCTCCATCGTCGAGTCGCGCGGCCCACCGTCGGTCAGTGCGCTGATCAACGCTCCGGCCGCCGGCGAAGAGGCGCCGCGCGTCATGGAGATGTTTGAGGTCATCCGTGCGCTGAAATGGGCGCAAGCTGACCAGCGCATCAAGGGTATCTTTGCCGACTTCAGTGGGCTTCACCTCCCCTCTTCCGTCGCGCCGAACCGCCTCGGCCTCGCCCAGATCGAAGAACTCATGCAGGCCATCCACGAGTTCAAGGTTGCCAAGAAGGATCAGTTCGGAGACAAGGCACGCCCCTCGGTCGCATGGGCAGACACCTTCAACAGCCAGGGCTCGTTCCTCCTCGCCTCAGCCTTTGACGAGTTGTGGATCCAGCCCACAGGCTCGATCCCGCTGACCGGACTCGGCGCGCAGATTCCCTTCTTCAAGAAGGTGCTCGACTACTTTGGAATCAAAGTGCTTGCCGAAGCCAGGCGCGAGTACAAGTCCATGATCTCCACCTTCAGCCGCGAAGAATCGCTGCCGGCGCCTCAAATCCAGAACGAGGCCGAGCTGCTGGGTGAGCTCAACCGTGGTCTTGTACATGCCGTCGCGGTCAACCGCTTCCCCGACGAAGACCTGGACACCATGTCGGGCAAGCTTGAGACCTGGATGAAGGAGGGTCCCTTCTCGGCACGCGAGGCCACTCAGCTCGGCCTGATCAACGGCACAGCGTTCAAACGCGATATCGTCAAACGCCTTGTGGATCCCGAGCACGGAGGCAACGACGCCACCAAGTTTAAATCGCTTCACCACTACAACAAGGTCAACGACCGAGCCCTGGAGCGCCAGCTCAAGGACGATGAGATCGTCGAGGTCGGCGTCGTCTACTTGCTCGGAGGCATCAGCTCGGCTCCGGGCGAGTTTTCCACTTCGTCCGTGCTCAAGGGTCTGAAAGAGGCCGCAGAGCACGAAGACATCAAGTCCATCGTTCTCCGCATCGACTCGGGTGGCGGCGACGTTGTCGCAAGTGAGTCCATCTGGGATGCCGTCCGACGCGTACGTGAAGAGTCCGGCAAGCCCGTCGTCGCGTCCTTTGGCAACGCCGCTGCCTCGGGTGGCTACTACGCAGCGAGTGCCGCCGATGCCATCATCGCCTGCGAGAACACGGTGACGGGCTCCATCGGCGTCGCATCGCTTCGTCCGACCATCACGCGTGCCTTCTTCGACCGCTTCAATGTCGGCATCCAATCTTTCTTCACCGGCTCGACCTCCATGTCGACGCTGCACGAGCTGGACGAGGCGCAGCGTGCCAAGTCGGCCAAGCACATTGACGAGATGTACAATGACTTCCTCCAGAAGGTCTGCGATGGCCGCAACATCTCCCGCGACGTCATCGAGAGCCTGGCCGGCGGACGAGTCATGACCGGACTCAGCGCGTGGGCTCGCTGCAACCCGGACGCAGAGGTCGAACAGGTGCAGGTTAATACCCCTATCGGCTCGAATCTGGCTGCGCCTACCGCTGAAAAGGTCGTAGAGCTTGGTCAGAACGCCGAGGCGGACAAGGCGACCACGGACAAGCAAGGTGACGGCGAAGTGCAGGAGACGGTCAAATCAGCTATTCGCAGAATCAAGGCCGTTAGCCTCACTAGCCAGTGGAGAACTCAAGAGGTGAGCGCGAGCAGCGGCAACAACACGGTCATGATCGAACGCGTCGGCGCTACGCAACCGTCTACTCCCGGTCCAGATGCGCCTGAGAGCCAAGCCAGCAGCAGCAATGGGGACGGCAACGGCATTCTGGCTGATCTCGTTGCCAAGGCAGAAGAGGCACTTCTGGGACGCATGGACAGCAAAGAACCCGCTGCTTCAGAGCCTATCAGCAAGCCGCTGACAGGCGCTCAGAAGCTGAAGAAGCGCATGGATGAGGAGGAATCGCGCCTGGCAGTTGCAGCCCACTCGGCCGCGGAAGAATCTCGCAAGCCTCCGTCGGGCGCCGACGAGGAGATTCAGACCGCCGGTGTTGCTGCTGAGACAACAACGTCCGGTGTCAAACAAGGCCCCTACGGTAAGGGCCTTGTGGACTCGATCGGCGGTATCTGGGACTCGGCGTACTATGCCATGACGCTTGCCCTCCAGGCCGAGATTATGACGATGGTGACCAAGGACAACCTCACGCTCGAGCAGGCCACTGCCAAGATTCGCCCCGGAGCGGATCGCGAAGTCACCGAAGATGGTACGCTTGCCCTTGCTACCGACCTGAGATTGGTGCGCTTCCCGGAAGAAAAGCCGTTCTGGAAGAAGGTGCAAGAGGTCAACGCAAAGGGCGACCAGCCGCAGCTCTCGCTCTTGCCCAGAGCTCTCACCAACACGGTGGCCTTGATGCTCGAAGAGGCTGGACAGAAGGCGGCACGCGCGGCGGTCCGGATGATGATCGCCACAGCAGCGGATCCGAGCGGCATTGCAGCCGCCTTTGACGATCCTCAGCTCGCAGAGAAGCTGCGCGCGAATAACGGCCTCGGCGCTGGCAACACCCGCGGCAGGGCCCGCGCAGAGTACCCGCTGGCATCCATGTTCAGCTAGACTTCGTGTTACTGATTAGATCAATGTGCTTCTCAGCCGCTATAGACTCACCGCTCGGCCAACACAATACCAGACGGTCATGGACCGTGACCGTACCGAATGCTGTTCGCGAAGCGACAAGGCGGAAGAAGAAATTTGTGGAGTCTTGTTAAATTCGAGGTTAAATCAGGTCGAGCTCGGCCTTCTCCGAAGTGGCGGGGTGGCGGGGATGCATCCGACATGCACAGTCGAGATAGGCTCTCGACTCTTCGTGATTCATGACCACGAGACTGTCGCCGACCACTCGTCACCTCTCCTTCACTTCCGAACAGCAACGCTGAAATGGATCGAGCTCGTGGTCCTTCCTGACCATCACAACTCGGTCTATTCTCGCTCCTTCGGATCAGGAAAGATCCTGGTAAGGGCCCTGCAAGCATGTCGGTCCAGCAGCCGCCCCCGGCCTCTTTGGCTTCCGGTCACCGATGGTCTTCAAGCTTCGCGCTCGTCGCTGCAACTCTATGCGCTGTAGCGCCGTATCTGGCCGCTTTGGTGGGGTCGCTAAGCATCTTCGGGCGCATTGCCCTGGCAACAGGCGTTTACGTCGCCGTCTCGGCCCACTCGCAGCGTAGGTCCGTCCAACGTTTCCAGATGCAGCAGACCTCGTCTCCGTCGAAGCACACCGAACAAACCAATCTCCTCTTGCCGCAGCCCTCGCGGGCGACATCACCGCGCTCTCCGCGTGCGGTCTCAAACACGTATTCGGGGCTGCAGCGAGTCGAAGCGTCCTCGAAAGACACCTCGGTGGCGGAGAAAGTGGCGTTCATTCGCAGCGAGCAGTGTCCGCAGCTGATGGATGCATGCTACCTCGATGCGGCAGCTGCGCCGCCTTTTCCCACTGGTCTGGTGCGAGCCGTGGCCGAAGACCTTTCGACCAGGCTGCTCTCGAACCCACATTCCAAGTCGCCTTCCGCCATCGCGACGGCAGACCAGATCACCGCGACGCGCCTCCGGGTGATGCGCGAGCTATTCGGCATCCAGGACACTCACAACTGGCACCTCGTCTTCACCGCCGGCACCACGGCCAGCCTCAAGCTCGTGGGCGAATCGATCGATTGGAATGCAGTCAAGGGCTCGGATACTCAGCAAGCCCGCTTCGCGTACCACCTTCAGAGCCACACCAGCGTGGTGGGGATTCGAGACCTCGCCACGCGCGCTGGGGCAGTGAGCTCTGCCTTCAGCGAGCATGACGCAGACGCTGCGGCTGGCAAATCGGGGCTCATCGCTCTGCCGTTGCAGTGCAATGCCACCGGTCGACGGTACCTGGACCTCATGAAGCACATATGCCGCACAAAGGCAGATGAATCGCTGGTGCTGGTGGATGCCGCATCTTACCTCTCCTCCGCATCGCGACTCGACTTGTCCCAAATGCAGACGGAGGAGACGCCGGACATGATCGCATTCTCCTTCTACAAGATCTTTGGCTATCCGACCGGGATCGGTGGTCTGCTCGTCAAAGCTTCGGCAGCACCACGGCTCAGCCGCAAGACTTACTTTGGCGGTGGCACCGTGGATGCGATCCTGGCCGAAAGCGCATGGACCAAGCCGCGCCGCGAGTTCGAGGCTCGCTTTGAGGACGGCACGGTGAACGTGCATGGCATTCTTGCAGTCAACCGTGCGATGGACTACTACACAGAAAGCTTTGGGTCCTGGGCGGACAGGCTCGACTACGTCGCCGGTCTGCGGGACCGTCTGATCTCGGCACTGAAAGGCTTGCGGCACGGCAACGGTGTGCCCGTGGTCCGCATGTATCCGGCAGCCAGTCCGGAGCACGCAAAACTAGAGTACGGTCCGATCGTCAATTTCAATCTGCTGACAGCGACCGGGGCGATGGTTCCGCCGCAGGAAGTGGACCGGCTGGCGAGCATCAGCAACATCCACGTGCGCATGGGGCGGCACTGCAATCCTGGCTTTGTGACCTCGCATCTTGGCATCGCCGCCTCGCGGCTGAAGCAGGAGTACGCCGAGGGAGCCGGCTGCGACGATGCCGGCGACGCAGCGCTCGAGGTCTCGGGTCTGGCTTCGGCCTCGGTGCGTGCGAGCCTGTGCCTGCTCAATACGGAGGAAGATGTCGAGCGCCTCGTCGGCTTTGTCGCGCGCTTCTTCCTCTCACCCCATCCATCGCCATCCACGACGTCCGTCAAGACCACCAAGGAAGCACTGGCAGGGGCAGCCAAGAAGCGGTTCGAGCTGGCCAACATCACGGTGTATCCGATCAAGTCGTGCGCGGGGCATGACCTGGCACGCGGCGAAGCGTGGACGCTGACGCGGCACGGGCTCGCGTACGACCGCGAGTGGATCGTGATGAATCTGGCCAACGGCAAGGCGCTCAGTCAGAAGCGCTTCCCCAAGATGGCGCTCATCCGTCCGCGCATCGACCTGGTCACACGGCAGATGGCCGTCTCCATCGCCGGTACGTCTCGCAGCTTCAAGGTCTCGCTGGACGATGACATGCAGTACAACGACGGTGAATCGGTGCAGAAGGAAGGCAAGGCTACGGAGATTTGTGGGATGGAAGTGTGGCCGCGGGCGCATCGGAGCGAAGAGCTTCGGGTCATGCTCACTGCACTGTTGGGTGTATCTTGCACCTTGGCCAGACAGGCGACGGACGTAAGCAGACACTCGAAGCTCGATACGGGCAGCGACAAGGTACCGCTGATCTTTAGCAACGAGTCGCCGTTCCTCATGATCAACTCGGCCTCGGTGGCGCAGGTTAGCGAGTGGATGCAGTCCGACTCGACGCCCGTGCTTACGGGTGCAGAAGAGGTCGCGTCCGACTCGGGCTACTCGTCAACCTCGCATTCCAAGGTCCAGCCCAAGCAAGCTCCTGCGTTGTTCGCTCAGGCAGCGAGCTTCCGCGCCAACTTCATGATCGCGCCCGAGCGCAGAGATCGGGACGAGGACGACGCGCAGTCGGAGGCGTTCTCGGAGGATGCCATGTCGAGACTGGTGGTGGGCGGACGACACGTGTTTGGCGTGCTCGGTCAATGCAGGCGATGCCAGATGGTCTGCGTCGACCAGAAGACCGGCGAGGTCAAACCGCAGACGCTCAAGACGCTCGCCAAGCTCAGAAGAAACGATCGCGGCCGAATCATCTTTGGCTCGCATCTGATGTGGCTTCCTGACCTGGCGCCGACTCGCACAGAAGTCGGACACCCCGCGCACCAGGATGACAAGGTGTGGGTCGGTATGGACGTTGTTGCTTCGTAGTCTGCATCTTGACATGCAAAGAATAGCGATTGGGACAAACAATAGACCGTGACATTCGCGGAAAGAATGACTTGTATTGGAACGAATTCTCGCAGCTGTGCGATCCGCGAATCAGAACGGCCAGTACCAACGCTTCTTTGTCGTTTGGCTCGATTGTTCCGGTGCTTGAGGTGATGGCGAAGAGGATGGAGCAAGCTGCTGAGCGGATCGATCCACCTTTTCGGCGAGGCTCTTTGCAGAATGTTCGAGTGAGTCTGTGTGACGGGTCATGAGCAGTGTCTGTTCATCGCGGTCAAGCAGGTTCCAGAGCAGATGCAGGCCAAAGTACGCTGTGCTGCCGTAGGCGAGGATGCGGAGGAGCGCGGGAAAGAGCTGACTGTAAAGCGAGGCGTGGCGTGCGGATGCACCTGTCGGATTGCGAGCGCGTTCCGCCTTTCGTGCCGCCTTGTTGGCCAGGTACTGCTCGGCCTCGTTGAGTTCTTGGTTTGGTGGTCTCGGCGGCGGCACCGCAAGTGCACGGTGATGTGTGGTCGAGAGACTGCGTGCAAGCGTACGAAGGCCCAGCGTGCGTCGCGGTGCGACGAGCGTGATTACGGCACGAGATGAAGATGGCAGCATGGCTGATCGAAGCGATGCGGGCAAGACGGAGTTGGTGGGATAGAAAGGAAGGCAGCGGATACAAGCTAAGATGCCAGGCTGTCGGCGTCCGTGCAGGTCGAAGCAGCCAAAGCGCACAGCAAAGGAAATCGCCGTAATCGGGAAGCTCCTGGCAAATCATCGGCGATGGGCGCGTGGGGTGTATGCGTAGCCAGCATCACGCGTCGGAGGAGGCTCGCACTCGACTGGCACTGAGGGCGCTTTCGTGATTTCATATTTCGCATCCACAACGTCTTTTTGGCCTTTTCACACCTCCAATCACCACGCCCACCCAACTTTATCACACTCAGCACGCTGCCTAGCTATCTTCTCGTCGCAGTCAGGCTCTTGATCTCGCTCGTACCCAACACTGCTCCTTCCGACACGCGAACCTACGACATGCGACACGCTCGACAGCATAGCATCGCCTGAGCCACCATCCAAGCCACATCCATCCATCGCCGTCATGGCACCAACAATGGAGGCCAGCAACATGGTCGACCCCGCTCCCATGGTCAAGAAAGGGCGTGGCCGTCCACGCAAGTCTCAGCCCCAGATCGATCCCAGCCAGCCCCTTCATCCGTGGGCTAGCACGTCCAAACCAGTGGTCCCCACTACAACCTCAGCTGGACAAGCACCGCACAACCCGCATCAACCACCACCGCAACCGCAGCCTTCAGAATTCACGCTTCCACCACATCCGTCTATTCTTTATCCTTCCGTCAGAGCGACGCCAGCTCCTGCCGCTAGCTTCTATGCCCAAAACATGCACGCTGGGATGGACGCACAGCGCGCAACACCAGCGCCACATCCAATGCCGTTCCACCAAGAACAGTACCTCCTGCCGATCCCTGCACAGAGGAAGAGGCTCCCGACACGTGCGGATCTGGACTTCCTCCTAGGCGGACGTGCAGCAGCACGAGCTCGATCCTCGACACCAAACGCGGCGGCAGTATTGGCTCGAAACGTTCCTGGACCAGCTGCCACGTCGAGTCACTTCGCCGGTCCCGCAAGGTATGAGTCAGTCGCCCCGGCGCCGTACGTCAATCATCCATACGCGCGGGGTCAGACGCCCTTTGCTGGCCCGAGCAGATCGGCCGCGCTGTCTCACAGCGCAGTCACCGCAAGTCCATACGTTCCTCCTGCTCCCGCCACTGCGGCAGGATCCTCCGCATATCTTCACGGCCCTTCGCATCCGACGCCGTATTCGAACGCCGACGGACCGTACGGCGGACCGGACTACGACGACGGGCTTGCGTTGGGCGCGGAAGCCGTGATGGAATCGGACCACAACGGCGGCTCTTCCTCGGACGCCGATGTGGAGGACGAGACTATGCTCAACGACCCCGACGATCCCAACGACGCCGACTTCAAACCCGGCGGGAAATCCAGCTCGTCCAAACGACCCGGGCGCTTCTCGCAGCATACAAGACAGAGCCAGGCGAGCACGAGCAGCGCAGGCAAGGTGCCCGGCAGCGCGAATCGGACCCGCGCCTCGAGCCAAAACGCCCCGAAGCGCCGCGGTCGACCGCCCAAGGTCGAATACACACCCGAGGTTCTCGAACGCATCAAGGCGGCCAACGAGATTCTCGCAATGGGCGAGAGCGCGGCCGATCAGGGCATTCGGCTCGACTCGATCATCGACCGTAAGACGCGCCGCGAACTGTCTCCCGAGATGCGTCAGGTCATCCTACGTGCGCGCAACACCCAGCTCCAGCGCCTGCGCCGCGAATCCATGCGTGCCAACGGCGGCGTGGTGATACCACAGATCAACAAGAGGCCCACTCGTCTCTCGAAAACGTCGTTGGCAGGATCTGCGACCAACGCAGAAAGCGCGGCTCAGGCGGAGCCGGAGCGGGAGCGGGAGCGCGGGAGGAGACGGCGCGAGCGGGCTGAGGACGACGCTGGAAGCGGGTCCGCAATCGTAGAAAGGGCGAAAGGCAAGGTGTCGGAGTGGATCAAGACCATCAGCAGCGATCCGGAGCCTACCGCGGAGCAGCACGCCACGCCGGCGGAAAACTTCGCAATCGATCCCGCGCTCCGCGATGAGGGCCCCGGCACCCAGGCAGACGCACCACCGGCGATCCCGAACGACGCAGCACCGGCGATTCAGAACGACGCAGACGACGCGTTTGCGCGATTCGCCACAGTGACGGGCAAAGAGGCCGCACCCGTCACTCACGGCGAGACCGACCCGCAGCTGACACCGCACGAGGACGGCCAGGTTGCCGACGCCGCCGCGCCGCCAGCAGCATGCCAGGCCGGCGTGCCCGGTGACGAGTACTACTTTTCTACCTAGCCGCTCTGCATACAGTGGGGCAAACAGACGCGCAAGTCAACCCAACGGAACGGTGAACTCAGCCGGTTTGATTTCAGTTTGGACTGCGTGTACGTGTGTGTGTGAGAGAGAGACGATGGGGAGGTTTAGGATTCGGCGATTGCGAACCAGGCGTCTCTGGCGTCGACGGCGGCAGTGCGGACGGAGCGGACGGGGTCGTCGATTCCTGCGCCCTGAGCGGCGAGTTTCTTGAGGACGAGGGTACGGAGCGGGTGTAGGTGGTGGTGCTGGAGACCTCCTGTGTCTGGCATGACCTTTTGTTCGTCGTCGACCTGGGGTCTTGCTGCGAGACTGGTGAGGGTTCTGAGCGCAGCTACGCGCGTCGAAGGAGGGGTGTGGGACGAGGGGACGACGTTTGCGAGGAGCTTTGCGGTGATGGCCGAGAGGTGAGCGACGATCATGCCGGTGGGATCAAACGCTTGTCCCGTTGGAATTTTCTTGCCGACTTCGCTTGCTACTGTGAGGGCGTTTGCTGCTGCGGAGCGAGCCTTTGAATCGGGCAGTTGGAGCGACTGGATCAGAAGCGGGAAGAGTCCCTCGAGCCGTTCGACCAGCATGCTCGGTGGCAACCACGGCAGCAGACCGGCGAGCGAGACGAGGTAGATCGTCTTTGCATCCACAGCATCGTGAGCCTCGTGAGCGTCGTGACCGTGATCGCAGCCATCACCATGCACATGCACATGCGCATGCGAGTGCTTCGAAGCCGTCGCAAACGACTCCAACAACCTTGGCAGCAGGAAGGAAAACAGCTTCTGCTTCCACAACAGCCTAACGGTAAACCCATTCTCCTTGGTCGAAATACCATCCTCAGCCACACCAACAATCGTCGACAAATCCCTCGCCGCTGCCCTGGCGAACTTCCAATCCGCCATCCCTCCCGCACCACCCTGGCCTGCAGACTGAACAAGCTGTGCCGTCGAGCCAACTGCGCCCGAGACATGGTCAAAGATCTCGATCAGCACGCGGTTGAGCATCGCTTCGGCGAGCTTGGACGACTTGACCACGAGCGCGCGCGTGAGCCACATCCACGCCTGCAGCGCCACGCGTCTCGTCGCCTTTGTCGCACTCTTGATGTTGCGGCTCCAGAACTCGTCGAGCAGCGTGAGGAACGCCGGTTGCGACTCGTCAATAAACTTGTTGGTCAGCGCCGCCGCCATCCAGTACGCGCTGTTGAGCTGCAGAGCCTGCGAAGCCTTGTGCACCGCATCCGCCTCGCCCGTCGTCTCGACAGTGCGCAGCGTCCAGTCCAGCACACACGCCAGAGATTTCAACGCCGCCTCGTGCCGCGATGTCGCAACCTCGGGCGTATTTGCCAGCTGCACAACCCCCGCCGCAGGAGCCGAAGCTACCACTGCAGCCGACAGCAGCGCCGCCGCGTTTCGGCTCGCCACTGCAAAGAGCCCGTTTGCCGCATCGGCCGAGAATGGCGCAAACGACTGCAAGAGCGGCGAACCGGATGTGATCAGCGAAGCTGCCTCGCTTGAGGC
Source organism: Moesziomyces globuligerus (assembly GCA_030849465.1). NCBI lineage: Eukaryota > Fungi > Basidiomycota > Ustilaginomycetes > Ustilaginales > Ustilaginaceae > Moesziomyces > Moesziomyces globuligerus. The sequence goes on from JARVLF010000012.1 coordinate 470,045, forward strand.
GGTGGTGTCGACGAACGGCGTCTGGCCAGCAACGTAGGTTTGGTTTAGACTCGCGAGCAGCTCGCGCTGGCGATTGGCGTCGAGCAGCTTGACAAACGTGCCGAGGAGCGCCGCCGTATCGGCCACGACGGCGGGATGAGCTGCGATGCTGAGCGCACCTGTCGCACTCGCCGCCTCGAGCCCGGAAAGCGTGAGGCTCACCAGGCGTGAGGGCAGCGTGTGCGCGTACTTGACCACATCGCGGTGCCCATTCTGCCTCTTGAGATCGACCATCGTCTGCAGCGTCAGGATGAGACCCCTCGCGTAGCCTAGGTTGGCTTCCTGCAGCACCTCGACCTGTTCTTGCCTGGTCGCAGCATCCTGGCCCTCTTCCCTCGTTCCTGCAGCCCGTGCACTGCCTGGACGGCAGCACAGTTCGAGCTTGGTGAAGAGCTTGACAACGACAGCCTCGAATAGGAAGGGCGCAACGCAGAGGCGCGAGAGTGCGCCCAGACTTCGGCGGATGTTAGCCTTGGTCAGGTCCAGTTCCGCCTCGACGTCGTCGACTGCTTTGCCTGCTGTGCGGCCCTCGGGATCGTGCATCGGCTCGATGCGGTCCGGCAGCTTGTCGAGGAGCACGGGCAGAACGACCTGCTCGATGACGCGCGCAGTCGGATTCGCAGCGGCAAGCGTGTTGGCGGTGCGCTCGTTCGAGATGACCTCGATCGCACAAAGCGCCTCCTCCCTGACATCATCACCGACCGAGGAGACGAGCAGCGAGGCAACTTCGCGCGTAAGGAAGCTGAGCTCGTCAAAGTCGAGCAGCGCCTTGTTCGTTTTGGCATCAGCGGCAACGGCAACGCTGTCGGCACCGGCACTGCCGTTGCTGCTGAGGATCGAGATGGACACGACCGACGAGTAGACGAGCATGGCCGAGCGGCGGTACGACGTAGAACGAAGGCCGTTGGAGAGGCAGCTTAGTAGGTCCGAGAGGAACGGATCCAGCGGTCGGTTGTCGCCTGCGTAACTTCGCCCGCTCGCGCTGGTGGGCAGCAGCTGACCAGACCCGATCTCGCCCGTGCTCGCACCCGTCTGCGTCTTTGCCAACTCGGCATGACGGTGCACCTTGGCCAGCGCCTCGAGGAGTTCGCCGATGCCGGCCAAGATAGGTGTGCGTTGCGCGAGATCCTCGGGATCGGCAAACATCTTGATCATCTGATCCATGAAGCCGTACACGGCCAGATAGGCAGTGCTGGCGGATGCGCGGACCATGCAGGAGAGCACCCGGATGCCGGCCTTTGCGAGCGACTTGCCCGGCTCTTCAAGCTCGACGAGACAGTCGTGGACCATCTTTGACGCTACGCCCTCCGGTGGGTCGACGCCGTGGTACAGGACGTGAAGCAGAGTGGTGAGCGTGTCGACGGCCAAATCGCCGGTCTCGTCGTCCGTGGCGTGGAAGATTTCGATCTTGAGACCTTCCCAGAGCTTGGTGGCGTTGGCGATTGCAGCGGCGCGGCCGTAGACGGGCATGGCGGCGATGAGCGTGCGGAGCGTATCGAGCTTTGCCGGGCCTCCTGCGGCGCTGAGCTTCTCGAGAAGGAGCGGGTATCCGAGAGGGGCCATGGCGGGCGAGGCGCAGATGGCGGCTCGCAGGGCGACTTTGAGGTCGTCTGAAGTGATACCGTAGGGGTCATCCGGTGGAGGACGGAACGTGATGGGGAAGTAGCAGAAGGTGATATCGAAGAATTTCTCGGTCATCTCGCGATCCATGATCCACTCGGTGAGCAGGACCTTGTCGACGCCAAAGAGCACCATGAGATTGCGTGGATCCTTCTCGCCTTGAACCATCTTGACGTAGCCCTGGAGGAAGTCTTTGCCCTGGCAGATTTCAGATTGCGTCGCATCAGCCCCAGACGGTACCGCTCCGAGATTGTTGGGAGGATCGTCGACGTCCATGGCCGTTGTTGGTGAGGCAGCGGTAGCTGGCTCTTTGGACGCGGTGGAGGACGAAGCGGAGGACAAGCGGAATGCCTTGAGCGCGTCGCGGTGGTGGGCGACGAGACTGTCGAGGAGACGGTAGATGATGAATCGAAGGCTTTGCGGATGGTTGGCAGCGACGACGTGAGAGAAGAGGGCTTCGGCAACAGCATGCGCCTGCTCCTGGCCGAAACCTTTGACGGGAGCTGGGTCCGACGGAGCCGCTGGCGAAGTGGGTGCTTTGCAGGCGGACAGGACTGTGAGCGCCTTGATAGAGCTGACGAGCATGGCGCTGCCCTTGAGAGTCTTCTGCTCTGCCTCATTTCTGCGTGCGCGGGGAGCCGATTCGGGAAGCACCTCGGGAGCCTTTGCGGACCTGACGAAGTTGTCAGAGACGATGACGCCGTCGGCGATCTTGTCAGCGAAGAAAGAGGAGAGCGTGCGTACGGCCTGAGTGGTGAAGATGCTGCTGAGAGGATGTTGCTGGGAGTCAGACTGTGCTGGCGTAGAGTCTGCGTCGAGGAAGTGGCATGTAATGTCGGAGAGGAGCTGGACGGCTCGTGTCCTGATATCCTCCTCTTCGGATGTGAGGTGCTCTCCAAGTAGGCGCACGACGCCGAGCAGCGATACCGAGCCGTTTGCGAGATCGCCGATCAGGGATGGAGGCAGCTCCTGAAAGGAGCCCACCATGTACGCCCTGATGGCCTGAGATGGATCCGACATGCTGGCAGCGGCAATTGCCTGCCCGAACCGAAGTCGAAATGAAGGCGGAGAGTTGAAGATTACTCGATGCCGGCGATAGTACTGCAGTCAAGTGACTGTCGATAGACTGCGTTTGAGACGATTCGGGTTTGTATGGAGGAGCGAAGGCAAGGCAGTCGAGGAGATGCGCTTAGTTGAGAAGGTCGAGGCTGCTGCAGGCCTCGCACTGACTCACTCTTCTGACTGGCCGTTGAAAACTCCACCTCTTCGACTTCCTTCTAATCTGAACGCTCTAACATGTCACAAAATTTAACCCTTAGGATCTCTCGGCTCGGCGAATTTCCGGGGTGGCTTCGATGGCCAAAGCCAAAGAGCCGTCCAATACGGCGCGCTGTGTCCCGGCAGCAGAGTGTGTGAGTACCGTACCCGACCGTAAGTTAGCCGTGGCAAAGAAGGTACAGTATGCAAGGCCGTGCGCGCATTCAACGGCTCCTCCACCTGCTGCGGCAGCCTTGCTCTTGCGGGGTCAAGTGAGATCCGACACGCTACCCTCTTGCTTGCCAACCCTTTCCAGTCAGGACATCGAGGGCGCACTCGTCCCCCCACCATGTCCGAACCAATCCGCGACGCATCGATGGGCCCCAGCGTCGACAGTGATGGGGTCCAAGCTACGACCGTGCCGCTTGCACAGCTGCCGCGCGTCCGGATCTGCATCGCTAGACGCACCCTGCCGTCTTCTATCGCCTCTGGTATCGAACAGCTCGCAAAGCACCATATCCGCCCCGATGTCATCCTGCTCCACAACGACGCCCAAGCGGTTGCCGCAAGTGGTTTGCCACGCAACACGACCGGCCACCTCGCCACACCTCCGGTGTGGAATTGGAACCTACACTTTACCGAGCACACATCGTCTTCCGAGGGTGCAGCGGAGCCACCTCTTCACCCGCTCACTTGGCGCTGCTCCACCTCATCGGATACGTTCGCTCCGCTCTCTGCAGATGCCCAAGGCGATGCTGCCGCTTCGGTCGAACAGCCTTTCATCGTTCAGATCGACTTTCGCGCCAGCGCTCCTCATCACGCATTTCGCGCTCTCGGCCACGTCCTCGGCGTAGCAAAGGACTGCCTTTCGCTGCGCACGAGCCAAGATGAGCATGGTTCTCTCCATCCTCACCTCTTTGCAGCCGCGTCCGAATCGCAGACCCGCACTGGCTACTTTCTCTCCCCCGCCCTTGCCCACGAGCGTCTCAATATCGTGCAGACGGCGGACTACGAGACCATCGGCACCATGATCGACTGCTCGCGCAACGGCGTGCTCAACGTGCGCTCCACCAAGTACCTGCTTCGTATCCTCGCGCTACTCGGCTACAACATGCTACAGCTCTACACCGAAGACACGTACGAGATCTCCGGCGAGCCCTTCTTCGGCTACATGCGCGGTGGCTACTCGCAAGCCGAGCTCAAGGACATTGACGACTATGCCACTCAGTTCGGGATCGAGGTGATTCCGTGCATCCAGACGCTTGGTCATCTTGGCCAGATGCTCCAGTGGCCCAGGTATCTCGGCATGAGGGACACGGCTGAAGTGCTGCTGCCCGAGTGGCCAGAGACGTATGCCATGCTGGAAAAGATGATCAAAGCTGCCACCGCGCCCTTCCGCAGCAAGCGCATTCACCTCGGCATGGACGAGACGCACGGACTTGGCCATGGAAGGTACTACTCGATCTTCGGTCACCAGAACAACAAGCCAGGCAGCCAGATCTTTGTCGAGCATCTACAAAAGGTCGACACCATCTGCCAGTCGCTCGGGCTCGAGCCGATGATCTGGTCCGATATGCTCTTCTGCCTCTCGGCACGCAACAACTCGCTCGTCGGATACTACGACTCGGCCCAGCCGCTCGACGTCAAGGAGCAGGGAATCCCGCAGGGTGTCGATCTGGTGTATTGGGACTACTACCACACCTCGCCGGCCAGCTACGAGACACGGATCAAGAACCACCAAGATCTCCGCGGCGCCAGCCCTTGGCTTGCAGCCGGATCGTGGACCTGGTCGCGCTTCTGGACGGCGCTGCCGTTCACCTTTCAGACGATCGAAGCCAATCTCACAGCAGCGAAGAACTCGCCGGGAGTGCGCCACGTCTTCCTCACCATCTGGGGCGATGAGGGGAATGAGGTCGACCTGTGGTCCTCCCTGCCCGCTTGGTGCTACTACGCCGACCATGCGTATTCAACAAAATCAGCGGCGACGGATACGGAGGACAAGGCGGCGTCGAAGCTAGACGTTTCGCTGGTCAAGAGCAAGTTCGATGGCATCGTCGGCGGGTGCTGGGACGACTTTGTACGCGCGTCTGCCATCGACGATACCAGCAAGGATGGTGCGGCGGTGGCTGCGGATGACAAGATCCACTTTGCGCCCAACACCAGCAAATGGATGCTGTGGAGTGATCCCGTGCACAGCTTCGCCGAGCCTACGCTCGTTGCGTCCGGGTTCGACGCGGAGCACCACTTTGCTAGCATAGCTTCGATGCTGGACGATCGATTGGAGGGTGTTACGCTCGAGCATGCATTGCGCGATCGCAACACGCTGGTCGTGAGGCCCGGCAGCGATAGCGACACTACGTCCGGCCGACCAGGAGGATGGCTAGGCGCAGCCGCGTCGCTGTTGCGCACGACTCGGTCCAGCGCAGCTGCGGACAAGGTGGAGACGGTGCGTGTGCTGTCAGACCATCCGATGAACGCGCGGTTGGAGTTGGCGCGACTGGTCGCACGCACGCTGTCGCTAAAGGCGAATTTGCGCCAGAGACTTCACCAGGCATATACGGCGCGCAACTGGCCTCAGCTTCAACACCTCCATCGCCGCACGGGTCGGTGCTTGGATGCAGCGACTCGGCTGTGGCAGTACCACCGCGAGGTGTGGATGGCCATGTACAAGCCGCATGGTTGGGAGACGCTCGAGTTGCGCTACGGCGGCCTTGTCTCACGCCTTGATACTCTACATCGCCGCGTAGGCGCCTTCCTCGAACACGTCCTCAACCCCTCAAGTCCGGAAGAGGACGATGCGAACGCCGACGCGGATCCTGTACATGCCTCCGCCTTGAGGGCCGATGTATTCCTGCCGTCCCCCTCGCGAGCCGCTGACTCGACCAACACCTCGCAGCGCTCGTCGCTCGATCGTCCACATCAAGGCGCAGGAGCAAGCACCGACCACGACGACGACGAGTCGATGCACTCGGAGCGTCCCAGACGACGCAGCAAGTGGGGCTGGCAGGAACCCGTCACCTCGCTCCCCGAACTCGAAAAACCCCTCCACCTCGTCTACGGCAGCCCCGACCAGCTGCTCGACTACCACCGCGTCTCCCGCCCCACATACTGTTGATCCGAGCTACTCACACTGTTCACACTGGATGGATTCGCATGACACTGGCACTACACTTTCTTTGTGGCGTGGCCTGTCTTGGGGCTATGCAAACTTGGACAGCGGTGGCGAGGATGGTGAGGCTTAGGCGATGAAGGGGAACATGGCCTTGCGCTTGGGGTAGTCCTTGCCAAACTCCTTCTTGTAGTTGCGGTGCTTCTTGACCGCCCAGACCCACATCTGGCCGGTGGAGACGGCGGCAAAGAGCGCGCTGGCCGGGTTGAGCGTGAGCACGGTGAAGGCGGCCCAGGCGACGAACTCGAAGAAGTAGTTGGGGCACGAGACGAGTTCAAAGGCGAAGCCGCGCGGGATCTTGCGGACTTTGGTGCCGGCGGGACGGAGGTTCTTGAGGATGATGTGGGTGTAGGCGTTGGAGAGCTCGGCGAGGACCATGACGGCGGCGGTGCCAAAGATGAACGAGGAGTTGTCCTGGATGGTGCCCTTGACGGCTGCGGCGGAGAACCAGGGCGAGTAGACAAAGGGCGCGAGGAGGAAGCCCGAGAGGAACCAGTAGTGGGTGGAGTTTTTGAAGATGTTGAAGAGCGGCATGGTGCCGTTGCTGAAGCGATGGACAAAGAGCGTCTCGAGCTCGCGCTTGACGTAGTGGCCGACGGCGAGCGCCATCGCGACGGTCTGCATCGTGGACGGCGTAAAGTCGCGACGCCAGATCTGGGGACCAAAGAGGTAGAAGAGCGGGTGGATCAGGATGGGGCCGGCGTATTCGGTGAGGAAGACCGTCTTCCAGCCGATCTGCGGACCGAGGTCCTTGACGTAGAGCGTCTGGTTGGCCGCGACGCCGAGGTCGGCGAGCGACTTGTCATCGTCCAGCAGCGGCTTCTTGTCCTCGGTCGTGATGCGCTGACGCTCAATGCTGAGCTTGCGCGAAGCCGCAGCGACCTGCTTCTTGAGCTCGCCGAGCGTAGACTTGGAAGACGAGAGAGAGACGGTGAGCGGGAAGCCCTTGGAGGCAGGCTTGCCCGGCGCACTGCGCTTGGCAACGGTCACAGTGAAGGCCATTCTTGAATCTGTTCTCAGGACACGGACGCGAGGAGGATGAGGATGAGGATGATCGTGGCAACGAGCAATCCGGCTCTGGTCGAGAGAAGATCCGATCTGGTTGGCCTAACCGCGACCAGCCGAGAGGGCGATTCGCGAATCTTTCGCTCTGTTGCATTTCTTTCAAATTCGGCCATCACACTGCGCTCCAGCCGGCTTCAAATGGAGGCCAAACGCGCGTGACGCGCCGTCCAGCAGTCTGAGAGTCGTCTCACGCACCAGTCGACAGATGTGCGCGCCGGGGTTTTTGGGGAGAAACGGTTACTTAGCCGGTGTGCCGTCCGGAAAAGCACTTGCTTGGCGTTTGCGTCCGAGTTCCGAGTTACGCGCCTAGATTTTTGGCCAGGAAGAAGAGGTGCAGGGTCAGAAAAGGGTCTGTTGCCTCCACACCATCCAGCCTCCAAAGCAAGCATGGCCGCTCAAACAAGACAGACCACCTCGGAGGTGGAAGCCAACTTCCTGCGTTGGTTTCGCCAGTCCGGCGGCACGCTCGATGCACGCTGCCGCATCCAACCCATCCCCGGCATGGGCCGAGGCATGACGGCGACGGCCGCCATCGAGGCCGGCGAGACCATCTTTGTGATCCCGCGCCACGCTCTGCTCAACCTGGCCACTTCGACGCTCGCAAAGCGCTGCGCCGAGTCCGAAAGCTCCTCCGCTGGTGGCTCTGCTTCGACCGCATCCGAGGCGCTCACCTGGAAGCAGATCAGCAAGATGGGCTGGCTGCCTCTCATCCTCGCCATGATGTTCGAGCGCCGCAGAGCCTTCCGCCTCTCGCGCTCTGCCACGACCACCAGCTCTGCAGCCGAAGATGGCGATGTGTCGATGGAAAATGTCGAAGCTGCTGCAGCACCGCTGGAGCAGCTCGAGGGCTCGGATGCCGATCGCGCAGACTTGCGCCAGGCTCCCCGCACCCACGGAGAACAGACCTGGGGCGCCTACTTTGACATCATGCCGACGAGCTTCAGCACACCCATGTTCTGGGAGGCTGCAGACTTGACACATCTCTCCGGTACCTCGATCGCCGACAAGATCGCCAGAGACGAGGCCGAGGCCGACTACCACACCAAGGCGCTTCCGTACATTCGCTCGCTCCCGTCCGTCTTCCTGGAAGGCACGAGTGCAGACGAGCACGAGGCCGAAGTGAACAGATGGTACTCGCTCGAGACGTATCACATCATGGGCTCTCGCGTCCTCAGCCGCAGCTTCCACGTCAAGAGTCGCAAGAGAGGGCTGGAGGGAAAGACGGTCGACATGGACGACCTCGACAGCGATGACGCCGACGACGACGACGACGACGAGTCCGAAGCCGAAGTGTTGGAAGACGAAGGCGAAGCGGAAGAGGCAGATGGTGGCGTCCAAGACGAGGTCGAAGATTCGGACGGCGAGCAGGACGTGGACGAAGCAGAACAAGGGAATGACGACGACGACGACGACGACGACGATGACGATATTGATGATGACGATGAGGAGGAGGAGCAGGAGAATATCGTCGACATCTCCATGACGCCCATGGCCGACATGCTGAATGCCCGCTTCGAGTCGGACAACGCGCGTCTCTTCTACAAGTCGCATGTGCTCGAGATGCGCGCTACCAAGCCGATCAAGGCTGGCGAGCAGATCTTCAACACGTACGCCGACCCGCCGAACAGCGACCTTCTCCGCCGCTACGGTCATGTTGACGAGCCCAACGGTAGCGACGTGGTGGAGCTCGACGCAAAGCTCGTGCTTCAGGCTGCAAAGGCTTTCCTTGCGCGCGTCCTCTCCACCGACGCCGAGGCGCTGCAGAAGGACCTGGAGGAGCGATTGGAGTGGGCGTGCTCGTCGCTCGGGATCGACGAAGTCTTTATCCTCAATTATCTCTTTACGCCATCTAGCAAAGCACCGCACCGGGCGCAGCCGGAGAAGCCTAGTCCCAAGGAGCTCAAGGCGGCAGCGACGGGCGGCGGGATCTCAGAGGAGATGATCGCGCTGACGCGTGTGCTGTGCATGTCACGCGAGGCCTACGACAAGGCACGCGCGAAGGGCAAGGGCCCCAGCGCGCGAGTCGAGGCACAGGAAGAACACACCGTGTCCGGCAGCAAAGCGTCCACCCCCGTCCGAGTCTCGGCAAGCCAAGTTATGATGGACGCGATCGATCTGCGACTCCAGGAGTACCCCGGCGCGGCCGGCGTGGAAGAGGAGGAAGCCAAGCTCTACGGCTCACGCAAGCAAGAGGTGAGCAACGACAACGAGCGTCGTGCGCTTGTCGTCCGGCTGGGCGAAAAGCGCGTTCTGCTGGATCAGAAGCGCGTGCTCAAGTACGTCTTGGACCGCATCCGCGAAGCCGAAGCCGAGGCGGCCAAGAGCAAGAACGCAAAGGATGCTGCCAAGCGCAAGGGCAACTCGAACGGAAAGGCCAACGACGCCGGTAGCAAGAAGAAGCAACGCCGTTAGATGCACTACCAGCACAGACCTCGACACCTCGAGCTGCAATGGCCATGCCGTAATGTCGCTGCCGTGCCATGACTGAGCCGTCGTTCTTTGTGTTGGAGCAAGCACAGGGACTACGATCGGAGCCATCGGGTGCTATGATGAGCGGGTTGCGTATCGGCTCGATCGGGTCATGTGGCGGAGTGCGGCAGCTCCCGCAAGCGCGGGGTCTCGCTTATTGTTTTTTTAACGACTTTATTAATTTGTGCAACGAGCCTGGCTGGTGCCGAGAAGATGCTTGCTCCTCTGCGCACATTCCAGCCCGACGACGACGTCCAGGTCGCCTCTCAACCGCAGCATGACCACGCCGAGGCGGAGCGGAACGGAAGACAAGGACCGTCGGAAGACCAAGGTGGGGTCGTGGTGTTTTTTTTTTTTTCCCCCGCCATGAAAGAAGCCTTGGATGCGGTGGTGTGGTGGTGTCGCTGCGCCAGTGACTTTGGAAGCTGCGTCGGCTGCGATCGTAAAGCGCCCGCCACTCATAGGACTGCCGGTGCAAGCCGACCTGCAACGTGATGCTTGTATCGAGCCCCATCGACTCACCGCCTCGATCCGGGGATGACGAGCCGTGAGGCTGGAAGCCTGGACCCTGTCGGATTGAGACTCGTTCGGATTTGCACGGCTCGTCGCCATGATTGTTGCACCCTGGCATCCCGAACCAGCTGGGCCGTGTCCTTCCCGTCTGCTGCGCTCACGTCCAACCATCGCGGGTAGCACGACTGGCGCCACGGCGCTCAGCAACGACAATCGTAGCATGGCAGCAAGGAGTTGATGCTGCGCTTCTTGCACCCGAGCAGCGCCGCGGCTCGCCAGGCTGGACTGGTACTGCCGCTTGACCAGCCCTGCCGCGCCCGAGTGCGCGCCCAGATTCCCCGGCATGTCACCAGCTTGCAAGTCGAGGGCGTACGTTCCGATCTCGAGATTCCTCTGTCGAGCTGTCTGCGCTCGTCGACGGGCCACAAACGCAAGCGCAGGCAACTTACCCCGCAAAAACAGAACAGCTAGTGCCCGCTTGACAATGGAAGCGAGCAGGGCCGCAGCTGCAAGCGAGGCTTGTTGGCCTCCTCCGCAGCCATGAGCCGCTTAAAATTGTGGCATGGGGGCGCGCCATGCATGCAGCGAGGCGGCGCTTTGGTTCTCACGGCTCTGGCCTGGCGCCGCGCCGCCCAGTGGTTGTACCTTTCTCTGTGCGATAGCAACTCCGCAGTTCTCCACGTTTGCTCAACGCACACGGTCAACCTATCCTGCGCACCCCGAGATCTAATCTGCCGTCCAACCCGTCTAAAGTCCCTGCTGGTTGCGCCAGCAGGCCCTGGCTCGACTGCCCGTAACTTTCCAGCCCCTCCTGGCCGTTCGTCCTTTCCTTTTCCTCGCTCCGTCGTTCCACCAGCCCCGCATTCTGGTGCCCTTCGTTCATGACCGCATCGTTCGCGCCGCAACACATCGTTCATATATACTAGATGTCCACACGCCATCGCTCCGACCGCGCATGAAGATGCCTGCCTGGTCTCCCCGACTCGGCGCCACCTCTTGACCTTCTTCCTGCCAGCTTTTTGCCTCTGAAGTCAACTCCACCACCTGCAGCTTCGCTGCCATCCAAACAGGCGCGCCCGCTCCACCTCATCTCGCCGTCGACCTTCTCTGCGGCGGACAACTCGATGCTTCCGCACCACTTCATACGCTGACACTCGACCGAGCTTATCCTGCCGCCACCTTGCATTTGCGACCGCTGGCTGCTCAGCACCTACACGTCACCGAGATTCATTCTTTTCTGCCACCATGCTCGCCTCCACCGACATCCCTCAGCCCTCTGCTGCTCCAGCCACCTCTGTAGCACACGCAGCCATGGCAGACGACTCCTCGGCAGGCCAGGCGCGCTCGCGCAAGAAGATGTACAAGAACTGCGACCGCTGCAGGCAGGCCAAGCGCGCTTGCTCCGCCCAGTACGTCAGCATCGCCGAGGCGCTCGCCAACAAGGTCGCCTGCGACAACTGCAAGAAGAAGGGCCAGGTGTGCACCTTTAACAGCCTCATCAACTCGTTTGGCGGCATCCCCCTCGCCGGTCTCACGGGCGCCGCTTTTGCAGAGAGCCTGCAGGACACTGCTACCGCCTTTGCTCCCGAAACCTCTTCCAATACCGGCGTGGCTCAACCTGCAGCCGGTGACGCAGATCTCGCTTCACAGCCAGAGTCGAGCAAGTGTGCCGAGCGACGCAACCAGGCCCAGTCCCAATCTGCTGTCATCGACAACGTCAATGCCGTCTTCGAGCTGCTCAACGGCTGCGACGACCCGGGTCAGCCCCCGTCCAAGCGACGCAAGGCCTCGGTCCCCGGGTCCGATCACTCTGCTTCGTCCTTCTTGGGCTTCGCACAGCCAGATTCGAGCTCTTTGACCAACAACACGTCCAATTCGCTCGTGCTCAGCAGAGCGCAGTCGCCCTTTGCGGAAGACGGGTCGGAGTCGTCGCTGTTCGACATCCTAAGCTTCCAGATCTGGGGCTCGGCACCCGACGTCCGCCTCGCTCAGACCGCCGACCGCCTGCATCTCAACTCGGACCTTTTGAGCGTCTACGAGGGAGCTGCCGAGTCGGCCTTCCGGGTGTGGGTCACCGACGCCACCACGCCGTATCTCCTCTGCGCCGACTCGCTGAGCTCGTCCTCGGCCGCCATGTCGCTCAACAAGAAGGTGTGTCTGCTCGATCACGCCTCCCGGCGCATCTTCAAGGCGGACAATGCCAGTCGCAATGTCGAGAAGCGCGTCTCGGAGGCGTACCAGGCCGTGCTGCTCGCCTATGCAGCTCAGTGGCCTCGTCATCGGAACAACCAGTCGGCGAGTCGGGCAGACTGGAAGCCCGACGAGGCGCGCATCCGACTCTCTCTCTGGAAGCAGGCGCGCGACAAGCTCATGGACGCTGCCGACGCCTGGTCGTTCCGCATCGTGTTTGCGCTCATCCTGTTTGCCTGGACCGAAAAGCCGCGCGAGGTGCCCGAGGACGAGGCCTGGGGCACGGTCAACGAGCCCCCGGCGCCGTTGCACGATACGCTGCCGTCGCTTGACGAGAACAGCGCGCTGGACTCGAGCGCGTGGCAGATCAACGCCGAGGCCAGCACCATGATGCTCGCCACCGCCATGCGCAAGCTCAAGGCGTTCCGGCTCAAGATCCAGCAGCTCCGGCGCAAGGGCATCGATCTCTGGTCGACGCAAGAGCCCGGCTTGGAGGCATCGCAGGTGGCCCACCGTCGTGCCGAGGCGACGCTGCTCGAAAACACCTACCACAACCTCTACTGGTTCGGCTGCATGATGGATACCGAGCTCAGCGTGCTGCGCAAGTACGACGCCGTCATCGGCGATGAGGACTCGGACCTCACCGATCAGCTTCTATCGCCTCAGCGCGCTACTAGCCTTCGCCACGAGACCGAGAGCTTTGCCACGGGCACCAGCGCGACGCGCAAGCCCGTGCGCAAGATCTGGGACGAGGTGATCCCGGCAAACAGCCAGAAGAACCGACACACCTTTGCAAGGAGCTGGCCGTGCTCCGAGGAGGAGGCCAAGCGTACGCTGGCGTATGCGACGCCGATCAAGGTGCTTCTCTTCCGTCACGTCGGTCGGCTCCAGTCGAGCTACTGGCGTCAGGCGTCGAGCGAGCAGATCGAACGCCAGATCGCACACGTGCTCTCGGTGGTGCGTCACTGGGACGAGACCTTTGCGCCCTTCTTTGCGAGCTGCATCGCGCACCACCACGAGCTGCCGGCCTCGATCCAGAGCTGGCACGTCATCACGGCGACCAAGTGGAACCTGGCGGCCATCCTGCTCGTCGAGCTGGTGCAGTCCATGGACCGTTCGGCGACCTCGCCGGATCCGTTCCAGAACACGGACGAGATCTTTGCTTCGCTTCGTGCCAAGGTGTGTCTGCAGACGGCGGCGCTGATCGAAGCAATCCAGCAATCGAGCTTGGCCCGCATGCCGAGCGCAGAGTCGCCGTTCGAATTCATCCATGCCACCGACAGCACGGTGCTGCACAGCGATCCGTGGCCCGAGATCTCGGTGCACGGATTCGCATGCGTGGCCAAGTGCGAGATCAAGCAGTTTGCCGCCCTGGCGGCGAGGCAGGCGTGGGCAGAGTTGGAAGCGGCCGAGAGCCGCGTGCGCAAGTGCATCTGGGCGCTCGACCAGCTCAGCAACCGATCGACCATGGCGGTCGACGCGAGCAAAGAGGTGACCAGGCTGCTCGAAGTGCATTCACCCTTTGCGCAGCAAAAGCGCCAGCAGTTCGCACACGACGAGGTCACGCCACAGTCGACGTCGTCCGCCGCCGTCCGGACTCCGGCCATCGAAGCTTTCTTGGCAGGAGCTCCTAGCGTAGCACAGACGGCCCCACACGTCCCCACTGCTTTCTCGGATGACGTCTGGGCCTCGTGCTTGCAGATCCTTTCCGAGGCTGACAAGGCCGCGCCAGGTGGTCAGGAAGAGGGCACGGATGCGCATGCATCGTCCTTGCTCTGGCCAGAACTCCCGTCGATGCGCAGAGCGGATGAGACCGACTCAGCCTCCTCCGACCTCTCCCTCTCGCCTCCGCACTCGTCGTCGATGGCGGCCGCGCTCGACCCAATCCCAATGCCGTTACCCTCGGAGATGCCGTATACGAACATGTTCCCAGAGTTCAAAGACCACGACCCTGTTCATCCCCCGCTCGATAGCTTTCACGATTCCTTCCAGTTCCGCATCTAGCCCTTCCGACTTCTAGTTTCGCAGCTCCTTCGCTCTTGCCTCGTTGTACTTCCTATTCATTTGTCTGGTCCCATGCAATGCTTTCTACATGCTTCGTGGCCCATGGTGTGAATGTCGCGGTCGTTGCCTCGTGTCTGAACGGGGTGCACTTTTCAAGCACCAATTTTTTTTTACCGCTTTTTTAGTTGTTTCTTTTCTCCTCTCCATTCTGGGTTTCAGACATCACGGATCCGGCACAGATGTCGTATCCATGGTGATGCGCATCAAACACTGCAAGTAATTCTAGTACATGGACGTCGGGAGCCTAGTCCGATATCGTTCAGGAGAGTGTAAAGCGGAACGATTCGAACAGACGTAGTCAAGGCGGCCGAGAGGTTTACTTCCTGTATGTCTCGCCTCGTTCCGCCTTCTCGTTCTGGTCGGTGCGCCTGCCGCCGTTCTTCTTGCGGTCGTCTGCGAGCGACTGGGCGAACTTGGAGCGTTCTCGGATCTTCTCGCCCTTGACGTAGAAGACGTAGACGGGGATGGCGACGATGATGGCCAGGAAGGCGAGCAGCGTGCTCGCCCATTCGAGTCCGAGCCTGTTGTACAGCGGCGTCGCGTACATGGCCGAGACACCGGCGAGGAAGTCGCGTGCCAGCGCATTGCCGCCCGTCGCCGATGCCGAGTATGGACCGTAGGCCGCAATCATGTAGTCGATCGTCGCCAGGTAGATACTGTAGTTGGCGATGGCGATCATGGTCGAGAAGATCATGGGCGCGATCCAGTGGACACGGGGAGGGCCGAGCGAAGTCCAAGCGAAGCCGAAGAGACCCAGAGCCTCGAGCGGGACGAGGTAGAGAAGGAGCCAAAGTCGGGCCTCGGGCGCGAGCGCATCCGGGTTGCGGATGCGGCGCTTGCGCTCCCACAAGAAGCGCGGGATGAAGATGAGGTATCCGAGCAGGTAGCCCAGGTTGATAGGGAGGAAGGCCAGACCGACCTGGACCGTGCTGAATCCCCACTGCTTGTAGACGAGCTGGAAGGACTCGAGGAAGATGAAGATCAACATGTCCGAGAAACCGGACAGGAGCGAGAGGAAGAGGACGATGGGCTCCCGGACGAACATCTCGAACGGTCGCAGCCAGTACTTTCCGATCTCCCTCATGCTGAATCGGTCCTCGCGCACCTCGTTGGGGCCGTAAATGTTGTTCTCGCCGTTCTTGCGGCGACGCTTTGCCTCGCGATCCAGCAGGATCGTCGACCTGGTCTCGGGCACCACGAAGAAGTGAACGAGCTGAACCGCGCCACCGAAGATGAGCTGGATCCAGAAATTCCACTCGACCTTGAGATACGCCTGGATAAAGCCTCCGATGAATGGACCGACCGAAGTACCACCGACGGAGGAGAGCACCACGAAAGCGACAGCAAACTGCTGCTCATCCGGCTCCCACATGTCAGCGACCATGCCGAGCGTCACCGAACCTCCAGCTGTGAAGAGACCGCCCAGAAAACGGGCGACAATAAGCGAGCCGTAGTTTGGGGCCAGCGCCGCAAGCACCTGCCAGATGTTGACGAGGAAGAGCGACACCTGGAGGACGGGCCATCGTCCAATCTCCTCTGACCAGGGCGCCCAAAACTCACAGCCGAACGCATAGGCTACGAGAAAGATCATCTGGCCGACTCGTGCTGCGGGCTCGCTGACGCCGTACTTCTCGGCGACACCGGTGACGGCGTTCGGGTAGACCGAGGTGTTGAAGTTCATCGAGACCTGGACGGCAAAGATGACCGAGAGGATGGCCCACTTGCGCCAGGTGGGGAACGAGTAGCCCGTGGCAAGGTAGCCGGCTCGTTCGGTGAGGACGATCCTGCCATCATCGCGAGGCTCGAGGTCGTGCTCACCCTCGCGCTGCTTCTCGGAGTTGGTCTTGACCAGGTCGTTTTTCTCCTTGATTTCTTGGATGTGGGCAGGGGCAGACTCGTCCTGCGTTGGCCCGCTTGCCTGAGAAGCAGAGTCCTTCTTGGTGTCCGGAGCGTGACGAGGTGTGTTGGTGGCCGTGCCACCTTCCGAGGAAGAGGTGCGCGATGCGGTCGCGCTGTCCGCCATGGTGAGACGTGATGCTCTGTGCACCGGAAAGGTCTACGGGTCCAAGTGAGGAGCTCCACAGAGAGGGATCCGCAGCAAAAAAGGGGAGGGGGGAGGGAAGAGAAGAGTTGAATGAGAGTAGTTGTAAGGGAAGTCTGGGGGGGTTGAAAAGTTTGAGTCTATCCCTCAGCGGACAAGGAGCCCCATTAGCTGGCTGGAGCACAGCAGCCAACTGCAGAAGCTCTATTGCAACGTGGTCGGAGGCTGCTGCTGGAACAAGACTGGCCAAAGACGGGGGAGAGTCGAGAGGGTGCTACAGAGGTGTGCTGGATGGAAGAGCAGCGGTACAGGAGTCAAGGGTCCGTGGCTCCACCAGCCTACGCGGACGAACGGTCTTGTGAGCACGGCGAACAAAGGTAAAGGCGCATTTGAACAAATGACACTACATCATCGCTGTGCGACGAGTCGAGCCAGAGAACCGGCCCGACATGACCAGGCTAGGCGAAAGGGCGCAGGTGGACCCTAAAGTCGTCTGGTTGGATGTAGGGCCCGGGTGAGCTCGAAGCGAGGGATGCGGTACAGGACAGGCAAGCAGATTGCATAGGGTTCGGGAAGTGCAGGTGCATTGTACCCTAAGCGATTGCGAGGGCGAGAATGACGTTGAGCACATGCAGGTGCATCGATCGGCGAACATGGGCTGCTGCACCGCTATCGTAAGAGGAAGAGTGTTGGGAGCCATGACGGCTTGGCGCGCCGGCAGCCATCGGAGAATAATTCGTTGGCAGCAAATCCACCAGCCGCAGCCGATGCACGGCGATGCAGAACAATAGGCACCAAAGCCCATCTCGCAGCGAAGCCTGTGCGCGGCCGCACCGCTTTGGCCTAACCGCCGCCGACCCAACCGCCTCGTTCAACCGCCTCGGCCGCCGTCTTGAGGCTGTCAGCTACAATCACACCTTGCCGCCTCGAGTTTGGGCCTCGAACTAGCTCCTGCCGGGCCCCAAGTTTGAGCCAGCCCTCAAAGGCACGACCTCTCATTGGCGACGGAATTCGATGTCGCATTCCGCTTTCCGCAGCGGTTGCATGTTCTGTACAGTAGTCAGAAATGGTCTAGTCTCTGGAATTTGCTCTACTACTCGGCGGCATGCCCTCCGATGCGAGCTGAATCTGTCAGGACGTTCCTGCTCGGAATGGTTCCAAGTGCCAAGCTCGACAAAGGTGCGCCATCTGCCGCAGCCGAAGCCGGGCTAGCCAACGAGATCGCTCTCGTAACACGCCCTTCAAGGCGATCTGGAACCGCTGACTGGCGCGCTTCATGCCGAATTGCATCATCGATATTTACCATCCAGCCGAGACGTCGTCCCGTCGGGCAATTTTTGCCTCCGGGCCTGTGCAATCCAAGCGAAATCGCCGATCCCGGAATTTCTTGATCCACTCAGGACCGTTGCACAGGCTGACGATACTTCTCCCGGACGCCGGCCGCTCACTCATCAGTCTCGATCGAGGTTCCTCCAACCCTCCTCGCCCTGACACCATACCCGGCTAAAACACTGTGCATGGTCCATCCTTGAACGATTTCCCCGTGCGGGGGCCCACGTCTTAGACAACCCCCGCGTCACCTCACAGTCATCCTCGCTTCGGGCCACACCAGCCAGGTCGGGGCTTATCCGAGGTCTACTCTATGTTCCTTTTCCAGAATGCGTGCTAGCAAGTGATACATCAGGGTTCAAGCACTAATCTGCGGAGGCTGGGGTCCATGGCTTCGTCCCACATGCCCGCCTCGAGACGGCAGGCGGCGTTCCAGATCCTCTGCAGCTTGCGCATCTGTCCTGGCGATAGCGCCGCACGTGCTGCCCTGGCCTCGATGAGCTGCATGGCTCGCTGCGCGGCCTGTTGGAACTCGTCGCTCGCGTACGCCTCGATCCAGTCCGCGTAGTCTTTGTTGAGTGTCGCGGTACGGTGTCGAGCAAGCCAACGTCCGACTTGCGCGTAGCCGACCATGCACGGGCTCACTGCCACGAGCACATCAAGCACATCGCTTGACCGGCCCGTGTCGAGGACAAAGCGCGTGTAGGCCAGCGTTGCCGCGCTCTCGATTGTCCCGGACTCGAGTTCGTTCTCGGAAACACCGAGACTCTCGCGACACAGCCGCTTGTGCAGCTCGGCCTCCTGTGCGATGGTGCGCGACATGTCGACCAGCGTCGAGATCTCCTCGAACGAAGTGTCGGGCGACGCAGCCGCCTGTGCCCAGATGCGCGCGTAATGGCGCAGGAAGAGATAGTCCTGCTTCATGAACCATACGAAGCCATCGCGCGGTAAGCTACCATCTGCCAGTCCAAGCACAAACGGATGCTGCACGAAGCTAGTCCATGACTCGAGCGAGTTGGCGATCAGATCGCGATGCAGGGGCAGCTCAGCACCATTCGCATGCGTTGACGACGCAACCAGCCCGCGAGGCTGGAAGGGATACGAGTGGTCCAGCGGACCAGGACCACTGCCCAAGTCTTGGATGCCGCACGCGATGGCGTTCTGCACGTACTTGATCGCGGTCCATGTGGCGCGTACCAGCGAATGGCCTTGAGCCAGCGACGCAGCCAGCGCCGACGAAAGCGTACATCCAGTCCCATGCGTCGCACTCGATGCAATCAACGGCTTGACGAACAACACGTATGAGCCTTCGGATCCGTCACCTCGCTGATATAAGACATCGCACACGACCTTGTCGTCAGCCCGAGCGCCACTTGAGGCAGCTGGTTGGTCCAAGACATCGGTGAACGGAATCCGGTCTGTACGGACAACGGTGACGTTGCCTTTGCGTGTAATGATCGCACCGTCTACACCGGCCAGCTGGCGCAGCTCGCCATCGTCATCGATCCTGACAGACTGAGCGTCCTTTCGGGCAGTCTCTCTGCGCTGCGGATACCGGTGGTCGGACGACCCTGGCTGCCGCGGCCCAGATTCTGGAGAAATCGTTTCCACTCTTGCGAGAGCTGTTTCTTGTCGATTCCCCAAGTAGTCGTCGATCTGGGACCTGGAAAGTTTGGCATGGCCTCCTTTGACGAGCACTGCGCGCGAGCCAAGCTGAGCGATGCTCTTCGCTGCTGCCATCATCTGGGCGAGCTCTGTCTCCTCGCTGCTCTGTGCAAGATCCAGCTCGCGAGGTCCCGATTTGTGCGAGGTGAACTTGGCGGCGTAGTTGAGCAGCTGCCTGGCCTCGGGCAGGTTGGGCGTGAGTAGGGTGCACAGCGGCAACAGATCTCTGATCAGCGTCGCGATGGCGCCCTCTGAAAGAAGGAGAGAGCCAGAGGTAGAAACCATGACCGGATCGAGCACGATGGGAACGTGTCGGCCCCCATGCGCATCCGCCGATTGCGCCCACTCTCCCAGACGCGTGGCGAGCGCTTCAACGATGGCTTCGTTGCACAGCATGCCCATTTTGACTGCGTCGATCTCTATATCCGATGCGACCGAGTCAAACTGCTGAAGCACGAACTCGGGCGGGCATGCATGGATCGCCGAGACACCGGTCGTGTTCTGTGCGGTCAGGGCCGTGAGCACGGAGAGGCCGTAGGTGCCTAGCGACAGGAAGGTCTTGAGATCCGCCTGAATGCCAGCTCCTCCTCCCGAGTCGGAGCCGGCAATCGTGAGAACCCTTGGTGGCGACATGTGCGATCTGTCGCTCGCAGTCGTCTCGCCGGAGATGCAAACCTGGCAGTGTTGGAGGGTCATGGCGTCGCCATCGAAGCCGTGGCTCCCACATCCTCCGGGTGGAGGTCCGAGCCACGTGACGAGCTGCGAATCTCTCTTCCGTGTTCCGACCTTTTTCCTCCTTTGCACCCTTTTTGTGAAGAAAAGCAAATCAACGCTGTGGAGCGCCAAAAATTTCCGTCCGATTTTTGCCTTTTTGCCCCGAGCGAGCTTTGTCCGCCATAGCTTTTTTTGGGTAGCTCTCTTTCTCTGTCCACCTCTCCATCACAGCATCGTGTCGAATAGATACGAATCTCCCCGCTGACATGGTGGAGAAACGCAAGCGTGCTGGCTCGGATGCCGCCGCTTCGGCACATTCTGCTTCGGAGGCGTCCGCGGACGAGCGAGCTCCGAAGCAAGTGTCCGCTCCTGATGAGACGGCGACGAACCGAGCCACAGTCCCCTTCGCTGACGGCGCAGAGCTTCACCAGGCGCTCAAGACACCCTCGGCGGACCTCCTTCGTCTGCTCCTCACCCGTCTACGCAATCAGACCAATCTCTCGTTTGCAGAGAATACCCAGCGATCCACCATCCCCGCCAGCGACAGGCGTATCCAGCTCGTCAAGGACTTCTGCCAGCTGTGCGAAACGCAGGCTTCCAACTCGGGCGCACCTACGGCTGCAGCAGCCTCGATCTTCACTACCTGGGAGCTCGCCGACCGTCAGGATCTCCCCACCCTACTCCATCTTCCCATCTTCTGTCTCGCGCAGTCTCTGGCTCTTCTTTCCATTCACTACCCGACCCACACGCTCGGTGCCAACATCATCGAGCGCATCTTGTCGCCCAACGAGCCATGGCTTGCCATGCTGCACAACTACATCTCGAACCTAGGTGGTGCCAAATTCGCCTCCTCGAAGCAGCGCGATGCTCGCTCCTCCAAGGGCTCAGACGTGGCTGCGCTCGCGTCGCTCGTCCTTCTCCGCGAAATCACCACGTTCGCAAAGGGCCGCTACGCTGTCAAGCTCTTCGATTCCTTCAACTGGTCGATGAAGGTGCTTCCGCACATCTTCAATATGCGCAGGAGATCCAACCGCAAGTCCAAGGCCAAAAAAGCAAGCGTCGCACAGGATGTGTCGCTCCGCCGACCCGACATCCGCACGCTCTACATCCTCTTCCTCCTCTCCTTTTTGCAGCAGAGCTACTCGAATACGCTCAAGCTTCGACTGCTGGACCTCGGACGCGATTTTCTACCCGCCATGCTGAAAGGTCTGCCTCAGGATCCGCCCGACGTCGTCCAGACGGTCCTCCTCCATCTCCACGAGGACCTCGTCAAGGATCAACGCCTTCCACGCTCCAAGAAGGTCGAATTCTGGAACGAATGGGCTTGCGGCTGCGTCGTTCAGCTCTATGCGCGTGAAGACGAGCATGTGCTCATCCATGCCGACACCGAAGCCGTACAGAATCCATCCGTGGCTGAACTCGCACACCACTTCCTGCTCAGCATCTGCACGAATCCAGGTTTCGGAATCTGCTACCCGGACCGAGGTTGGTATCCACGTAAAGCTTCAGCTCGCGGTGACGCCGATGACACTGCGCCGACAGGAGGCGTGGATGGTGCCGCCAACGGCCTCCAGAAGGACAACTTCTCCTTCGAGATGGGCCCTACTCAGAGGGCAAAGTCTGCTGCGGGCAGCGGCGGCGGTTCCATCTACAACAAGGTCCTCTCGGGTGTGCTCCGCCAGCTGGCCGCGTCGGAAGACCTTCTCCAACAAGAACTCGCTCTTGGCATCCTCGCCGCGTGTCCCGAGCTGGTTGGGCAGTATCTGGAAAGCTCCTGCGCCGGTCTGAGTGTCGATCCGAGACCCAGCTCCCGATGGCTCTGCAACGTGGCTTTCTTCGGCCGCGTCGCTGGCCTCGAGCTCCCTTCCTTCCGCAACGCAAAAGTGGAACATCTCGAATCCGAGGCTGTCGCCACGTCCAGTGCGATCGTCCCGCTCTCCCATCGCTTGTACGCCTCGGAACCGCCGCCGATCGCCACCGTGCTGGCCAACGTCCTGCCTGGGCCGCTCCATCGCTTCCTGTTCAGCCAGGGTCTGACGAGTACCGACAAGCTCGTGCGTCACAGCACCTGCGCGCTCCTGTGCCGTTGCCTTGACCGTATGGTCCGATACCGCCACGTCTGCCTCAGCGCCGTCGCGGAACTCGACGAGGACGAAACGGGGCCCTGGCGTCGTCATCTCGAAATCCTTGAGATGGAGGCGCGTCGACGCATTCCCGATATCTCGATCATCATTCAGATTCTGCAGGTCGCAACGTCTCGCTCTTCAGCCGCGGTTACATCTGATGCTGCCGAGGCTGACGGCGCTGCCAAGGACGGCGCACCAGCTGCCGCCTCTGAGAACATCAACATGCTCTCGACCGAGGTCGCCCTTCGTCTGCTCTCGCTCTACTACCAAGCGGTGCCGAGCTCGGCTTTCGACGTACGCTTCAATGCAGGAAAGCTGCTGACCAACTCTTTCATCCAAGCTTCCGCTCCATCGCACGAAAAGTCACCAGATGATATGGAGACAGACGCGGCCGACAACGGCGCGAGAGATGCAGAGGCTAGCGACTCTGATGCGGATGATGACGAAGAAGACACGAGCGAGATCAAACTCGGTGCTCTATGCCAGGTGCACACGCTTCGCATCCTTTCCCATGCTGCGCGCGCTGCATCCTTCGACTGGACTGCCAAGCCCACTGGTTCGACTACCAGCGGCAATCTCAGCTATCTCGGCACGCTGCTCTCCCTGTTCGTCTCTACCCCTCTCCAGCAGGTCAAAGATGCTTGCGAGGACTTGCTCCGCTCGCTCCTCGCACCGTCATCGTTCTTCGAACACGACCCGGCCGAGATCGACGCTTGGCTGTCCAGTCTGCCTCAGGCCGACACGCGCATCGCTAGGCCCGCAGGAGAAGGGTCGGATCGCGACACGAGCAGTGCGCTTACGCAGCAGCAGCTGTCGGCGGAGCAGCAGGCCGTAATCGCATTCCTCGACGAATGTCTGCTTCGATGCGCCAAAACCCCGTATAGATACATCGAGGCGTCGCGTCAGTTCCTCCGCGACAACCGAGGATCAGACGAGGAGGCCGATGAGGCGGAGGGAGCAGCCGACTTGCTCGCTTCGCCTTGGCTCATGGCCCTGCTGGAGCAGTTCTGTATCCGCGTCGACAAGGGTCTCTTCGAGGATGCCGGATCGGTCAAAGTGCTGACCGCATTCTTTGTGCGCCTGCTTCCCGTTCTCTGTGCCTACGCTCGGCACACTTCCGCCTTCGAGGCTCTGGCCGCCAAGATCCGCAGCCACATCGCGAAGAACGACAAGTGTGCCTCGTCTGAGTTCATGGCCGAGGTCGGTGTCAGCAACATTCGCGCAATTCGTGCTGCTCCTGAGAACACATCGCGCTCTCCGAGCAAGTCGAAACTTGTCGCGGAGGCGGCTTCGACGATATTCGATGGTAAGTATTTTTTGTCCCTGTCGTGCGCACTCACCGTCTGCGCAAGTGGCGCTATGTCGTTCGGGATGATTAGAATATCCCATTATCAGAACCGCTACACCAAAGTACACCCTTTGGCTTGACTGCTGGAGTGGTGGCTTGCCGATAACTCTGAAGTCGTCGCCACCATTTTTGTGGCTGGCCGGCGTCCTGACCGTTCGACATCGTCACCGGCCCTTCCCCTTTCGCAGAAGACGTGGCGTGGTACTGACATTGATGTTGCTATACGCATTCAATCGACAGGCTGTCTCGAACCGACCGAGCTCAAGTCCCAACTTCGCAGCGCCCTGCGACCTCTGGCTCAGTCACAAGTGTCGTCGCTGTATGGAGCTGTAAAGCGACTCCAAGAGCGAGGATTCCCACACGCATCGCAGATTCTCGACGAGCTGGACCCAGTTGCAGAGAACGTTGCCATCGCGCTCTTCTCCGGCGTACACGAGATCGCCCTTGGCTCCATGCCTGTGCTTCACCTGCCTCTGGATGCCCGCTTCGTGCACCCGCAGAACGATGACTTCATGGTCACCGAGGAGGAAGATACTCTGGACCAGACCACGGTCGTGCCGTGGACGACCAAGAGCCACGCACGTCTCGCGCTGTGGGCGGCCATCAGCAGGGGTCAGGGGAAGCAGAAGGAACAGTACCTGTCGTCGCATGCCTCGTCTCTGATCGCAGCCGCCGACGCATCAGAGTACCTGGCGGACCAGGATGCAAAGCACTTCCTGTTTACGGACTGCGTCGCCCTGGTCAGCCGCTCTGCTTCGTCTCACGTGGCCTCATCGCTCCTGCGCCAGATCGGCGAGCTTGCCATCAAGTATCTGGATGCCCAGCACAAAGACCACGCTCAGATGGTCAAGGCGGCCCTCGATACGACTGGGAAGGACGACACCGCAGACGCCGACCACCTGCGCTGCTTGACGCACCTCACTCCCTTCATGGACGAGACCAGCGCCGTCGAGGTCGTCGACAAGTGCCTCAATGTGCTTGGAGCCGGAACAATGGACGCAGACGCAGTAGCGGCGGCTGCTGAATCGCTTGCGGTGATCACAGCTACCGCCAGCCCCGAATCTCGAGTATGGCTTACCCTTGCCTGTCGCTTGCAGGCGCTCGTTGACGCGGTGGCTGGCTCTAACGAGGCAGAGTCGGGATTCCAGAGTCTTTTGCTCGTGACCATCAAGTCCGCTATCGAAAATGCGCGCGACCGCGCAGACTTGCGGGCTCGTCTTTCTGGCCTCCAACTCGGCGGACTTGTACGTCTTAGCTCAGACTCTGACGCGGCAGACGGCGCTCTGGTTGCCGCTATTCACGCGCACTCGGCGCTGGCCGAGTCGGCGCTGGCATCAACCCTGTCGGGTCTCTCATCCCGCACCGCTGCCGATCTTGTCCGAGCATTGCCGTGCACGCTGCTTACCTTGCTCTCGGCTCTATTTGAGGCTGATGCCTCGCCCGAGGCCGGAGCTGCCACGCTCGGCGGCCAGAAGTGGTCGCAAGATCACGTCAGTGCGATTGTCAACGCCTGCATCGACTCCGTCCTGGGTCACGCTGACTCCGTCGGTAGAACGAGAGCGAGTGTGGAGGAAAAGCACGCAGCCTGTCTTGTGATGGCGCTCAAGTGCGCATCCCGCTACAGCTGGAGCAAGCCGCAATCTTTGGCGAGTGACGCGATCGTCGAGTTTGCCAAGAAGGCCAAGGATACGAAGCCATCCGAGGCCTTCCGTGCGTCGCTGATGCAGGTGCTTCTTGGACTGGTGGAAGAAGTGCCCGAGCTCCCTTCGCTCTCGGATGCGGTCCAGGCCATCGTCGATGCTGCGCTTCTCTGGCTTGTCCGACGCTTTGCCGAAGACAGCAACGACTCTGCCCACCTCGTGCGCACCATCTCGCTGTTCACTGACCTAGTTGAGCGCATCAACGGTGGCGGTGCCAGACTTCGCATCCAGCTGCGAGCTTCGCTCGTTGACCCCGTCGTACAAGCGGCGATCAAGAACCGGCTGCGCGCAATCGATCAGATGCGCCTCGTGCGCGCCCTCTGCATCGGCGCAGAGCTCGAACACAGCCATCTGTCGAGATACCTCGGCGCGCTGTCCGCACACTCTGACTTTGCCAGCGTCATGCGTGGCTCGGCTTCCCTCCTCGCGCCTCTCGAGGACGCTGCGTCTGATGAGGGCGAAATTGGTCAACTCGACGAGAACATTGCAGACGAGGACAAGGCTCAACGCTCGCAAGACCTCAAGCTCGTGGCGGTAGAGCTCGTCTATCTCATCGCGAGCCGAGATGCCAACGAGCTGATCCGCACCCCGCTGCTCGCCAAGCTGCTGCCATTCTATGGTGCGAGTCTGTCGCGCGCGGATAGGATGCTGCTGAGTCTTTTCCGCAAGTTCGAAGAGACCTCCGGACAGTCGTTTGGCTCGCTCATGCAGGAATGGACCCTGGCGAGCTCGCAGGGCGGCAGTCCGTCTGGGCACTCGCACAGCGCATTGGAGGCGCTGCAGTCTTTGGACGCGACTGTGGTGTTTGCTACGTGCACCGAGTATCCGCGATCGCTGCCACTGCGAAACACCGTGGCGTTGGGATACGAGGCCAGCAGCTCCGAGGGCGACGAAGACGAGGCGGAAGCAGGTCTGCCTGGCCAGGTGTATGGGCTGCACACGGATGGCGCGCAGCGGTACGACCCTATCTTCCTGTCGTCGCTGCTTGCGCGTATCACGGCACCCGACGAAAAGCTCACGGGTCTGCAGTGGCTAGCGGTGTTCGCGACCAACGTGCCCGGATCAGCTGTGTGCGGACTGTCTTCGCGCTGCGCCGAGATGCGCCGCGCGAGCCTCACGCTAGTCTCGAACCTGTATCTGGCAGTGCGGGAGGCGGACTTCCAGGAGAAAGACCATCTGATCATGGTGCTCGACCTGGTCCGCGATGCGCTCGACTCGACCGCCGCCGTGCAGGAGTCCGAATCCGAGGCACCGTTCTTGCCGACGACGACGACGCTCTTCATCGCGCACAGCCTCCGCTCTGTGACGACGCCGGCATCGTTCATCTACCCGGCGATCTCGCACTTCTTGCTGCAACGGCCGGAGCTGGATGTGGGCGATGTGCCGTTGCTCTACAATCTGCTATATACGGCAAGCGATCGGGTCAAGCAGGAGCGAATGTGGATGCTGCGCTTCCTGCGCGATGTGGCGCGCTCGGGCGGGCGCAGCGATTGGAAGATCCTCAAGCGCAGACGCACGTGGGAGCTGCTGGCGTCGCTCTACGACTCGTGCGACCCGCGCGGTGCGGGGGCTAGTGCCGAACGAGCTGTGGAAGAGGCGGCGATCCGTGCACTGGTGGAGGACACTACGTTCTGGCTTGTCGCCAATGCGGATGTGGCGATCGAGCTGGTGACGCGCCGCGGTCTGCTGACGTGGATGTGGCAGCAGGTCGTGCGCGAAGGCGTTGTGGCTCTCGCCGATCCCAGCGCGGCGAAGGCGAAGGTGGAGGCAGATCGGGAAGGGATGGCGACGACAATGCCACCACGCAGCGTGTGGATGCTGCTTCTGGCTCAGCTGATGCGCAGCGTCGACTTGGATCGGCTGCACAGGGCTACGGAGGGCGCCTGGATTGCACCGGTGCTGACTCTCGTGCATACCACTACCATCGCTCTGCAGACCTGTATCGCGGCACCCGCGGCTGCCGGTCTGCCAAAGGCTTCCATCGAGCTCGTACGGACCATCACGTGTGCAGCAGCAGAGGTGCTCGACCGTCTCGTCCCGCACGCCGACGATCACGCACGAGAGCATTCGCATGCGCTCCTGGGAACCCTAGACGCGCTCGTTGAGCTTGCTGCCTCTGCTTTGGCAAGCGCGGGCAACGACCGCAGCCGTGTAGAGCAGGCCTGCGTGCGCATCCACTCGGCGCTGCTGGGTGTCGCACCGGCACTGACCGACGCAGCTTCGACTCGCCGCATGGCCAGCATCCTCCGACAGTCGACTGCGCTGTGCACTCGCTTCGACCCAGCCACCCACGCGCTCGTCGCTTCCACCCTCTTCCAGCCCTCTCCTGTCTCTTGAAGCCACGGCAAGACCAGACACGTATCCAACCCATGGACTGCGAGCAATGCGACCACCTCTGTAATGCGAGCCCTGTGATTTCATAGCGCACTCTCTCGTCGGAACATCGGCCTGGCCAAAGATTGGCGTTTCAGGATTAAGCTTAGGGTCAAGCACACCATGGCTCCGAGTTGGCTAGTCTGCAAACGCTCTGTCTGGCGGAACGCCGGCTCGCCGATGACCAGCTCACGGGCAACGTCGCATTTTCAGCTCGCACAGGCGATCGCCTTGGCTCGTCTTTGCCATTCAACAGTGTCCGAACGACCGCGTCGTCCGCTTGCCGGTCATTTGGATGCTTCGGTTGCCAGCCGGGTCTCTGGCCTCCTTGGACTCAACACGGCAGAACCCTCCGCCCGGGTTAGCGTGAGCCCCACAGGTCCCTCGCGTAATGACTCCAGCACTACAACGTCTCTGCAAGGTACCAATTCAGACGCAATCGCGAAGCAGGAAGGTGTTTAGCTAGGCGACCGAAAGCGCGGCAGCAGCTTTGCAGCCTAGCCCCGACGAGCGAAAGGCAAGCACCGTGACATGTAAGCTTCTTGGCATAGCTGCACTGTTTGTATTGAAATGCTCGTGATGTAGTGCGACAGAGCTACGCTGTAACGGCCTTGCGTCATGACTTAGGTGGTATAGGGCAAGACAAAGTCGTCGAACCTCGTGGATGCGATGGTAGGATCGCTCGAGGCGATGCGGTGGTAAGTGCGGATTTGCTGGGCCCAGTTCTGGAACTCGATCACACGTGCACGGCGCTGGATGGTCGGATTTCCGTAGGCTGCATAGGAGGCGCCGCCGCCAAAGCAGATCCAGGTGCCGGCGACACGGCGACAGTCCGAGTTGAGATGCATGTGGCCGTGTACGAGCAGGCGGATCCCGGGCGGGGCGCGGTTGAGCGAAGTGACAAGGTCAAAGATGCCCGGCTGAGCCTGTGCGCCCTCGAACGTCGCGGTCTCGTTCCTGCTGCCTACCCTCAGCTCGCTCCCCGCCGTTGGACCGGTAGGATTTTGGATGCGGGGAGGCACGCCGGTATCGACCGGGTTGAAAGCTTCGGGAACGGGGATGTGCATGAAGAGGATCGAGGGCGGTCTGGCCAGTGCCTGGTTCTGATCCGCCTCGGCATCCCACACCTTGTCTGCGCGCTTCGCATCCGCACGCCGTCTCCACTGCGGCCCCAGATCCTTGGCACCATCCGGACGGTAGGGCTGAAGCGTCTGCTTGATCGCGGTGTATTTGGCCTCGAACCAGTCGAGCTGGTCTTTGCGGATATAGCCGTAGCCGGGCTTGGACCAGGGTCGCCACTTGTCCTTATCGGCATGCGTACCCGAATCCATGAACCACAGCGTGGCCACATGCGTCGCATCATCTCCGGGGCTGTGGAGCTTGATATAGTAGTTGCCCGCGCCGGTGACGAGCGCAGGCCCAACGAGGCTGTACGAGTAGGGCATGTTTTGAATGATCTGCATCTGCTGCTCGCGCGTCAACGAGCCCGCCTCGCTGTCGTGATTGCCCAGAATGACGGCATACGGGATCCGACGCTGGATGAGCGGAGCCGTGTAGAGCGCCAGTACGCTGCGCGGATCCCACGAAGTGCTGTGACCGTTGAGCTGGTCGCCGGTGAGCACGACCATGTCCGGCTTCTCCGAGTCGAGCCAGCGATCGACCATGGCTAGCGTGTCGTTCTTGGAGAGACAGCCGCGTGCGGCCCAGCGCGGATCGTTGGCGTCCGTGTCGCGACACGGCTCGGGGTTGACCGAAAAGTGCAGGTCGGCGAGCTGGAGGATCTTGAAGCTGCCGTCGGCGCGGAAGCGGAGTGGCTCGAGCAGCGGCTTGCGCACGGGCTTGCGGCGGAACGACAACGACACCTGCGCAGAGCCGATCGAGGCATGCGGCCTGGACACCACACCTGCACTCTCGAACCCGGGCCACGGCGGATTGTCGCCGTAGATCAAGTCGAGCTCGGTAATCGCATCCATCGGTGCCGTCGTTGCTGCTCGCTGTCGCGACGAGGTGTCATCGCGCTTCCAGAAGCCGAGCTTTTCCTGCTCGTACTGCGCGGGCGAGACGGTGCGGTAGTAGAGGTGGAGGGCCTTTTCGCCGGCCATCATGCGGACGACCTTGGAGCGCAGGCCGGTCTTGACTCTGTGCCAGCCATCGATGCCGGTGGGGGGCGATTCGCCCTGTTCGACGAGGCGGATCTCGACGACGTTCTGCACATCGCGACGTCTGGACTTGCGGTAGAAGAGGTAGCGCTGTTCGATGCTGCCAAAGATGTTGGTGAGCATGCCGCCGGCCGAGGCGCTCATCTCTCCTGCCGGGCTCAGGCTCCGGTCGACCTGGACCCACTTGCCGAGCAGCGCATCTTCAGCCGGAGTGGTCTTGGGCGAGCAGCTGGTGAGCGGTAAGCAGGCCTTGATGGTGATCTCGGTGATGGGCGCCGGGTTGGGGATGAGCGGCGCGTAGATGTCGAGCGGATAGGTATCGTCGAACTGCGCAGAGCCGGCCGAGGACGTAGCAGCTGGATGCGTGCTGTTATCAGAGCTGCCGATCACTGCATCCGATACGGCGGAAGAGGCCTTGGACGTAGTCGGACGCAGGTCGATGGCGGTGTACGCTTGCCAGCCGATGATTCTCGAGTTGCTCAAGACGCCGTCGTGGGCCAAGTAGAAGACGCACGTCAGCAGGAGCGAGAAAGCCGCGGTGAGCAAGACGCCTTTTCCAATTCTGTGGCGCATGGTGGGCGTTGCGGGTCGTCACGAGGCTAGCGCATGAGATGCGATGTATGGTCTGACGTTGCAGGATTCGAAGACGACGAGGTACACCGGATCCTGATGGAAGGCTGATCCGTTCGCAACAGAGAAGCGACACCGAAGGGCCCAAGCTGCAGGTGCCCTGCATGAAGTGGGACCAACGCGAACAAAAAATGGTGCAAGTGTGAGGGCGCAAAGATGTTCACAGCGCCGGTCCCAAGTCGATCGGAAGCTTTTTTCCAATGGCAAAAGATCGGCGATAGCGATGTTGTGCGGCGTCTCGGCACAAGTGGCCGAAGCTGCATGGACGGCCAAAAGGCGATTGCTTGGCACAGGGAGCAGGAACGCGGAATGCGATTCCAAGGCGCGAGATTGCTCTGGCGTGGGTGGCGTGCATGGCCGAGCCTGGCCGAGCCTGGCCGTGCACGCTGGTGGTGCATGCCCATCCATGCGGTGAGATCGCCAAGAAGCGACGAGGCTGCAGGAGGACGATCCCTACGAAGGCTTGGAGCGAGATCGTCGTGCCAAGAGCTGAAGACGGCCGTGAGGGCAGGGCAGCTGCTCGGTTGCGCCGGATGATGTGCGGGCTGCGGTACAAATGCCGTGACCATGCGGTGGCTATGAGCTGTCTCTCGGTGGAGCCAAGGATCGACGTTGCATTCCGTCGAGAGCTTGGCTCGTCCTGAGACATGCGAGCTCGCCCCTTTCACCGCTTGCAATGGTTGCGCAGTCCGAGGCGGAAGAGCGACAACAGTTGTCAGGGTCGAGGATGATGTTGGGCAGCGTAGCAGTTCTCTGATCGGTCTAACAAGCTTCAAGTGGCGCTACAGGACTAGGCCGGGAAAGCGGAAAGGGGTGAGGATGCACCAGCAGGCGGGCGTGCGCGAGGGCTGAAGCGAAGCTTAGTGCAGGCGAAAGAAGTTGACGAGGAAGGATGAAATCGGGCAAGCGAGGACCGCGCAGCAGCCAGGAACCGAGCACACCAAGGGCGGTACAGCAAGCATGCCGATGCCGAGTCGAAGAGATTCTCTAGCGCGTCTGCGCCGTTGCGTCGCGCATGCAGCGTACACTGCCGAGATGCGCTGCTGCAACGAGGAAACAGTCGACTGAGCTTGGCCGCATCGCCGCGCAGCAAAAGACTCGAGGAGCGGCGCGCAACCCCTAATCCATTGCAAGGAGGTACGCATCCTCAACGCTTTCGCCGTCCGGACGGTCGTCGGATGCCCCGAGCAGAGGCGAAGCATTCCAGAGTCCAAGTTGGCTGGACCCTTTGAGAACACGTCGCGAATCCGAGGTGCCAGCGAGGCGCGTTTTTTTGGGTTCAGCGCTGGAGCAGAGCAAACGCGTCGAGTTGCCAAACGCGATTCGCAGACGGGAGCGAGCTGTCAAATGTTGAAAATTCTGCAGACGAGAAGAGGCAGACAAGGAGAGGAGCGCGGGAAGCGCGGGATTCAAAGTCCGACATCTGCACCTTCCCAGCTCGGCTAGCATGGATGCAGAGCAGCCATGGTGCCAAGCCTGAGCCTCCATCGAACGAGGCGGCGAGAGTTCGGATGCGCCGAGCCGGCAGAGCGACGGTGCCCAACGCACCTTCTGAGTACATTCCTCGCTCCTTGCGGTCGCACCTTGGCCATGTGCCTAGATCGGCTTCGGCAAAGACTGGCAGAGGACGCGTCCCGTCGAGACCCTTTGTACGAGGATGCTGCATGGCGCAAGCATGCTCAAGCGCAACTTGGCTGGTTGGTTGGCTTTGTTGCAATCCGGTCGGCTGGTTTGCTCTTCTTGGCACTGCGTCGAAGCCTTTGCCACCGCTGAGCCAAGCTACGCCCAGCACGGTCCCAGCATGACCACAGCATGACCACAGCGTTGGTTCGGGAATGTCAGTCCGCGTTACGTGCGCGGTGTGCGCGTACGACGACAAAGCTTTCCAAACGTCGCCTCGCACTGCTCGACAGAGGCGCAGGATCGAGCAGCGACGCAACGCTGCGGATCTCGAGATGCGATTCGCTATATGACAGCAGCATCTCGTTCCCATCCTCAAGCCAAGCCCGGCTCTCCCTTTTCAACCCCCGCTCTTCGCTCCCCGTCCAGACTAGCCTTCCCCCCTTCTCCTTTGGCCTCACCCCCTCCCGATACCGCCAGCCAGCCAGCCCAGCCAGCCCAGCCAGCCCGTCGCGTTACGCACTGGCAGCTCGTCTGACCGTCCCCATCTACGCTCTTTTGCATCCACTGCCTACACGCGCACCCACAAGCTCACCTACGCCCTTTGTCGTCACCGTCCCCAATCCCACCTTTCCCTCTCACCTCTCCACCTCTCCATCTCCTTCCCCCTTCGTATCGACTCTCCCATCCCCTCTCCGCTCCTCTAACAAGGGCCTCCATCTGACTGGTTCAGACAGCTTGGCCTCTGCTAGCTCCATCCCACTCCACTCCCTCGACCGCTCGCACGACCCGACCTGGCATAACACCTCGGCTCGTCTCATCCATACCCGAATCCGCCATCCATCACCCACCCGCATACCCCCAATCTTGATCCCGAGGCCTCTGGTAGCCCTTCGTTTGTCCGATCAATCCACCCCCCTAAGCCTCGAAATCCCCTCTCCACTCGACCGCTTTTCACCATGAAGACCACCTTCTTTTCGTTCCTGCTGGTCTCGCTCCCGCTCTTCGCCTCGGCTTCGCTCGAGCCGCGTTCCAATGCACGACACCACCGACGCTCCCGTCATCTCCACTCCGATCCCTCGTCGCCCTCCCAGCCCGCCCTTTACTCGAGGGACGCCTTCGGTGACCAGCCCCGTCTCCACTCCCGATCCGAGCCAGGCGCCGCCATCGCAAAGTCCTACACCAAAGTGGCTGACGACGTCTTTGACTACGTCATCGCTGGCGGTGGCACTGCTGGCCTCGCCCTCGCCGGTCGTCTGACCGAGGATCCCCACATCACCGTCGCCGTCATCGAGGCAGGCCACTCGGGCTACGCCAACGACGAGCAGCTCCTCGTGCCCGGCAACGCCTACTTCAAATCCTCCGTCGGCACCGATCTCGACTGGCAGTACGTCACCGCCAACCAGACCAAGCTCCAGGATGCTTCCGGCAACCCACGCACCGCCAGCTGGCCTCGCGGTAAGGTGCTCGGCGGTTCCTCGGCCATCAACGGCCTCTACTACGTCGCCGCCAGCAAGCGCGAACACCAGGTCTGGGGTCGCCTTTCCGGCGACGCTGCCACCTGGGGCTGGCACAGCCTCCGCGACGCCATGAAGAAGTCGACCAACTTTTCGCCCAACCAGATCAAGGAGCTCGACTCGAGCATCCAGAACCAGACCGAGTTCGTCGGTCGCAACGGCCCCGTCTCGATCAGCTACCCCGGCGTCAGCTACCAACCCGTCGCCGACTGGGTGCCCACCCTCGCCGCCATCGGCCTCGACCAGGCCAAGAGCCCCTACGATGGTGAGAACCAGGGCGCCTTCATCGCCACTTCCACCCTCAACTCTGCCAACTGGCAGCGTTCCTTCTCCCGCAACGCTTACCTCGACCCCATCGCCAACAAGCGCAAGAACCTCGTCGTCCTCCCCAACCAGACCGTCACCAGGATCATCTGGGACGACGAGGTGGACGACGAGGGAAAGCGACGCGCGCTCGGCGTCGAATTCGCCGCCAGCAGCTCCGCCCCTCGTGTCCACGTCACTGCCCGCCGTGAGGTCATCCTCAGCGCCGGTGCGATCGGCTCTCCGCAGATCCTCCAGCTTTCTGGTTTCGGCTGCAAGGAGCTTCTGCACAAGAACAACGTGACCCTCCTCAAGGAGCTCCCCGGCGTCGGTCAGAACCTGCAGGACCACCTCTCGGGCTCGGTCACCTTCTCGCCCGCCGAGGGTCTCGTGCTCCCCTCCGAGACCAACCTCACCAAGAAGGCGTCGTTTGTCGACTCGAGCGTCGCCTACGTGACGCTCGACAAGATGTACGGCGCCAACGAGACGGCGCACTTCCTGGCGCGCGCCAAGAAGTTTAGTGCCGACTACATCAAGTCGGCGACCAACGTGCCCGAGGCGGTGCGTCGCGGCTGGGCCAAGCAGTACAAGCTTCTGCTTGAAGACCTCCTGGTGGCCAAGAGCAAGAACGGCTTCACCGGTGGCGCCAAGGGCGCCGTCGAGATGCTGCTCGGCATCAGCACGGGCTCGTCGATCCAGGTCGAGACGGCGCTCCAGGCGCCGTTTTCGCGCGGATGGGTCGAGATCGCCTCGAAGGATCCGTTTGCCAAGCCGATCATCAACCCCAACTACCTGCAGCACCAGTCGGACGTCGAGCTCATGCGATCCGGCTTCCAGCTCGCGCGCAAGATCGGCCAGACGGCGCCGCTCAAGAGCGTCGTCGGCGCCGAGACGGCTCCTGGAGCCGCGGTGACGAGCGATGCCGACTGGGACAAGTTTATCGCGACGACGGCGGGCACCGAGTACCACCCGAGCTCGACGTGCAGCATGCTGGACGAGGACGATGGCGGCGTGGTCGACAACGAGCTGCGCGTCTACGGCACGGCCAACGTGCGCGTCGTCGATGCGAGCGTGATCCCCATCTCGCTCTCGTCGCACCTCATGTCGGCCACCTATGCGGTCGCCGAGATCGCAGCCGACCTCATCAAGGCCTGCCCCTTTGAGCCGATCGACGAGTGCGACTGGGACGGCCAAGATGACGAAGCCGATGCGAGGGGTGCTGATGCCCAGGCCGAGGATGGTGAGGATGACGACGAGTGCGAGGACGAGTCTGCGTAGTCACAGTCTGCCGATCCAGCAGATGACTTGGCCTTTTGCTTTCTCTTTGTCTTTTTCGAGCGCGTACGCGCGTGCGTCGCAGGCCGGCGCCGCGACGTTGCTGCGCATGCTTCGCCTTCTCCCAATCTTAGCTTTGCCAGCTGGCTTTTTCTTTCTCGCTTTCGTCCGCAGAGTGATGCGTGTGCGGGACTGGAAGTGGTGTGACTGCGCTTTGTGTGTGCAGAGGAGGAAGGCAGAGCCAAGCATGGGCGAGCCTGCGCAAGCCTGAAGCAGATGTAGATGCCAGAGAGTGGGTTGTTTGGGCAACTGAGCGGACCGCAGAGTGGAGCATGCGTAGTGAAAGAGACGTGGATGCAAGAGATTGTGCATTGTTGTGCAAACGAGGGTACAGTGTGCAGGGCCAGCCTGGTGATGATGCGATCCGGATCCGGGGCAAGTCTAACGAGAGCGAGAGGGGGAGAGGGGAGATGCAAGACGAGAAAGAAAAAAAAGGTCCTTGGGAACACGAAGCGACCGGCCAGGGATGAGAGGGGGTTTCTAGGCCAGAAGGGGGATGAAAGCGAAGAGGGCAGCGAGGAGGATGGCGCTCGAGACGACGTGGGTCGTTGCGGCGGACGAGGTGGTTGCGGAAGCTGCGGCTGACGGTTGGGTGGGCAAGGTGGTGGGTGCGGAGGAGGTCGAGGCGCTCGAAGCGGGCGAGGCGGCCGACTTGGACCAGCCCTTTGGTCTCCAGCCGCGCTGAACGTTCGACTGGGCTTTTTCAAAGAGCACGGTTCTGCCCTGTCTGCTACCAAACACCTGGTCGGCATTGTGCGTCGCGCCCTCGATGACGGTGAGCGTATGTGCGAGCTTACCGCCGGACAGGTTGCTCCAATCGGGCAACTCGTCGCGGGTCAAGTTTCCGGGAAACCCGCTCACATCCTCGGCCGTCCTGGCCAGGAGGTTGATGTACTTCCACCACGCCAGATTTCGATCCCTCCTTGCCACGCCGCCCTGGAGGATGGCCATGCAGTACTGATCGCCCGAAACGGCCGTGTCGTCGTAGCCGACAATGTAGCGTACATCGCGCTTGACGTTCTGCGCAAAGTAGTCCTGCGGCGTCTTCAAGCCGTCGAGCGTGCCGGTAAAGTTGACGAAACCGTACCGCCACGTGTTGTACAGCGGACAGCTGGCCTTGCTCGCCACGCTCGCATCCGTCGTTGGACGATGCTCGGTAAAGTAGACCGAAGACGAAGGATCGCCAGCGATGAACCTCACCTGCAGCTTGGTGGTCGAGAGCTCCTTGGCTACGATGCCGTAGCGGTTGATCAGCTGACCTCCACCGCCGTGTCCGACAAAGACGAGTTCCTCGAGCGCAGGGTATTTGGTCGCATTGGAAAACTCGTCGGCAAAGGCATCGAGAGCATCGAAGGAAGTCTCCTTGGCGTGGGTCGGGTGGATAGCAGCCTCGCCAGCCTGCCAGGCGTTGATGTCGTCCCAGGCGAGCTCGTGCGTCTTGTACTGGCCGCGGTTGAGTCGCTCCGAGTAGAACTGCGGCGCGACGACGATCGCGTTGGCATCTGCCGAAGCATAGCCGTCGTGCACCGCCGAGGTGAGGATGTCGTTCATCGTCTTCCAGTAGTCGCCTCCGTTGCGATTGCGACCGTGGATCATGACAAACGCCTGCTTGGCCTTGTCCGTCGCAGGATTGCGCGTCCAGTAGACCGCGAGTCTGTGGGTGCCCGTACCCACACCGAGCGTGGTGAGACGCGAACCAGCGGGCACCTTGGGCTTGGTGTGCTCCTCGTAGCCCAGGTTGGTACCCTCTTGTTGTGCGGTCAGCGTCGAAGCATCGCGTCGCCCGAGGTGGTGCGGCCGCTCGTGTCCGAACGGCACGTAATCCGCCAGCCCACCAGCGGCCAGCAACAGCGTCACTGCCGACGCGATCGTTGTACACCGCATCCTTGCTCGCAAGTCGTGCACCTTTGAACAGAGATACAGATGGTGGTGATGAAAAACGTCCGGTGCGACAGGCTACAGCTCGCAAGCCTCGGCTGAGGGAAGGCTCAAGGGCAGGTGTTGGACTCGGTCAGGCGGGATGTGCCAAGAGCGCGTGTGTCGATCATTGCCTGTTGCAGGGTGCGAGCTTTCGGGGGCAAGGGAGAGAGGTTTCATGCGGGTCGCTGGTCGAGTTGACCGCTGTCATGCGTTGCGTTTGAGGGTAGAGAGGGGGGGCCGCATGTTGACGCACACGCTGTTGGCTTGGCATGCTCAAAGGGCGGAGGCGCGGGGACAGAGGACGAGCTGGGTGGTGCGGAAGAGTGCTTTTGCCGAAGGGAAAAGCAAGCGAAGCGGTCCAAGACGCCGAGTTGCATTGTGCCAATGCAGATCTGCAGCTCGGCGAGTGGCGGCGGCCAATTTGTCTTTAGCTGGAGAGGAAAGCGAGCTGCACCGACCGTGTGCTACCAGCTGGCGACGAGCCTCAACCACGCGGTCAAGACATGCCTCAAACTCCGAGCTAGGAGAAAAAGAAAGAACGCCGAACGTCCAAAGCCAAAATGCCACCACGGCGCTGCTCGACAGCACGACACAGTTGAATCGAATTTCCAAATGCTAGAAAGAAACGCTGCAGCTCACACGCCTCGCCGATTCGCGAGGCTCTCAACCATCCCTCAACGCACCGCGCTGGCGACCGGCTGGGCCTCCTCCCAACGCGCATGCTCGCAGCCAGCATGCAAGCCGTCGCTCTCCTCGGCCAGAGGTTGTCACACTCCCCGAGGACTCGCCTAAAGCCCGCATACATCCGCATCCTCACACTGACACGACGAGATCGACATTCTGACTGGCATCCCCCGTTCGATATTACCAAGGGCCATGTCCAGGGTTGACGGAGTTACTGTTGCAGGAACGCGGGCGGCAGCTCGAGCATGCTCCAGAATTCGCCAATCGTGTGGGCGGCCGGATTGAATGCAAACGGCGACGTCGTCATCCCCGCCGTCGCACCCGCTCCTCCCATCCCAGCGCCTCCTGCATCAGCCGCTCCCGTCGCTACGCCACTCGCACCGCCATCCTCGGATACCTGGCCGGTCGCACCGCTGCTCCCGCCATGCATCCCAGCCTGTCGTGAGTGCGCCAGCGCAGCGGGTGGCGCCATCGACTGAGGTCCGCTGTTCCGTCCACCCTGGCCGTAGGGCATATTCGCATATCCTCGCGCCGCACCCGCCGCACCCGCCGCACCCGCCATCGCATTGGCCTGCCCGAAGCTCGCCATCATCCCGCCAGTGTACTCGCCGTAGCCCATCGCAGGCTGCGGTGGCTGCGCCCCTGTCGCCGGCGCCACGTTGGCGTTGGACGGCGCAGGCGCCAGCAAGCCGTGCCCCGACCCAGAGCCACCAGGCGTGTTGCCCGGCAGAGGCGTAAAGCTCATGCCCATCAGATCGGGCGCGGCCGCATTCTCGTTCCAGAAGAACGACTCGACGTCAAACAGATTCGGCGCAAAGTCGAGCGAGCTGGGCGCATTCACGTTGCGCACGTACGCCTCGCTGCTCGTCACCCCGCCAAAGCCTCCGCTGCCCTTGCTCCAGCTCTCGTCGAACATCGCCATCCCCGCTGCCCCCGTCCCGATCCCGCCATTGGCAGCAGCAGCCACAGAGACCTCCTGCTGGGACGGACCAGGCGCGGGACTTCGGTTGCCGCCGCTCGAGCCGTCTTGATTCCGTCGGGCCGATGAGCCCTGCAGCGCGCCTTCGGTCTCGGCGATCCAGCTCGAGACCTTGGTCGTCGCCGCCATCCCCGATCCCGCATTGGCCGCTTGCAGCGCAGCGATGCTCGCACGCCGCTGCGGCGGATCCGCACCCTGCTTGGACGCATCCTCGCCCACCACGGCAAAGCCGTCGAGCAGCAGCCGATGCGCCGACGCAGCAGGCCACGTCTCAGCCAGCTTCTTGAGCCACTGCACGCACAGCCCGTAGCGCCGCCGCGCGTCCGAGGCGATCTTGGCATCGGGCAGGCGCGCGTTAAAGACAAACATGACCGCCGCCGTAAAGAGGCAGTAGCCCAGATCGGTCGAGAGCCGATCGACAATGTCGCGCGACGACGCCTCGAGCAGATCGCAGATCGTGTTGGCCGCCAGCGTGCTCTGCCGATGGCTGTCGTTGTCCACCACCCTCGACATCGGCAGCCCCTCCTCCTGCGGAATGAACGGCCGATGCAGCAGCAGCCGCCCCGTATAGTACCACAGGTTGAGCGCAAAGAAGCTCGGGAACGGCCCTTCGTTCCGGCTGTCGTCCAGATGCAGGTGCGCAGGCAGCTTCTCCTTCCACTGCGTCAGCTGGCCATCCAGC
This sequence comes from Moesziomyces globuligerus, assembly GCA_030849465.1. Lineage (NCBI taxonomy): Eukaryota > Fungi > Basidiomycota > Ustilaginomycetes > Ustilaginales > Ustilaginaceae > Moesziomyces > Moesziomyces globuligerus. The sequence goes on from JARVLF010000012.1 coordinate 509,556, forward strand.
TCGGCCAACACCTGCGCCTTGCCCTGCCGACGCAGCAGCGCCTTGCGTCGCAGCGAGTGCACCTCGTCCAGGATGCGCTCTACGATCTTGAACAGATGCACCCCCCAGTTGAGACACGACGGCGCGTGCAGACGTCGGCCCGCGTTGGAGGTGCCTGCCACCTGCTGCGCACCCGCCGCACCGGCAGGCTGCATCTCAAACTGATCCGACCACAGCTCGAACTCGTCGTCCTCTTCCTCGGAGAGAAGTGGCACATCAATGTCCTTGGCACGCAGGCCGACGGGTCGACCCATCTCGGCGCAGAGCACCTTGTCGACAATGTAGCAGTGCCAGATGATGCGGATGCGCGTCTCGCGCTGCACGCGGTCCTGCACGATCTCGGCGCGGTAGATCGGCCACCGATGCAGACCCATGTCGACCGCCATCGAGCCGGCGAGGTTCTGAAAGTTCCACGCGCGCGACAGGTCGCCCGTGCCGTGCGAGTACAGGCTCAGCAGCCAGCACGTCTGGATCGAGGCGATGTCTGGCCGGAGCCCCTTGGCGAGCACGTGGCGCTCGGCCGCCTGGCAAAACGACTGCGCACGCTCGAGATTGAGCGCACCCCTCGACTCGTCCTGGCTCGGCTTGGCCGTCGCCGCGCTCGCCGGAACCACGCAGGCCGCAATGGCGTAGATGGCATACAGCAGGCTCGGCTCGAGGCTCGCGCGCAGCTCTTCGCCCGAGAAGCCCGTGAACCAGGGCTTGTACAGGATCGGATAGAACGGATGAAAGCCCTGCCAGTAGTAGCGAAACAGCCGATCGTTTTCTTCCAACGAGACCACCGGATCTTGCGTGGGTCCGTTGGCCGACGCCGTCTGTCCATCCCGACTCGTGCCCGGGTAGAGGCTTTGCAGATTGGCCGAGTCCTTGCGCAGACTCGACCGGGATAGGCGTGGCGAGCGGTCTTGCGAGCTGGCCGTGTCGCCCTCGCCCGTGTTGCGAGGCGGCGAGATCGGAAGGAAGACCGGGGGTTTCGAATGCGACGCCGTGTCCCCTGTGGCCCGGTCATCGCGCGAACGTCCACCGAACGGCGCAGAGGAACTCGAGGCGACCGAGCGAGAGGCAGCAATGCCTGCCGAGGGCGACTCGGCGCGGTGCTGACGCTGAAGGATGCCGATGCCGGAGCTCGAGCCGCGATAGACGATCTCGCCCTGGCGGGTCTCGCCGATCACGTCTTCCTCGGCTTCGGCTGCGGGATCCACCTCGTCTGCGTCGGCCTCGGCGCCCTCGTACGTTGCTTGCTCTGCCTTGACTCTTGCAGAGAGTGCGCCTCCTCGCTTGGCGGCGGATGCGCGTGAGGTTGGGGCGAGCAGGTGGTTGAGATCCGAAGCTCTGGCTTTGCCTCGAGCGTCGTTGATGGGTAGTTCGCGCTCGCCAGACACGCGGACGATCTCTGCGCCTGCATCGTCCTTGCCGAGGTGGTTGACGAGATCGCGGATGGTGGTCTCGAGCGTGCGGATGAGCTTTGCGCGGGCCGACTCCTTGGGTCCCGAACGGAATCCTTTGGGCGGGCCACGCTTGAGGCCAGTGTGGTTGTAGGTGCAGGGCGTGCCGAGCACCTGGCAGACCGAGCATTGCGGCTGACGACCGTCGCAGCGGCGCTTCTTGGTGCTGCACGGCTGACATGCCTTGGCGACCCGTGTGGACGGCTTGGACTCGAGCGCGCTGTCCGATCCCGCCGTATCTCCGGGCGACGTGGCGGCGGCGTGGGTCGACGACGAGGATGGCAGGGCAGCGGCGTCGCTGGACTGCTTGCGACGTTTGGGCGGAGAAGGGCGTTGCGACTGGGACAAATCTGTGGCAGAGGCGTACGAGCGAGAGGCCGGGACATGAGCAGACGACATGGGCGCGCGATCGGCGTCGTTGAAGACCTCGGGACTGGAGGCGCCTGACGAGTTCCGATAGGACGCGTGCGACATGCGGCCAGCCGAAGTGTAGAGAGGCGAGGCCCGAGACGACGGCGCGTAGGATGCGTGCTCTGGATGCTGTAGCTGATGCGCCGCTGAGCGGTACGGATGAGGCGAGGAAGGCATGGCGCTCGCCGATGAGTTTGCCAGGAGCAGGCAAGGCCACTTTGAGAGTCGCACGGGATCTGAAACGCAGCACCCTTGGCCAGGTCGTTGAGGAAGATGGAGCAATCGAGAGGTGCTAATGTCGGATGCTTTATGCTTGCATGGTGATGCGGATGGAGAGGGCCAGGTCTGGCTTTGCGTGTGGGCGGGCTTGATGGAGCCAGGCGATTGGAAGATGAGGGGTCGCACCGACGTCGAGACCTCGTCGCTGGGAAAGGGTACTGATTAGATCGAGTCTGGAAGCAAGCGGTCCGGGATGCGAGCAGGGCGGTGAGAGCAAAGGTCCTGGAGCGGAAGGGACGGGACAAAGGTGTGATAGGTGGGATCGGAAGAGGACTGCACGGTGCGATCGTGTGGATCGTACAATCTGCGACTCCGGGATCCGCGTTGGGATATCAGACAGTAGTCGGAAGTGTGCCGGTACCAGATGAGTGTGCAGTTGTGGAGAGAACCCACTCACCTCTCGACATTTCACACCTTATACAGCTCACTCGCCTCAGCATCCTCACCCTCATCCTACAGGCTGCTTTCCCCGCCTCCTTCAGCCGCTCATCCACTTCCAGGGTCTTCGTTTTTTTCGACCCTTTTTTCCCGCCATTGAATGTCGCTTTTTTCCTTTTGCACCAATTCCCCATCCAGATGTGATCTGTGAATGCGTCTGTCTCTTCCCGTCGTCCTTTGTTCTCATGCACGACATATCATCAACCTCGGAGTCGACAATGGGATGGCACTGTGCGAGGCTTGAAGATGCACTGCTGTTCCTGACGACCAATCACAAATAATCTGCCTCACGAATCTGCAAAGGGCGGCCACGTGACAGCATCGCTAGGCATCTCATCTTCCTCATCCGTGTCTCAACGTTCCCCTCAGGCCAGACAGGTCGTCCAAATCTGCAAACGTGACCGTGGTTTCTCCGTTAGGACTTTACAGCGTGTATCTGAACTGTGGGCTTCGATCGCCGATGGGAGCCCGGGTCTTGCCCTCGTCGACGAGCTTTTGGTAGGCGGCCCAGTTGCCCTCTCGTCTGCCTTGGTCTCTGGCCCTGTTCTCGCTCCAGCACCACCAGACGTTGAGGGCGATGAACAACCAAGCGCCGATCAGGCTGGCCAGCACGACCGAGTGGCCTTGGATGTAGCGGGGCGCCCACTGAGGCTGGTAGATGAAGGTGGCCACAAAGCCAGCGAGGTTGGCGATCATGAGCTGGAGCGCATTGACGGTGGCGCGCTTGTAGAGGCCCGAGGTGTTGTTGATGGGGATGGAGAGGATGCAGGGTGCGACGGGGTAGATGCCGAGGGCGATGAGGAAGGTTGCGCCGTACTTGACCTTGGCATTGCTGGTGGCAAGGAGCATGATGTAGCCGATCATCGAGATGGGGAGGAGGCCGAGGATGTAGGGGCCACGCATTCGGGTCTTGTCGGCGCAGTAGGCGATGATGATGACGAGTACCGTTGCGGGGACGTAGGGTGGGACGGTGAGGAGCTGGAGGCGGGTGGTCGTGATGGTCGGGTAGATGCCGCGCAGGATGGTGGGGAGGAAGAGGCTGAACGAGTAGAGGCAGTTGCAGATCAGCAGGTAGGCAAGACCCGTGAACCAGGCTTGGGGCTCGGCGAGGCCGCGTCGAACTTCGCGCCACTCGAACTGCTCCTCTTCGAACACCATCGCCTGACGAACGGCAGCGCTGTTGGCATCGCCCGCAGGCACGATGGCGTTAGGGGCACTGATGGGGGGAAGGCGCTTCTCCGTGTCCGAGTCGGGCTTGAGGATGGGTGCTACACCAGCGGCAGCCGCACGGTTGTTCTGCTGGTCGCGGCCGAGCACGGCAAGCATGAGCTCGCGTTCGTCGTCGCGCAGGAACTTGGACTTCTTGACCGACGCTGGCAGCATCCACCATGCAAAGCATGCGAACACAATCGTGATGAGCCCCTCGACGATGAAGATCCAACGCCATCCTGCGACACCCCTCGCCGTCGCCGGCTTGAGCGCAGCGAACATTCGATTCTGAACTCCCGAGCCGTCCAACTGGATCAAGCCCGTGGCGAGCAACCCACCAAAGGCGCCGGACAAGCTCGCACCGGCATAGAAGTAGGCGATACGAACCTGCACCATGTACCGCGGATACAGCTGCGACAGATAGAGAGGCATGCCAGGAAGAAGTCCGCCTTCGAGCATTCCCAGGATGAGACGCACGGCGCAGAGCCCTGCAAAGTTCTTGACCAGGCCGAAGAAGACGGTCACAATGCCCCAGCAGAAGACGATAAAGGGGAGCCAGAACTTGGCGCCGAAGCGGCGCAGCGCCATGTTGCTCGGGATCTCCGAGGCGATGTAGGTGATGTAGAAGATGGCGAGTGCGATGTTGAACTTGTTGCCGTCAAGACGGAGGTCAGCCGTCAGGCCGGCGACTTTGGCGTTACCTATGTTGCTACGGTCTATAAAATTTGCCAACCAAAGCAACCCAAGAGGCGGCACTGCACGCCAATCGAGCTTGGTGATGCCGCGACGCCAGGTGGCGTACTGCTCCGGGTCGGCGGGGAGGCCGCGTTCGTCGAAGCGGACGCTGCTCTCGTCGTTGTGCGAGGCGATGGAGGGTGTGCGATCCGCCGAGTAGTTGTGGTCCGTGGTCTCGTACACGACCAGGTCCGCCTTTTCCTTGGCATCGGCCGACATTGTGGCTTTCTTCACCAGGCGGAGGCGATTACGAACGGTGTGTCGGAGTGCGTGGCGCGAGACTTTACGCTGCAGAGGATCGTCAGGTGTCTGTAGAGGGAGGCTAAATCGAGGGCTGTCGGAGGTGTATGCTGGCAAGTGCGGTCTTTATAGTCCCCCGCAGGTAGGTCGAGCTGAGGAGGACATGTGAGCATGTGGCTTGCGTTATGGGAGGCACGGCGCCGTCCGCTGATCCAGGCGAGCTTCTTGGCGACGATGCGTGGGAGAGCAGCATTGGCATCCACCGCCTCGCTTGGATCGATGCGATAGGAACGCCTCAACCCCCGCAAACCTCGCCACAAGTCCACGCGGGTCTTGCAACCGGAGGCAAAGGCGGGGCAGAGGACGACCAGCGCGGAGATTACCCCACACTGGTGTTCGGGCAGACTTGACCTATGAGGATGTGGCCAACAGTGGCGCTGGGGCGAGCAAGAGCGTTGGGCGGTAATGCAGTGCGGGGCCACGTTCGACAGGCCGAAGCGGCGATACCGACTGCGCAGTGTGGAAGTGCATAAGCGGGTCGGCGGTGCGGCCCCACGCGGCAAGGCGGCGAAAATACCCCGCAATTCTGCAGGCAAAAGGTGGGGGTTGCCGGCGACGCAACCGCCACAGCGACTCTTCGCCGGACTCCAACATGACGCTGCATCCCCCCCCTCGCTTCGCCCTACGCCAACCTCGCCTACGTACCGTCCACCCCACGCGCGCTCCCAACTCCCCACCTTCGTACAGCTGTTGCTCCCCCGCGCGCACTTCGGCTAAAGCATTACTTTTGGGTATGAGATCAACCAACTCCGCAGCCGTGGAATTCGCCGATTCACCTTGGGTCGTCTCTTTCGTACGACCGGATATCTCGGTGGACCGCTGATGGCCCGCATCGGCCAGATTGGATCGGGCTTCAGTCGTCCTATGCTGCTCGCTCGAGGTCGAGATGAAATCACATGGACTGGCTCAAAAAGGATAGGGCAAAGGGTCGAGAGGCGCCGAAGCGATCTGTGCGCTGGTCGTTTCGGATGAGATCGACCGAAAGTGCCGGGGGAGAGGACAGAAGACGTGCGGCTCGAGGTTTTCCCCACCTCACTGTGTTCGGTCGGGCTTCCATGCAGCGGAGTTGCACATCGGGCTCTCTTCCATGCCGTCCCTTCAGCCCCTTCTGCCGTCTTCACTTCGTTCCGCTCGGAGGCAGAAGCCGCGAACGACATGCGCTGGTCTAACACTCGGGTCGCTCGGATCTTCGCGATGGCGGAACAAGACATTGGTTTCATGATGTGCTGCGTGTATACAAAGGGCCCGGCGATCGAGGGCATCTATTTGCGTTTGGACCTCTTTCGTGCCGATGCTGGTCCTGCCAGGGGCTTTGTTGGGGTTGCAGCTGCTGCGTCGCGCACCGACGCATCGTCGTCGTCGGCCTCTTCGTCTTCGTAGCTGCTCTCGGCGTCGGACCTCGAGTCGACGGCGCCAGCTTTGGTGACGACGCGATAGGCGACCCTGCAGATCATGTAGAACCACATGAGCAGGATCACCTGGAGCGCGCAGAGCAGACCGATGAGGGTGAGGTAGGCGGTGCGGGTAAAGTAGTCGCCGGTGAGGTAGTTTGTGGGGCGGAAGGACATGACGTTGAGCGTGTCGTAGATGCACGACCAGACGACGCGCATGTAGAGCACGTGCCTCGTCACGAGCCACGAGACCATGAAGAGACCAAAGGCGATGTCGCACGTCGTCTGCCAGCCTGCGTACTTGAGCATCTTGGCGATGTTGAGTGCGATGTCGCTGGGGTCCATGAGGCAGAGGATGGCGTTGCCGACGCGGTGGTAGCTGCAGACGTACGAGCCGGCGATGAGGGCGATGGTGATGACGTGGTGCGAAAACATCTGCCAGTGGTCCGAACGACGCGCCTCGACGTGCAGCACAAAGAGCTGCTGGAAGTAGAACGCGCACGAGCCGAGGTAGTAGAGCTTGAAGAGAGGCTCGAGGCGGAACTGTGGATAGTTGGTCCAGTACTCGACCGTGTTGAGCGGCCAGTACGACTCGCGCGAGGCAATGTAGAGACCCAAGCTCCAGGAGCACGTGTAGTAGACGAGGCTGAAGCCCTGCTCGGCGAAGCGGAGCACCTCCTTTTCGCGGCTGCGGAGCGCCTTTGCGTGTTCGTTGAGCGCGTCGGACGAGGAGCGCGCCGACTTGCGCAGCTTCTTGGGCTGGGGCACGGCGACCTCGCCGAGCGGCAGCAGGATGTACTTCATGAGGAGCGCACGGGCGAGCGTGAAGAGGAGGACGAGCGTGGCGACGAAGAGGGCGTCGTTGAAGCCGCGCTCGTACAGGTAGCCGGGCACGCCGTAGAGGAGCGCCCAGGGGCCCGAGTGGACGGCGGCGTGGCCGCTGAGGCGGTTGGCTTGGTGCTTGAGCGCTGCGATGGGCGAGGCTGCCGAGTCGGGGACGGGGTACGAGAGGCCGAGGCAGGCGCGGGTGAAGTTGTGGAGCGCGGTGAGCGGATGGCCAAAGCCGCGTGCGTCGCTGCGGAAGGGCCCGAGGCTCGCCTCGCCGACGAGGTTGGAGGCGAGGTCGGACCAGAGGGGGTGGCCGCCCTTTTCCGAGGCGTTGGGGAGGTCGCTTGCGAAGGGGGCGAGCGAGGGCAAACGGAGCCAGGATGGGATGATCGAGTTGAGCGAGTGCGGGAGGTGGAGATGCGAAGAGAGGTGTGCGAGGGAGAGCGAGGAGGGCGAGGAGAGGGTATGCATGACGAGAAGCGCGACAAAGCCGTTCATGGTGTATTGGATCTGGGTCGAGAGCGCCTGTTCGGCGGCTCTCCGTGTTGCGGACCAGTCTCTGGAGCGAGGAGATCTGGTTGTGGCCGCCTTGGAAGGCTTGTGGGATGCGGGCGCCGAAGGGCGCGACCGCGCTGATGACTTGGCCATGGTGGTGTGACTTGGCTCGATCCAGCGCTCGGGGGGCTAGCTAGCTGAGCGCGTGCGGGCGATGCTGGTGGTGAGCGAGCAACGAGCTGGTGCAAGCTGTCAAGTGAAGACGCGGCGTACGAGTGGCGACTGATGAAGTCCTGCCGGCGGTGTCGCACCAACGAGTGGGTTCGGGCGGTCCAGTCTGGGTGGCGTCGGATTCGAGTTGGAGCTGCCGCAGATCAAGCCCGTCCGTAATCGCGATCTGGACTGGCAAGTGGTGATGAAAGTGTTGTAAAGAGCAGCCGGGGATGGAGCACAAGACGCAGGAGGGTTCGCAAGCGCAGAACGTGCACCTGTCAGTGCGAGTGCGAGCAGCGCCAGCCGAGTGGACGCTGGCTGACTTTAGGCTGACTTGCTGACTTTGTGCCAACTGCTGGCGGATCTTCTCGAATGCGCCCTCGTCCTCGCCCTGATTCGCGATTCGCGGTTGGGATTTGCGATTCGAGAAGACTTGGAGGCGCCCTGTTGGTCGACGCCAAACGCGTGCAGCGGAGGCGGCTGCTGCTGCTGCTGCTGCTGCTGCTTCTGCTGCTTCAAAGGTGAAAATTTGGAATTTAGAGCTGCAACGAGCGAGAGAAAAGGCGAAAAGGCGAGAAAGCGAGAAAGCGACACGCTGCTGTAACGCACGTCCCCGCGCGCTTTGGATTGGATTCATTCACGCTCACAGCACCGCCGTCGTGTGCCGCCTCTCCCAACATTTTTTCGTTTTCGTGCATGCAACCCCGCGCGTGCAGTGCAGCTCACATCTTCCGGGGCAAGGCTTGGGCAATCGCCAATCGCGTCGTAGCTCAACATGATGCCAAATCGCCGATCCGTCCTCGGTCGGAAGCTTGATGCCGCGGGGTTGGCTCGGCGTCTGACAGCGCTCGACCGCTGGCAATCACAGGCGAAAGCAGTCGATTCAAACTCGGCTCGAGCTGCACGTCGTGCAGATCAGAACGCATTTCACATTTCACTCTCTCACCCTCTCGCACACACACACACACACACGACTCTCGAAAGCTTGAGCCTCATCCTCCGTCCAACCATCTCGTCGATCTCTATCGCTCGCTGCCGTCGTCGAACGGCACTCTAGGACTTGACATCCCGTCTTGTCTTCGTCCCACCAATCTCGGTGCTGCTTCTGCTTCTGCTGATGACCGCCTAAGACGACATCGCACCGACATGCTGTAGAACCTCTGCATCAGCCGTCCGACACCATGCCCAACTCATCCTCTTCGCTCCACCAACGGCGCACGCCAGCCGTGCGTGAAGCTTCCACCTCGAGCATCGACGAGGACCGCAAGATCTCCGGCAGCTGGATCAACGGCACCGCATCCCCTCCTGCCGCCGCCTCGACCGCTCCCTCACGGCCCGATCTCACCGTCAACACTCACTCGGCGACCACCGCCATCGCCGCCGACCCGGACAAGAAGGCCAAGCGCGGTCATGTGCAGAAGCACGAAAAGATCGAGCGCATCGGCCTTCTGCGCGGCTCCTCCTACGTCAAGTCGACCGACAAGGACGCCGTCGCCCAGCACGAACTCACCACCTCCATCGGCCTCCAGGACGATGCCGTCTACGACGCCTACCTGCCGCGGCCCATCGCTTTCCTCCGTCGCCTCATCGTTGCCGCCCTGCGCAGAGAGGCGCCGCTCCACGAGCGCCACCAAAGCCTCGTCCGTCGGCCTTGGCTCGACCGCTACTTTGTCAACACCGCCCTCCTCGGCACCCACTCCTTCTTCCTCGTCTTCCTCCCCATGATCTTCTGGCTCGGCAGCCCGCGCTTCGGCCGCGGCCTCATCAACGTCCTCGCCTTTGGCGTCTACTTCTCGTCCGCCATCAAGGATCTCTTCTGCGTACCCCGCCCTTACTCGCCCCCCGTCACAAGGCTCACCGTCGGCACCCACCACCTCGAGTACGGCTTCCCCTCGACGCATTCCACCAACAGCGTCAGCATCGCGCTCTTCATCTACCTCTGGGTGCGCCGCCTTCGCGAGCAGGCCCTCGTCGACGGCACCGCCGCCGGCCTCTTCGATTCGTGGCTCTGGGAGGCTGGCCTGCTCTTCTACGCCACCAGCGTCGTCTACGGCAGGATCTACGCCGGCATGCACTCCATCATCGACTGCATCGCCGGCTCGGCCCTCGGCGCCGGCATCACCGCCGTGCAGTGGTACTTTTTCGACCACATCGAGCTCTTTGTCCGCACCGACAGCTGGACCGTGCCGGCGGTCATCATCCCCGCAGGCCTGCTCATGGTGTCGGTCCATCCCCAGCCCGTCGACGACTGCCCCTGCTTCGAGGATGCGATCGCCTTTGTCTCGGTCGCTATGGGCGTCGCCCTCGCGCGCTGGTCCGGCATCCGCTACGGCATCACCCTCGCCACCGATCCCATCCTCCACGCCTTTTCCAACGTCACCGAGTCCATGGCCGACCTCGGCACCGAGGCGGTGCTGGCCACGGCCGACGTGGTGCCGCTCATCCAGTTTCCTGCCGCCGGCGCGGCCGAGAGGTGGATCAAGAGTGCGCTCGTCATGGTGTGCGGCTTGGTCAATGTGCTTCTGCTTCGTGTCATTGTCAAGACCGCCTGCAAGGTCATCTTGCCGCCGACGTTTCGTCTGGTGGATCAGCTCGTTGGATTCAGTCTGCCGAGAAGGCACTACACACCTGCGAGCGACTACAACAAGATCCCGCTCGCGGACCTGAGTGCCGTTCCGTCGGTCATCGATCTGCCATCCCAGATCATCGTCACGGATGAGAGCGGCAATCAGAAGACCATCGCTTCGCCCCTCGGCTCGCCCACCTCGAGTCGCAGGGGCAGCACAGACGTTCGTGCCTCGATCGGCTCAGCGCTCAGCCCGTTGGCCGCGGCTTCGCCGACTCTCGCCAGATCACCGATCCACTCGCCCGTGCCGTCGAGGACTCCCAGTCCCAACCCGATCGAGATGCGCAGAACACTGCAGAACAGACGCAAGATCCAGTTCACCGTCGGATCCACCACCGCCGAGGACGAAGACGCGCACAACGATGCCGTCGCCGCGCCGAAACAGGTCTCCACATCAGACGATGCATCGGCCAACACACCAGCACCAACTGCCGCAGCCCAAGCGGAACCAAAGCACTACGATGCAGATGGTAAGTTGCCGCCTCGAGCTGTGTTTGATCTTAGCTCATACTGACCTCTCTGTTCTTGGCTTGCGCTAGTTCTGACCAAGGTGATCGTCTACACCAACATCGGCCTCTTTTCGGCGGGTCTCATCCCAGCGCTCTTTGAGCGGCTTGGACTCACGACCTAGAGCACACCTCACCCGCTGCGTAATCTGCAAATCATGATATGCTATGGGCTTCGATAATCGGCAAAAGGCTGATCTATTTTTCTCCCATCAGAGGGGACGATTTCAATGGCGCCAGATTTTGACGACCTTGTCTCTGCCGCCGCTAGCGACCTTGTCTGCGACAAAGTCGACGCAGTAGACTTCGTCGGTGTGGCCGGGGAGATCTTTGCGGATCTTGAACGTCTTGATGGGGTCCCAGAGTTTGAGCGTCGAGTCTTTGGAGGCCGAGACGAGGAGGCGCGAATCGGAGGACCAGGCAAGACGGTAGACCGAAGCGACGTGTCCGCGGAGCGTGGCGATGAACTTGCCCGTCGCAGCATCCCAGAGTTTGACGCTGTTGTCAAACGAGGCCGAGGCGATCTTTTTGCCGTCGGGCGAAAAGGCGACGTGGTTGACCGTCTTTTGATGACCTGTGAGACGCGCGACGGGCTTCTTGGGCGTTGCAGCCGATCCACCGATCTGCGCAGGCCAGAGGAAGAGCGTATGATCGTCCGAACCCGTGATGATCGTCTCGGCCATACTACCACCCCCCGTCGCCTCCCTGTATCGCTTCAATGCCGCCGCCTTGGCCTCCTCGTCCGAGGGCTGCACGTACGACGGCCCCGAGACGGCGCCGGCAGCTCGACCCGTGTGGTCAAACGGACCCGTGCGCAGCAGAAAGTCGGTCGAGAGCGCAATCGTGTTGACCCAGTGCGCGTGCTCGTTGAGCGTGCGGATGAGCTTACCGCCATCGGCCGACCAGACCTTGACCGTGCGGTCGGACGAGGCCGTGTAGATGGCGCCTTCGCCACCCCAGCGCACGCAGTTGACCGAAGCCGTATGCCCGCCGAGCACGTATTCGCATCGGTGCAGCGTCGGATTCCACACGCGCACCGTCCCGTCCTTGGACGACGAGGCCAACCGCGGGTTGGTCGGATTGACGTGGATCGGCTCCCACGAGAGCGAGGTGACCCACTTTGTATGTCCGCGCAGCGGCTTGCCCTGGGGCGCGGCGTTTTTGGCCGCCCTACGCTGCTTGACGCCCATCTTGGCGGGCTTGCCTTCGACGGCGTCGTCTTGACCGTCGAGCTGTGCGTCGGGCTGCTGCTGCTGGGCCTGCCAGTCTGCATCGACCTGCTGGGTGGTGCGGGTGAGCCAACCCTTGCGACCGGTGAAGGCGGCATCGAGTGCCTGCCAGATCCACACCTCGCCGTCCATGCCGCCGGTCGCGAGCTTGCGTTCGCGACCCTCCCACTCGGCACAGAGGACCCAGTTGGAGTGGCCGACGAGCGTGTGCATGGGCGTCTCGGTGTCGAGATCCCACAGCCGCGCGGTCTTGTCGCCGGCGCCCGTGGCGAGCAGCGAGCCGGTGGGCGAAAAGGTGCTGCAGAGGATGGGCGAAGCGTGACCGCTCATGGTGCTCGAGCAGCGGCTGACGGGGCGCACCTTGAACACCGCCTGCGGCTCAAAGACGACGGTGAGCGTGTCTTCCTGGCTCAGGCCGAGCTTCTTGGCGGCCTGCGCGCTGAGCACGTCGTCGGTGATGGAGGTGTTGATGGGGATGCGCGCATTGCTCTTGACCAGCTCGGGCTTCTCGTCCTGCTGAACCTCTGCGTTGGCAGCGAGCTGCTCGAGATCCACATGGAAGGCATAAGGGAGATCGTCATCGTCGTCGTCGTCGTCGTCCGAGCTGGCGTCTGGATCGTCGACGGAACGCTTCTTGGGGCCTTGCGCCTGCTTGAGCTGGCGGCGTAGCTGGTTGATGATGGCCTGCAGCTCCTTCTGACCCGTCGAGGCGGGCAGGTTGATGGTGGGGCCGAGCAGACTACCATCCTGGCCGGACTGGAACTGGATCACGAGCGTCTCGGTGGAAGGGCCGAGCTGGCCCTGTGCGTGGAGGGCGGCGGCTTCGCGCGCGGCCTTTTCGTCGGCGAGACGCTGCCTCTTGGCGGACCTCTGCGGGATCTGGGTCGCCATGACGGTGAAAGGGTATCGACGATGGTGGCAGCAAAGGTGTGTTGATTAGCGGCTGTGCTACAGTATGGCCTTTCTTGCCTTTCTTACAGTACTTCGCTTGCATTTCTTCTTGGGCCGCAATGTGCCATTTTTCCACTTTTTGCTGCCGTGTGGAGAAGTGAATGGAGCGGAAAACTTTCCAGTGCGGCTCGCCAGGGTCCAGATCGGCAAACATGGCTGGCCCGATTTGTGGTGCTGTGGTGCTTTGCCGCGTGCGTTAGGATTTTTTTTTCCTCGAGGCTGAACCGACGCGGAGGCGCAGGCGAAGACGAAATTTTTGGAAAATTGTGCTTCTCGACCCTTTTGGCGGGCTTCGCCTGTCTGTCTGTCTGTCTGGCTGGCTGTCTGTCGAGCTGCCCAGCTGGGCTTTGGATTGGATTGGCGGCCACCGCCATCGTAGCTTAGCTTCTCGATATCAAACTAGCTTTCCACCACATCCACCCCACGGCGGCCATCCCAAACAACACCGTCTGCTTCGCCTCATACACGCACACACGTAGACAGCCCGTAGCCCCGGATTTGACGCAGCAAGCTCGGCCACCCTCTGGATCCTACCTCGGTTTCACTCGTAGCCAGACACTGTCACAGACCATGGCGCCGGCTAAAGTGTCGTCTGCGACGGCAACACCGTCCAAGCTGGTCAACGGCACGCCCAAGTCCACGAAGAAGGCAGCATCCAAGGCGTCTCCTGCCAAGTCCGCCACCTCGTCCTCGGGCAGCGCCAACGACGCTTCCACCTCTTCCGCGTCGACCTCGACGGCGGCCTCCTCGTCGGCCGCCGCAGTCCAGGAGCAGCCCGTGGGCAAGTATCTCGCCTCTCTCACCACGCACAATGCAGCCTTCACCTCGCTGCTCCACCTGATTCCGCCGCAGTTCTACCTCACGCGCGACGACGACGAGCTGGCGGACGATGCGGTCTCGTCCAAGTACATGAAGAACAAGCGCAAGAAGGCCAAGTCCGAGATCGAGGCCAAGGAGCGCAAGGACAAGCTGCGCGAGGCCAAGAAGCAGCGCCTCGACCCGGACAACTTTGCCACCGTAACCGACATCCAGGCCGAAAGAGCCGCGGCCAAGGCGGCGCGCCAAGCCAACACCCACGCCGACTCGGACTCGGACCTCGATGTGGACGCCGAGGGGATGGTCTCGGATGACGAGGACGTCGACCCAAGATCCAACGCCAACGGTGCGGCCGGAGATACCGACGACGAGATGCAAGATTCGGACGCAGAGGATCTGCCGTCCAAGCCATCGACCACCGACTCGACCGCTGGCGCCGCTGCTGCCGCTGCGGCTGCCAAGCCGATCCAGACCGAGGGCGAGCGCAAAGCGTCGATCGATGCGTTGCGCGCCAAATTGCACGCCAAGATCGCTGGTCTCCAGCGCAAGCGCGGCGGTCTGCTCGAGGCCAACGATGACGGTTCCGAGGACGGGAGCAGTGTGATCAGCTCCAAGGACGAGTTGCTCGAGGAGCGTCGAAGGCAACGCATCGACGCGCGCGAGCGCAAGAAGAACGAGAAGAAGGAGGCCAAGGCGGCGGCCAAGCTCGCTGCCAAGGCCAAGAAGGCCACCAACGCCAACGGCCCCGCCGCCAACGGCACCAAGTCTGGCACCACGTTCAACGTCGCCACCAAGGCGCCTGCGCTGCTCGTCGCCGAGCCGGGCTACGGCGACAAGAACAAGGGTGCCAACGGCGCGGGCGCGGCGGACATCGACGTCAACGGCAACTCGCTCAACTTTTCGGCGCTCAACTTCAAGCCTGTAGGTGCTGCGGCCGCTGCGCTGCCGGATGCTGCGGCGGGTGGCGGTGGCAAGAAGAACAAGCTGGCGTTGCCTTCGGATCCCAAGGCGGCGTTGCAGGTGCTGGAGCATCGCAAGAAGCAGGACGAGGCGCGCCGAGCCAAGCTGGCTGAGAAGCTGGGCGATGCGCCCGAGTCGCTGTCCGCGCGGGTGTCGGAGCTGGAGGAGCAGAAGCAGTGGGACAAGGTGCTGGCGTCGGCGACGGGTGTCAAGATCCGCGACGACGAGAAGCTGCTCAAGAAGGCGGCCAAGCGCAAGGACAAGCAGAAGGAGAAGTCGAGCAAGGCGTGGAACGAGCGCGCGCAGGCCGAGCAGAAGCAGCAGGCAGACCGCCAGAAGAAGCGCCAGGACAACATTGCCGCTCGCAAGGCGGCCAAAGGCGGCAAGAACGGCAGCAAAAAGGGCTCCTCGTCGACGCTCAACGCCAGCAAGACGCCCAAGGGCAAGCGCCCCTCGTTCGGCAAGGCGCGTCCCGGCTTCGAGGGCAAGAAGATCGGCAGGTCGAGCAAGTAGTCGCCGATGTACTGTACTCTCTCTACGCACATGCTTCTCAATACACCTCAGTGCAGCCCAGTGCGGATGATGGGACCCGGACGAGCCTTTTCTCGCGCGATAAGAAGATGTGCGTCGGCGCAATTTTTTCTGGATGGGCAGCAGCAGATCTGCCGATGGGCGTGCATGAGATGCCACGAAAAAGCGCGGCAGCAGATCGAGTCACTTTTTTCTGCACGGCACCTCAGCAGCCAATGGCTTGTGTGCGGCCATTGCATTGCATTGCACCTCACGGGCTATTGTCCTCCAGTGTGACCACCAGAGCATGTCACACACTACGGTTGGCACTCAACGCTTACAGTTGGGACCTGACCGGGGATCGAACTGCAACAGAGCGCATGCGTGGTCAGGAGGGATATCCATGAGCAGCGCCAAAATTGAAAGAGCCCAGCACGGGCAAACCAGCACAGCTCAAGCTGCAGGGCCCAGCAGATGAGACTGGCTAGAGGCAGAGGCAGCCGCGTGGGTTCAGGTCGCACTGACTCACACGCTCACATTGCCAGTTGACGTGTGACCGGTCGGAAGAGAGCGTCCAATCTTCTCGCACCGGAGCTCGCTTCTCTCTCTGCCTCCTCCTCCTACAACACCGCAAACACTTCCTCCCCCTCGCTTCTCCTCGTATCCCCTACTCATCCTCACGCTCCATCCACCGACCCACATACGACACCCTTTGCCAGCGTCAGCTGCGCCTCCATTCGGCGAACGCAACAAACGGCCTGCTTGCATCGTCCACTGCTAGCGCGCCCGTCTCGTTGCACGAGCTCAGCATCTCTTCAACATGGCTTCGGCACAGTCGGCTTCGCAGCCGGCGCAGCCAGAGCAGCCAGAGCAGCCTGTGCTTAGGACCAAGACTCCCTCCTACCACGCACCGCCCTCCACCGATCCGCTCTCGGGCGCCACCATCCACACGCTCCGCTGCCTCGACACCCCCATCCACCTCGGCTACCACCTCATCCCGCACATCGCAAAGACCCTCTTGGCCACCCTCCCCTCCTCCACCTACGTCCTCATCACCGACCAGAACCTCGAGGCAAGATGCAGCGTCACCACCGCCTTCCGAAGAGAGTTCGAAAAGGCCGCCGCCGCCATCGGCTCCACTCACCCCTGGAGGCTCCTCACCAAGGTCATCCCGCCCGGAGAGGCTTCCAAAAGCCGTGAGGGCAAGAACGACATCGAGGACTGGATGCTCGAACATCGCGTCACCCGCGACGCCGTCGTGCTCGCCGTCGGAGGCGGCGTCATCGGCGACCTCGTCGGCTTCGTCGCCGCCACCTTCATGCGCGGTCTCAAGTTTGTCCAGATCCCCACCACCCTCCTCGCCATGGTCGACTCGGCCGTCGGCGGCAAGACCGCCATCGACCATCCGCTCGGCAAGAACCTCATCGGCAGCTTCCACCAGCCCAACTACGTCTTCATCGACGCAGCCTGGCTCAAGACCCTCCCGCCCCGCGAGTTCAGCAACGGCATGGCCGAAGTCGTAAAGACCGCCGCCATCTGGGATCCCATCGACTTTGCCAAGCTCGAGTCCAGCGCTCCCGCCATCCGCTCCGCCGTCCTCGGCCCCTTTGCCCCCGACGCTCCCCTCGACCAGGGCAGGACCCTCGACTCCCGCACCGAGTCCCAGTCGCTCCTGCTCGACGTCATCCGCGGCTCCGTCGGCGTCAAGGCCCACATCGTCACCATCGATGAGAAGGAGACCGGTCTCCGCAACCTCGTCAACTTTGGCCACACAATCGGTCACGCCATCGAGGCCGTCCTCACTCCAGAGATGCTCCACGGCGAGTGCGTCTCCATCGGCATGATCCTCGAGGCAGAGGTCGCTCGTTACATGCACGGCCTCAGCCAGGTCGCCATCGGTCGCCTCACCCGTTGCCTCAAAGAGTACGATCTCCCCGTCTCCCTCTCCGACTCACGCGTCACCCGCCTCGCAAAGTCGCTCGACGTCACCGTCGACCGTCTCCTCGACATCATGAAGGTCGACAAGAAGAATTCGGGTCCCAACAAGAAGATCGTCCTTCTCAGCTCCATCGGAGACACTGTCGAGGACAAGGCTTCCACCGTCAGCGACGACATCATTCGCCGCGTCCTCTCCCTCGGTGCCACCGTCACCCCCATCCTGGAGCAGCCCAACATCGCCAAGGTCACCCTCTCCACCCCGGGCTCCAAATCCATCTCCAACCGTGCGCTTGTTCTTGCCGCCCTCGCCGGCAACACCTGCCGACTCCGCAATATGCTGCACTCGGACGACACCCAGGTCATGATGGCCGGCCTCCATGACCTTCAGGCGGCTCGCTTCGAATTTGAGGACGGAGGAGAGACCATCGTCGTCTACGGCAACGGTGGCGCGCTCGAACGCCCCGCAAACAACAAGCACATCTACCTCCAGAATGCAGGTACCGCCGCGCGCTTCATGGCCACCGTCGTCAGCCTCGTTGGAAACGACGGCACCCAGGAGCCCGTCGTCATCACCGGCAACAAGCGCATGAAGGAGCGTCCCATTGGTGCGCTCGTCGACGCCCTCCGTTCCAACGGCACCGCCATCGACTACCTCGAAGGTCAGGGCTGCTTGCCCCTCGCCGTCAAGGGCACCACCCACGGCTTCAAGGGTGGCAAGATCCAGCTCTCGGCCACCATCTCGTCCCAGTACGTCTCCTCCATCCTCCTCTGCGCACCTTACGCCGCCGAAGAGGTCGTCCTCGAGCTCGTCGGTGGCCAGGTCATCTCGCAGCTCTACATCGACATGACCATCGCCATGATGGCCACCTTTGGCATCCAGGTCGAGCGTCTCACCGACCCCTCCACCGGCCGCCTCTCCAACACCTACCGCATCCCCAAGGGCCGCTACGTCTCCCCCGACGTCTACGACATCGAGAGCGACGCCAGCAGCGCCACCTACCCGCTCGCCATCGCCGCCATCACCGGTACCGAGTGCACCGTCCCCAACATCGGCTCGGCTTCCCTCCAGGGCGACGCGCGCTTCGCCAAGGAGGTGCTCGAGCCCATGGGCTGCACGGTGGTTCAGACCGCCACCTCCACCACCGTCATCGGACCCAAGGTCGGACACTTGCGTCAGATCGGCCTGGTCGACATGGAGCCCATGACCGACGCTTTCCTCACCGCCTCGGTGCTCCTCGCTGTTGCTGCTCAGCCCCCAGCCAACGGCTCCACCTCGACTGCTCGCCCCTCGACTCGCATCACCGGCATTGCCAACCAGCGCGTCAAGGAGTGCAACCGTATCCGCGCCATGATGGACGAGCTCGCCAAGTTCGGCGTCGACACCAAGGAGCACGAGGATGGCCTCGAAATCTTCGGCATCGACTACCGTCAGCTCCGCGCCAACGTCCGCGTCCACTGCTACGACGACCACCGTGTCGCCATGGCCTTCTCCGTTCTGGCTAGCTTGGCCCCCGGCGCCATTCTCGAGGAGAAGCGCTGTGTGGAGAAGACGTGGCCGAACTGGTGGGACGATCTGGAGCGCAAGCTCGGCATCCGCGCCCATGGTGTCGATCCCGAATGCTCGCCCAGCCTCTGCATCTCGCCCTCCCACTTCAACAAGGCTGGCGCTGCCGCCGCCAAGCCGAGCGCCAACGGCAAGCAGCCCGCTTCGCTCGCCCAGCTCGCAGGAAGTCGCAGCCTTCACCCTCGCAAGTACAGCAAGGATGCCACCATCATCTGCATCGGCATGCGCGCTTCGGGCAAGACCTTCCTCGGCGCCATCGGCGCTGCTGCCCTCGGACGCACTTTCCTCGACGCCGACGTCATCTTCAACGAGAGACTCGGCGTCAAGGATGGCCTGGGCGACTTTGTCAAGCAGTACGGCTGGCCTGCTTTCCGCCAGAAGGAGCTCGAGGTGCTTGAGGAGCTTGTGATGCGCCATCCCACCGGCGCCCTCCTTTCGCTTGGCGGCGGCGTCGTCGAGACCGAGGCTTGCCGCAAGATCCTCGCAGACTACGCCAAGAACCGCGGCCCCGTCGTCTACATCGTACGCGATACCGATGCGATCGTCCAGTTCCTGTCGACGAGCGATCGTCCCGCCTACGGCGAGCCGGTGATGGACGTCTTCCGCCGACGCGACCCCTGGTTCCGCGAATGCTCGTCCTTTGAGCTCGTCTCGTACTCGGAAGGTGAGCTGCTGGCGGTCCAGCCGTGCGCCATCAACGTGCCCGACCCATCGTTCACCATCCAGAAGCGCTTCGGCCTCGAGGCCGAGGTTGCGCGCTTCTTCAGATTCGTTACGGGCCAGGATACGAACCAGGTCAGCGACCTTGTGGTCGACAGTCGCAAGAACGGCCGTCGCACCTACTTCCTCAGCCTCACCTTCCCCGACGTTGTGCCCGAGCTCGAGCTCATCAGGAGCATGGAGTCTGGCGCCGACGCGCTCGAGTTCCGCGCCGACCTGCTCAACGCCTCGGGCCAGCCCGTGACGAAGCCCCAGCTGCCGGATGCCGAGTTCGTCAAGAAGCAGCTGGCAGCGCTGCGACACCGCACGTCGCTCCCCATCGTGTTCACGGTGCGCACGCAGTCGCAGGGCGGCATGTTCCCCGACGGCCACGAGCAGGAGTACTTTGAGCTCATCAGCATCGCGCTCCGCCACTCGTGCGAGTATGTCGACCTCGAACTCGGCTGGGACGATGCAGCGCTCGCCGCAGTGGTCGAGGCCAAAGGCTCGAGCAAGATCATCGGCTCGTGGCACGACTGGAGCGGCAACCTCGACTGGGAGAGCGAGGCCACGGCCAAGATCTACGATCGCGCCTGCCGCTTCGGCGACGTTGCCAAGATCATCGGCAAGGCCAACTCGATGGAGGACAACTACAGCCTCGAGCGCTTCCGGGCCAAGGTGTCGGCGTCGGCGACCAAGCCGCTGCTGGCGGTCAACATGGGTGCGGTCGGCCAGTACAGCCGCATCGTCAACCCGGTCTTTACGCCCATCACGCACGAGGCCATGCCCTTCAAAGCGGCGCCCGGCCAGCTCTCGTTCCGCCAGGTGCAGACGGCTCTCTCGCTGATCGGCCAGACGCAGCCGCAGCGCTTCGCCCTGTTCGGCACGCCGATCAGCCACAGCCTGAGCCCCGTGCTGCACAATACGGCCTTTGCCGCGCTCGGCCTGCCTCACCAGTACGAGCTGCTCGAGACGAGCGAGGTGGACGAGGCCATCCAGGCTTTCGTTCGCGCGCCGGACTTTGGCGGCGCGAGCGTCACGATTCCGCACAAGCTTTCGATCATGAAGCTGCTCGACCATGTCAGCGACGAGGCCAAGGCGATCGGTGCGGTCAACACGGTGATCCCCGTGCGTGACGCAACCGGCACCGTCACGGCGCTCGTCGGAGACAACACGGACTGGATCGCGATCGAGACGCTGGCGAGGCGCTCGCTGCGCACGGTGCACCTCGCTGATCCCAAGCTGACCGGCTTGGTGATCGGCGCGGGTGGTTCGGCGAGGGCGGCGCTCTTTGCGCTGTACCGCCTGGGCGTCAAGAGGATTCTGCTCTTCAACCGTACGCTGGCCAATGCCGAGAGGTTGGCCAAGGATGTGCCGGTCGAGTGGAACGTGACGGTGCTCTCGTCGCTCGACGAGATTGCGGCCATGGCGGTGGATGAGACGCCGAGCGTGGTGGTCTCCAACATCCCCGGCGAGGGCACGACGCTCGATGCTACGGCGCAGGGATTGATCCATCTGCCGACGTCGATCCTGCGCAACCCCGCTGGCGGCGTGGTGGTCGATATGAGCTACAAGCCCTACATGACCAGCCTCCTCCAGCTGGCCCAGCACGTCAACACCCAGACCGAGCTTGCGATCGGCACCAACACGACCAAGGCCCCGAGCAGGAAGCTCTGGTCGACCTGTCCCGGCATCACGATCTTGCTCGAGCAGGGTTGTCGCCAGTTCCAGCTCTGGACCGGCCGCGAAGCGCCCAGAGCCCAGATCGAGCAGACTGCTTGGGACGCCTACCTCCAGCGCTAGTTCGCAGCTTCCCTAGCCGGGTTGAGAATGTCATGATCCTTTCCGCCGTGTCTGTAGACTGTGAGGTTCTTGTGCGTCAGAGTCCTGGAGGCAGATCGTGGCTTCTGGATGCAAAGTGCACTGTGGCTGACAAGGCGATCTGAGCACATGAAAAGCTTGCCATTGGGCGATGCGAGTGACTGCGAACCGAGTGCGCCTGCTCCGTCTCTCCGTACCTGCGACACTTGGAGGTGATGCGAATGTGAATGCTAAACACTCGCCTAAGCTCAGCAAAAGCGACGGCTTCCAACGATCTGGAACTCCCTTCAGGACCCCCGAGGCTCGATGGGATGAGGAGACTGGATGGTTTGAGGCAGCAGGGCGAGCGTGAGGCTCGACACCCTTGCCTTGCTCGCTTCATAAAGAGCCACGGCTATCGATGGAACCCGAGACGAGACGGATGGGGCGAGGTCTTGATGAAGACAAATGGGTTCAACGTGGCGTCTTCGGTATCCCGCACAAGATAGCGAGCCGATCGCGAGCTCGCAGCTGCGAGTTGGAGGGAGGAAGGTTACGAAACGGAGCGCATCCCGGGTTCACATGCACAGGCGGAGGCGATTGCAGCCAAGTATCACAAGACTCGCACATGCAACTCGGAAAAGAGACGTGGTATATTTGGGACGAGTGTTCAAACGACAGTGAAGTCTGTGCAAGTCATGGGATGAACTGTACGAGTAGAGAGAGAGACAATCATGCGTCCGGGTGGTGGACGGGATGCGGCGAGGCATGGATCTCTGTGCGCTCGACGATGAGGACCTTGGGATGCTTGGCGCTGGAACGCGAGGAACCGGACAAGCTGGGCCGATGCGATTCGACAAAGTGGGTTGGATGGACCTCGGTCGCGGTGGCCGCCGACTCGGGTCTCTGGCGCGCGGCCTCGAGATCCATGGTCATGTCGGTCGTCTTTGGACTTGTGAGGTGAGCGAATCTGGACTCGTCCGAGTCGGGGTAGGTGGTGACTGCGCTGAGGTTGAATTCGTGCGTGCGCGGCGGTTTGTCGGGCTGAGAACGAGTGGCGCTCATGGAGCTGCTAAGCGCACTGCGGTAGATGAGGTTGGCCAAGAGCACCATGGTATACAGACCACCACTGCAGAGATACAGAGGCGAATACCAGCCCGTGACCGAGTGCTGAAAGAGGTAGACCGAAGTAAGCGAGCAGGTGGTCAAGAGGATCTGGCCCTGGAGCGAGTAGATGGCCAGACTGACGAGCACGCGTCGAGCGCTGTCCATGCTCGTCTGACGACGCAGCACAAAGAGCCGCGCCATGGTGGTGAGCGTCATGGCGAACTCGAGCAGGATAAAGATCACCGCCCAAGCCGAGATGATGCTCTGCACCCAGTGGCGCTTGGCCGGATCCAGCAGGCGCGACTTGAAGTGCACGGCGCGGAAGACGGTGCCAAAGACGACCATGAGCGCAAACTGCGTCGCGATCCCCGCCAGCGCCACGCCCGCGCCGGCGCGCGTGAGCGTGCGTCGCATGTCGAAGAGCTTGGCGATGCGCACGACAAAGTAGATCTGCCCAATCGCATCCGGGATCGCCTGCAGCCAGTGAAAGAGCGGCACGTACCACTCGATCTCGTTGATGTCCCATCCAGGCCGCGTATACAGCGTCACCAGACTCCGCTCGTAGCAAAAGTAGGCTCCGAGCACGGCCAACACGACGTTGCAGGCCACCGAGAGCAGCACGGCCGCCTGCAGCAGCAGCGTATCGCGCTTGACGCCGCGGAAGAGGTAGAGGTAGATCGAGTAGAGCGCCAGGTTGATCCCGCACAGCACGACGAGCAGCAGCACGAGGATCACCGTCGGTCCCTCGGCCTGTTCGACCGAGATGGGCATCAGCGCCGGCGTCGGCGTAAACACGTACAGCGACTCGCTGAAGACCGGTATGCTGCCTTCCGCCATGATGGTGAGTGTTCGAGTTCGGGAGATGCGGCTCGGATGATGATGCTTAGCTGCGGGACCTTTATAGACGAGCCCAAACCGTCATGTGGTCGAGAGTGAGGGGAGGCTCGCTTCAGCCGTAGCCATCCACATAAGCTATCGATGAAGCTGGAAACGTGGCAAGGCGCCTGCTGCAGTCGGATGTACTCACACGTTGCGTTTAGACCTCGAGCTTGGCGGTCCAGGCGCTTTCCCGTGCGTCTCGACCGTGGGGGACCAACGGGTCGCTTTTCCTCTGGCGAGACTCGTGCAAAGCCCCTGGCGGCTGCAAATCGCACACAATGCGCGCGGCAGTCTCGCCGACGAAACCCCCATGGCGCCGCTTCTGCCGGATCGAGATGGAGACAATGACGGCCGCCAGACGGCTCGTCCGGTGGCGTCTGCTGAAACCTGACAACGGTGCAGATGAGTGCCTCTCTGGCAGCCGCCTTTCATCTCGTGCGTGCCTCACCTTGTCGGTCCGAGATGAGCTCGGACCTCGTCGCGCGAACAACGTCGCGGGGGTGGCGGAGGGTCGATCCTGGACAGCCACACGCAAAACTGCTGCGTCTTCACGGACCTCGTCGTGTCGCGATCGCCGTGCGGCCTGGGCGCGATCGCACACGGACCCCTCCGACCGCCAGCACCAGCGCTAAGTCGCCGTTAGTCGGTTCTCACAGATGATCTTGGGAGGGGGCTTGGATGTGGGAATACTCAGTAGTGGGAGGAGGCCGCGATGTCAAGCGCGATGCCCACTGCTCGGGTATGCAGGAGTCTATCGATGTGTGGGCGAGACACGCAGACGTCTTCCGGACTGGAAGCACATGCTATTCGCTCGGTGGCAGGTGCAGCATGTCGACACGCATCGAGGACAGTGGCCATGTCGGAGCTCGGGCTGTCGGCATGCCAAGGAGGAGGAGCACGAGCCTGTGAGCTGCTGGCGGACTCGAGAATCATTTCTAAAGTCCCTTTGTTTTCTTCTTTTTTTTCTTTTTTCCCGCCATTGTGTCTCCCATTTTGGAGCGGAGCCCGCACTCAAACACCGACCCTGCTCGCACGACTTTCGCTTGCCGCTACATAGTTTGCCGGAACCCAAGACCGGGTGCGGTCCAATGGGGACGTCGCAACCTAATCAGAGCCGACGCTGTCAAGCGTCTCGTCTCGGCCGCGAGTGATGGCGGTGAAAAGCCAGCAGCCGGCAGAGCTCGGAAAAGCTTGCTGATCAGCGAGAGCGCGGTTGGCGGCCAAAGTGGAGGCCGTAGCTGACACACCCGATGCAATCCTCGAGGGCACAGACGTGCATCTCGGCTACATGCACTCACGGCCGCAACGGACCATCCTCTTCGCACCACGCAACGCCATGCCGCACGTAGACCGGGCCTTCCTTGCAATGTGCGGATCGTGGAAGGTGAGATCGCAACCATGGCCTGGCTTAGTGAGAGGAGAGATCGTGAGGTCCGTGGTGAAAGCCGGGGTTGAAGGGGCAGCAAGGGCAAGAACGCCGGTCAGGGTCTGGTTGCTCCACACGCCCGGCGCTGTCGAGGCTGAGAAAGCAGTGCGTCACTTAGCAGCGCCACCCGCTGCAACAGACGTTCTTCTGACGAGCTACGACTAAGCAGCCATGATGACCTTTGACCAGGATCGCCGGCAAGGCTACTTTATAAACACACTCGAGACAGGCTAGCATTCCCCATTACCGCCAACCTCCGACGTCTGAACGCATCTGCTTGTGCCCTTCTTCCACCTGCACGCAACCGATCCGAGCCTCCACAACAACTCTGCATATCAACATGGCTGGAAGCGGAGTCAAAGCGGGCCCACACACGGGGTCCGGAACCGAAGCGACGCTGCCCGATCTCGACTCTGCGCAGCGAGCCTCTCTGCTCTCGAACCTCGACTTCAGCGAGCTGGCGCGGATCCAGATTCCGCCCGCGGTGGGCATCGCCGACTACGCCATCTTTGACCGCGATGACGGTCGCGCGGTTGGCGGCTCGCTGCCGAGCTTCACCAAGTCGATCTCGCGCTCGTCGGTGCGCTCGCTCGTCGACATGTTCATCCAAGCCTCGGCACCGAGCATCAGCGAGGAGGAACTGCGGGCCAACACAAAGACGGTCGAAGTCGCCGACAAGGTGTTTACCGTCAGCGGACCCAGGGGCGCGCAGCATCCGCACGAGATCATCACGCTGCACGAGAAGGATGCGGGCGACCAGGCCGAGGTGCTATTCGTCGCGCCCACCGCCACGCTGCTCCTCGTCTTCAAGGCCGCGCCCGGCGCCGACGTGCAGTGGATGAGCAACGAGAAGCAAGGCCTCTGGACCGCCGTCCGCTCCTTTTCCGTCGCTCTCACCGAAAAGGGTCTCTAGTCGAAATCGCAACGATGAGCTCCAACTTTGTGCACTAGGAGTTTCACACGCCGCGATATGCGAAGAAAGGAGAGGCTGACGGTGACGGATTTCGTGCGAGACGGAAGCAGGGTGACGTTTGAGCATGCACATGGTACGGAGAACGAGCAACGGGAAAGAGACAAGTACAGACGGCGATGACGGTGAGAGTGGACGATAAGAGCAAAAGGAACGGTCTAGATGAGGGCCTTGCTGAGGCCCTGCCAGATGTTTACCGTAGCCGTGGACTGCGCGTGAGCGTCGTTGTGGAGGATGGAGAGGCGGCGGTCGAGCGGGTCGGGATAGACGCGCGTGGAGAGCGCGATGAGATCGTCGACAAAGATCTCGAGCACCGAGTTGTCGAGGAAGAGACGCAGAGTGTGGCTTCCATCCGCGGACTGGGGCAGCGGTGCGCGCAGCGTCGACGTGTTGACCTTGATGCCCTTTGCGAGCACGGCGTTCTTGCCCGCGGACTGGGAGCGGTCGACGACGAGGTGGCCGGATTCGGCGACGTAGACGATCGTGCGCGTCGAGAGATCTTCGTTGTGCGCGACGACCACACCGGGCTGATCAGCCGAGAGCTGCAGCTGGACTTCCAACGATCGGCTTTCCACCTTCTCCACAGCAACCGCCCCGACCCTCTGCGATCCTCCGACGACCGCATCTGCGGAAAGCTCGATGATCGCCGAGGCGCGCTGGGTCGGCGTGATGCAGATGTGCTCTGCGCCTTGCCGCAGACGCTCCACCTCGCGGGCTGGGCGGATGCCGAGCTCGGTCGAGGTGGGGTGGTGGAAGAGCTCGCGAGGGAGCGAGATGAGGCCCGCCCATCCCTGGGTCTCGTAGTAATCTTCGGGCAGATCGTCCTCGGTGATCCAGCCCCACATGAGTCTACGACCGTGCTGCTCATCGTGGAAGCTGCTCGCCGCATAGAGACATCCATGATCGAGCAACCCGACGTGAGCCGGCTGCAACCTCACCTCGCCTTCGGCAGTTCGCGCCACCTCGGCTGCGAGCCTCATGTAGACCGGTGCACGCGCGGGCCCAGGCTCGATGCAGCCCTCGACGTTGAGGAGCAGATACTCGGCCGACGAGGCGGCGCCGTCGGCGACGGTGAAGAAGTTGGCCACCTCCCAGTTCTTGCCGAGGTCGACGGCGTAGGGTGCGGCCTTGTGGTTGCGGCCGACGTCGGCGAGCGTGCCGATGTAGTTCCACTCGCTGAGGTCGGTGGGGTTGATCGCGTAGGCAAAGATGGTGGGCGTGGTGTCCTTGATGCCTCCGGCGATGAGCGCGTAGAGGCCCGGCTCGTCGGTCCGCCCGAGGAGTGCATCGAGCAGCGGCCAGGGCGCGATGTACGGGTCACGCCACGAGATGACGTCGAGGTGCTTGGGTGGACCGTCGACGACGACGCCGTGCGGGAGCCACGTCTCGCCGCCATCGCTCGAGGTGGAGAGCACGACCTTCTCGCTGCCATAGTTGTAAGGGAGCGTGTGGTGAATGGGCAGCTTGGAGACGGCGGTGTAGATGGCGGTCATCGCGTTGGTCTCGACCGCCTCGGTGGCGGTGCCGAGCGGCGAGCGGTGGAGGACGCAGCCGGTGAAGACGCCTTCGGGGTCGTGGTTGGAGCCCGGTCGCAGCACGGGATGCGGGCGCGAGGTCCAGTGGATCATGTCGCGGCTGTAGGCATGGCCCCAGCAGATGGAGCCCCACGTGGAGGCGTTGGGATTCCACTGATACCAGAGGTGGTAGAGGCCGGAGCGGGGATCGTACGAGGGACCGCAGGGATCGTTCATCCAGCCATGCGGGCCGAGAAAGTGCGAGGAGGGTCTCCACTGCTGGAAGAGGGCGTCGGATTCTCCCGTGACGCTGTCGACTAGGATCGAGGAGGCGAGCATGTCTGCGTGCTTGGGTTCATCGATAGGCGAAGAGGCACCCGAGGAAGCGGGCGTGGCGAGGGCTACGGGAAAGAGTGTGGGAGAAGAGGAAGATCCAGAGTCTTCGGAGGAGGTGGATGGGTGGCTGTCGGGGAGCATGTGCGCCAGCGGTTGTGGCAGGGGCAGCCGCTGTGCTGGGCGCATGGCGCGCTTCTGGGCGGACGAGGGCGCGTCGCCGTCTGGAAGCGGAGCGCCGATCTCTGGCACGGGCTGGGCCAAGAGGGGGCCCGAAGTATGTGTGGGAACAGGCGACATTGTTGTGGATGAAGGTGTAGATGAGCTGACGGCGACTTTTGTCGTTGGCGAGCGCTCGGAGAGATGAGCGAGGCGAAAAAGAGGGTCAGGGCCGGAGCAGGGTGCGGATGAGGGAGCGGTTCCGGACAATCGCCGTTCGGAGGTTTGCGGTGAGGCCGTTGAGATGCGGCCGATTGGACCGATGAGTGCAGCAGCGCGTCCGCGGTTGAGCGGTGCCGGAAGGAGCAGGTGGGGTGACAAGATGACGCAGCTGCAGGTGAGATTGAGCTTGTTCGGAAGCAACGCCGGTGTGCGCTCTGTTCGATTCTGCTCCGCGATGGACGGTTGCGGTGACAACGATGGTGGTCAAGACGAACGACGAAAGGACGAGTAGGATGAAGTGATTGATGAAGCGGGTGGTACTGAAGCAAGGTGTAGCTGGAACGAGGGCGTCCGATTGCTGGTCTCAACGGGCCATGTGTTGCTGGGGTAGACAGTACTGTAGGTCGACTCGAACGACCCGGTGAGCAGCCACTGCCACTGCCACTGGCGAAATCGTCTCGGCAAATGGCTCGAATGGACCAAAATGTGGACACTCGTCCGGCGCCTCTGTGTTCAGGGGAAAGCGCGTTTGTGGAGCGGCGGAAACAGAGAGGTGCGGACCGACCAAGCAGCGAGAGGCAACCAACCGTGCCTTGTCTCGTCGGCCGCCGCCGTCGAAAAGCGCCAAAGGAGCTGCGTCGGAGCTCGCCCGGACTTGCTCGTGGCCTCGGCGCATTCCAAGCCCAACGTCAGCTGGCCCCTCGCCTCTCACCGCGGTCGCATGCGCTTGGACTGCAGCCTCATGGCCCAGCCAACACGGCTCAAACAAGAAAAAGGCCAACTCGCTCGCAGCTTTCGAATTGACCGGCCTCACCTTGACACGGCCAATTCACCCCAATCGTGACCACGCAGACAGGCGAGCCGGGCGACATTTGGCAGTGCATGGATCATTGGATGGTAGCATCGATGGTGCGATTGCACACAAATCGTCGATCTTTGACGCTCTTTCCGACATCTTGTCTTGCCATGCTCTTTAGAAGTACTGATCTTGCGGCGAGCATCGACAGGACCTCGGTCGCGTGGCAAAGACGGCAAGATTGGGATAGGAGAAAGGCGGAGAGGGTGAGGTGAACGAGCCTTTCCTCCGCTGCCGGCACTCGTCGGTGTTTCCGACTCGGTTGTGCCCAGCGTCGTTCCTCGGCGTTGTGTGGGCTTGCGCAGATCGGAAGAACCTCGGAGCGGTCGAACGCGCGAGCCCATTGTCCAGTAGTGTGTCATAGGATGACTGCTGATGGATGCATGGCCAGCCGGCTAGCCACTGCTTCGATGCTTTGCCGAGGTTCTCTCCACCAACTTGATCCGAGCCTGCTTCGAGGTCGATGCGCCGTCTCAGCTCACTGCCTCGCTGCAAGACTCGGCCTCGAGCTGCAACGACGACCAAGCAGCGTTCATCTGATCATATGATGCTGGGTCGTCACCATGAACCGTGACCCTTGTTGGTGCGGTCAATTTCGACTTCTCCCACGCTAGGACCGCTGCATTGTTGCTTGGGCCGCGACCGAGCGAGCGCCGAGATGATACGCGGCTGCCTCCGGGGCATTTTCGGAGATCACTCGGGCTCCCGTGGCCGCGCCGCCGCTCGCCTGTGTCCCGCACTGGACTGGACTTGGTTCGTGTGCACCTCGGGAAATGCGGGGTAAACTGGCACGCTCTTGCCATGACACTTCCATCTTAGCGCGCTCTGCAACGGTTCGCCCGAGGTGCATGCGTTCATAGGGGAAGGCGGAAGATCGACATCGTCATCGGGGCTCCCGATCGGCAATGCGCTGGGTTCGCATCGGCTTCTGCCGTTGCCTCGCCACACATGCTGGAAAGCGCTGGCAGTGCAATTCCGCCATTGGCAGAGTTGTCAAAGCTCTCTGCTGAGATTAGATGGTATTCCGTAGAAGGGGAAGCGGGAAGAAGTGACAGCAAGCTAGGGTGAGCAGATCGGGCCGATGCATTCGAGCACGGACGCCGATGCAGGGCTCGGATCGTGTCCTTCTTTCGCACGAAAGTCGTCCGTACCGAGAGGACAGATGTTGGTGGCTGCACCTGCAGCATGGCTTGCGAAGGTGATCAGCGGTGCATGGAGACCATCTGGTGCGATGGCTCTAGGCGACGAGGGTCGTTGGGCTCGGCAGTCGTAGCCGTACTCTTTTTTTAGACCGAGCCTGCCTGGACCAGCGAGCGCTCTTTGGAATTTTGCCCATTGCTTTCCTCTGCGCGATGCGGGTCGAGGCGCGTCGATCCTCGCAGCCCAGCAGCTGCAGCTTCGTCGTCATCCTGCTCCAAAGAGGACGGCGCTCTCGGCCTCCCTTGGACCGTCAGGACCCGTGGATGTCGGCTCAGCTTCCGCTCACCTTGCAGTCCTCGCTCGACGCTTTTTCGCTATTTATATCCAGCCTTGCAGATGGGCCTACTCACTCACCTGACCTCAACAATCGTCCGGTTTGGACCATAATGGATGCCTACGCTTTTTGCCAAGGTCTATGTATGGATGGATCTACTCAAGGAGCTCGAGGGCGAGAGCGAGAGCGAGGGCGAGGGCGAGGGCGAGGGCGAGGGCGTGGGCGTGGGCAAGCGGCGACCATCTTCCGAATTGGGTCGAGAGGCCGTCGTCGCTGGGCTGATGAGGGCTGGAATTGAAACATGAGAAACATGCGTTGGGCAGGCAGGCAGACAGGCAGGCAGACAGGCAGGCAGACACGCAGCCAGCCGCAGTCACAAGTCCAGCTCCGCATTTTGCTGACCAGCCGCTTTGCCTCCACTTTGGCAGCAGCGCATTGCGCCGTCATCGGCCTTCCGCTTCGATTGCGCCCGCGCCATGCCAGCTCGCTACGCTCCTCTAGATTCATCAATCCCTTCTCTTTCTCGACAGACTTCCAGACTCGATCGTCAGCGAACACCAGCTCCACATCCTCTCCCCCCTCCCCACCTCCACCATCGCCGAACACCAAGCAATCACTCGACCGAACCGAATCCTCCCAACCGTCTCCTCAGTGCTCTCAGTCGCACGCTCGGAGATCCATCCATCCACCTATCCATCTGCCCACGGACTGCACCTGTACCTGCCGTCGCGCGCACCTAAGGCGTCTTGATAATCATACCATCGGGAAGCATACAAATCATCCTACTCGTCACGGTCTCTTTATACCTCTAGCCGGAATCGTTGGAAGGGCGAGCATCGTTCGCGCCCAACGGATCGCACCATCAGCAGATCCAGAATCTAGCATCACCAACCGCAGAATTCGCCCACCATGTCGATGGCACCACAGGCCATCCACTCCAACCTCTCACGGCCGCATCCCACCGACTCGCGCTTGCTGCAAAATCTAATCAAAGGCGAAAAGAGCTACATCGACAACCTCGCTGCAGCCTCGCACTCGGGTTATGCAGCCGCCAGCGCTCTCGCCGCCTGGGGCACCTCCGAGGCACCCGACATCTCCAAGGCCTCGCAGGCGCTCTCCGAGATCCTCGCCATGTCTGCAGACGCGCAACGCACACACGTCCAGGCGCTCGAAGGCTACCGCAGCGCTCTCAAGGACGTCCTCGACCGCGAACAGAGCATCCGCTCCGTCGTCCGCGATCGCGACATCCTCGTCGGCCGTCTCATCAAGGCGAGCAAGAAAAAGGTCTCCAAGAAGGACTCGGGTCTCAGCCAGGACGAAAAGATGGAAAAGGTCAACGCAGCACAGCGCGAGCTCCACGCGTGCGAGCAGGTGCTCGCCAGCGAGGAGGCTGCGCTCGTCGGTGTCAAGCGCCGCACCTTCAAGGAGGCGCTCACCATGAGGATGAAGACCATGGGCGACGCAGGCTCGGCCATGGTCGATGCCGCCAAAGAAGCCATCCTCCTGCTCGACGAATTTGACACCCACGGTCCCCTCCTCCAGGCCACCGGCGGCGGACAGTACGAGAGCATGTACGCCGACGACGGCGTCGAGACCGGCGCCTACGACCATCAGGCGCTCGACTCGGGCTACTACGGCGGTCAGCAGGCCGCCGGAGCCGGCATCGCCTCGCCCATGCATGCCGACAGCTATGCTGCCCACGGCTCGCCCGTCGCGCCCAACGGCGCCAACCTCATCCGCGACGAGCAAGGTCGCTTCCACAAGGACCTCCAAGGTAAGTTACAACAGCATCCTCCCTCTTGTCATACGTCTCCTCTCTCCCACTCTCTCTCTCTCCGCAGCGGATAAGCTTTGCAGAGGGCAGAGAGGGGATTTGGTCTTGAGACCGGAGTGCGACGCGCCGAAGATACGAAGGCCGACTCACTGATGCATTTCGTCACTTTGCTTTCCCCTCCTCTGCGTTGACCCGCTCCTTCGGCCCAACCTCGCACGGACGCGTTGGATTTCGCCCGAAATTTCCCCTTTGTTCCCATCTCTGCCTTGCTCGCCTCCACACCTGCACCGGCACGGCGCACGTTCGACTCTGTCCTACTGCGTCCCGCACTGACGCCTCCCTTTCAACCCGACCCCGTCCTCATCGCCTTTCTGTTTGGTGTGGTGAACCCCTTCGCTTCACAGGCCGCCACCCTCAGCACTTCGACGGAGCCTCGGTGACTCCATCGCAGTCCGCCAGCCAGGTCATCGACCACGACCGCAACCAGGTGCCGCTCGGCCAGCGCTACACGTCGCAGTTCGAGGACGTCGAGGAGCAGGAAGGCATTCCCTCCGACACGGACAGCGAGGAGGACTACCGCCGCGCCTTCATCGAGCCCCGCATGCGCATGCCCGCTCCCCACGAGCTCGGTGTAGCGGCAGACACCCGCGACTCGTTCATCCCCGAGGGCGGCGCTCAGCACAACGGTGCCGTCCCGCCGCCTCCTCCCCGCAAGGACGACGGATCGGCCCAGGTGCCCATGCCCGCCGTCCCGAGCGCACCGGTCTTTGACGTCAACCAAGCACGCGGCTACTCTCAAAACCAGAACGCCGATCCGGCCGCCTACCAAGCTCAGCAGCAGGCCGCCTACAGCCCGCCTCGCTACTCCATGTCGCGTCGCAGCGGCGAGTCCGAGGGCGGCTATGGCCACCAGCGCAAGTCCAGCAACTCGCTCCTCGGCAAAATGAGCCGCCTCTTCAAGACCGACATCCGCAACGGCTCGGCTCCCGTCGAGCGTGACGGCTGGAACACGCGCACCTCGGCCAACGTAGAGGAGTCTGAACGACGTCGCAGCGGTTTCCTCCGCCGAAGCGAGCCCGACAGCTCCGACGAAGAGCCCGACACGCGCGAGGTCTTCCGCAACGTCAACCAGCCTCGCCCCGGTCTGGTCACTGGCGGTGGGAGCGATGTGGGTGGCAAGGGCAAGCTCTCCCGGTCCGCCAGTGCCGCTCGCATCCTGCCCGGTCCTAAGAGCAATCGAGCTCACGATGCTGAGCAGGCCGAAGTCGACCGCATCCGCGCCTCGGTCGTTGGCGGCGGCATCGGCTCAGCTCCACCCAAGCAGTCGCTCGCGAGCGGCGCCGACAGCATCCGCTCCAACACCACGGGTACCAAGAAGAAGAAGAAGAAGCGCCCCGTGGCAGGCAGCGAGATCGGCACCGCGCCCACGCGCCCGTCGGCCAGCTACACCATCTCGGGCGACCTCTCGTCGCTGCATGGTAGCGCGGCCGCAGACGCCTCTCGTCCTGGCCTCTCCCGCAGCTCAACCTTGAAGTCGACCAGCTCCAAGAAGAAGAACCGCGCCAGCATCGCCAGCACGGGCCTTGTCGGCGGCAACATCTTCAATCCCAACGCTGGCAAGTACGGCGCGGACTCCTGGATCAAGAAGCCGGCTAGCCAGATGACCGCCTATGAGGCCGTCGCCATGGCCGGTGTCGTGCCAAAGGAGGCCAAGCCCAAGGAGGCCAAGCCCAGCTCGACCGGCGTAGCACCTGCGGCTTCGTCGACGCTCTCGCCTGCAAGCGCAGCTGCTCCTGCCGCTACTTCCTCGTCGCGCCCGGCGTCCATCATGTCGTCGGCGAGCAAGAACCCGCCGCTCAAGTCGGCCCTCAAGACGCCCACTCTGAGCCGTGCAAACAGCTCGGCCAGCGCCAAAGCACCTAACGCCTCGCCCACTAAGAAGTCGAGCGCGAGCGCATCGGCATCTGCCGCCCCTGTTCCAGGCATCCCGCCCAAGTCGGCTCTCCGCAACGACATCACCCAGAGCATCCGCGCCGAGCCGCTGCCGCAGCCGAAGATGGAACCCATTCCCAAGGCCCCTGCGCCTGTCACTTCGTCTACTCTGCCCGAGACGGCCGCACCGCAGCCTGCCGCAGCTCCACCTGCAGCTGCAGCTCCTCAAGCCGCGGCGGCTCCCCAGGAGACGGCCGCAGAGGCGGAAGCCGTTCCGAACCCCACCGTGCAAGAGCCTACGGCGGCGGAGGCGCCCCAGTCCGTGCTCAGCATCGAGGAGGACAAGGGCTTCGACGGCACTGGACGCCTCGACCTTGCCGGCGACGCCGCTGCATCGGCGCCAGCTGGCACGACGGCGCAGCAGAACAAGGCGCAGATGCCTAAGCTCGACATGCCGAGCTCGGAGCCGTTTTCGATTTCGTTTGACGGCGTTGCCAAGGCTGGCGGCCCGCGTCGCGGTTCTGCCGTCACCACGGGCAGTGCGGCCGAGGACCCCGTCGTCACGCCGGGCGCCGAGCAGACATACCGCGCCTTTATCCAGGAGCACGGCCAGTCTCCGACGGTGGAGCGATCGGGCCAAGCCACTCCGCTCGGCACGCCGTCGCAGACCGACGGCATCACGCGTGTCACGGACCGCAAGGTGAAGCTCGAGCCGAGTCGCGTCTACGGCGTGGGCGCGCCCGAGGTGAGCGACACGTCGTCCGAGGAGGGCTCTGCGGTCAGGGCGAACGCCGAGACCCGCCAGGCCGAGGGCGGTGCGGAGAAGGCGGCGCAGGTGCAGGCGTCGGCTGCGCTGGCGGATCCGGAGCACAAGCCCGACGAGAGCCTGCAGAGCCTCACGGTGCCTGCTCACGCTGCGCCCATCAAGCCGCTCAACGTGGCCGGGTTGGCGGCGCCGAACAAGGCGCCGAGCGAGACGGACAGCATGGCGAGCCGGCGTAAGAGCGTGCGCATCGCGCCCGAGACCAAGCTGCCTCCCGATACGCCCACCGAGGACTCGCATGCGACGCCGCGCGGCAACGAGCATGGCGGTCAGGATCCGCTGGCGGCGCGCGGATCGCAGCTGAGCTCACGCATCGCACCGCCGCCTGCTGCGCCGGCCAAGGCGACCAAGGAGGCCGGGCCGGTGGATCTGGCGGGCGGAAGGCAGCATACCGGCTGGACGAGCCGCGTGCGCGATGTCGTGGACAGCAGCGACGAGGAGGATGCGGATGGCGACGGCTACTCGAGCGCGAGGAAGGCGTTTGGCTCCGCCACGCGCGGTTGGGGCGAGGCAACGGGCACGGTCAAGCCCAAGACCAAGAAGGCGGGCGATGCGGCTTCGGTGAGGTCCAAGGCTTCGGCGACGTCAAAGAAGAGCTCGGCCAAGCATGCCGTGGCGGCAGAGAGCGCGCCGGCTCCGCAGGCTTCGATCGGGTATGTGCCGACGGCGCCCGGGTCGATCTCATCGGGACTCTACACGGCCAAGGCTCCAGGCTCTTCGGTCGGTGCGGGTGCCGCTGTGCCGTCCGCGTCGATGTACTCGGTCACCGCGCCTGCGTCCGTGATGAGTGGCTCGGGTAATGCCCAGGCTGCGACCGAGCCCGCTTCCAACTCGATTGCGTCTGCGCCTCCGGCCCAGGCCCAGGCACCGGCTCCGCTGACAGCATCGAACCTCAACGCGCTCGGTGCGGGCAAGGAGAGGCCAGTGATGCCGCCGGTCCCTCAGGCTCCTCCCGTTGGCGGACAGAGCAACATGACGCTCCCCACCGCCCCGCCCCCCGCGATCTCGGGCTCCGCAAGCAGCACTGGCGGCAAAGGCTTCTTCCGCCGTTTCAAACGCAACAAGTAAAAAAAAAAAGAACCCCACGAACAGATTCTATCGCTTCACTCTCTTTTCAAATCACTGGATCACTTTCTCTTGCCCGCCTTTGATCTTCCTCATGTATCCATTTCGTGTGAATACGATTTCCAGAATTGATGTGCGCAGCGTGGACGCTGAAAGTTGGGGCGCCGAGACAGGGTTAGGTGCGTGCGCGAGGTATACGATTGGTGTGGCCGAGTCGAGCAGGTCTACACCGATGCTGAGGAATAAAGACAAGAGGGAAGGAGATACATGAGCGAGGGGGGGAAGGATGCGAGATAGTCGAAGACTTGAAGAAATGAGGCTGGTAGCTGTGTGCGGCAAAGGCGGGATGTGCTGGTGGTGGATGACGGGGGCTTAGCAGCTGCAGCTGTCTCTTGCGACGCCGAGGCCGTAGCCGACGTATCCGCCTGGATCTGTCAACGAGATGTTGCCTCTGCTGCTATCGGCCGCATGCGAAGCGGGCACGCCCCCTGGCATGCGGTCACCTGGCCTCCTCTCTCCCGGTGCTGTCTTTTGCCAGAGCGAGGGAGTGGATACGATGCGATTGACCAGCTCGTCAAACGCGCCATTGACACCGACACCCTTCTTGGCGCTGCACTCGACGAAGAGGCATCCCATCTTATCCGCAAACGCCTGGCCCTCTTCGGTGGTCACGACGCGCGAAAACTCCTTGTCGACCTTGTTGCCGACGATGATCTTGACCACGTCGTCGCTGGTGGTAAACGTCTCGAGCTCGTTGAACCACGTGGGCAGCGCGTCGAACGTGTCGCGCTGCGTCACGTCGTAGGCGATGATGACGCCCTGCGCACCGCGGTAGTAGCTCGAGGTGAGCGTACGGAAGCGCTCCTGCCCCGCCGTATCCCAGATGGAGAGCTTGAACCTCTTGCCGCCTACTTCGATGCCCTTGATACGGTAGTCGACGCCGATCGTCGCCGTCGTCTCCTCGGGCGAGAGGAACTCGTCGTCCGTGAAGCGCAGCAGCAGTGACGACTTGCCGACGGAAGATGCTCCGATCAGGAGGATCTTGAGCGTGGGCACGTCGGCGGATGACGACATTGTGCAAGAGTGGCGATGCTGCCGTCCAGCGAATGGAGAGAGCTGTCGAGTCGGCGGTGATAGCTCGGAGCGCTCCTATGCAGCTTTCTTCGTTCGTGCGATTGGAAAGATGGGCAGCGAGATTGTACGAGTCGTCCTGAGTGGCGTAGAGATGGTTGAGGAGGACTAAGTTTGGAGGTGGACGGTCGAGGGCAACGAAGGCGTGAGGCGCAGTCGGGTCGAGCGTCAAACGTGCATGCATGTGATTCCGCTCGCCTTTCGCCGTCCTTTTTTGGGAAAGTCGGCACTAGCAGAGCGTGAGGTCACCGAACCTTTCAACGTCCCCTATGTGGAGGCGTTTTCAAAAAAAAAGTTATGTGGGACTATAGGGTGTAACACAATGAGCCAAAGCACCCTGCCGCACGAATGAACTTGAGGTCGCTTCACGTGATCAGACCGCCATAAGCTGGAAGCCTCAAAAAAATTGGAACCGCAGTCAAGGCAAAGCTCTGAGCCTCATTCAAAGCAGGAATTCTTCGGTCTGACTGCCCAATAAAGGAAATTGCGCTTCGCCTCCCGCTCTTTGCCTCTTGACCCACCGCCAACTTCCGCTCAAGCAATATACCCGGCCTTTCTCTTCCAGGTCAAAGGTCACCTTGTCGCTCACACCATCGCCGCGCAGGTCCTGATTCTTGTCGGCGCTCGCACTGTTGGAGCTGGGTCTCCCGTCGTGGTCCCCGCATAAGCTTCTTTCGATCAGCACCGCCGGGTGCATAGGTGGCGACCTCAAACGTATCCGCTAGTCGACATGCCGGTGGCCTTCTACGATGAGATCGAGCTCGAGGACATGGTGTACGACGAGGAGAAGGATCTCTTCCACTACCCGTGTCCCTGCGGCGATCGCTTCGAGATCACGCGACAGCAGCTTAAGGACGCCGAGGACATCGCCAGGTGTCCAAGCTGCTCGCTGATCATCCGCGTCGTCTTCGATCCCATCGACTTCGAGGACGACGACGAGGATGACGTACCAGCCAGCATCGACACTGCCAACCAGGCCGTTGCCGCCGCAGCATAAGCATCCTCATCTAGTGCATTTTGGGTAAGCACCGCCAAGCTTTTTTGACGAGACCATCCGAACGAGCGGAAGTAGAAGGCAGAGATGCGCGCACGGCTACGATCGCTTGCAACCCGTCGACCAATCCTCGAAGGAT
The DNA here is from genome assembly GCA_030849465.1 of Moesziomyces globuligerus. Lineage (NCBI taxonomy): Eukaryota > Fungi > Basidiomycota > Ustilaginomycetes > Ustilaginales > Ustilaginaceae > Moesziomyces > Moesziomyces globuligerus. Next base: position 547,736 of record JARVLF010000012.1, read on the forward strand.
TAGATTTAAACTTTTACAGTTCTGCTTCCGAACAGAGACTTCGCAATCTCTTGTGGACATTTCATACCAATACCAAAACTTTAGATGACTCTGGAGTCCGGTCAGCACCTCTGTCTTCGCTCGCTCGCGATCACGGAGGAGTGGCCGGTGGTCGACGGTTGCAACGAGCGATACTGCCGCAAACGCTGCCATCTGCTTCCGATTCAAACTCGTTGGTCTCGGCTAATCCGGGTCGCTGAACCCTCCCAGCTGACTTTGCTCTTGCCGCGCTTTTAGCTACTTTCAGGCATTTCCGATCCGCAAGGACTGCACCGACTCATTGGATTCCAAGCACAGAAGGTTAGTGGCCGTCGCTCGCCTTCCCCCTCCTTGTCCATGTTATGGTGCCGCTTTGGTTTGGTGCCCATCGGGTGCAGACGAAGGCGTGGGCCTTTCATGATTAAAACTAGTTTATCCATTCTCTGAGGGGGTTGGGTCCTGTCGCAGTCCACGCCCCACGAGGCCTGGAGTGGTTGGATCCTCTGGATCTGACGCAGCCCTACCTCGGTTTGGACTCCACCTCTGCGGACCATCCTCTCTTGCTCCTCCCGACGGGGCGGACATTCAGGCGCGTTTAGGCCGTCGCGTGCGATTCGACTCGGTTTCGATTAACTCGCTCCGGCGGCATGCGAAAGATACCGAGGCGTCGTCGTGATGTGAAGCCTACGTGTCGTCCGCCTCGTCGGTTGCTGCAGCAGGTTAGGCAGGGCCGCCGAGGTGCGTTGCAGCCCCGACCGCCCGTAGATGCATTAATCTTCTCTATGATCCGCACGGACTTGCTTCCGGTCGCAACTCGAGTGGCTTCCGTATCGGGGATGCTGACACTCGGTGTTGCCGTCCTTATTTCCGCAGCCGCATCACCGATCCTCTTCAGCAAGCCACCGCACTCGTTTGAAGCTTGGCCGCAAGATGACTTCCAACTCTATTTGTAAGTGTTCCACCGTCTGAGCTTGTCCACCTCTTCCCACCCCTAGGGACGCACGACTGGGGCTGCTTCCTTGTGTCTCTAGCCAGATGCAGGAGGCGCACCACGAGCGGGCCTTGATGAACGTATTTCCCATACTCTTTACACCGAGCTGTGAGCCTTCGCAGTGGCGGGGCTAAGATCGCTTTGCTCAAAACATGCATCACCAACTGAGCCCATCGCAGCGCAAGCTCGCTTCATTCGAAGCCAACCGCCTCGTCTCGAACCGATGGAAGCAAGAGTTGCTGACCACGCCCCTTGCCCTTACCGTTCTGCGACTTGCGCTGGTTGCGACCTGGCTCAGAATTCTAGCCTCTGCTCCCTGTGCGCGAGAGAGGCTATCGTATCTGTCCTCTTCGTTCTGCATCGCATTCTGTACATCATCGTCGCATTCCATCCCCAGCATCTACCCCGGACTCGTTCTGTATCACCACCTGTACACCTGCTGCGGCTGCGCTTTGCTGCCTCGCGTGGTAGCGCAACTTCATACCAGTGCTGTAATTCTACCCTTCTGCCGCTACGACTTTTCGAGTCCTCGAGTGTGCGCGCGGACAAGCGAGGGTGAAAGCGAGGGGGCGGTCAAAGTGTCTGCGAAAAGGAAAATTGAATTCGGCGGCGGCAGACTGAGTGTATTGGGAAATACAAAGTGGACTGCCCAGCCGAAAGCGCAGTCTGGCGCTAGACACGCGTGTCCGCTGGTTCGACTGAAACACGCACGGACGGGCGTGAGAGGCGTGCGTGCGTGTGCGTGTGCGTGTGTGCGTGCGTCGGGCGGAGCAGAGAGTGACAGCGAAGCTCGAGCAGGAAGGATATTCGAGCGGGGCACGGCCTGCGCTTCTGCCGCTCCTTTTGGCTCGTGACCGCACCACCATCGCTACATCGATCGCTGCACTCTTCATCCACAGGCACCATTGCGAGCTTGCTGCACCCTTCCAACCACTCCATCTAGATCGGGACCGTCGCAAGGTCCAATAGCTCGGCGACCATGGCTTCCAACGGCATCGGCATCGCCAACCTGCCTAACCAGCGCCACAAGATCGTGGCTAAGGCCGGTGGCCACTTTACGCTCATGGTGGTGGGTGAGAGCGGTGTGGGCAAGACGACACTCATCAACACGCTCTTCAGCACCGAGCTGGCGACGGGCAAGGACCACACGCGCCGCCACACCAAGCAGCTCGACAAGACGGTGGAGATCGACATTATCAAGGCGGAGCTGGAGGAGAAGCAGTTCAAGGTGAAGCTCACCGTCATCGACACGCCCGGCTTTGGCGACTATGTCAACAACCGCGACTCGTGGACGCCGATCGTCGACTTTATCGACGACCAGCACGAGCTCTACATGCGTCAGGAGCAGCAGCCCGAGCGACGCGAAAAGACCGACCTACGCGTGCACGCGTGCCTCTACTTTATCCGCCCCACCGGCCACACGCTCAAGCCGCTCGACATTGAGACGATGAAGCGTCTCGGCACGCGCGTCAACCTCATCCCCGTCGTGGCCAAGGCGGATACGCTGACGCAGGCGGATCTGGCGGTGTTCAAGCAGCGCATCCGCGAGGTGATTGCGACGCAGAACATCCGCGTCTACTCGCCACCCGTCGAGGTCGACGACGAGGCGAGCGCCGACCACGCCAAGCAGCTCATGAGCGCCATGCCCTTCTCCATCATCGGCAGCACCGAAGACGTGCGCGCCGCCGACGGCCGCGTCGTCAAGGGGCGCGAGTACCTCTGGGGCGTGGCCGAGGTGGAGAACGAGGAGCACTGCGACTTCAAGAAGCTGCGCTCGTTGCTCATCCGCACGCACATGCTCGACCTCATCCACACCACCGAGGAGCAGCACTACGAACACTACCGCCAGTCGCAGATGGAGACGCGCAAGTTCGGCGAGCCCAAGGTCAAGAAGCTGGACAACCCCAAGTTCAAGGAGGAGGAGGAGATGCTGCGCAAGCGCTTCACCGAGCAGGTCAAGCTCGAAGAGGCGCGCTTCCGCCAATGGGAGCAGCACCTCATCGCCGAGCGCGACCGCTTGAACAAGGACCTCGAGACCGCACACAGCACCGTCAAGGCGCTCGAAGCCGAGCTGTAAGTTCTTGCCCGTCTTTCTTTGCTCGCCCGCGTGCCCATCGATGGAGACTGACGCTTGCCCCCTTTTTCGACGTTCGATCAACAGTGATGCCTTGCAAAACGGCTACGGCCGTGGCTCGCAGAGGCGCTAGAATGGCTGCATGTCCGAGTGCAGCGTGATCGATGCCTCCGGTCCGGGACGCCTTGCTAACACACTCTGTGTCGGCGACCGTCGGGGGCTTCCTGTATTGTGCCGCCCACCCCGCAGCGCTCGGCAGCGCGTTGTAACCCGACTGAATCTTGACCCCGTTCCAGCCCGATTGCCTCCCTCTCGATTCACCGCAGGCTGAGAAGGTGCACGCGTTTCACTCTGAACAACGCTGGCTGTGTTTCGGCGCAAACGCGCGTTGAGATGAACTGGAGTCTGCGTCTATCTCTGAGCAATGTCACCGAAGACAGACCCTGCAGCGGGGGCCAAGCCGCCAGGCCGAGGACAGGTGCCAAGGATGCTTGAGACAAGGTTGTGGAGGGCCGAGGAGCGGATAGGCCGGCGAATGCGTGGTGGACTGCACCGCCCCTTTTGAGTGGAGCTGCTTGGCGTTGTTGGCGGCTGTGAGGAATTTCTCGAAATCACAGAAATCACGCACCGCACCGTCCAGAGTAAGCGGGTTCGCTCGTGGGCCGTGCGATGGCAGCGGCGCGTGGCTCGACTCGTCACTGCGCGTGGTTGGATCGAATTACGAACCACACGCATCGCAGCCAACCGCTCCCCGGCTGGCTCACTCCGCCCAGTGCAGCTCGCCTCCACGCGCCCCCCTCTCCCTCTCTCTCGCATCCACCCCGACCGAACACGCTTCGCATCCGATTCCATCTTGCCTTCCGCACTCTGCATCCACTTCTACATCCATACCCATCGTCGGCATCCGTCACGATCTGACCGCTTGATATAAGCGCCGATACATCAGCCGCATACCACTCCGCAGTGAGATCACGCCCCACGCACGGCACATCCGAAACGCACGCGGACCAACCGACACTACACGGGCCCAACCCAGCGAATCCGTATCTAGAATCCTTCTCCAGCTCCCTTTGGAGATCACGCTTGCATCGCTATCGGCTCATCCGGCTCCATATACCTCTCTGATCTCCGCCATCTGCACTCGATCACGCCATGTCGCTGCAGAACATTTCGAAATCGGCGGTGCGCGTCGGCAAGAACTACATCAAGGGCTACTCGGACGTCCAGGTCAAGGTGCGCGATGCGACCTCGAACGATCCCTGGGGTCCCAGCGGCACGCAGATGAACGAGCTCGCCCAGCTGAGCTACAACCAGAACGAATTCATCGAGATGATGGAGATCCTCGACAAGCGGCTCAACGACAAGGGCAAGAACTGGCGGCACGTCTTCAAGTCGCTCACCCTCCTCGACTATCTGCTTCACGCCGGTTCGGAGAACGTCGTCATCTACTTCCGCGACAACATCTACATTGTCAAGACGCTCAAGGAGTTCCAGTACATTGACGAGACCGGCAAGGACCAGGGCGCCAACGTGCGCCAGAAGGCCAAGGACATCACCAACCTGCTCCAGGACGAGGCAAGGCTGAGGGACGAGCGTCGATCGCGCTCGCACATGCGCGATCGCATGGCCAACGGCACCGACGACGACGACGCCGATGCGAGGAGGAGGGCCGAACAGGAGAGGAACCGCCGTCGACCGGCCAACAACAACAACGAGGACGACGAGCTGCGCCGCGCGATCGAGGAGTCGAAGCGAATGGCGCAGCAGGAACAGGACCGCATCCGCGCAGAGGCCAAGGACGAGGAGGAGCTGCAGCGCGCGCTGGCGCTCTCCAAGAAGGAGGAGGAGGAGCGCATCAAGGCGCTCGAAGAGGCCAACAAGAATGCGCTCTTTGACGATTCGATCAACCTCGACGGCAACAACGCCTATACCCAGAATCAGCAGGTCGACTTTTTCGGCAATCCGCTCGTCGACACCTCGGGCTCGCAGAACTACGGCCTCCAGCCGCAGTATACGTCGTTCAACCCCTACATGCAGATGCAGCCCACCGGCTACAATCCCTTCCTCCAGAACCAGCTGCAGCAGCAGGAGATGATGCAGCAGCAGTACCTCCAGCAGCAGCAGGCCGAGTACCAGCGCCAGCTCGAGCTCCAACAGGCGGCGGTGCAGTACCAGAACATGATGACGCAGCAGCCCATTCAGCCGCAGCAGACGTCGTTTGGTTCCAACAACCCCTGGCTCCAGTCGGGTGCGGGTCAGCAGCAGCAGCAGCAGCAGCAGCAGCAGCAGCAGCACAATGTGCCCGTCGGCGATCTGTTCGGGTCGGCTCCCACGCCTCCACCGGTCCAGCAACCGCCACAGCAGCAGCAGCCGCCACAGCCGGTATCGCCACCACCGCAGCAGCAGCAGAACAGGCCGGTGCGGGCCAAGGTCAACGACGACGCCAAGTTCAGCGAGCTCAACCGTCTGCTGGCGCTCGGCGACGGCGTCGACACGTTTGGCAACACGGGCGACATGCGCATGGGCCCCAACATCGCGCACTACAACCAGATGCGCGCCCAGCAGACCGGCGTCAACTTTAACGCCAACACCAACAACGCCCAAAACGCAGCCGCCGGCCGCACCACCGCAGATAACAACCCCTTCTTCAAGGTCTAACTCGGCAGAGCTCCAGCCTTTTCTCACACGACTTTTTCTTGGTTTCGGTAAGCAGACGGTCTTTTGTATCTTTTTGTCGTGGCATCTTTTCTTTTTTTTTTTTGCAAAAGAGCATGAATGCGGTCTGACTAGCGAGGGACACTCGGATGATCAAGAGAGGCATGTTCGGCCTAGCGCAGGGCGTTGGTGGCGTACGAGAGGGCGACGGGCTTCATCGGGTAGCGCCTGTGTTCGCTCTCCTGGTCCGGGAGCGGGAGGTCGGTGTTGGTGTAGCGCTTGCCCTTGCCGTCGGTGGTGATGGTGTCGGGGAAGTTGAGGAGGAAGGCGGCGTGGACGGTTTTGATCTCGAGCTTGGCGAAGCGCATGCCGAGGCAGATGTGACGTCCGCTACCCCAGGGGACGAACTCGCCCTCGCCCTTGCCCTCGCCGCGGTCGAAGCGTTCGGGATCAAAGGTGAGCGGATCAGTGTAGATGTTTGCGTTGCGATGCGCCGAGCCGAGCCAGAAGGCGACAAACTCGCGGTCCTCGACCTCGGAGCCGGCGATGGTCGTCTTGGTCTGCGTCACCTTGGAGGCGGTCTTGAGCTTGCGTCGAAAGACGAGCGAGATCATCATGATGCGCAGCGTCTCGTCGAGCACCTTGTCGTACAGCGGCAAGGCGCCCTCCCACACGTCGAGCGGCGTGCGTTCGAGCTTCTCTTGCAGCGTCAGCGAATCGTAGTCGTCGCCGCGCTCCTCGGCAGCCTGGCGGAAGGTGGCGTCGAGCTCGGCGCGCACGCGGTCGCGCAGCTCCGGATGCGCGCAGAGGAAGGCGAGGAAGTACGAGGTGATGCCGGTGGTGTTGATGATGGCGGCAAAGAGGCCACCCATGATAAAGTCCTCGATCGCCTTGGTCGAGGCGCCGCGGTCGATCATCTCCTGGATGTAATCGTTCTCGCGGCGTCCCTCGGCCTTGCGCTTCTCGAGCGTGGTGCGGATCGCCGTGGACATCTTGACGGCGCCGATCCACTTGCGCACCGTCGAGGGCACGGGCAGCAGCGGAAAGTGCGTGGCCATGAAGCCGGTGTTGTCGGCAAACGTCCAGAAGGGCGCCTCGATCGCCTTGACCGTGTTGACGTCGCGCGCATGCTCGGCCATGCCGATGAAGAGGACGCTTATCTGGAAGACGAGCGGATAGAGCGTCTCGTGCATGTTGATGTCGCCGCGGGCGGGGAGCGTCTTGAAGAGGTCGACGGAGCAGCGGACCATGTGCGAGAGGTTGTTCTGCAGCCGGGTGGTGCTGAGACTGCCGCGCAGGTTCTGCACGAAGCCCTCGGTGCCCGCGTCGTCGGCGGCAGGCGTGGCGAGCCACGAGGGCAGCTGCGGGATGCCGGCAAACATGACCTCGTAGCCCTGGTTGAAGTTGAGGCCGCGGTCGTTGAAGAAGGTCTTGCCGTCGGCGGTGGGGTTGTTGACGATCGTCATGATGTGGCCGCGCGAGTTGACGCGGACGGCGTCCTGCTTGGGCGGCGCCGAGTTCCAGGTCTCGGGATCGCCAAAGACGGAGCGCAGGAAGCTGTTGCGCTCCGAGTAGAGCTGGAAGGGACCCAGACCGGGCAGCAGCGACTTGGTGTAGGCCTTGACAGGTCCGTGGCGTTTGAGCGCCGGCGGCGCGCGTGCGAGGTTCCATACGAGCAGCGCCACGACGACGGCAGCCGCAGACCAGAAGGTCGGCGACGAGACGAGCGTGCTCTGCGTGGACACGGCGAAAAGGTTGGAAGCCATGATGACGACGGCACGGCTCACTGAGCGCAGATCACGAACAGCAGACGGGTAGGTACGAGAAGCAGTGGTGGTAGGGAAGGCAAGGATGGCGTGTTTTATGGCTGAATGCTTGAAACGGCCTAGGTTATCTGAGCCAAGCGAGGCGGCGTGACAGAATCGGAGTCCACGGTCAAACACAGCGACTGGCAGCCTTCGGCGTTGCAATCATCCTGCGGCCATTGGCGCGTACAGGACTGGAGTTAGCCGCAGGCAAGAACGCCTTGAGGGGAGCTGAAGGCTTTAGGCGAGAGGCGGCCATCCAGTGGTTCGGCTCGAGGAGCGTGTGTGTTGCAGCTGCGTCTGGCGTGGGCCCCTGCGCCTAACGAGGAATGACGCTGTGCCGCAAGCATCCGCCGCAAGCATCTGCAGGCGTCTCAGCTCGGCTTCGGTTGCAAGGCACACACGCATGACAAGACAGATCCAGCCGGAATCGATGCGTGCTAAAAAAATCGGCCTTGCGCCTCAGAATGCTTTGCCGCGCTGTGCACCGGCGCACCATCTTGGCAGATCATGCCATCAGCCGCTCTCGACGAGTCCGACATACACACGCTCGGAAGGCGACCCGCATGTTGTCGACTGTGCGAGATGAAGCTGCTTGTCGCTACTCTGTCATCGCCGGCGAAGAGGCGTAATGTGCAACCTTGTCTTTTCGGACTTGGCTAACGACAGCCGCCTGCATTTCCGTCGCAGCCAGCCATGGCCCGGCCCGAATGGATGAGCCTGGCTGCACTACACATGGTACATGCTCATGAACAAATGCGATACTTTGACGCTGCCATCCTCATCTCACACACTTGGCACTTGGCTCCGTCTTGTGGCTGAAGCGGCTGGTGCGCTGGCCAAGATATGTGAACGCCGTGACAGTGCGTTGCCAGTCCCACTCGCAGCGCTTTTCCGCGGACCGCCAATGCAGTAGGATTTCCTCGACCATGCTGATGCTTTATAGACGTTATTTTCGTCCCCTCCCTTGTTACACTGGTCGAATGCCCGAGTGGTTATGGGGCTGGCTTCAAGCTCCGTCTCGGCCGATACAGGCTGGGATATGACTTGGCCATTGCATTGGCTGCACCTCCAGTATTTCCTGGGTTCGAATCCCAGTTCGACCAAACTTTTTTGGCATTATCTTCCCCTTCCTCCAGGCAAGGGTGCCAAATCATTTTGAAGGTGGAGGAAAGATCGGGCATAAGTTACTGTAGCGCAGATTCACGGCGTCGGCGGCGTCGAGGGCTTCGGCTAACCCGGCGCGCTAGCCAGGCGCTGGTGCGGGGGAGTCGGGGCCACCTCTTGTTCTCCAACTCGCTCTCCTTCCTTCTCGCTGATCACTGACCGAACGGGCCACTCTCACCATGTACCCGTCAGCGCCGCCAGTGGCTCGCGTGCGGACGCCAGGGTTTGCCGGCTACGCCATCGCATGGTCGCCGTTCTTCGAGCAGCGGCTCGCCGTCGCCTCGTCGGCCAACTACGGTCTGGTGGGCAATGGGCGGCTGCACATCCTCTCGCTCGCGCGCAACGCGTCCTCACCGCACCCGAGTCTGACGGTGGACAAGGTGTTCGATACGCAGGACGGGCTGTACGACGTGGCGTTCAGCGAGGCGCACGAGAACCAGCTCGTCACCGCGTCCGGCGACGGCTCGATCAAGCTCTGGGACTGTGCGCTGCAGGAGCATCCGATCCGCAACTGGGCCGAGCACAACCGCGAGGTCTTCTGCGTCGACTGGAACAACATCAACAAGCACGTCTTTGCCAGCTCCAGCTGGGACGCCAGCGTTCGACTCTGGCATCCCGAACGTCCCGCCAGCATGATGGCCATCACGGCGCATACGGGATGCGTCTATGCGTGCGCCTTTTCGCCGCACTCGCCAGACATGCTCGCCACTGCCTGTGGCGATGGCCACCTGAGGCTCTTTGACCTCCGCCAACCCGCAGCACAGCCGACGGCGACGGTGCCCGTCGGAGGCGAAGTCCTCTGCCTCGACTGGAACAAGTACCGTCCCATGACCATCGCCACCGGAAGCACCGACCGCGTCATCAAGACCTGGGACCTGCGCAATGCGGCCTCCAAACCTCCAGGCGCCATGGCCTCGCCGCTCGAGATGGCCACGCCGCTCGCAGCTATCCTCGGCCACGAATATGCGGTGAGGAAGGTGGCGTATTCGCCGCATGCGCCGCAGCTCCTGGCGAGCGCGAGCTACGATATGACCGCGAGGATATGGGATGCGGACGCAGCAGCGCTCAACGCTCCGCCAGGAGTGGTGCAGCCCCCACCCCAGCCCGGCGCAGGGATGAATGCGGCCGCCTCGGGCGCCATGCGCAAGATCCACGACACGCACACCGAGTTCGTCGTGGGCGTGGCCTGGAGCCTCTTCCAAGAGGGACTCGTGGCCAGCACGGCGTGGGACTCCGAGACGCATCTGTGGGGCGTTCATTAGCGTTTCCGCGGCGAGAAAAGATATTGACCAGAATGGACGCCGAGTGTGTGCGAGTGGGGAAATTGCGTCAATTTCGAGAGGACGTGCGCGGCGAGATTTCTTTGTGCATCGAAGCGAGTCATCGCTCCGGCGAGGTTCGTGTCCGACGACCACGATCAGGAGCCATGTCGACCTCAGCCATCTCGCCGCCTGGGGCGGTCGAGAGTACGCCGCTGCTCAACGTGGCGCGGCAGCGGTACCATATCCACTCGCCCTCGGAGGCCTCGGAGTATACGCCGCAGGCCGAGCTGATCGACATCACCAAGGACCGCTACGACCTCTCGACGTTCAAGGGTCGTTTGCAGCACTTTGCCTCGGTCACCTCGCCGCTCACGCTGCTGGCGTCGAATGCAGAGCTCAAGGCTGCGCAGGAGACGGTGGCGAGCTACGAGGCGCGGTTTCCGGCCAACCGGACTACGGGGAGCTTCCTCGTGCCGCGCGCCGAGGCCGAGCGGTTTTGGAAGGCCAAGCAGCTCGTGGATTCGTCGGTGCATCCAGACACGGGCGAGGTGATCCTGCTGCCGTTTCGAATGGCCGCCTTTGTGCCTACCAACCTGCTCGTCGTGGGTGGCATGCTGATGCCCAACCCGAGTCTGGCGGGCATCGTGTTTTGGCAGTGGATCAACCAGTCGCTCAACGTGGCGGTCAACTACTCGAACGCCAACAAGAGCGTCCCCATGAACATGAAGGAGGTCGGACTCGCATACGCAGCAGCTACGACTAGCGCCGTAGGCATCGCCGTAGGCATGAGCAGAGGTGTCCCCAAGCTTCGCGTCAGCCCGGGCGTCAAGGGCGTGCTGACGAGCCTCGTGCCGTTTGTCAGCGTCGCCAGCGCCGGCATCGTCAACATCAGCTGCATGCGTTGGAAGGAGATCAAGGACGGTATCGGCATCTACATCCGCGACGACGACGGAAACAGGATCCACGTCGGCGACAGCTCCAAGGCTGGTCAACGCGCCGTCGCCATGACCGCCGCCTCGCGCGTCCTCACCAACAGTACGTACACCCACCCCCCCGCCATCGTCGCTCTCGACTCCTTTGCGCTAACCTCCTCTTCTGTCTTTGCTAGTTCCGACGCTCATCCTGCCGCCGTTGGCGCTCAAGCTGCTGCAGCGTGCGCGCGTGATCCCGGCGGGCGGCGCGCTGACGCGTGCGGTGGATCTGACGCTCATCGGCACCAGCCTGCTCGTCTTCCTCCCGCCCGCCATCGCCACGTTCCCGCAGGTGGCCAAGACCTCGCCCCAGACGCTCGAACCGCGCTTCCACCAGCTCACCGACCCGAACGGCAACCCCATCACCCAGGTCGAGTTCAACAAGGGCCTCTAAGACGCATAGACTCGTACACCCGCAGTCCGGGCGAGGAAGAATGCAGAGTTCATTGTGGACAAGGTCTAAAGGGAAGAAGCCCGATCGCGCCTACGCGCGCGTGTGCAGGGGGGAGAAAGTGCAAGCTGCGAGAGGTATATGACGAGTTGACATTGTCGAAAGTGTGGGTCGAGTCCATTATTGCGAAACGATTTTTGTTGAAGGTTTTGGGCGGGCCACTACTTTGATTTTTTGGACTCCTTCTTGATCACGACGCCCTCGTCGCCGCTGGACGAGGCGTCGGACTGGTCGTCGGACAGGCCGAGCGCGGCGGCCTCTGCCTTTGCGATCGCCTTCTTCTGTGCGAGCGCGCCCTTTTCGGCGGCGGCGGTGACGGCGAGCATGGGGTCGTCCTCCTGCCTGGGAGCGCGGTAGGAGCCGCCCATGCGGTCGCAGACGGTGAAGTACTGGCCGTAGTTGCAGGTGAAGAAGAGGTGGTGGAGCGTGTGGTGCGAGGGCCCGTTGATGATCTTTTCGAGCGGCGAGTTGCAGATCATGTCCGAGTCGTGGATGAGGATGGACCAGAGGTTGACAAAGACAAAGAGGCCGATCGAGATGCCGCGGTGCAGAGGAAAGACAAAGGGGAAGATGTGGTAGGGCAGCGACTGCGCGTAGCCGTCGAGCGGGTGGAAGGCGTGGCTCGCGTAGGGGGTGGGGACGAGCCACTTGTGGTGCGGCTTGTGCACGTGCTTGTAGAGGCGCGGGTGGTGCTCGACGCGGTGCACCCAGTAGATGAGGAAGTCGGTGAAGACGAGGAAGAGGGGCACCGAGAGCACGGCGTAGGCCCAGCCGTAGTCGGCGATGCCGTTGTAGAGCTTGCTGTGACCGCGGACCTCTGCGACGAACCAGGGGACGGTGAGGAAGTCGAGCGGGAGGAAGGCGCGCATGGAGGCCTGGATCTCGAGCTTGACCTGGTTCTTGAGGAAGCGGGGATGCTTCTCCATGTCCTTGTTGAAGATGTACTTGTACGAGAGGCCGGCAAAGACAAAGTAGAGGACGAGGATGCCGACGTAGGTGATGGCGAGCAGCGAGACGGTCTGGCGGACCACATTGTCACGCGGCAGCGCCGAGACGCTCTGCAACGCGGACCAGTTGACGGCCTCGCCGCCGAGGGCGGATGCGACGGCGTTCTTGAGCACCGTGTTGTCGAACCAGTGGGAGGGCGAGAGCGCCGAGGTGGACGCCGATGCGGCCCAGGAAGCAGCGTCCGAGACGCCGAGCAGCGACGAAAAGTTGGAGGCCGACGAGGTCGAGGCGAGCTTGGCGAGCGCGGCGGGGTTGTTGGCTAGCGAGCGCGGCAGGGCGGGCCATGCGGCGGCCCAAACCTTGTCGAGCGCGTACGAGTCTGCGATTTCGAGGACGAGATCCATGGTGGCGAGTGCAGGGACGCGACGGGGATGCGTCTACGTACGAGATGAAGCGAGACGAGGAGGGCGACAAGGGCCGGGATTCTCTGCGCCGTGGATCGTGGGGGTGGCGGCGGGCTGCAGAATGTGCGGAAATGAAGCAAGAGAAGCAGACGTAGGCAGCCGTGAAAATCACCGAAGGTCTGTCGTGAAGCAGCGCGCGAAGAAAGCCTTGGACGCGTGCGGGTATCAGGCGTGCGTGGTAGCGTACGAGGATGTACGAGCGGATGATGGATGAAGAGGATGGAGGAGGAGGGGAAGGGGATGAATGCTTGCGCCGGATGTTGGTGAGGAGAAGGGAGCAGGAGGAAGGCAAGGTGGGTTGAGTAGAAGACAAAGTGGACAGCCGAGCGGATGCTTGATGTAGCAAAAATGTCGGGCGCCGCTGAGCAGCTCCGGTGGCGGTCGAGCCGAGGACGAGGAGCCGTCGGTCGTCCTTGCTCTCTCGAAGGCATGCCGCACACATGACGAGCACGCACCACGCACACGCACACGCACACACACACACACACACACACGCAACCACACGATCCGGCTCGGCGTCGGCCCATGGCTTGCTCAAGGCTGGCTTGCTTCCAGGCTTGGATCAGGCTTGCTCGCCCCTGCGTCAAGTCACGCCCGACGCCATAGACAAGGGCTGCTTGTGGCTCGACTCGCAGAAGATTTGCGCTGCGAACCCTGGTTTTTTCGCGCCAAAGTGGGGCGAGTTGGACCCAGAGGGAAAGAGAGAGAGAGGATCTTCGTTGCTTCCGACGTGCAACGCCCGTCGGGTGAGCCGCTTCCAGTGCAGCCTACGCGCACCTGCAGGTCGGGTTCAGGCACCACGCCAGAGGCGCACGCGCCCGTCGCAAAATCTGGTGATTCTGGTCGTTGGTTTCGGCTGGCTCGGCACAAGCTTGGAAACTGCGCTTTGGCGGCCAAGCCGCGTGAGCACGCACTCCGCTACCGGCTTTCAGCTTCCGCTCGCTCGCTCGCCAGCGCGACTCGACTCACAAACACACGCACGCACACACGCACACACGCACACTCACTTTTCGCACGATCAAATTTAAGATTTTCCACCAGGCGTTTCAAAACACTTCGCTTGCAGCCCAACGTCCATGCAGCGTGGACTGACTCCAAAACCAAAATCCAGCCAAGCTTTAGAGCTCAAAGCTTGAGCGCGTTGTCCGCACCGACCCACACCGCGCGTTTGGCTTGAGCCTCTTGCCACCCAGAGTTCCAAGTCTCGCCACACCGATGCAACACTCCCTCGTGACCCCTGTGGCTCAGCAGGCTGCTCCAAGCCATAACCCCAGCCCGTGTCAGCCATCAGACCACCGCATAGACCCATCCCCCGAGCATTGATGTCGTATGAGTGTGTGTGTGCGTGTGGCGATCTCGCTCTTCCGCAGCATACGGCGCGGTTATGCAAAATCGCAACCACACGCAAGGCTGTACTGCTCCGAGTGGGTCTTGATCAAAGACGGCCTTCGCCTCACGGTAAGCGTGCATCGCTTGCACGCACCGCCCCGCCCACAAGCCCGAGGCCAAGCCAACTTCATCTGATAAGCACCGCAGCCCACGGCCGCCGGCAACCACAGATTTCGGCGAGAGCCCGGTGCGGAATCGGGCCAGGATGATCGTATCGGGACTACGATGCTTGATTTCTTCTGATCCGACTTCCGACCCCCGAGTCACTTTCTTCTCCACTTGAGCCGCCCGCTCGACCCGACACTTGTCTATGGCAGTCCAACAACGCCTGGCCTCTACCTCATATACCCCCCTTGCAGCGCAAGATGCCGCACTCGCACCACTCGCACAGCGGGCAGTTCTGCTCGCACGCCAAGGACTCGCTCGAGCGCGTCCTCGACCGCGCGCACCAGCTCGGCTTCACCCACTTCCACCTCAGCGAGCACGTCCCGCGCCTCAACCACTCTGAGCTCTACCCCGAGGAGCTCGAGGCTGCCATCTCGCCAGACCGCCTTCGTGACACGTTCAGCAGCTACCTTTCCGAAGCAAGAAGGCTCCAGGCCGTGTGTTCGGAGCGTGGCATGCACGTCCTCGTCGGCTGCGAGACCGAAAACATCACCAGCCCCGAAACGCTCGACTACCTCACCACCCTGCTCGGCAGCGATGCACAAACCCCACCCGAATGCGTAGGAAGGGGAACTGTCGACTACATCGTTGGATCGCTTCACCACAGCCATGCCATCCCGATCGACTTTGACCGCGATACCTTCCACCGCTCCCTGCAGAGCTTCGCCCAGAGCAACGTCGAGGATGCACATCTCGCTCTCGTCGACACGTACCTCGACGACCAGTTCGAGGTGCTCCACAGACTCAAGCCCGAAGTCATCGGCCACTTTGACCTCTTCCGCCTCTTCCAGCCTGCACTCAAGCTCGACGAGCCAAACATCTGGCACAAGGTTCAACGCAACATCAGCTTCGCCGTCCAGTACGGCGCGCTCTTCGAGTGCAACGCCGCCGCCTTCCGCAAGGGCTGGCACACCGCCTACCCCGCCCCAGACGTGCTCAGCCTCATCCAACGCTGCAATGGTAGACTCTGTCTCTCGGACGACTCGCACGGCGTCCACGCCGTCGGCCTCCACTACCTCCGCCTCAGGCAGTATCTCCTCGACCAAAACGTAGACACCATTTGGTACCTCGAAATCGACAACGCAACCTCGCCTCTCCCAAAGGCAGAGAGCCATGCAGCCCCAACAAGGTTCGCCAGAGGCACCGTCGCCAGATCCATGGGTCCCGAGTGGCACACACATCCATTCTGGGCCAAGTTCACCGCCACACTCGAGCACGAACAGACAACACAATAGACACCAATAGACAGGCTCCAAGGTTGACGAGATCAACTGGTTGCTGGCGGAAAATGCGGTGGGTGGAAATGTACACGAATGAAAGCGGCAGCTTCGTTACTTGCGGCCGCCGGCCTTGCCCTTCCTGGGCTGTGGGAGCGAGAAGGGTGTCTTGAGCACCATGCGCTTCTCGCCACCGACGACCGACGAGGTGCAGCCGAGCGTACGGAAGAGCTCGCGCAGCGTCGCCGGTGGGAGGTTGCAGTTGCGCGCCAGCTTGTCGTGGTCCACCGAAAAGTTGTCCAGATGCAGAGCGAGCGCACACATGTACGCCAGCACCTTGGTCTGGTGGAACGCAGACATGACCGCCCGATCCGAATTCGCCGGCGTCTCGGCAAACGCGCTCAGCATCGCACGCACGATGCGCTTGTTCGCATCCTCCCCGTCCAGCTTGAGCGCCGAGATCAGCTTGCCGCGCTGCGAGACCGACTTGGGATGGCTCTGGATGTACCACAGCAACGACATGTAGTACGCGATGCGCACCTTGTTCGTCGCATCCTCCTTGTCCTCCGTCGCCCCGAGCGCCGGCATCATCATCACGTCGTCGTCATCATCATTGCCAGTGGCTGCCTTCTCGTCGTCCTCGTCCTCGTCGTCATCAAACGTCGTGTGCTTCTGGCTCTTGCTGCCTCCGCCGCCCAGGTGCGAGCTGCGCTGCAGGTTGTCCACCAGCCGCGACCAGATCCACGCCGGAAAGTCGCGCGAGTACGGAAGCTGCTCCTGCAGCGCGTCCGAATCGTTGACATTGTCGATGAGCTTCTGTATCGGCAGCGCCTTGAAGATGTCGGACGGAATCAGGTCGGCGATGCGGTAGGCCTCGGCCGGGTGCTTGGCCTCCAGGTTGGCCGGCGGCATGGGTCGCGACGACGTCGACGACGCCAACACCTCGTCGAGCGACGGAAGCGACGCCAGGCTGTCCTGGATGCCGCCAGTAAAGTCGTCCAGGATGACCTCCATGTTGGCCGTGTCGACCTTCATGCGGTCCTGGTTGCGCGCGTTGGCCTTCTGCTTGCGGTTGCCAAACGCCTCGCCGAGCGCGCGGCGCGCGGCCGTCATCTCGGCATAGTCGGCAAACGTCTTTGTGCTCGAAATCGACGAGAGCGAGCTGTTGGCCTTGATCGAGCGCGCCACCTGGAACGTCGGCAGTGCGCGCAGCGTCACCGAGCTGCTCGAGGGGTCGTAGATGCCCACCATGTACTCGCCAGTGTAGCCGCGCGCCTCGGAGCTGCTGCCAAACTCAAAGTTGCTGCCGACGTAGGCCATCGTATCCGTCTCGCCCGCCAGCAGCAGCCTCTCGTCCGCCGCATCGTCCCGCGCACCCGTCTCGTCCGGCAGGCCATCGGCACGGTAGAGGCTGAACTTGGTCGAAGGCGCCGGGTTATAGTCGGCGAACGACGCAAAAGCAGCACCAGCCTGGCTCAGCTGCTGTAAGCTCGCTTTCGAGCCTTGCACCTGGAGTGTAGCCTGACCCGCCTTGGCTTTCGACTTGCCCTTGGCCGGGGTCGAGGAGGAAGAGGCGGTGGCCGAGGACGACTTCTTGGACTTCTTGGGCGAAGCGGAGGCCGAGTCGTCCGAGGACTTGGACTTCCTCTTGGCCTCCTTTGCGGGGCTCTTGGCGTCTTTGGACATGATGAGCACGTCTCTGTCAAGGTAGTGTAACGCCGTGATGGTGAAGAAGGCGGGTGCGGTCAGAGCCCAAATGCTGGAGCTCGAGAGCCAAATTCCACATCTCGCTTCAAATTGCGCCTCGACCGCCGAGAAAAAAAAATCCCCCTGCAGCCAAGGCGATGCCAATTAGCAGTGCTGACGTAATATTGAGCTCTTTCAATTTGTCAGCAAGCACCGCCCTTACATCTTCTACCTTTTACCACCCCTTGAGATGGATGGACTGTGTGACAACGTGCTGATGTAGTCCGGACGAGCTGCCATCGTTGCGGTCTTTCGCAAGCTTGGATCCAAATGCACTGCACGCGCTCGGAAGGGGCAGGGATCAGTTAGGGTCGGCCAGATCGGGAGGCGGGAGCGGACCAAGCTGCTGGTGAGACCGGCCGAGCCACATCTGGAAGACCCTTGCAGCAGAAGCTGGAGGAGCCATCCCACACCAGCGCAGCAGTAAAACGAGCTACTGTAGCAGCGCTATGAGGCCAGCATCGGGTATTTGTTCCGTTTGCGCGCATGACGAGCTCTGAGACACAACGGGAGGCCAACTCCATACTCAGCCAGCAAAAAGGCCAAGTCCCACGCGAGCGCGACGGGCCAACGCGCAGAGACACGATTCGCGATTGACGTGACCAGCCAGCGTGTCCTCCGCCCCCGTCACCCATCTCATCTCGCTAGCGCATCGCGGCGACTCGGCCTCCTCGAGGCTGTGTAGAGCGGCTCGTGCCAATGCTAGCAGCACATTCGACGGCTCGGGCGCAATCAAAAGAAACAATGCGGTGCCCAAAGCGCACTGAGTAGAGGCCAAGACGCCGTCTACCAAGCACGAGTTTCCACCAGAGACGCGAGCAAACCCTGGGATTGAGGCCGGGAGTCCAGTCTGAGACATTCCAGACGCATCGAAGCTTATGGCACTGGTGGCGGCTCGGGCAAGGTAATGACGCTCAGGCGCGGATTGATACGGTGAGAAACCAACCGTCGTGCGCAGCCACCAGATCCCATCACAACCTCGAGCCATCCTATGATAGTTAGGTGCTCCAGAGCAAGGACCTGTCGTGTGTGGATCATCCCAATACGTCGATCTGCACTTGATTGCCAAAGTGCAAGGACCCCACTCTCGGCTGCGGACCCTGAGCTCGGCTAGTGGTCGATTTCCGCCACATGCCCCTGGGGCCTCGCAGCGTTCGCTCTTGGCCCCTTGGCAAGTCCGGCAGCTTTGAGCCGAGGCAACCATTCGTCTGGAGTGCGGATCAACGCCATCGCACGCTGGTGAGAGCACGCTGTGCTGGCCCTGGGCACAACGGGGAAGCAGCTTCGGGCTCCGACGAGGAAGAGAGCTCTGCAGCTCGGATTCGTAGCAACCACAGCGATTCCGGTGCTCCTCTTGGATTTGCCGCAAACACCGCACCGTGTACACGTTCCGCGGACCGAGCTCAGGACCGAGCTCACGGGCCTCGAGTGTGATAGGAGTCGAGCTGCAGCGCCCGCTAGATGCCGTCTGTCAAGCACATTCCGCTTGCCGCGCTTGGCCGCATCCCAACATCATCCTGCCGTTCATGCAAAATTCAACTCCGCCTGTCCAGCGACGTCCCGGCGTCCTTTTAACGCGTGTCGCTATCGCGCCGCGTCCTTCTCAGACTCGCCCTAGCTCTGCACGCGTCAACGTCTACTCGATCATGCCGCTATGCTTGGGCTCGAGACCTGCAGGATGGGCAAGAGGACGGTGTTCAAGCGGAGCAGAGGCCGGAACTCGATGAGCTGATACAGTACAAGCCAATCGAGCATGATGCCGAGCCTGCACCACAGATCTCGGCACGGATCTCGTCAAAGGGGTCCAACGAGAAATTTTAGGGACGCAGTGGTTGGGCCGACGTCCCGTTCAAGCAGCATCCGCGGGGAGCGTGTGAGCGCGGGTAGCCCTCCTTCCCCCGAGGCCCATGCTTTCCGGGCGCACATTGCTGTGTTGCTGGGGCCCCTTTCGACTCCTTGCCTCCTCGGTACTAATGTGCTCGCCTAAGTTTGCTCGCGAGCCGGGGCCCTCGTTGGCGTGATGAGCTCCCTCTATTACAATGGTCATGACGGGTGGGTCGGACCTGCCAAGGCGTTCCCGTGTACGATGCTGGTCATGCAACCGTGCTGCGAGAGTCTTTGGGCGGCCTTGAACAGCGCCATCGCGCATAAGCCGGCACGCATCTCCGCGCACAATGAGCATGGATCTACATACTCGAGTGATGCAGAATCAGAGCTCGTTGTACGACCGCCGCTCGTGTAGTACGCGATCAAGGATCTCAAAGACCCCATGTTTCATGCAATCTCGGGATGGCTACTCCTTTGGGATGTCACCGCACTGTGGCAGTCGCTGGAAGCCCATCCCCCCGGCAACTACGCCGACCCAAGCTGCAGCGCTTCGGCTTGATAGCAGAGGTATATAAACAGCTCCCGTCCTGATCGTCGCCCCGCCCCACATCATTCCATCCTAACAACAACGTCCAGACCTTAAGCAAGGCAGCCACCAAGATGCGAGCGACACTAGCTGGATCCTTTGCGCTACTGGCAGCGGCATCGCTAGCTGCAGCAAGTCCCCTCGCTTGGAGCCGACAGTCCTTCGTGCCCCCCGCCTATGACACCTGGATCTGGAATGACCAGGGCGGCAACGTCTGTGCGGACGGTAGCCAGACTGGCTTCGCCTACAACATGCACGCCAATGCCAACGAGCTCGTCATCTACATGGACGGCGGCGGAGCTTGCTGGGACACACAGTCCTGCTTCACCAACCCGACCGCCTGGAACCTCAAGGGCTACAACAACGCGACGTTCCAAGCAAGCACGCGCGCCGCCTTGGAGACGCAGTTCCTCATCACCTCGCGCGACCCAGCACGCGGTAACCCCTGGGCGGCGGCGCACTACGTCTTCGTCCCGTACTGCACTGGCGATGTGCATGCCGGCAACGCAGTCGTCACCTACCCCGACGCTCCTGCGCCCATCAACCACCGCGGCTACGTCAACTTCCAGAACATCCTCAAGGTCCTCGCCGGTGCCGTGCCCAACATGAGCAATGTATGGATGTCGGGAACGAGCGCAGGCTGCTACGGCGCCACCCTCAACTACATCGCAGCTAAGAAGACCTGGCCCTGGGCAAGGACGCATCTGATCGCCGACTCGTGCGAGACCACGCCCGGTTTCCTCAACACTAAGCCCAGCTGGAACCTGTACCAGCCCTCCGGACCAGACTGCCCCAAGTGCCAGGTCGGCGAGTTCAACACCTTCCTCCCCGCTCTGTCGCAAGCCAACACGGGCAGCAGGTTCGGGTCGCTCTCGTATGCTACCGACATCACCCTGCCCCAATTCATGGGCAACTCGCTGCAGGATTTCTCCACCATCATCACAGCCTACTTTGCAAACATCACAAAGACCCCCACCAACCAGGCCAAGACTTTCCTCCTAGCCGGCTCTGGCCACGGCACCCTGTATCTGCCCAGCCCTGCCTCGGCGTCGGGTGTTACGATGGCTAGTTGGCTCGCTACCATGAAGAACCTCCGCTCAGCGTTCAAGTCGACTTGAGCAGCCCGGCCACCCGGACCATGTGTTTCCTCGAGGCGGCTCTTAGCTGCTTCTATACCCCGCACCATGATGTCCAACTTCAGCAGAATAGAAACTCGTTTGATTTGATTTGCCTAGGCCGAGAATCGTGGATTTCAAAGACCTTCAGTGACTGCCAGACGATGTCTGTCACTCGTACCTGTCCATCTCCGTGACGATGTGACTGCGGGCGGATCAATGGCCGACCTGCGCCGCTAGAGAGGGCTTGCTTGTTTTGCTGATCATCGACGAGGTCCGGCCGGCTGCGCTGGCAGAGCCGACGAGTCTGATTCCGGCAATCGCATCATGACATGGTTCCGATGTAGATGGCACTGGCCTTCTTGTCCGTTGGCGCTTGACTCCCATGCGCTGATACAATGTCTTGCTCAACGTGGCCTTGCAGACTTTGAGGCCTGTCTTCATCTCGAGATGGAAGATGATCTCGTCCATCTTTGCGTATGGGTGCTTGCGAATGTAGTTGTGCAAGACCTTGATGTGCTTCTCTTTGACCTTGCTCCGGCGCCAAGGGTCGTCCTTCTTCTTCTGCGCAGCCATCTCTGCTGTGTTATCGCTCGTGCGCGCTGCGGTATCGACAGTGGACCAGACGACGAGGTGACGTTCCGAAGCCTCGGCTTTCGTGTGACCTCAAGAAAGGGTCGACTGGATGAGATGTTTGCGATCGATATCGGAAACGACGTTGCGCTTCCTCTTAACCCCTAGATCACAGACCCACCGGTGGAGTGTTTTGGAATGCGGCGGATGTGGTGTGTCAAGAAGCCGCAGACATGATCACGATGAGCCCAAGAAGCTGTTGACGCCACTTCGGCTCTCGCGACGGCTGAATGCGTGATGACGTGTTCCGATCTGGCTGTGGCATCACGCCGAAGTTACGTCGAGAGCGACATCACGTTGATATCTGGGCGGTATTACGTTCACATCTGGCGGTATCACGTTAACACTGACTTTCACGTTAACTTTGACTTTATCACGGTAACATCCGGACTTCATCACGGAGACATTTGGACTACAATGATCGATCTTCCTGCTAGCCAGCATGCTAGAGCGCTCAGCGAGTCGGGTCGGACGCTCTATACGGCTGCGAGTAGTCCACAGAGGCGATTGCATCAGTGTATCGAGACCAGCTTCGGGCAGACCAATGTTGCCGCCACGGACCGTGCTTTTGTCCACGTTCCATTCAGGCTGCAATGGAAAAGCTCTGAGTGAAGGTTTCCGCCACATTTTCCGTCGCTCCATACGGCGAAAGACGGTCTCAAGGATACCCCTGGTAGATATCTGTGACACCAGGAGGGCTGCATTTCCGGGCCACGATGACAGAATGGTATCAGCTAGGCCACCACGCACAACCCCGCCGTTAGCGATCTAATCGGCTGATTACAAGTCCGATCCGTGACGAGATCGACGGTGGTAGTTGTCGGAACCTATGGCCTAACAAACCAGAACCAATGCAAGCCTCTCGATGACCATGGACATGTCGCAAACAAGCTGGGCCCTCGCTCGCTATCAGAGCTCATGGACAACTTCCAAGAGTCCCTCGTAGCTACCGGAAGGAGCGCTCTTACCACGCACGATCGGATGTGTACGTGTGTGGTGAGTTGAGGTCTCGCAGTCCGATTTGCTGGTCAGAGGCGCCCCTCCATTCCACCTGGCTGACTCCCGCAAAGCAAGCCAGGATGGCAGGTTGTTGACGGCCGAGAGGCGAATCTTTCGCGGCTGGGGTCGGCCCAGCCAGTTGGCATGATGTCGCGATTGGGCGGGGAGCGTACCTGAATCGAGAGCTTGACCCAAGCTCCAGGGCCGTGTTCCTGCATCTGCCTCGCTAAGCGCCGGTCGACGTTGTGTGCCGTGCCAAGCGAGCTTTTGCGAGGGAAAACTCGAGACAAAGTCGCCTGGGAAAACGAGGTTCCACCGGCGATTTCAGGGGCCCATACGCTAGCGGACCTCATCGAGCCGTCTTGTGACCGCTTGATTGACTCCTCTTGATTCACTCCTTCTGTCGCAAAGGCGGACCGCACGCTCTCCAAGACGATCTTGATTGCTAGCTTGCGTCGGCGGAACAGGTCGGAGGCATCGAGCAGAGGAAGGTGGTTGCTGCGGCTCCCGCCCGTACGCCATCTGGTGCGAGCCGAGAAGCTGTGCCTGAGCCAAAGGGCGGACTTGCTTTCCAAGAGCGGTGCCGACCTTCGAGTCAAGAGCTTCAGTACCGTCTGAGAAGAGGGCGGCTGCGTGGGCCTCGAAACCGAACGGGTGCGGAGCGTGAATTCCCACGATGTGAACGCGCAGCGTGGCCCTAAGCGAGTAGGCGGGTGCAGCAGCTCAAGCGAGGTCGAGACGAGCCAGGAACGAGTCCTTTCTCGAGACAAGCGCACAGATGACCGGCTTCCACAGCGTAAAGTACACAGTGCGTCGCGCGCGGCGCCACACCATGCAGTTGGGCGGTGGAAGTGGCGCTCGTGTCCATTCTTGCTCGCGTTCGTGCGTCGCTGGCATGGCACGACTAAGCGAGACGCCATCGCAGTGGGGCGCCTCCCTTTGCATTGCCGCACGTAAGCCTCAACGCGGCGATCGAAACGGTCGCAATGTCGAAATGGCCGCCAGCATTGCGACAGAAGTAGGAAGGATGGGAAACAGTAGGTCAGATTCGATCGACGCAGCAAATATTGGCTACGACGACGGGACGTAGCCGAACGGCGGCCGTCTAGACCATGGTTCTGGAGCAAGTGAGGCGCTACTGCGGGCCATGCTCCGAATCGTCCCGCCTCCAGCCTTTAAGCCCGCTCTTTGCTCTCAATCAGGAGTTTACCAGCAAGCGGCTAGCACATCATCGGTGGCTGAAACGTTCTATGCTGGTAGCCAGCGGCGTCTTCGCCTGGAAGAGCCGAGAGAGTGAGGTCTTCAATGCTGCAAGCTGGGGCATAAGACCCTGGCAGTCTCGCACGTGGTGATTTTGGCGACACAATGGTCAAGTTGACCGATGAGACTTACTGTATTGGTCCTGAGCAAAGAGGGCGTGTCGCAGGCCACAAGGTTGAGCTCTGACAGGTTTCACTTTGAGCAGAGCAGCGCTTGATGCCGACAGCCTGCATCGCTCCCGATGTCTCGGTTTTTGGGCTGGCGTCCACGACAAGGGCTTGCGTGGTTCCGGTCAGCCGGATTATCGCACGCTTAACGCTGTCGTCATGAAAGGACGGGTGCGTTGCAGCTCGAGATGCGTACTGTCTCGGTCCCATTCTGGAGATGGCGGGTACGCAAGTTGGGCGGACTCGGCACTTTTCGAGACGTGCATCGCTGCGCTTCGGCTTTTGCTATCGTGCCGCACTGCGCTAAATTTCCGCAACCAACAGTGACGAAGTAAGATACTGGCTTCGGGGCTGATAGATTGCGGCGAGCGTGGATGATACTCGAGTCACTGTCCGCCTACAACCATGCCTGCCAGCGGCAGCTTGACGCTGCTTGCAAAGCTTGGGGGACGAGCGACAGGTCCCCAAAAGCAATGCGACAATCACACTTGTCTGACGACCCGAGCAAAAGAACCAAAGTCGCGGCCAGTGTAAAAGCAGTCTCCTTTTCGTTCGAGGTCTCGCAGCGGCCGTAGAAGCCACCTCCGTGATTTGCAATCAAGCGGCCGGCTCGATGTGAGGCGGGTCGAACGTCCGATCAACGCCTTACTGTACTAGGAGCGGGCGCCAAAGTCTGCCCAGTGGGGTCTCGAGAGATCGCCGCAGGATTGAGCGGGGCGCAGCCAAGGGCTGGGCTCGTCGGGGCTTGGAATTCTCAAGGTTCGAATTTCATGGCGACTGTCCAGCCCAGCGGCTGCAATCACGCGCAAGCGCCCCTCTGTTTGTTCCTTGAGGCGGCAAAGCAGCGCTCCTCGAGCGTTCAGTGTCATTTTTCGGCTCAGCACAGCCCCGTACAAACCCCCCGACGCCCGATTCGAATCCGAACGGTGGCCTTTGTGGATCGCTCCGCTTGTTCGGCTCAGGTGCGGCTCAAGCCCCCGCAGCGGCCTGCGGCTGTGGGTCCGGGCGAAGGAAAGCGGCTGCAGAGACGGCTGATGACGGGAATAAAGCAAGAACACAGTAGCCAGTTGGAGGCGTAGCCGAAGTCGATTAGCGCAAGTGTGTAGCTCAAATTCACAATTGCTTCGCTTTTTTTTTGAACTGCATTCAGGGTCTTTCCTGACAGTGTCGCTCGAGCGAATAGCCTAAAGGCTCGACAAGCAGCCATTGCCGAAGAGACCATGCTCGGAAATGGATTACGTGCAGCGACAAGCAGATGCCTCCAGGGGCTCACTCCGGATTGCTGACGTCGGCTGCGAGTCACTGTACGGTGTAATGATGGTGGCTCCAACATGTGAGATTCAGAAGCTGGTCCAAGGCTCGATCGGCCCACTTTCGACTGAACACGCTTCCGCACGCCGCCATTACCGCGACACGCTGATTAGCCGCGGGCCTTGCTGGGCAAGAGAGTCGTTCAGAGCCGTGGCGGAACGACGCGCCTTGAGGCTGCTTCATGCACTTCTGAAACCGCATACCAGCAGATGTCTCACAAGGCCGGCTCGAAATTCGAGCTAAGGGCGAGGCACTTGGGCGCTTGGACGCTGGAACCTCGCTCAATCGCCGCTCGCCCGAGCCGCCTCGAGGTGTCGCCCCTCACCCTGGCCAGTGCATGAGTTGGGACGACTGCTAGTCGCTTGATCGGCGGCTATCCCGTGGGCCGCAAGCCTCAATTCGCCCTGGATGATGGCAGAGCGCGGATCCATCCGGCCCCGTTGATCTCCTCTCGCCTGCGAGCACTGCTGCCTAGACTGCGGGTCTTTCGTAAGCTATAGGGTGACGATCAGCCATCGCTGCGGCAAGCCACAAGACGGGAGAGGGGCCGACGGCGCCTCGGTGCCTGCATTCGACAGCCCGCATTCGACCAAAGCAGGCTCGTGGCTTGACTATCCTCTCCGATATACAATGGGCGAGGGGATGTTCGGTGCACACAAAGGTAGCGCTGACCAGCCGAGCTCGGTGACGAGGGTCTCAGCCTCTCGGAGGAAAAGGTTCGTCCTTGACATGACCGCCAAGAGATTGTGCTCGCCACGACATGCTGAATTTGGCCGAGAGGATCTGGAGCTCGAGACACGCGTCGTGTATGCGCCGCATGTTGGCGGTTAACGCTTCGGCGGCTAGTGAGAGCGCCATGCATTTGGTCCATCCGTCTACCAACAGCCGTACATCTGGGACCGCGGAGCCGTAAGCGGCTCTGCTGGGACAGTCGAATTAGTGGACCGGGATTGATCGATTCAGCTGCCACCCTTTTTCCCCTGCTGTCGCATGTCTCGCCTGTGAGCGACCCCGACCGCACCCTTGCACCTCTGAGCCCGCCGCTCACCGCCTCTACGCACGCTTGCATGCCTCCCAGATCGCTGGCCTTTGGCCAGCCCTTGACGGAACCTCGGCGGCGCCAGCCACACTGCTAGCCGCGTATTCCCGCGACATTGACCCAGCACACTCAGTATCAGGCCATCCGCTGTCGGGTGCCATGAGTCTGCTGTGTCTGCCCCGCCCTACCTCGCTTGAACGGCCATCTCAAACATTTCCACCCGACCCGCCTGAGGCGTGCTGTCGTCCGTGTCTCTCACGGACGCCAGAGCTGCGCGTCGGCCTGCAGAGCACAGTCTCCTGACCGCACCCTCCCGGATGGATTCAGTAAGCGCCGTCCGGCGCCTCTCGCAGTCTTGCCTCTAAGCGCCAAGATGCGCTGCACCGAGCCGCACCGGGCAGCCCTCGGTCCGCCGCAATGATTCTGTTTGGTCGGGGTGCAAGTCGCTCACTCCATCTTCTTCCTGCACGTTGGTGTGGAGCTTCGCCTCTCTGGCTGCGACGCCTGCCGACTGAGCCGCCAAATCACCCGATGCGGGCTGGAAATGGCCGGAAATGGACAGCCAATGCGCTCAAGAATTGGGAATTTCGCGCGCTGCTGCCTGGCCACTTCGAAGCGCTTGAGGAGTGCACCAGATGCAGCACGGCGGATTTTTTTTTCTTGCGAATTTCATTCCTGTCTACTATTTCCCAACCCGATGCAGATCTTGGGCTCTGGCTCCGACGTTCAGCTCCTGCAAGAAAAAGAAAGAAAATAAAAGTTGGAAAAATAGGGAAATTGCACCTCTTTCGCCGCTTCCGTCCATCGCTTCTTCCTTCCCTTTTTTTTTTGCGGTGGAGCAGCGCGATGCATCGAGCAGCGTCGCAGCGTCGCCGGCCTGAAGCCCAGGCTCGCGGCGGTACGGCACGGCACGGAAGTGGTCGGCAGTCTGAATTGATTTTTAAATTTTATTTGCAGCGTCGTTTGGGCTTGGGCTGGGCGTCAGGCGCTGAGGATCCCAATCGTCGCAGCATCTCCGCAGCGCATTCGCAGTCGGAAGTGCTTGTCGTCACTGTGACTTGACTTGCCCTGGTACTGACGCTGCCCATCCTGTATGCTTGTCATGCTCTGATGCCGCCGTGTCTCACATCTGCTTCTCGTCTCTTGGCTTCCACGCCGCTACACTGGCATGCAATCCTTCATCCCTCAGCATCATGCCGTCTAGAGTCTGTGTCCTCCCTGCCACCAGCAGCTGAGGCTGCTACTTCCGTTCGTCGCCGTCCCCTCGACATCCTGCATCCGCTCCTGTTCCACCTCATGCGCGCGGCGCTTTCCTGGATCCATCGTTCCTCGCTGCGTCGCCGTGGCTGCCCCTCTTCCTCCCTCTGTCTCCCATTCCAGTCACCGCATGTGGCTGGCCCTCCCAGCTCGACATCCGCTCCAGCTGCATTGTTCGCTCGAGCTTCGCTGATCACCACCTGCCATTCCATAACCATATCCGTCGGCGTGGCTGCCGCTGCCTCGTCAACTTAAGCCCTCCCCCTCTCGCAGCTCCTCCGTTGCCTGCGCCCTCCATCCCTTCTCCGCCTCCGCAGCCTCGTCCCTCCGTCTCGGCACGCTGCGTTCCCAATCCGTCGACCGCGATCCGCACCCTTCGGCGCGTCGCTCTCCAGTGCTCGGCGTAAGTTGCCTTTTCCGGGAGACATACATCCACCTGGCCAGGCACTGCGGTCTCGCCTGCACTACGCCGACGCCGTCCCGACCAGACGTCAGCACCGACCGCCCGCATCTGGTTTCACCTCTGCAGCCCCATCCGAGAGACCTGGCATGCTGACCAGGCCACACCTCCTCCCCGCTCTGTCTCTCTTCGCCCTGCTCTGCCCCCTTCGACGGCGCCAATAGTCGCACCTCGCTCGTGTCTCTCTTTTGGACAGCTTCTTGATTCACCTTTGCTCCCGTCTCACGGTGTCTTATCTATCCTTGTCTCTCCTGCGGTCTCGGTTTCCCTTTCCCCCCTCTTTTGATTCATCTTGCTCCTTCCTCCTTGCTTCTTCCCCATCCACTACCACCATACTTGTCTCACCTTGGCTAGCCTCCACGCTCTCTACGCCAACTTCCTCTGCTCGTGACTGCGAGACAGAGCTCCTCCCCGCTCCAATCATCAGTGCGGCTATCATCTAGCTGCGGTCCACACCAACACCTTGGACCTTCAGTCGCTTGCCCAAGCTCTACCGCCGCCATCCTCGTTTCACCATGTCCGGGGCTGCATCCACCAACCCGGCCCTCAGCTTTGGCCCTGCCGGTCCCTCGTCCATGGCCTCGTCGACCTTCCAGTCCCCTGACCCTTCCTCGAGCTCCGCGGCAGGCTACAATGCCGTCGGCAGCTTCCCGGCTGGCTTTGGACGCGTAAAGCCCGACGCATCGAACTACAGCTACGACGAGCAGGCACCTCGTTCGCAACAGCACGGTAATTACACCCACCACGACCTCGGCGGTGCCAGCACCCTCGCACAAACGCAGGCGCTGGGCGGATTCAACCCTTCCACCAACCAACATTACGCCGATCCCATGCGCTCAGCAGCAGGTGGCCCGGCCAACTACGTCCCCGGTCACACTCGCCATCAGTCGCTCAACTCCGGCGTGAGCCAACTCGGTCTTGGAGGTGGAAGCAGCACGTACTCGTTCGGCGACGCCAACACCAACCAGTACAGCAACTACAACCTCGTGCCGGCTCAGAGGTCGCCCTCGGGCCGCTCGTCCGGCCTTCCTGTCGAATCGTCGCCTACGCGAACGCGCTTGCCTTCTGTCGGCTACAGCGACCCTCGCACCATCAACCGCCCTCCATCGCGCCCCGTCGGTCTTGGCGTCTCTGTCACGCCAGGCGCCAGCAGCGACGAGTCGGGCAAGCCCGAGAGCGGTTCCCCGCGATCGCTCAAGCGATCCGCAGACCCCTTGGAGGACCTTCGCAGCTCCTCAGAACACGCTCAACTTCGACGCCCCGCCTCGTTCCCAGTGCTGGGTGCGGGCGGTGGCAACGTCTACGGCCGTGCGATCGGTCAGGACGCCCGCAATGCTCAGTCTATCGGTCGCAGAGGAGGACGCGGCGGGATGGGCGTCCCCGGGCAACTCACGCCCGGCCGCACCAACGCCATGCTTCCTGGTCTCGGCGGAGGCTTCTACGACTCGGACGCACGTCGCGAGTCGCTCGGATCCAACACCACGATGCAGTCTCCTGTCACCTACCACGGCGGCTCTGGATCTTCGGATGAGCTCGGACTCAGTGCTGGCGGCATTCCTCAGCTCATGCGCACAACACAGATTCCTGGTTCCATCGCGCCTGCGCCGCCAATGGCAACGCAGGACGCGATGTACAGCCCGCCTGGCGCCAGCGGAGGCGCTCCGCGTGCCAGGCTCGAGCTCCACGGCAACCTGAACGACATGGCGGTCGGATGGTCGCACGACGAATGGAGGAGCGGACGTCGTCTGGTGCAGTTCTGGAGACGCCAGGAGGGTACGACGATCCATGCGACATTCCGACCCATCCTGCCGTCCCAGTACGTGCCCAACAGCATTGTGATCTCGTGCATCTTCCGGGAGGACAAGAACGAGTGCTTCGTCACCTCGGTCGACACGATCTATCTGCTCGAGGCACTCGTCGCGAGCCGATTCACCGTCGAGGAGAAGAACCGCATCCGTCGCAACCTCGAGGGCTTCCGACCGATCACGGTGAGCAAGAATAAGCGCGAATGCGAGCGCTTCTTCAAGCTCATCATGAGCTTCCCCAACCCGAAGCCGCGCAACATCGAGAAGGACGTCAAGGTCTTCCCCTGGAAGGTGCTCGCCTCGGCTCTGTGCAAGATCATCGGCAAGTACAGCGCCTCGTACGAGGGTGGTCCGCCGGTGCTGTCCGACCTGGGCTCAGATGCTTCCTTCGGTGGAGCTATGGGGTCCTCGCTCTCGTCGGTCGATCTGTCGGGAGGACACTACCGGAATGCCGGGTACCCGGGCACGTCGCCGGCCGTCAAGGACGAGCGACTGCCCGAGACCTCGTTTGACTACGATCGCCAGGGCGGTGCGGCGGGCGTCTACGCAGTCTCGAACCCTGGCGCGCATCACTCGGCTGCGTACGGCGGCAATGCGTGGAACATGGGCAACCAGAACATCTCGTTCAATTCGCAGGGCTACGCGCAAGGTCCAGGAGGCGTGCCGTTCTCCACCGGTGGCGGATCGCATAGCCACACCCACAGCGCCAGCAGCTATGATGGCTTTGCCGGAGGCAACCTGGTGCAGAGCCACTCGGCCTCGGATGCGGGCAACATGTATGCACAGCAGCATGTGCCGCAGACGCAAGAGGGATACTCGACCACCACCGCCCCACCGCCGCACAGCCAGGCACCGAGCTCCAGCACGCTCGCTGCCGCTGCGGCTGCGGGCGACTACTATTCGGAACGCAGGTGATGCGCTTGCTTCTCTCGCTACATTTCAACTCGCTCCAATTCTTCTTCTGGCCCCCGGATACCTGTAATTCTCCGTCACCGCCCCCGCAACACACCCTCTCTCGTTTTCTACCCTTTCTTCTCGCGGATGATGGCATCGGCACGATGTAGACGATGTCGGCAAGTGCAAAAGCCGCGTAGAGGAGGGACACTGCTTCGGTCTCTTGTAATCTTATCACACTAGCATGAAAGCATCGTTCTTCGGAGTGACAGAGGGAAGGCAGAGTGTGACATGGCCAGGTGAGTTGAGTCGTCTCTCGGCTAAAGGAAGTTGCCGGAATGCAGTCGGTGAATCGGCAAATGCACGGTTCACATGGTCGGTAAAATGGCTTCCCCGCACCCGCGTCTTTCGGCTTTGCATCCGTTCGTCCGTGCATCTTGCATCTCGACCATCATCCCGGACGTCTTCAAACCGCCATGACGACGTTTGTGAACCCATTTGACGCGGCTCACTTCAGCTCCGATGTAGTCAAGATCCCAGCGCCTGCGAACGACCCCGATGTGGACGTGAGCATCTTCTACCGCCGGTCTCGCCAGGCTTCCGGTGCGACGAGGCCGATTCTGCTGCTGCACGGCCATCCGCAGACGCACGTGATCTGGGCGGACATCGCACCTGCTCTCGCAGCTACGGGCAAGTGGGACGTCGTCGTTCCCGACAATCGCGGCAATGGCAATAACGAGGGCCCGCCGCCCAAGACCGAGCAGGCGTACTCGAGGTACTCGAAGCGCGAAATGGCTCGCGACATGGTCGAACTCATGCACCAGCTCGGACACGAAGAGTTCTACGTCGTGGCCCACGACCGTGGCGCGAGAATCGCCCATCGCATGGCTCTCGACTACCCGACCAAAGTTCAGAAGCTCATCCTCCTCGACATTGCACCCACCGTAAGTCCGCACAATCCCGCCTTGCTGCGCACGTGATTCTGAATATTGACAACGCTTGTGCGATGTGACTTTAGCTGGACATGTACGAGAAGACGGACGACCGGTTTGCGTCTGTGTACTGGCACTGGTTCTTCCTCCTCCAGCCCGAGGTCCCGGAACGGTTCATCTCGGCCGATCCGCATGCGTACTACCATGCGCTCGTAGCCCGATTCCCGCGCACCACGCCGGGCTCCTCGTCGGGCGATCAGAGCGCGCTGGACGAGTGGCGGGCTCAGGTGCATCTGGCGAACCTCTCGCGCGGCAGCTCGATCGCCGCCATGTGCGAAGACTACCGTGCCTCGGCTCCCTACAATGCGCCGGATCTGGATCTGGATCGCAAAGACCGCAAGGAGGGCAACAAGATCCGCTGCCCGATGCGCGTGCTCTGGGGCAAGCACGGCGTCATCCACGCCCTCTACGACGCGCTCGACCTGTGGCAGAAGTGCGCTGAGCACAAGGTGGAAGGAAAGGCGCTCGAGTGTGGGCACTACATCCCCGAAGAGGCCCCGCAGGAGGTGCTTGCAGAGATCGAGGCGTTCTTCGAGTAAGACTGCGCTGGACGGTGTAGTCGCACGATGGAGCCGCAATGCTAGGCGATGAACAAACTGATGCGTGACGCAACTGCGGATCGGTGGGTGTGCATCCGCAGGATCGCATGCTCTTGTCGCAGCGGCGGACCGCGTGGCGCGCAACAGCGTTGTGTCGGTGCAGTGGCGCCAAGGCACCACCATCGCCGCAGACGTACGGATCTGGACTCGCATGGGCCGAGAGCCACGCAGATTCAGGCTGATGCGGCCACGACGAGGGGGTATATTTTGGGTTCTGCGCGCGTGTTGCTCAGTAGTACTCTGGCTGGCGCATGACGACGGTGTCATCGCCATCAGCCGACTCGGACGGAGCTGCGCCCTCGTTGTAGTAGTACTGGCCCTGGCCGTCGGCGCCGTAGGCATCCTGCATGTCGATCGGATACGCGTCCATGCCCGCCCCCGCGGCGGCCATGGCCTCCGCCTCTGCCATCTCTGCCTGCTCCTGCACCGTAGCCCATACGGATGCCTTGTACAGTGTCAGGACCAAGCCCATCTTGCGCTCGAGGACGCGCATCTGCGTGAGCAGGTCGGCGTGCGCCGCGGACGACGAGAGGATCGTCGAGAGCGCAGCAACCTGATTTAAAATGTGGCATCACAAGCGGGCGGTACATTGTCAGCGATACGATTGGAGAGGAGGAATAATGGAGACTTGGAATGTGGTGCTTACGCGTCGGATGGTGTCAGCGAGGCGAGCATATTCGCCGAGGAGTTCCTGCTCGTGTTCCGAGAGCGCGCGGTTGCCGGTGTAGGGGTTGACGTAGGGCTTGGGCGCGGTGGGCAGCGCAGCGACCTGGTCGAGCACCTCTTGGATCGTGGCCATGGTTGCCGTGAGTGGTGTGCGTGTGTGGGCTGGGTGCTGAATGGGAAGAGAAGATGATAGTGGTGGTGGTGGTGATGACGGCGGTGATGGTGTCCGAGGCGCGACTTTTGCGAGGACCAACACTCGGCGCAGAGAACAACAACACTGCCCAGGTGCCGAGCGCGGGTACGCAAAGTGAAAACCCACACGCGTCTCGATGGTGAGCCTTTGACGCGCGTCAACCCACAGTGCAGAGGTGGTCTAACACATTGAATGCCGAAATTCCAGAGATCCGATTTCCGTCTTGTTGGCGAGCAGTGTTGGACGGCCACACGCAGTGGAGGCAACAGAACCCTGCAGCCAACACTCAGTCAACCACCATCCCAGCCTCGTTCAGCCGACATGCTACTCTGCCAACCACACAGCTGACCAGGCAGTCCCAGCACACCGTGGCATCCGCACACCATGGCGTCCGATGTCTTCTACAATCGCCTCCCCTACACGCAGCGACGTTCGGTCGCACCACCCCACCACGACCTCGCCTCTACATCCCGCCCTGCGGTCTCGAACCCATCCAGAACCGTCGGCACAACTCGGTCCGGCGGCGCACTCACCTTTCCCCCTCTCTACCTCGATCCAGTCGAGCCGCTAGCCTCGCACGACCCATCCGCGCACCCCGCCAGCTTCATCCTCGGCTCCACCTTCTATCACCACCCAGAACTCAACGCACTCGTCTCCAACCACCTCGTCGACGCGTCGGCCAACGCTCCCGACGGCGCCTCTGCCGCAGGTCATGCGTTCCTCAACACCATCTTCGCAAACCGCGACCACGCTGCCGACGACGATTCGGACACCGAAGACGCGGCCGCCGCCGCCGATGCGGCGCTCGCCGTGCCCCGGCCCAAACTCACCGCCGAGTTCGTCGCTCTCAATGAAGATCTCGTGCCCGCATCGCTAGACATGCACGGCGACATGCTGCCCGCAGATCAGCATCCGTCGTATCCCTTTGGCAATCTCTTTGGCCCGCTCGGCGGCGCCATCCCAGCCGACAGCGCCATCGTCGGCGGTGCACACGCGCCGTCGGCTTCGCTCGCCGTCGGCTTGGGCGATGCTGCCGCTCAGCTCGGACTCAACTTTGGCGGCGGGCTGCACGGCGTCATGAACCTCGGCCAGGCGAGCCACGGCAGGCGCGGCGCGCTCAACAATGCGTGGAATCCGTCGCTCAACCGCGCATCCCGTTCCAAGCTCGTCGGGGCTGCCGGCGCCGCTGTGCGCTGGAACGCGTACGAGGACGAGCCCGATGCGCGTGCGGGGGGGGATGCCAGCGCAAAGCGGCCGACACAGGCAGTGGTGCTGCGCGCGGCAAAGAAGCTCGATCTCTCGCCCAGCTTGCTCTTCCGCACGGGCACGAGCACCGTGTTGGCGGCGCCGCATTGGCCGTTCCACCGCCACGGGCCTGGCGCCACATCGTATGCGGCGCTGCTCCGGCCGAGCTCCAACATCTACGGCACGAGTCCGGCGAGCCAAGCAGTGGCCGCCACCCTAGGCGGCTTGCCCGCCTCGGCCAACATCGTCGGAGAGGTGTGGTCGGATCTGGCGCTCGAGCAGCTCCTGCCCGTACGCATCGGCGAGACCTCGGCGGTGCGCCACCTCGACGGCGACGACGACGAGGTGGAAGCGGACGAGGCGGGTGAGAAGCGCGGGAGGAAGCGCAGGAGGTCCGAGGCCGAGCAGGCGGATGCGGTGTTCGCCCGCCGCGCAGCGGCGATGGAGGCGGATCCGCTCGACTTGCTCGGGCCGGTGTCGCGCGAGATTCGTGGCCAGGCTGCGGTTCCGTGGGGCACAGTGACGAGCGAGGCGGCGCGTACAAGACCGGATGGAAGGCCAAGAAGGCGAAGGAGGCCGGTGGCGTACTCGGACCAGTCGGAAGACGAGGCGGACGAGGCGGAGCACGACGATCCTGAGCGAGGCTATGCGCACCGCGATCGCGTCCGGTATAGCTTTGCGCTGCCGCCTGCGACGTATACATGGACCGAAGCGGCTGAGGAGGAGGACGCGGGCGCGGTCGAGCACGAGCTGCACGGCGAGCCGGACGGGATCGGATTCCGGACGGCCAAGCGTATCTTTGTCGCCGAAGAGCGCGATCGCCTGCTCCCGCCCCTGGCGTCGCGCAGCATCGAGGCGTACCGCGTCCGCAGTGTGCGTGCCAACCAAGGCCTCGTGCCGCGGCCGCCGTGGTCCTGGTCGCACGGCTCGGTAGCCGACCACGAAGCGGACCAAAGCACGGGCGCGAACCTGTCAGTGTCGACCTCGCATCCTTCGGAACTACACACCACCGCCGAGGCGCTGCCGACGGACGAACACGAGTGGCAGCACGACGACGAGATCCAAGAGGACGAGGACGAGGACGAGGATGAGGATGAGGAGGCGCAGATCCAGCGCGCGCTGCTCATGCAGTACGAGCAGGCCCAGCAGGCGTCCGGTCAAGAGTACAGCGAGGCGGAACACTCTCACGACGACGACGACGTCGATTCGTTCGACTGAAGCTTTTCACACGCATGCAATCACGATGCATTGTTTCGATTCCGAGAGTGCATGCAGCAGGGCCTCAAGTGTCTACTTTCCGCCGCGGAAGGCGTGGTAGGGGCTAGCCTGGTTGACGGGGAAGACGAGGCTCTCTGCAATGTTGACGTGCGCTGGCCTGTTGGCCGCCCACACGATCTCCTCTGCAATGTCCTCGGGCGTCAGCGGCTGGAGGCCCTGGTACACCTTGTCCGCGGCGTTCTTGTCGCCCCTGAACCTGGTGACCGAGAAGTCGGTCTCGACCATGCCTGGCTGGATCTCGGTGACGCGGATGGGCGTGTCGACGAGCTCCTTGAGGAGGGCCGAGGTGAAGGCGTTGACGGCGAACTTGGTGGCGCAGTAGATGCT
The DNA here is from genome assembly GCA_030849465.1 of Moesziomyces globuligerus. NCBI lineage: Eukaryota > Fungi > Basidiomycota > Ustilaginomycetes > Ustilaginales > Ustilaginaceae > Moesziomyces > Moesziomyces globuligerus. The sequence continues at coordinate 583,712 of JARVLF010000012.1, forward strand.
GCCGCCGGGATAGCCCTCTCTGCCGGCGATGGAGCCGAGGTTGATGATGTGGCCGGCGTTGCGCTTCTTGAACTCGCGGACAAAGAGCTGGGTGAGGTGGATGAGGCCGCGCACGTTGGTGTCGAGCATGACGTCGATCTCGTCGGCGTCGATCTCGCCCACCTTGTCCGTGCCGAGCACCAGGCCGGCGTTGTTGACGAGGATGTCGATGTGCTTGGCCCAGTCGGGTAGGCTGGCGAGCAGGCCGTCGAGCTGGGCGCGGTCGCGCATGTCGAGCGTGATGGCGGCAAAGTTGCCTCCCGCACCCGTCTGGCCCTGTTGGTTGGCGAGCGAACACTCGGTCGCAGCCTGCGAGAGCGCATCGGCACGTCGCGCCGTCAGCACAACGTTGCAGCCAGCGCGTGCAAAGAGGATCGCCGCGGCCTTGCCGATTCCGCCCGAGGCGCCCGTGATGAGCACGGTCTTGTTGTGAAGCCGCTGCGTGGGGAAGACGGTCGTCATACTCGGAAAGATCTGCGGAGGCGTGGATGCGGTGCGAGCGGCGAGGCAAGTGGTAAAGGCGCGAGAGGCAAGCGCAGGCGAGCGGTGCACAAGTGGTCGAAGAGGGAGCAGGGAACTTCGGACGGCACAGGTTCGTGTGATAGCAGAGAACAACATGCGATGCTGGCCAAAGGATAGAGAGAAGGGGTGAGTGTGGATGGACGAAGAACTCGCCCACCCTGATTACCCGTAATCGCCTCGAAAACAGCCGCTCCGGGCCGAACTGACGGTCTGTGCACACTTCAAAGCTGCCTCTGACCGCACTCTGCAGCAGCTGCAGCTCTCAACTCTCACAAGCACCAATTTCGCACAGCCGAGCCCCACCGCCATGCTCGAGCCTCCCACATCAATTACTCGCAACGCCGCCCACTCAAAGCACCTGGATGGTATGGATATGATTGTGTTCGCGACCCTGCTGCTGCCGCTGCCGTTGCTACTGGACCGGAGCCGATCTGAGCTCCTTGGCCATCTGCGCCTCGCGACCGCTGAGCAGACCCTGTGCATCCGACGACGACTGTGCCTCGCCCACCACATCGCTCAGATCCTCCACCTCGCCCACGGCCTCGGCCGCATCGTCGCCCTCGCCCTCGCCGTCGTCTTCGCCCACCTCGTCAATGACAAACGCAGGCCTTTCCTGCAGTAGCGCCTCTTGCGCCGCCCGCAACGCCTCGGCCGCCGCTTTAGGCCCCGCCATGGACAGGTCCGTGCCGCGCAGACTCACGCGTTTGTCCGCCTTGGACGTCGGCGCTTGCTTCTCCAAGGTCCTGCCACGCGACTCGTCCGACGATGCGGCGGATGTTGATGGTTCTTGCTCCTCTGCTGCTGCTTCTTTGAGATCCTGCGTCGAGGGCGTGCGTGCGGGTACGCGCAGCGCATTGAACAGACGGTTGCCGAGCGTCGACTTGCGCTCGTCGGCCGCTCTTTTGCGCTCCAGCGCCTCCTTCTCGCGCAGCTCCTGCGTGTCCATCTTGCCTCCGTCCAATGTCGAATTGCGTCCGAACGAGGCCCGTGGTCCTGTGACAGTATGCGTCTGGAGCCGCTGGCCGACCTGATCCGCCAGCTGGTTCATCTTGGCCTTGCCCTCCTCGCCAAGGAGATTGCCCAGGAAGCCGACGACCTTGCCCCTCGTACCCGTCGTAACGTCGCGGCTATAGGTGGCTTCGCTCGTGCTGCCCTCCTTGCTGGCTCCGGGCACTGCCCTTGGCGCGCCGGGCAGCGTGGGTGCGGTGTGCCACGCGTAGGCGCCGCCGCTCTGTGAGCGCTCGACGGGTTCGAGGTAGAAGGATTCGGCGAGGTCGGATTTGAAGAAGGATTCGAGCACGGGGGAAGAAAGCACGAGCATGCGGAACGAAGCGAGTGATAAGAACGGCACGTCCTGTCCGATGGTCGCATCGGACGCCTGGCCGCCCTCCTTGGCCGGCGCGGGCGTCGCCGAGGAGGAGCCGGCGCCCTGCTTGGAGTCCTCACCATCTTCATTGCTGCCTGCGGTTGTATTGTTCTCGGCGTTCAGCTTGCCAGCGCGGTCGAGGGCGATCTCCCATAGCGCATCCGAGGCCCGATCGAGCTCGGACTGCCATTCGTCAGTGTCCTGGCTGCGCACCTCGTCCTTGGGCAGATCCGACGCCTTGTCTAGCCCGGCCACCTTGTCTCCGAGCAGCTGTGCGATCTCGTCCGCCACGGCAGCCCTGGATCGGCCAGCTACGTAGGTGACGAAGCGCAGGCCCGGGTATTTGGCCTCGTAGATTGCATTGAGCCGCGCGAGCTCTGTTGGTACACTGAATGTCAGTCCGGATGCTCGCTGCTGGTATGGGCAATATCGCGATTCAACTTACTCTCGAGAGTGGCAGGGTCGACTTGACCGCCCTTCATCTGTTCTTTGCGGCTCTCCTCGCTGAGTTCCGAGGTGGGTGCGTTGAGTGGAGCGCCGATGCGTGGATGGCCGCCGATGAATTTGGCGCGGCGCTCGACGGGCCAACCGGGGTCCTCATCGATGCAGAAGCGCGCCACATCCAGCAAGCCCTCGTACGACTCTGGGCGCGAGTCTTCGGGCAGGTCGGCGATGGCAGCGGCGGATTGCGAGGCGAGATCCGGGAGCAGCTCGCGTGGGCATTCGAGCAAGCGCAGCAGGATGGGCGAGAGCTGCTCTGGCGTAGCCGAGGGGATGAGCCCCGCCGCGATGATCGGTGCACCCATCGATGCGATTTGTCGTCGAAACGATGGTGGAGTAGGTGGTGGTGGTGATGGATGAGCGAGGTGACAGCGGCAGGGCTGGGATGGCAACTCGAGAGAGGGAGAGAGAGCAACACCCTCTCGAGCTGTGCCGGAGCTGAGTGACACTCTCGAGGCGTGGGCTCAAATGCACGGACACACTCTCTCGGACTCTTTCCGATAAGTTGGCTGCGCTGCTGCGCCATTCACATTCACATTCGGCTTTGGCCGCGTCGCTTTTCTCGCGCGAAAAGGATGCGCGTCCAGGAAGACTCGAGGAGTGGCAGAGGCCACGGCCAAGTGCATCGAGACCAACACATCTCTACTCCACTCACCATCATCTCTTGCAAACACACGCGCCATGTCGTCCGCATCGGCCGCCATCGCTGGGCCCTCCCAGACAAAAGTCGAAACCAACTCTCGCGGCATCCCCCATGCACCCTTCATCGTAAGTCTTCCCTATCGACCGTCATCTTCGCACCTTGTCGGTATCGCTGACCCATGCTTTGCTTCGGATCTGCAGTCCAATGTGCAAGAATACCTCGGTGGACCCGATGAGGAGGTCGAGCCGACACTCAAAAAGTTTCAGGAGACCATGTCCAAGTACAAGTTCATGGAGCTCAACACTGCGCAGCGCCGCCGCGGCCTCGAAGACAAGATCCCCGACATCCGCAAAACGCTCCAGATGGTCAACTTTCTGAAGCAAAAGAAGGAAGATCCAGAAGCGATACAGACCACCTTCGAGCTCAACGACACGCTCTATGCCAAGGCTCAGCTCGATCCCGTCGACACCGTCCATCTCTGGCTTGGCGTGAGTCCGCATCCCGCGTCGCGAAGCCCAAATGGCCTTTCCACTGACCTTTTTTTCCTCTCTTTGCTGGTTCAGGCCAATGTGATGCTGGAATATCCATTAGAGGAGGCGATCTCGCTGCTGTCTGCCAAGCTCTCCAGCGCCGAAAAGTCGCTGGCGACGTCAAAGGAGGACCTCGACTTTCTGCGCGAGCAGATCACCATCATGGAGGTCAACACGGCGCGCGTGCACAACTGGGACGTCAAGCGCCGCCGCGAGCGCAGAGAACTGCTCGAGAGCAAGGGCATCAACCCGGACGCGAACGACGACAGCGCGTCCCAGGCGTCGTGAGTCTCCGGTCCGTCCCCAACTCCATTGTACCATACCGCACCAACGGCCAATCCACTTCTGTGCATGTTGTACCAGCCGAGAGCCATGACTGAAGCCCATGCTTGCTCTTGCCATTTTTTGCGTCGGACCGGTCAGCACGTGGCTCAAGCACGATCGCGATGTGCCAGCGAGCTCTTTGCGGACGCCGCGTGAAGAAGCCAAGCATGAGGCGAGAGAGGCGAAGCAAGCAGAGCCGTCAGCAGAGGTGCAACGGAATGGGGCGGACGAGGTTGCAGAAGCCAAGTCGCAGGAGGTGACAGAGCAGACCTCAGTGCAAGGCAAGCCGGCAACGGATGCGAGCGAAGCCAGGACAGCGGAGGACGCGACACGGTCCGAGCCCGCTGCGAATCTCGAGCAGAAGGCCGAATCACGGCGTCCAGACGAGGTTGGACCTGCACTCGGCAGCAACATGGCAGCTGGGGCGGTAGTGGACCGGTCGAGCCTGCCCGCGTCGCTCGGTGTGCCGATGAGTGATGCCTCGTCGTCCACCGCTCTGGTCGTTCCGCCGCTCAACTTCTCGATGGTTTCGCGCGGCATCTACCGGTCTGGCCATCCGAACGAGCGCAACTTTGAATTCCTGCGTCGGCTCAACCTCAAAAGCGTCATGTATCTCGGCACGGAGGACTACCGCTCCAACATGACCACCTGGACCGCCTCGCAGGGCATCCGCACCTTCCACCTTCGTCTGGCGATCAACAAGGAGCCCACGGCCGAGATGGACGAGGCCGACGTCGTGCGTGCGCTGCAGCTCATCCTCCAGCCTGCCAACTGGCCCATCCTCATCCACTGCAACAAGGGCAAGTACCGCGTAGGTTGCATCGTAGGCCTCCTCCGCCGTCTCCAGGGCTGGAGCCACACGAGCATCTTTGAGGAGTATACGCGCTTCGCCGGCACCAAGATCAGCGATCTCGAGTTCATCGAGGTCTTTGACCTCGCCAGAGTCTCGCTCACCTGATATCAGCAATTTGCCATGGCAAACATTGGGGAAATGCTTGTGCAGAGTGGGATTCAGAACCAGACTTCGACCCATCGTCGTTGGCGGGCGTGGGCGGAGAGACGACCGCGGATGGCGTCGAGGATGCGCGCGCGCTGCCATTGCCACATGTCGACCCGCCCGGCTGAGCGCGGACATCGCACCGCTTCGATCAGTCGGCCGTCTTCCGGTGCGAGGCGCGAGACGACGGCGGGCTGGAGGGTGTTTTTGACGTAGTCGGCAAACGTCGCTCGTGCCGGCTGCCTCGTGGGCGTAGCGAACAGGTCGAAAGGATCGCCACGATGTAGTACACCGCTATACGGATCGAGCATCGGCCCGGCTTCGAAGGCCTCCTGCATCGCGCGCTGAGAATGCGTCGCGTGCCATGTCGCCACGTATGCTCCCGCGTGCTCTCGTTTTCCCAGCGCATCCCGACTGCCCGGATCGATAAACGCCTCGCAGCCCACGAGTATGAGCTGCTCGAGTCGCGGCCAGGCAACTGCATCGGCAGTCGCCCAGGAAACGCCCAACACCGCATCGGCAGATACCCAGCCGCAGTAGCTCAGGTCGAGTCGCCGCAGCTTGGGCAGGATCCGGCTGAGCTTCCGCAGGAATACCGCGGCGCGCTGAGGATCCACCGTCCCTACCGTGTCGGGCGCCCGGGCATCCAAATGGCTGTCCGCTAGACTCACCAGCTCGAGGTTGGGAAGCTGCGATAGGATGGTCAGCATCGAGGTCGAGTCCAGCGCGGAAGACGAGTGCGCGCCGCTGTTCCACCCGGCCAGGCTCAGCACACGCAGCGAAACGCCCGACTGGCCACCGCTACCGAGCAGCATCCGGTTTAGGGTCCGCGTGGATATGGTGGCGAAAGAGAGGTCGCAGCTGCCGATCCCGCTGGTTGTATTCGAAGCAACGCTCGAGGCGTGGCTGGCGGAATCGTCGTCGTCCCAATCACCGTGACTGGCCTCCGCTTGCTCTCTCCGTTCGCTGGCGTGATCGGTGTGCTCGAGCAGCGCTTGGGCTGTCCAGTCGGCGAGTGGCCAGTCGGTGGCAGCGAGCCGACCGCAGAGTGCGAGCATGCGCTCGTGCATGTGCCGAGGCAGATACGCCAGCACCTCGCGGATCTGGTCGATGTCCATCTCGGCGCCTGCGTCGCGCTGCTTGGATTTGCCATGTGCACGACCAAAGCTCGGCCGATTGATCGCATCAGCCACTACGCAAAGCGCCGTATCGCCGAGGCTCAGCATGGCTGTTCCCGAATCCAGAGGGGCAGGATCATCGTACACGGAGCGAACTGAGGAGCAGACAGCTGCGCGTTGAGATCTGGGCCGTCTGACTCCTTTGCTGTCCTCGCCATCTTCGAGATGGTCTGACGCTGTTGTAAGCAAGGCCGTTGCACTCGGAGCGACGAGGCCGCGCCGGATGCTGAGGCGGTCAAAGTCGCTGCGCCACGACTCGGGCGGGATGGGGCCTGCGACCTGTCTCTTGAGCTGGCGCTCTCTGGAGCGCTGGTCGCGCTCGCGCTGCGCCTGCTGTGTCGACGAGAGGAACAGGAGCCCCGCTCTGGACGATGACGATGCTTCCGGCAGACGATGGAATGGAAGAGCGGGCTCGACAAGGCCGCTGGGCGCCTCGGTGCGGCCACGGGCGCGCCGCAGCTTGGCCTGGAGATTGCGGCATCGGCGCAGATCCTGCTCGCGTGCGCGTGCGAGCTTCTCGTTGACGCTCGAGCTGGACGACTCGGCTTGCCCCACCATGTCAGCGAGGTATGCGATGCATTCGTGCATGCGTAGGACGAGGCCAGGCAAGATGGAGGTCAAGTCGAGCGTTGGCTCGGCTACCGTGTGGAGGTCCGTTCGCTTGAGAAATCAATTTAGTCAGGGCGAGATTAAGTTGAAATCTATAGGGTTTTTGTTGGTACTAAAATGTGTCGGACGCCATCTAACACAGGTTGAGGCCTCTCAGTCTCAGCTTCAGCCTCGTCTCGCATTGCCTTGCCTTGCGCACATCTACGCAGCTGCACACTCTGGGCGGTTTTGGGATACAGATACATTCGAAGCAAGCGGGTCGATCGGGTCGACGATACAGCAGCAGAGCAGGAGGGTATCAGATAAGTACAGGAAGGGGGGGCAGAGGAGATGAAGCGATCAGGAGCCGACCATGGCGGAGAGCATGCGCTTGTAGTCGCCGCTGGTCTCGCCTTCGACGCGGTTCTTGAGGCCCTTCTTGTGGAAGTGCTGTGCGTAGGCGGGCTTGACCTGGCCCTCGAAGCGGGGCCTGTTCCAGTGGAGGCGTGCGACGCGGTAGACGAGACGCTCGTCCTTGGTGCCCATGCCCTTCATGCTGTCCTCGAGGAGACGCGCGTCTCGGATGACGCCCTGGCCGTCGTTCTCGGCGCCATCGACGATGAAGCGCAACGCGTCGCGCATGTGACCCGAGAACTCGGAGTCGATCATGCTGGAGAGCGGCTTGCGGTAGAGGCGGTGGTAGGCCTGGGCGACGGCGGCGAGATGCGGTGTGCTGCGCTGGATGAGGATACCGCAGATGGCAATCTCGTCGGTGCCGGCGCCCTTTGCGGCGGCGTGGAGGGCGGCAGCGTCTGCCTCGGCTGCCTGATGGTTGAGGGGGGCGTTGTCTTCCTGGCGGACGCCCTGCATGGCCATGGTGAACATGCGCTTTGTCTTGAACGAGAGCTCGTCCTCGACGACGCGCTCGAGGTCTTTACCGTAGGTGGCGCGGTAGGCCTGCTTGAGGATGTACATGTCCGAGTTTGTCCTGCCGAGGATGACTTCGTTGAGCAGGTCCTCGTGGGTGCCGGCGCCCTGGCAGGCGCGCTTGATGAGCCAGCAGTCGTAGAGGACGGGGCCGAGGACCTTTGCGCGGAGGGCAGCCTCGAACCAGCCGGAAGTCTCCTTTTCGAGCACTTGGAGGAGGTCCTTACCGACGGTCGCCTTGAAGGTGTTGCGAAGCGCGTCGATTTGGAAGGCGTCGAGCGGTGCGAGGGTGGCGATGAGCGCGCCCTCGTCTGTGCCGAAGCCCTTGGTGGCCTTGCGGATCCTCTCTACGTCTTGAGCGGCATTGTAGCCGGGCGGAGGAGGGGCAGGCATGTTGGGAGGCGGGGGCGGGACGGGCACGCCGAGGTAGAAGGCAGCTGCGGCGGCAGGCGGTGCGGCTGCTGGTGGTGGAGCGCCGTAAGCGTAACCATGTTGGGGAGGAGCGTGGTGTTGGTGGTGATGCTGCTGTGGGTAAGCGTGCTGAGGCGGGCCAGGAGGAGGAGCATAGTTGCCACCGTAAGGAGCGGGAGGAGGAGCGCCGTAGCCGCCAGCGTGGGGCGGCGGGGGGCCACCGGGAGGAGGGTAAGCACCGTAGCCACCGCCCTGAGGCATGGGGGGTGGTGCGCCGTAGCCCTGCGGGGGCGGGTATGGATTCTGTTGCCAGGACATGTTGTTGCGTTGATCGTTGAGCGGTGTGGGATGGGGATGGATGGCAGAGTGCACGGGATGGACGAACTTATATGGGATCGACTTGTCGAGGGCACGAGGGCTATGAGCAGTGCGAGTGGAGTGTGCACGGGGCGGCAAGCAAGCAGCCTCCATGTCTTGGCACTCGGAAGGCGGAAGTGGCCGAGCTCATCTCCCTCATGCGCACAGCCCAGCGCAGCCTCGGCGCAGCCTCTGCGCAGCCACCCGCGCAGCCATCCGTGCAAAGGCGGTGTCGCGTAAATGGCAAATAAATTCCAGCCAAAGGCAGTGCGCCGCACGTCATCACACCGCATCCCGCGCCTCGAACACGAATTCAAGCCGTTGATGCAACTTGATGCCGATCTCACACGGCATGACATGACAATGCGGCGCGTGCACAGCTCGGCTCGGCTTGGCTTTGCCTGGCTCGGGCGCTGCTTGTCAGGGACTGCGCCACCCCTCCGTAGTGGATCCTCGTCACTCCGGCACACCATACACCTACTGAGTCCACTCGCTCCATCTACCGTCGGACAGCAAGTGCGACCACATCCCGCATCCATGTCCGACGCAAAGCTCCCGCAGCCCGTCAGCGCTGCGCCTCCCCACGCCCATCATGCCACCGCACAACCCCGCCGCCCCTACACCATGCGCCACGCCCTCCGAGACGTGTTCAAGGGCTTCCTCATCGCCATGGTCATCCTCTTCCCGAGCCAGACCGTCTCCTACGCATCAGACATCGCACATGGCGCATGGCACTGGCCCTGGTCGCCGCGCCATGTCAGGACCAACGTCATCCTCATGATCAGCGATGGCTACGGCCCCGCCTCGGTCGCCTTCACCCGCCACTTTGCCCAGGCGCTCATCAACGACACCCACTACGACAGCCCCTTCCAGCTCCCGCTCGACACCATCCTCGTCGGCACACACCGCTCCAGATCCTCTTCCTCTCTCATCACCGACTCCGCCGCAGGCGCTACCGCCTTCTCGTGCGCCAAAAAGTCGTACAACGGCGCCATCGGCGTCACCCCAGACGCCAAGCCCTGCGGCACCGTCTTCGAGGCCGCAAAGCGCAACGGCCTCCTCACCGGCGTCGTCGTCACCTCGCGCCTCACCGACGCAACCCCGGCCGCCTTCATCTCTCACGCCGCCTCCCGCGCACAAGAGCCTCTCATCGCTTCCCAGCTCATCGGCGGCGACAAGAACCCGCTCGGACAACGCACGCTCGACCTCGCCATCGGCGGTGGAGGCTGTGCCTTCCTCCCCAACTCGTCCACCTCCTCGTGCAGGCTCGACGACGAGGACACCGTGCAGCTCGCAAAGGACCTCGGCTGGGATGTTCGTCTGAGCTTCCCTTCCGACGCCTCCAGCTTGCACCGCGCCGACGTCTTTGCACACGCCCCCGAGCCAACGCTGCCTTTCATGGCGCTCCTGTCCCCCGGTAACACTCCTTACGAGATCGACCGCATCAACGCTCCCCGTGCTGGTCTCAAGCCGCTCAAGCACTTTGCTAGCAAGGCGCTCCAGATTCTCGGCGAGTCGGACCAGAACAAGCACGGCTTCATCCTCATGATCGAGGGCTCCCAGATCGACCTCTGCGCGCACAACAACGACCCGGCCTGCCACGCCAGGGAGGCGCTCGCCTACCACGACGCCATCCAGATGGTCAAACAGTGGGTCGACAGGCACAACTCGCGCGACGAGAGGACGCTCCTCATCTCGACCTCAGACCACGAGACGGGCGGTGTCACCCTTGGAAGGCAGTTGACGCCCGACTACCCCAACTACGCCTACTACCCGGAGAGGCTCTTGGAGGCCAAGCACTCGACCCCCGTGCTCACCGCCGTGCTCATCGAGTTTGTCAGGCTCGAGCAGGCCAAGGCCAAGCAAGCCAAGAGCCACGTCAGCGAGAAGCGCGTCAAGGACTTTATCAGGCATAGCATCCTCGGCTCCGCAGGCTTGGGCTTCCACTCCGACCGTCAGGGTGGTAAGCCTACGGACGATGAGGTCGAGGCGGTCTTCAGCGTCGTCAAGGATGAGATCCTGTCACCCCACGTGGGTCAGCAGGATCTGACGGATGCCGTGCAGTTTATCAACACGGCCGGTACCACCTCGCACCACGTGCAGGATCACACGGTGAGCACCAGGGGACCTGTGCCCGGCGTCAACCTGGACGGCATCCGTCGTGCCATCTCGGACGTCGCTGCACGCAGGGCCGAGATCGGCTTCTCCACCTCGGGCCACACGGGCATCGACATCAACGTCTACGCTCACGGCTACGGCCTCCACGATCTCATCGGCAACCAGGACAACACCAACATCGGCTCCGTCATCCAGAAGCTCCTCAACTTAGACCTCGACGCCGTCACTCGAGACCTCAACAAGTAGATTCATACCCTTCCCCCTCCGTCAATCCTCGTTTCCTTACACCTGCATCACGTGGCATCATATCATCCGCACCTGCAATCACTTCATCTTTTCGTCCAACACGCGCGACACGCTGAAATGCAGAAGACCGGTTCAAGGATTGCTGGATCGGAACGTGATTTTTTGGGGGTGTGTGTGGATGGGGATGACATATGAGTGTGAAACCCCGAGTCTCGTCTTGAAGTGCGGATCTTTAAAGGGATGCAGGTGCGACCGACACGATGCAACAAGGAGAAAAGAGGGAGAAGCGTTGTACAGGTGAAAGGATACATGCGTGTAGGCAACGCAAACCGCAGCCCAAGCCCTACCCAAGACGAGAAACGAGAAACGATGTATGACGGTTGGACGGCGCAACGCCCTGACCGACCTGGCAGGAGAGAGGCGGAAGCAGACCAGCGAATCCATAAAACAACTGCAAAAGCTGTCTCGCTGCCAGCCAGCACGAACGTGCGCGCGCACGGGGTCCGACCTTTTGAGCTTGACAACCAACCCTGACCTCAGGCGAGCCGCCAGAGGTGATTGCCGCAAGGGAATAGAGGAGGACAAATGCAAGAGTGGGAAATGCGTACACGACAACGAAACTAAGAGACACGACCACAACGACTGCCCACTTCGACCCTCACATCGCAAAGGCTGCAAGAGCGCGAGGCAGAGCTAGCCGCAGCTGTATGTGCACTTAGTTCATGCGGCGGACGATGGCGTTGATGGCCTCACCACGGTCGCCGGTGTTGCCGCCCTCGGTGTAGTGGGTGAGCTTCTTGCCCTTGAAGCCGCCGTTGGGGTTCGAGAGCTTGAAGGCCCAGAGGAAGTTGGTGACAGCCTTGAAGTTGGGGCCGCAGGTGGCGATCTCGTGGACAATGTCCTCGATCGAGAGGATGCCGTACTTGCCGAGGTTCTCCTCGATGATCTTGTTGTCGTTGATGGGGAGACGCTGGCGGTTGACCTTGGCGTAACCACGCTTGTAGACAAGGTCGCGGATGGTCTTGAGGTTGGGCGCACCGTAGGTGACGTAGGGCTGAACAAGCTGGAGCATTTGCGAGGTGGCCTTGGTCAGGCGGACGAAGACACCGTTGTTGATCTGGAGCAGGCGGAGGAGCTGCAGGATCTTGCGGGGCTTGGGGGCGATGTTGTTGATACCGCGGAGACGGACGACGAAGACGACCTTGGGCTGGCCGGCGACGTAGAAGTCACCCTTGGCCTTGGCGGCGCGGCGGAGACGGATCTCCTCACGCTCAGCGGTGCGGTACTCCTTGGTGTACTGCTCGGCGCGCTTGAAGATGACCTTGCGCTTGGCGAGGTTGGCCTGCAAAGGACGAAAAGTCGCATGGAGATGAAGCGGACATAGGTGTCAATAATGGGCTCGTACAGGTGTGGAAGAGATCTGCCAATCCATCGCATCGCTTGCAACTGCATTTCCATGGCTTTGTCGCCGTCCATCGTGGTCCGTCGCCACATCTTGCAGTCGCGAGGCGAGCTGCAACCAGAGATAACCCTCAGCCCCGAAAGATGGTATGTTTCGGCAGCATCGTCCGTAGACTAGCCCGAAGTGTTGGTGTGTTTATGCATCACTGAGTTGACTCTTTGTTCCCTCCATGGAATCCGTGGATGGTCCACCATGCCCTGCCCGGTGCCTTTCCTAGTGTTCCCAGCTGCAAGCGTGTGCGTTGTTTTGGCGAGAAGAGATGCAATGCTTACCTTCTTGGTCTCGGCGGCCTTGGCGGCCTTCTCCTCGCGGGCCTTGGCGTCCGACTTCCTCTTCTTGAGGAGAGTCTCGGGGACGAGGACGTCGTGAGCCGAGGGGACGGTGCTGTGGGAGCAATCGCAAGAAAGCACGGCAAAAGTCAGTCTGGTGTTCGATGTACGCAAGAGAGTCGATCTGGTGACGATGTGCAGCACGGCAGCACGGAGCACTTCAAGTCGCAGAACCATGGCAGGGTGTCGAAAGCAGCAGCAGAAGCATCAATGTTGTGGTGCATGGAGGATTCGCGGGACAAGGCAAGGCTGTGCCGTGAGATGCCAGGAATCGGACCAAGATTGCGGAAGACTGTGGCTACGCCCAGTCGTCCAAATGAGAACGAATGCTGCCTCATCACAGGCAGACATGTCGAGAAGATGTAGCCAAAGTGCCCACCCGAGGCTCGGATGCGCTGATGTCGAGAGTAGGTGCTGTCTGACCGTGCCCTGCGTCCCCACTCTTGATGACTTCGATCATCCTAGTGAGTCGATCGAGTGGACTGCACGTTGCACGAGAGACTCGTCGTCACGCCTCCTCTTTCATGTCGTGTTTGTGCGCTGTGCCGGGTCGGTTGGACACTTTGTGCTGTGATCACGGGATCCGAAGGATCGGGATGGAGCCCTTCCTGCAACGCTGCGGACAGAGCGAATCCGCTACTGTACGGATACTGGTGGCGGTCTGGCTTTGGTGTATCTTTGGGGATGCTTTTCTGTAATGCTGCTGCCGGTGTGGTGTTGGATGTGCTGCTGCTGCTGCTGCTGCTGCCGATGATGCTGTGCTGGGACTGTGCGCGCTTGGATGTGCGATGCCGACGATCGCACCTGTGGTGGATACATACGTGCGAATCTGAGCCGACATTGTTCTTGACGGGGAGGGGATGGGTGAGGATGGTGATGGTGACGAGAAGATTGGCAGGGTGTAGCGGGCGTGGTGACACTCGCCGCTCCGAATTGTCTTTGGTGCCAACTGCCAAGTCTGCCAAAACCTCGAAACGGTCAACGCTGGATGAAACAGGACTCTGCCGGTCTGCAACCGCCAAATTTGGACGGGCCTGCACACCGCTCTTTGCTGCTCGCTCGCCTCGAAAGTTTCGAGCTTTGGGCGGCGTCGTCGAATTTGCGGTCCCATGCAGCAGCGGCCAGCAATCGGATTCACAGTCCTGGCTGGGCCTCAGCCGTTGAGTGGCTCATCACCGTGGCCACCCAGCTAGACAGCTAGAAGCAGCGGACCCGTCTGTGATGCGAGGCTTGAAGACAGTCACGTGAGCTTGCATACCTCGGCCGAGGATATTTTCGCCTCCTGGAAATTTTGACTTCGGATGAATGGAGTTAGGCAGCATTATGTAATGCAAACCATCTTCGGCCCCGCTGAAGCGACGCTCGGATCAACACCGACACGGACGCAGCCGTGCATCATTTCGGTTGGACCCTGAAAGCGCCAGCCGCCAACGTGTCAAGGCTCTCTTCCCCGCCGAACGCTGCTGAGTCGCACATGTCATGACCAGTTCGATTCGGCCCGTTCAAGTATCGCGGATCTTTGAAGCAAGTCGCCATGGCAACAGCAGGCTCGCAAACGCCGAGTCAAGGTGAGCTCAACGCCTCGTCGTCCTCGCTCGTACGATAGAGGTGGCTGACGACAAAGCTGACCGCCGACTTACCTTTGACGAATCCAGAACATGACCGGCAGCTTGGCTCCGCTGCCACGATCTCGTCGACAGGAGCTAGCCCTTCTGCAGCGGCGCTCCAGGCGCTCGAACAGTACAAGAAGAAGGACTCGTCCAAAGTCGTGGTGCGCTTCAAGGCCATCGGCAACGCCCCAATCATGAAGGTACGCCCGCATTCTCGCACCTTTTGGCGTCCAGCTTGCCCTTGTCGGCACGGCAGCTACTGATCATCCCTCGCAATTGCGCTCGCTCGCATCTCGACTGCATCGCATCCCAAACAGACAAACTACTTCCGCATCACCGCGTTCAACCGATTCCAGGCGGTGATTCAATTCCTCCGAAAGGAGCTCAACTTTAAGCCTACCGACTCCCTCGTACGTTCACGGCCTCCTGGTCGCCCTCCTGTTCAGCCAACCTGCTCTGACGCTAGCTGCTTACCACTTTCGCTCCCTCTGCGCCTCGAATCGGTCTGCTATCAGTTCCTCTACATCAACGCGTCTTTCAGTCCAGCACCCGACGACACGGTCGGCAACCTGTACAGGGTAAGTGCGATCGTGACCGCAGACATCGGCGCCACGGCTCGCTGACATGCTCGCTCTTGATGCTTCGCAATGCAGTGCTTCGGGACGGAAAACCACCTCATAGTCAACTACAGTACTACCGCCGCCTGGGGCTAGCGTTCTTCGCTTCTGTCTAGCCTCTCCAGTTCCGGAGCTCAGCGATCCTCTCATGGCATTTATACCCGTCCGTTCAATGCATGTCTTCGTCCGCAACACGCTTTGCGATCTGCTGACCATCCCGACCATGTGCTCAAGGTCATACGCGAAGCTGTAGAAACAGAGAGAGGTAGCGTGATCATTCCGAGTCAATCAAGGAGAACAAGGGCCAGGGCACTATACAAAGCTTGGCACGTCTAGTAGACCTCGAGAACGTAGCGCTCGTCCTCCTTGAGGGCCTCCATCTTCTTCTCGGCCTGGTCCTTGGTGAGGCCCTTCTTGACGAAGGCACCGATCAGCGCCTCGTGGATGTCAGGCACGGGCCAGGTGGGGCCGCAGACAAAGAAGTAGCCCTTCTTGCCGTCCTCAACATCCTCGTCGTTGATGAGGCCGTCCTGGAGCACCACCTCGGCCTTGCCACCTGCAGCCTCGAGCTTCTCGATCTCGGGACCGAGGTACTGGGTCAGGAGGTCGCCGTCTTCGAGGATCTTGTGCTGGATGTACACCTTCTTGGACGTGTCACGCGAGAAGGCGAGACCCATGTGCTGGATCACGCCGTCCTGCGTGTAAGCCTCGAGCTCCTCTCCGTACAGGTACTCGGCCGAGCGGTATCGCGAGCCGAAGTAGTAGACCAGCGGACCGACGTCGATGCCCTGAGCCTTCTTGTGCGCACGGGCCTGGATGAAGGCACGGAAGGGAGCCGCACCCGTACCGAGACCCGCCATGATGATGGGCTGCGTGTCGATGGGCGGCAGCTTCATCACCGACGGCTTGAGCGAGACAGTCACCTTGGCACCGGGCTTGAGCTGGCTCAGGTAGCGAGTGCACTGGCCGAAGCGCGGGCTGCCACTCGGCGTCTTCCAGTCCACCGTCACGATCAGAAGGTGGACCGACTCGCCGACAGCCGACTGGGCCGAAGCGATCGAGTAGTGACGAGGCTTGATGGGCTCGACGAGCGTCAGCAGCTGGTCGATGGGCAGACGAGCCGAAGGGAACATGCGCAGCACATCGGCGTACGTCAAAGTCTCGATCTCCGAGAGCTTCTTGAACGTGAACGAGCCCTCGGCCGAGCTGATGAAGCGCAGCCAGCGAGCCTCGTCGCGGTTGGTGGCCAGCTTGCCCAGCTCCTCGTAGAAGCGCTTGGGCGGCTTACCAAAGATGTCGAGGTTCTGCTGCAGCGTCTGGAAGACAGTGCGAGCCTCGTGCTTGCCAGCCTGGGTGAGGCTGGGCGCGTTGACAATCTCGTCGGCGTCGAAGCCGGCCCAGCGGATGAACTCGGCGACCTCCTCCTCGTCGTTCCAACCGTGCACACCGAGAGCCTCGCCGACCTCGTACTTGAGGTCGGTGCCCTTGGTGCTGAGCTCCATGTGGAAGACGTTTCGGTCGTAGTCGACAGGAGTGAGACGACGGTTCTCGGTGACCTCGACGACCCAGGTGGTCTCGGGCAGATCAGGACGAAGGGCCTCAGCAACGGTGTCGTAAGCCTCCGAGAAGAGGTGCTGCCAGGCAGACTGGGCCCAGGTGGTACGGACAGGGGAGAGCTCAACACCCACGGTTGCAGCCTCGGGGTTGGGGCCGAAGCCGTTGTAGCGAATCTGAGTGGGTCGCAGGGGCGCGTTCTCCTCGGCCTCGGAGATAGGCTGGGCCTTGGACCACTCGTCATCGCTGAAGGCGTGCAGCTGGATGGCGCTCTCGGCGGCCGAGACGAGACCCTCGACACCGTCGATGCCAACGGGAGCGGTTCCGAGGACACGCTTGAGGAAAGCGGCCAAGACAGCGCCCGAGGTGTTGAGCTGCACGCGGAGCACGGCGACCAGGAGCACGGCCGCAGCGATCTCGGCGGGGACGACGTTGTCGCCGACCTTGGCCTTGCCGCCGCTGGCGTTGGCGGTCTTGACGTTGAGCTTCTCCACCACGGCCGCAGCGTCGACGAGCAAGAGTCGCGCGCTCTTCTGGGCGAGGACGCGCTTGTCTTCGGCGCGGAGCTTCGAGTCGAGCTCGGCGACCTCCCAGCCAGGGGTGTTGAAGATCACAGTTCCGCCACGGACAAGCGACTGGAAGGGAGCGTAGCTCTTGAGCGTCGTGGCCGGGTCGCTGATGACGAGCACCTTGGCGGCGTTCTCCTCGGCGGCCAGGACGATAGGAGCGTCCGCGGCCGACTCGGGGCGGCTGGAGAGGATGATGTCGGAGCGGACGATGCCGGAAGCCTCGAAGTTATCGAATCGCGAGAGCAGACGGGCGTGGAGCTGGGTGTCAGCACCGCGGTCGCGGATGGCACGCGCGGTGAGCTGAGCCAGAGGAGCGGTGGCGCTGGTTTCGCTGTCGAAGAAGGTGACGACGGAAGCACCTGAGAGGGCGAGGAGGTCGGCGTGGTGGTCGTCGGCCTCGTCGAGCACGTCGTGCACCTTGAGGGCAGCCTTGTGCGCACCGCCGAGGGTCTCGAGAAGCTTGTGCAGCTCGGCAGCGGACAGGTCCTGAGCAGGAGCGAGCGCGACGGGAAAGACGTGCGAGGGCACATCGGAGCCGCTGAACTCGTGACCGAAGACCGAGGAGACGATGTCGTCGTAGAGCTGGCCCGAGGAGGCACCGCCAAGGACCTGCTCGAGGATGTGCAGGCTCTCGACCGACTTGGGCAGGGCCTTGCGCAGGTCGGTCTCGTCCCAGGCACCGAGGGAACGGACCGAGAGGAGGGCGACGTTGTGACGCAGAGCGGGGGGCAAGGTGACGAGCACTGCACGAGCGGCCTGGCTGTGCGAGCCGTTGGGGACGACGAGGACAGTCTTGGCCTTGGGCGAGCCGGTGAAGAGGAAGGGCTCGGGGACGTCGACCTTCTGGCCCTTGGTGGGGATGGTGAGAGTGCCCACCTCGCGACCTGCAAAGGCACCGTCGAAGACGTGAACGACGTTCTTGGACGACTGGTAAGCGTACTGGGCAAAGTCGACGGCCTCCTGGCGGGTAGCCGAGAGGACGACCTCGAACGAATCGCCGAGGGTGGCGGCAGCAGCGAGGACGGAGGCGTAGTCGTTGCTGATCGAGAGCTCCTGGCCGGCCTCGGCCGAGTGGCTGGCGGCGGAGACCTGGAGGACGAGCTTGGCGTTGTCCGAGCCGGCGTACGAGGCGAGGGTGGGAGCCATGGCGGCGAAGCCGGCGGCGTTGGTGAGGGCGGTGACGACCTTGGCGGGTTCGGTGGAGGAGGAACCGCCCTTGGCGTTGAGGTAGCCGACGATGGCGTTACCGGCACCGGCGCGAGTCTGCATCTTGAAGACCGAGGCGCGACCCTTGAACCAGCCCTTCTCGGCGGCGGTCTTGGCCTCGTTCTCGCTGAAGGAGCCGAGGCCGCCGTTGGTCTCGCTCTCGTAGCTGAAGACGGCGGTGCTGTTGGCGTAGGCGATGGAGTCGATGACGGCGGTGCTGGTGAGCTTGGCGCTGGGAACGCCGAGCAACCAGGACTGAGCGGCAGCTTTGGCGGCGAGCTCGGCCTCAGAGGGGCCGTCGACGATGCCGAGGTCGGCGCGAGCATCGACATGCTTGGCGCGGTTGGCCGGGGCGGGCTCGGGCACGGCGGCGTTGTCAGGCTGAGCGTTGACGAGGCCGGTGAGCTTCTGGCCGCCGACGGTGGCATCGACGCCGTTAGGAGCGACGTGGCCAGGCAGCTCGGGCTTGGCGGGGGCGGCAGGACCAGCACCCTTGGCATCGACCTGGTCGAGCTGCTTGGAGGCAGGGGGGTCGACGCGGCCGACCTGGACAGAGCGGGCGGTGTCGGCCTTGGCCTCGACGGGAGCAGGCTCAGCCGCCGGGGCAGCAGCAGCAGCCGGAGCCGGAGCCGCAGCGGGAGCGGCTGCAGCTGAGCGCAGCTTGGCGTCAGAGACCTTGCGCTTGATGGACTTGTTTGGCTTGTGAGCGGGTGCAAAAGCAGCGCGCGAGAGCGCCAGAGTGCCGGCGCCGATGGCGAGACCACCGGCAAAGATGGCAGCGCTCTGGTAGAGCGACTGCGAGGTGGTGGCAGCCATCTTGAGTGTGTACACGCAAGGGCGGCTTGGGAGGAGGGGGTGGAGAGATGGTGGACGAAGCCAGGTGAGAATGATGCCGACCGAGCCTCCTATGGACCTTTCTTCGCGACGCACGGCTTACAGCAGCCAAGGGTGTCCAGGACGGCGGCAATCGACAGCTTCAGCTTGTTACACAGCGCACTGCAGCAGCCTCGACGAATCACGAACCGCTGCTTCTCAGGGTCTTGCTGTAGCAGAGTCGCAGCGACACGGCGATACCGGCAATGTGCCGCGCGCCAAAAGACGCGGACAAGCGTTCAAATCTTCTGACTCAGGGCCACCGCCCGAGGTCCGAGGTGGGGCGCTCCAAGTGGGAGGTCCTTCGCGCGGATTTCGCCAAAAATCCGAGGATGGCGCCATCGCCAGTCCCAATGGGCTCACCGCATCCCGCTCTACTTGCATCGGCTGGAGACTAGCCCGATTGGCCGTTTGGAAGGGCACTATATGTTAGGCCTAATTATCACACCTCACTTGAGAAAATCGCTCCGACCCTTTTTTCTTTTTCTATTTTTTTCCCCTTTTTAGTTTCCTGCTTCTTTTGTTTCTTCGTACTCTGGCAAACTTACCCCCTTCTCCAGTATAAGACACTGTCGATGCAACGATCGACAACTATATGGCGAACATGGAGTTGACCTGGCAACGTGACCATTCCCTTCTGGATTGCTACTGTGTCCAGCGGTAAGTGCAGACCTGTCGCTACCATGCTCGATCGTCCGCCAGCAGGCACGCGGTGCAAAAGGTCGCTTGCATTCGATGATGTGGACTTGCCGTTCCTGCGCATAGCCGGTTCCATTTTTAGGAACCATCCATCGCTGCCAAGCGCGATCGAAAAAAAAAAAAAATGCTGGGGAAGCCTCGACTTTAATCGCCGTTCTCGACGGATGCCTGGCAGCGCTTCGCATGGATCTGAGCCGCCGTCGAGCAATTCTCCGCGGCCGTCGTCAGCCAAGGGTCTGATCGTGGCGCCAGGACGGACGGCATGCGTCGTCCGGCCCGGACCCAAAGTCACAGTTTGAGGCAAGTGGTTCGCTTCCGTCGCTCTTTCCGCCGCAACGCCGGACTTGCGGCGAATTCCACGCCAGCCTTTCTGTTGATACTTCCTCTCCTCCCGTCACAAATGCGCTTTTGCCGTCGGCTTCAGACTTTGGCCGAACACGAGGCAAGTGTGAGCCTGCGAATCCGTCTGTCCCCTCACACGGCACGACTCACGAGTTCGGACAGGCGGGCGTGGCCACGGAGAATGAGTTGTCTGCAGCGGAAAAGTGGACCGATGCGCCTGCGAGTACGAACCACTGATGCCCGTCGACGAAATCGAGCCTTAGCCGAAGTGAGAAGCCGCCGCTCTGCATCAAGCATGCACCCAACGGCGTTCAAGAGGGCCGGCTCTGGCTCCTCCTCCTCGCCTCCCAACTGAATGCCGCCCCAGGTTCGCGCATCCTCCAGGAACATTGAGCAGCTGCAGCGCCACCCATCTTGGTGCGCCCATCTTGGTGCGCCCCAAGACGCCAGAGCCTTCTGCTTCGACTACATACAACCATCATCTCGTTGCCCTCTCATTGCCCACCGCTCTCGATCATCTTAAGCTTGGTGTCGCAGTTGCCCTTAGCGATCATTGCGGAACCATTGCTGGGCGAGCTCGTTGTCTAAGCTCGTCGCTTGGCCTCGCAACTAGCAGCGCTCGAACCGCAGATCCACCCCTCGTCGCTCGACTCCCCGCCCACAGACTGCATCATGTCCACCGCCGTGGTCACCGTACCTGTCACAGTGACGGCGAGCCAGTCCGTCATCGTCGTGACGTCGACGCTGGCAGCCTCCGACCTTCCCAACGTCACCGGCGTCCCCACCTCTTCACCCACCACACCCGCCTCCGCCTCTTCGTCGGCTGGGGGCGTCGATGCCTCGCCCAGCGATGCTTCCAGCAGCGCCCCTGCTTCCTCCTCTTCCGCTAATCCAACATCGTCCGGCTCTCACACTCCCATTGGCGCCATTGCCGGCGGTGCAGTCGGAGGCGTAGCGCTCATCGCTTTCATCGTTGTTCTCGCCTGCTTCATGAGGAGGCGCTCCAAGGCCAAGAAGACTCCAAGCCCTTTCCCGGACGATGAAGACGAGAAGGGCCCTTCCGTCATCGCCGGCCTCCCTCCCAACCCCTCAACGACTCAATTACGTCCTGTCTCGGGCAGCTACAACCACTCGATGGTCATGACAGATGCAGGATCTTCGATGCCGCTGCTTGCGACCGAGGGCTCGCTTCACAGCGGCTCGCACGGTCCTGGCGGTCCCTTCCCGGCAGATGCACGCTCGCCCCACATGCAGAGGCCGTCGACGACGTCGCTAGCGCCCAGCTTCGTCATGGGCTCCTCCGCCTCCTATCCCCACTCTCACAGCAGTCACCTCGCCCAGCCATGGAATGGTCCGGTTTCAAACGCTCACGATCCCTCAGCTGCTGCCTTTGCCGGCGGCTATCCCGACGTGCACAGGACCGCTTTCTACGAACCTTACATGCCGACGGGAGTGGATCCCCGCGTGCTCCCCACGTCGGCCATCGCAGCAGGATCAGCGGCGGCCGCCTATCACAACGGAGGCATGATGAACAGTACGGCATCGCCTCCTGCGCTCGCTATGGATCCTCGAGCTCGGGCGGCTGTTCCCGGCGTCTCGAGCCTGCCAGTTGGCGCGGCAGCCACAGACTACGCCAGTCTGAGCGATGCTGCACGACTGGGAAATGCTTCTCAGACGGGTTTCATGGGCACCGAGTCGGCGCGCTCAGGCGCGGCATCCACGAGCGATGCAAGCAGTCGTCGAGGATCGCATGGCAGTATGCTTGCCATGCTCCCGGCAGTGACACAGCTGGTGGAGCCGTCGTCCCACGTTCCGGCCGACGCCGGGAGTCCTCACCGACGCCCACCAGCGGCCGGCTTCCCTGGCTACCAGTCGAACCTGAACACCATCCCTGGCTCCGTTGCCGTCTCCGAGATCGCCAGCGCTGACCACCAGTCCATGCACTCGGCCGGCCAGAGTCATCGCGGCGAAGCAAGCATTCCTCCGAAGCTCCCTTCCATCCCCGCATCAAGCCCGCTCGTCCTGCAGGATGCGACTTCGTTCGTGTCACCAGAAGCGGCCATGGCGAATGCACCGCATGCATCTGCATTGGGTGCCAGCGGACCGAGAATCACGGCTGAGCCGGGCACCGACACACTGCGCTCCAACGACGCTTCTTACGGCACTTACAACAGCGACGGCACCTACAACACCTACACGGGAGCGATCAAGGGACAACTGCGCGTGGTTGGTTCGAATGACTCGCCAATCGGGGCTGATGCTGCACGAGGCGCGTCCACCATCATCGAAGAGGAATCTGCCACTCGACAGCCCAAGCGCGACATGAGTGGCGATTCCAGAGCAGGCGAATTCTGGATCGACGCCGCCGACAAGTCAAAGTTCGGGCCTGCAGGCAACCGGCTCGGCCAGCATTCGAGCAACAACAGCACAAGCAGCGTCAACAAGACTGGCAGCCGGATGATCGAGATGCTGGACGTGGATGAGCAGCCTAATGTGCCCGAGTCAGTGACGGGCCCGGCCGAGCCATCGACACAGGCACCGGCCAGGCCGTCGTTCTGGAAGGAGCGCACCAAGTCATCGCAGTCGATCAGCAAGGTCTTCCGAAGCTCACCATTGCTGCATGCCAACGGATCGCCCGTCGAGCGCTCTCCAGCGCCCAACCACGGTGGTCGACCGAGCGGCCTTGGTACGGATCCGGCTCGCGCGAACGGCATGCGCACCGACAACGAGCACCTTCCGCCGCTTGACCTTGGCCGATCCATCGCATCTTCAGACAACCGGCCGTCGGATTCGCCCAAGGCGGATGGCGACGCCGACATGTGGAAGGATGCGTCCAAGCAGAAGCAGGGCGGGGCGATGCGCAAATGGACGCGGAAAAAGGCTGGCCGAAGTGCGTCCGGTGGGCAGAACGCCGAGAATGAAGTGGACGTCGATCAGCTATTCAAATGAGCGCATTTTGCTGTCATTACATTAGTCGATGCTATTCGCAATCATCTTCCGAGCGAAGAGGGTGATTGGGTGGCGATGAGAGGCAGAACCTTTCCTTCGGAATACTTGAATGAAAGCACACGGCTCAATCCTGTCTCAGCAAGACCCAGCCACTGGATGAGGCCTATCATCTGCCTCGGAATAGAAGATTCCGCCTGCTTGCATGCGCTTCCACCGTTGGATGCATTGTCTCGAGCTCCGCTTCGCTTGCGACCACCGAGCAGCTGCGGATGGCGTGCAGAAGAAGGATGTTCTCCGAAGCGGTTTCAACTAGCGGTGCAGAAGTCGACAACCGGGCCGTCGGCCTTCTAACTATCCGGCGGCGGGTGGCCAAAAAAACTACGAAAAAAGAAAAACACGATTTGAAAAGCAGACCCTGCTCGGATGGAAGCCCATCTCAGCGATTCTTTTTCCCGGAATGGCTTCCGTGGACGTTGCACAGCGTATCAGAGGCCTTCCTGATGATGATCGCCCGTACAGCGCTTCGCTAGCCCTTCGTCCATTCTCGAATAGGTATCCCGATTCATGGGCGCTAGACTTGCTTGTACCTGCACCGTGAGAAAAATTCATGGGCCTTTCCTTCCGTCTCCGACTCTCTCCCTCCGTAGAACATGGCCAATGACCGAGCTCACTGCTCGTCGCAGATCCATGAGGTAGCTCGAGCTCAAAGCGCAGCGAAACTGCGGCACAGAGTCAGGCGATGTCAACATGCGTTCGGCTCGTGCCCTGCCTGTTGTTGAAGTGGCCTAGACAGCGCTTCTTCGTCGCAGCCATCTTGGGTGTAAGCTACTGGACGTCCTGTAGTCCTATAAAGCTTCGAAAACCAGACGGCCTTCTGCAATCGTGTTCCATTGCCCTCCCGATACCTTCCCTCATCAGTCTCTACGAAGGCAATCTCGCGCTCAAGGCGATTTTCATGAGTCCGGAGTCTTTGTTTGACCAGATCCTTCAAGTCCTCATCCCGATCTTCTACCTCATCAATGTTGTCCTCGCGCTTCTTGCCGCTGGCGGCTTTGTTGCTCTGTGCTACTATCTTGGGCGCCTTGTCGTCGCCCATCGAGCCTCGTCAACACGGCTGCGCTAAGTGCCCGGACGGTAAATTCGAGACCTCGGTGACTTACCATGGCGACGGCAAGTGTTCGGTCAACTGCGAGACCCGCTGGGAACGCTTCAAGGCTGTGACGGCCACTTGCGCAAACGGCATCCAGGTTGTCACTGCGGTTTCAATTGCGATTGCCGCTGCTATGAGGCAGATTGAAGGGCAGGCGCGCGGCGTCGAAGGTGGTTGGAATCGTAACCAGCGACGTGGAATGCAGGACTTCAACATGACGGAGTTCGAGCGCCTCGGAGGCATCAACGACGATGTCTTCGCACAGTACCTGTCTGGAAACTCGAGCTACACGAGTGGAGCCAACATGTGGGTCCTGGCCGAGATGGGAATGCTGGGCGAGCCGACGATCCAGCTTTCGGACAACGCAACCATCACGGTGTACCAGGACAACGGTGTCGTGGTGACAACGCAACAGGCTTCCGAGGGCGACGGTCTCACCCGCCGAAGCGAAGAGGGCGACTCGGTCTGGATCAACACGTGGCGTAACGACATTGACGGCGGTCAAGCCAAGGCGCCTTGGCTGACGGATTACATGGCTGACGCCCTAGCGCGCGATATTGTCAACCACTACACGACGGGTGTGCACGACCACGTCTCGAACATCTGTGATTGCATCTATACCGAGACTGGCAAGCACAATCTGGCCACTGGGCTGGAATTCTCGGCGTACCGCAAGGGAGGTAAGCCTAGCCACCTCAATTGCCCTGACTGCTCGCTGCGCTCGCACAATGAGCTGTGAAGCTCCCAAGCCAGCCAGTACGGTCCAACAGGAGGCGCGCACGAGCCTCGACCTTTGCCAATTTTTGACCATCTCTCGAGCGAACAGAACATGACTGTGTTGTGAACTGCGATGGGATACGGTGAGAGGCGAGGGACACGATGCTTCCGACGCTGACGGTGACGGCGGGCTGCCAAGAGCTGCAGAGTGAGTGTAGGCGTTGTTGGCACAGCGTCATGTGGGATAGCTTGGCAGGGCGAGGTTGGCGTGTCAAGTTTTGTTGACAGCTCTCGACGGGCGCAGACGGGCGCTCTCTGCGGGTGCAGGGCGGGTGCAGGGCAACGTCAGCCAAGACTTTGACGGCGGCAGCTGCGTGTGGGTCAGAGAGGCCCGATTTGCGAGGGGTTTTGTGGTGCTCTAATTTGAGGGCTGGAATTTCCTTCTTGCTTTTTCTTGGCTGTAGGCGAGCAAATCACCACCAAGGCGAGACAGGCTTTGGCGGCAACGACCGATCTTCGGCTCTGAAACACGCCAATGCACGCGCAGATCCTTCTCGATCCGAACACTCGAGCAGAGAGATGCAGACAAAGTGATGTTGGGCTTTGCTCATCCATACAGGCGAAGAGGAAGCGGGCTCAAAGGTCTGTCTATGGCGAGGGGGAGGAAGACGATGCAGCGTCTGCCTGCACCGTGGATCCCCCGCGCTCGAAAAGGGCGGTTGGGCGGCAATCGCGAGACACAGATCGATGGAGAGCAGGCGAGGCAAGCGAAGGCGGCGATGCCGGCTGCGGTTGGCAGGCAGAGTTGCTGACCGACCGGCGATTTCCAGCCGACCATGGTGGCGCGATCGCGCCCTGCCCGCCTTGCCCGCCTTGCCCGCCATGCCGCCTGAGCGCCCGAGCCCATGATCCACGGCACTGTCGGGGATGCTCCAGCCAGACTCGCCTTCGATTCGGAAGCTCATCATTCATACTCGGAATCAGCTGTGCGTGAGCTGACTGTGTTGTGTTGGATGTCTGGTCGGGCTGGCTGGCTGGCTTGAGGATGGCGCGGGTGGTGGTTCCCGATGCAGCCTGCACGTGTGGGTGGGCTCGATGCGAGAGAAGGGCTTGGCTGGCTCGAGCCAGCTGCACGATCAGATCAGATCAGAATCGGAGCGCTGCGATTTCCATGCGGTTGGCGGCCGTCGAAAAAAACAAATTACTATTGTGTGTGTGTGTGTGTGTTTTGGATCTTCGGCTGGGCTGGCTGGGTGGTCAGGGCGAAAGACGAGTGTGGCCTTGACTAAGTTTTTGGGCCCTGGCTTGTTTTGGCGATTCGTGCTGCTCTGATGCTGCGTCTGCTGCTGCCTCTGGTGCTGCAGCAAACGAACCCTGACTTGCACCCCTGTCGGGTCGCCCCGAGGCAAAACAGGCGAAAACCAAAAAGACTCTCCTATTCCGCACTGGCTCGCCTCGCCTCAGTGCAGTGCTCTCGGACATCCGAGTCGATAGGCAGGCGGCAGCGCATCCCAACCCATCCCATGCCTCCCCGGCTGGGGGCCTCGTTCAGCTGATTTTGCACAGCCAGGGCGGCGCTGCCCCGTGCCTGGTTCATCTCTGTGCAGCCGCCTCGCCTGCCTCTCTACTCTGCAGACCTCTCCAAGCTTGGCAAGCAACTCTGCCCCCAGCTCGCCAAACACTCGCACCCGCCCAGCGCCAGAAGCACACAATCCAAATCGCTCCCTCTTTCTCTTCACCCACCTTCCCCCCCCCCCCCCCTCGCTCGCTGTTTGGTCACCCGTCAAGCCAACGTCGTCGCTTCTTCCCTTCGACTCACCGACTCGCTGACGACGTCCAGTGCTCCATCCTCCACCCCCCCCCCCCTCTTCTCTTCTCGTCGCGAGCGGCCATCCCGCCGTCCGGTCTCACGCCAATCCACCCACCAAGGCGACGTACGCCTGCCTCTGGCCTTATCGCTCCCAAAATCCTCCATCTTCCGCACCTCCCTCCCTCCCGACCATCATCATCGTCAACATGCGCTTCTTCAGCAGCGTCGGCCTCGTCGCCGTCCTGCTTGCCTTCGTCCAGCTCGCCCACGCAGCACAGGTCGCCGTCACTCAGATCTCGTGCAACTACCTCTACTTCACCCTCTCCCTCACCACCGCAGAGTCCCGCGATGCCGTATACCTCGGCGTCTACCTCGGAAACACCATGATCTCCGAGATCCAGTTCAACTCGGCATACGCCAACACAAACACCTACCAGTGGTACGCTCCCTTCTTCCCCGCCGCCGGCCCCACCACCTCGGGCACCCAGGACGTCACCTTCCGCCTCCTCGACGCCAACGAGGAACCCATCCCCACCTACGCTCCCATCACACAGCCCCTCGCCTTCCAGTGCGGTGCTACGGTCACCACCTCCACCACCGCCCTCGGCTCCGCTACCTCGTCCTCGCCTCGCGCATCCAACACCAGCGGCGGCGCAAACTCCTCGGGCAACTCCAACAGCAACTCGGGCTCGGGCTCGGGCTCGGGCTCCTCCTCCTCCAACACCGGCGCCATCGCCGGCGGTGTCGCAGGCGGTGTCGCCGCCCTCGTCATCCTCGGCCTCCTCGCTTTCTGCCTCAGGCGCAAGAAGAAGAAGCAGAACCAGCAGCAGAGCCGCCTCCGCAACGACGAGGCAGACGAAGCCGCCTTCCGCGCTCCCAACAACGACTCCACCACCTCGCTCGCAACCGCTCCCGAGACCGCCAACACGCCCATGATGCGCGACATCTCCACCAAGAACGTCTTCGCCGACCCCATCACCTCGGCCCACTCGGGCGCTCCCTCCGGCACCTCCACCCAGTTCTCCGCACCCGCAAACAACAACAACGCCCCCACCTCCTCCACCACCGCCGGTCTGGGTGCGGCAGGCGCAGCGGCAGGCGCAGCGGCAGGCGCAGCGGCTGCCGCAGGCGGTATCGGCGCCGCGGCCATCGCCGCTCGCAAGCAGTCCCGCGAACACACGCGCGCCCGCTCGCCCAGTCACGCATCCGATCGCCGACCTTCGTCGGAATTCTCCAAGGACAACTCTTCCAGTCCCGCCTCTCAGCTCCCTCCCCCCGTCCCTGCCCTGCCAGCCTCCGTTGCCGCACCGACTAGCCACCAGGCAACCACGATGGCTGCTCTACCCCCTGCGCAAGCGTCTGCCCCCGTCGCCCAACAGCCTCCTGCATCCGCAGCCTCAAGCTCGCCCGCTGACACCCAGAATGCCTCGGCCGTCCCCGTCGCATCTGGAAGTGCAGCCGCAGCGGCGACTGCTGCCGCGGCCGCCACCACGGCGGCGTCTCCTGACAGCAAGGACGCCAAGTCCAAGTCGAGCAAGTGGGGCTTCAAGCGCGCCTCGAAAGACGTCGGCCCCAACAAGCTGCCATACCCTCCTGCTGTCCCCGAGACCAGTGCACTCGCACCCGCGGTCGAGACTCCGTCGGCAGCAAGCACCTCGTCGTCCTCCAACAAGTCGGCTGATGTGCCTTCGTCGCCTTCGCGCTCGTTCAAGGTGATCCAGAAGTCCGCCGCTGCGCCCGCATCCACCGCCGGCCCGAGCAGCGCCTCGATCGCTCCCAGCGAGAGCAGCTTGAATCGCGTGCCTGCCTTCCCCCCACGATCGGGCCCTGCAACGCCGGCGGGCTCGATCCGCGGCACCAACTACTCGCGTGCGCCCTCGGTCGCGTCCATGTCGGCGGGCTTCACCGATGCCCCACCCATGCCCTCGGCAGCGTCGGTCTCGTCGGCGCCCGTCAGCGAGTTTGGCGGCAACATGGCCGGCATCGGTGCGGGTCGTTCGTTTGCCGCCTCGTCGGGCAACTCGACCAAGTGGCACCAGCAGAGCTACAACATCATGCCCAACTTCAGCCACCGTGCCTTGGCGCGCTCCACGCAGCTCGACGAGGATCTCATCTTTGGCCACCTCGGCATGGGCCTCACCCCGCCGCCGGGTCCCGCGGGCAACGGTAGCGAGACGGGCAGCGCAAAGAGCCGCACTGACCCCTTCGGCGATCGTTGATCTCGGACTCCCACGATCCAAGCCGCGGCAAGAGGCCATGGCCGCGCTGGATCGACTGCATTCGTCCCCATGCCTCCAGCAAAACACTTCTTCAACGGCGCCCCAACGCCTTCGCTTTTCCAATCCCTGCAGAACAATTACTTGTCCCACGTCCCAAGTCCTTTCGGATTCGTCTTGTTTGTCTTACATGCCATCCGTCGTCGAGCTTTCACAATCTTTTATTCCCACTTTCGGCTGTCTTATTTTTTCTTCTTCTTCTTCGCTCTCGTTGCTCTTGTCGGTTCTGTGCATCAATCCATCTCAATCGCCGCAGCTTTCTGGTGTGGACGAAGGGCATGGTGGAATTGTGGGGTGGTATACGTGAGACGGCGTGGCAGAAGGAGAGCAGGTCTTTAGTGCGGGAGGCGGAAGTAGGAGCCGAGGGGTGGATCGAGGTCTGGTTTGTGCGCTGTTGCGGAGAGCAGCTCGTGAGCCTAGACGACCGAACGGAGAGTGTGAGATGTAGGAATGTCAGTGATCGGGTCAGGAGGGAAAAGCGGGGTTCAAGGGAGGGAGGATGGGACGTACTTGTAGGTTTGCAGGGTAGTCGGACGTGCCTTGGACTTTGATGAGTTTGCGTTCACGTTTGAGCCTGCCGATCTGCGTGCGGGCCTGGTCGAGTTGCTGCGACTGGTGCTCGAGAGTCTTGGAAAGACCGACGATCTGCTCGGCTTCGGGCAAGAGCATCTGCTCCAACTCCATCTATCCGCACCGCGATCCGAATGCATCAGCCTCCAACTCGAAAGCGAGAAAGACGGAACCGTTGGCAAGTACTTACGATCTCGGCGTTCATGCCCAAGCTCATGGTATCGATCGACTTGACTTCGCTTGCCTCGGTGCTCGCTTCGGCGCGGAGCAGAGATCCCTCCTCCTCGAGGCGCCAAGCGAGCATGCTGCTGGGCAGCTCTCTGCGGCCCGCGACGCTCGCTACACTGCCAGCAGGGATGCGCGCGAGGGGCGGCACGAGCCCGGTCTCGAGCTTGGCGTCGATGCGGTTGAGGGCGCGGGTCAAGCTATCGGCCACCATGGAGCGAATGTTCTTGGGCATCGAGTTGAGCAGCGGACTGTAGCGTCCAAGATGCAAGGATTGGTCAGCACACACACTCTCTCTCTCTTCAACTGAGCGGTGGGGCGCGGAAACGTACATGGCGGTGCGCCAGACGAGGCCTCCTTCCGAGGTGATGCATTCGCGCTCCTCTAGGCTGAGTCTGCGCCACTTGCGCAGACGTTCGCGCTCGCTCGGCCAGCCTTTCCTCTTTTTGGCCTTGAGCCGTCGCGGCGCAGCGCCCGCCCCTCCGTCGGACGACATGGCGTCTGCGTCTTCGGCATCATCCGCTTCGGAAGCTTCCGACGCTTCGTCGGATACGCCGTCGACCAGCTCGACGTCCGACTCGGCTTGCACCTCGGCCGGTCTCGACCTCTTCTCCGGCCTTGCTGCCGCAACAGCTCGCGCAGGAGCTGGCGCAGCAGGAGCAGCGGTCTTTTTGGCTTTGCCACTGCCCGGGGGCCGACCTCTGCGCTTCGGTGCAGGTGTAGAGGTCGAGACTGACGTGTTGGGTGTGGCAGCGGCGGATTTGGGCGGTCTGCCCCTCTTGCGTGGGACAGCAGCAGCTGGGGTGGGGGCATTCGTATCAGCTTGCCTCGCCTTGCGCTGCGCCGCTCGAGGCTCAGCCTCGTCCGAGAACGACACGCTGTTGTTGGGCGAAGTCTGCGTGCGGTTGCCCGGGGTGGAGAGGATCGATTTGGGCTTCGGCGGGCGACCGCGCCGTTTCGGAACAGCCGGTGTCGAGGCGGATGTCGTGTCGCCGGACTCGAAAGCACGCATCGCAGGCGTCGTCAGCTTGGCTTTCGGCGGGCGTCCTCGCTTCTTTGGCTGCGCGGGCGTCGAGGGCGCCACAGTGGATGCGAGCGAAACGTCGCCATAGTCGGCCGCTCGCTTTTGACGAGCAGACAAAGACGACGAAGCGGAGGCAGGTCGACGAGCGGGCGTGGGAGCTCCCACGGTCGAGCTGAGCGAGACGTTGCCATCCTTGCGCGGACGGCCTCGTGGTCGCTTGAGGATGGTTGAGCTGGACGCGTCCGAGGCCGCAGCTGCTTTCTTGGTTCGGGTCGGCGGCATCGTAGGCCCAGGTCGAGTCGCTTCGCTAGCTGGGAGAAGTACGTTCGATTGTAACAGCAGGGTCGAGGATTCGCTAAGTGGTGACCGTGGAAATGGGCTGGATGGGAACGACGATCGAGCTGGGATGGTCGGATTGCGTGTTGTTCGGACGCGAAACGCGAGCAGCGCTACTCCACTCGGCGGCACCCTGCATCTCATCCAAATTCCAAACGCGTCTCGACGCGCATTTGGCCATATCTCAGCCTCGCCTCACCTCCATCCACCTCACCAAGATTTCCGGCCATCCGTGTCAACATCACTCCCTCATCATCCCTACCTTCCCCATTCTAGCATCGCGAGTCTCTCCCATCTCGTACCGAGATCTCGACCGAGAACGCACGCCTATCCAACCATGAGCGGCAGGGGTTCGGGCTCGAGGGGCCGACCTAGCACCAGCAAGGCTGCATCCAGACCATCCACGTCGCGTGCTGCTGCGACCGAAGCGGCCGGTCCATCCACACATCGCTTTGCCGATCGTCGTCAGGAGCGCATGAGAGGCGCAGGAACCCAGGTGGCCATCCAACGCGACTTCCAATTCAAGCTTCCGCCCAAGAAGTCGGCGTCCTCCACAGCAGCCGCAGCAGCAGCAGCACCATCCGCTGCGCCCCAAGACGTCTCTACTTCCAACGACGCTTCAGAGATAAGACGCAAGCGAGGCCGGCCCAGAGGCTCAGGCCCACGCCAGAAGGAGAGAGCAGCCGCTGCCGCTGCCGCGGCTGCTGCTGCGTCAGACTCTTTCGACACATCTGCTGACATCTCCCTGCCGCCTGGGCATGACCCTTCTCCGTACTCCAATCGACTGGATGCATCCACGAGCATCGGTGTTGCTAGACGCGTAGCCCGGCCGAGATCGTCCGGGCCCATCAGCAGCACACCCGCCGCATCGCGCGTCCGCAAGAGTATGCGCGGCGGCTCATCGGCGCGCAGCTCTTCACGCCAACGCAGAGACGCGGACGAAGAGCTAGGCAGCCAGCTCGGCGACGCAGACGACTACTCGCTTCCCGATTCGGGTCCCGCTGGCGCAGGTGCCATCCTGGATGCATCCCCGGGATGGGACGCTGGTCTTGGAGACATGGACGAGTCCCTGCCCATGATCCCCTCGCCTGCCGCCTCGTCGTCTCATGTCGACACCTCGGTGCGTCGTATGAGGCCCAGCGTGGGAGGCGCAAGCGTCTCGCGTCTGAGCATCGCAGACAGTCCCATGTCGCGCGCGCACGCCGACTCTCCCGCTGCTCGCGCCGCCAAGCGCAGCCTCGACGCACGCCAACGTCGTCGACAGGGCAGCCCGGGCGCCGAGAGACCCGCGTCTTCCAGAGCGCCGACCGCAAAGCGCAGAGGCCGTCCTCCGAAATCGGCCTCCTCCCGACCGGCCACGCAACCCAGATCGCGGGCGATCCTCCAGGAGCCCGCGGAACACGACGAGACCGTGATGGACCGCACCATGATCGAGAGACAGCGCGGCAATGCCGGCAGCGCGCGGTCGGGACGTGATCTGCAGAAGCGCCTCAAGCGTGCGCTGACGCTCATCTACTCCGCCTCGGATGCGAATGCAGACGAGGCAGACGACTCGGGCGCGCCGGCGGCCAAGAAGCGCAAGTCGGCCAAGTATCTCAACGACGTCGACATCATTTGGTCCATCGTCGACGACGAGCTGCGCAGTGCCATCGAAGAGCAGCCTGCTAAAGCTCCCTTCCTTGCTCTCAAGACGTTGCGCAAGTCGGTCCGCTCCAACTTCTTGAATCTGAGCGAAAAGACCGACACGCGCACCACGCTCATCTCCCAGCTCGTGCGCGCAAGGAAGCAGAAACGCCAGCTTAGGAAGGACGTCTTTGCGCGCAGGACCGAGCTCGCAAAGTCGACGGTGGAGGCGAGCGAACGCGCAAAGGAGATGAATGACTGGAGGAAGGAGGTCACTGTAAGTCTGCTTCTCGCCTTGTCAAAGCGGCCGAATTGGGTGCTGATCGGATCTCTCCTCTGGATTCTCGTTTGATAGAGCGTGCGCAAGGTCAACGCCTTTTTGCTCAACTTGCGACACCAGGCAGCCGCTTGGACTTGATAGCCCCGTCTGCCGATTCCAACGGCGGCCGCCATCTCGATATCCTAGCTGCCTTTCTGGTCGTATCGTCGACTCACTGTTGTCGAGCCTATACCCGCGCAACTCTTGACCTCACAAGATTCGTATCGTAGAAAGCACGCAGTGAGACTCTGAAACTTGTGACGATCTTCTTGCTTGCCAACACGTTCTTTTGGTGTCGACTCAACTAACAGCCGGCTACGAGGATTGGAACGCTCAGTTCTCGCGCTTGATGATGATGGCAGAAGCGCCACCGCCACCGTTGCAGACACCGGCGCAGCCGTACTGGCCGGGCTTGAGGGCGTGGGCGAGGGTGACGACGATACGGGCACCGGACGAGCCGATGGGGTGGCCGAGCGAGACACCGCCGCCGAGCACGTTGACCTTGGAGGCGTCGAGGCCGAGCATCTGGTTGTTGGCCAGGGCAACGGCGGAGAAGGCCTCGTTGATCTCAAAGAGCGCAATGTCGTCCTTGGTCAGGCCAGCACGCTCGAGCGCCTTGGGGATGGCGTATGCGGGAGCGATGGGGAAGTCGATGGGTGCACAGGCAGCATCGGCAAACGAGACGATCTTGGCGAGGGGCTTGACACCCAGCTTCTGAACCTCGGCCTCCGAAGCGAGCACCACCGCCGAGGCACCGTCGTTGAGCGTCGAGGCGTTGGCAGCCGTGATGGTGCCGTTCTTGTCGAACACGGGGCGCAGCGAGGGGATCTTCTCGAGCTTGACGTTCTTGTACTCCTCGTCCTCGCTGATGACGACGTCGCCCTTCTTGTCCGAGATGGTGACGGGTGCGATCTCGTTGGCGAAAGCGTTGGCCTTCCATGCCTCGGCGGAGCGGCGGTACGACTCGACCGCGTAGGCATCCTGCTGCTCACGAGTCAACGAGAGCTTCTTGGCCGTGTTCTCGGCGCAGTTGCCCATGGCAACCTGGTTGTACACATCGTGGAGGCCGTCCTTGACGATCGAGTCGAGCGCCTGAACGTGGCCGTAGCTGTTGCCTCGGGGCAGGTAGTAACTGCGAGAGGTGGACAATGGCAGACAACGGTCAGTTTTTGATTCGACAAGCGACCAAAATCATCTTCGCTCCCGCACCGCTTTGACAGGGGCAGGTGAACTTTCAGACGAGGGAGCCCTGCCGGAGGAGCACCAAAGCATGCGATATGCGAGTGCTGCTGAAGTGCTCTGCTTCGGCTGCCATCTGTGGGATGAGGTCGCTGCCGAAATCGGGGAAGTCACAGAGTGTGCTGAGCCGGTCCGAGCGGGCCAAGAAGGCGCGACCCTGAAAATCGCACCGGCAGAAGGCCGCGGGCGCGTTCGGGGCCGGAGATGTTAGACCGGACGGGAAAATGGCGCGGGCGCAAGGCAGAGCGAGAGAGCGCGCCCGGACGTACCGGTCCAAATGCTCTTTCCCCGAAGAGGAGGAGGAGGAGGAGGAGCAAGGACCTTGCTGCGCTGCTCGGACCGGGAGTTGAGCACCAGCCCGCGCCGGCAACTGAGCCAGACGTGAAGGTCGCTGCTGTCGATGCTGTGTAGTTGGCCCCGAGAGCGATGATGGCGACGGGACGGTAATGGACCGATACTTACGGAGCGTTGGACATGGACTCCATGCCACCGGCGACCATGACGCCGCGGTGGCCGAGAGCGATGTTCTGAGCAGCGAGCGAGATGGCCTTCATACCGGAGGCGCAGACCTTGTTGATGGTGGTAGCCTCGGTGGTGTCGGGGCACCCGGCCTTGAGGGCGACCTGACGAGCAGGAGCCTGGCCGACGTTGCCCTGGAGGACGTTGCCCATGTAGACCTCCTCGATCTGGTCGGGCTTGAGGCCGGCACGCTCGATGGCAGCCTTGACGGCCACCACACCGAGCTCGGGAGCGGTGGCCTTCTTGAGCACACCGTTGAAGGAGCCGATGGGCGTGCGAGCGGCGGAGACGATGAAGACGTCGTTGATCTGCGACTGTTGCCATTGTCGTCGCCATCGGCAGCGCACAGGGCAGGAAGGCAAAGCGGGGTCAGCAGCCGTCGCACCGGTTCCTCGGCCTTGTCACGCCGTCCGAATGGTGGCGAGGCGGGGGAGGCACCAAACTTACCATGATTCTAGCTGTCTGATGGAGTCGAGCGACGGCGGTTTGGTAGAAAGCTGGCATCGGGAGTCGAAAGGAAAGGAAGGGGGGCGCGAGAGCGAGCTAGAATGTGCAGAAGGAGACCAAAGGTGGGGAAGGGCCAATCAGTTTGGGTGAATCGATCCTGTGTATCGATTTCAACACGCTCCCACACACGCACGCGCCCTCGGAACAGCCGTTGCCAACCGCACCACTTTTTGGCTCGCCTCGCCCTGCATCCGACGCGCTCCGCCCAAACCTTCGCGAACCAAGGCTCGAATATGCAGCTTCGAGATGCACACATCCGCCTGCGCATCGGTCAGGCCACTCTGCCACTCTCACACCCTTCCGCTCCACTCTATTCGAATTCGTCCATCAGCTCACACTCTCACACCGGCTCCCGTCCCCACCAAGTGTGACGCTTCTCTCAGAGTTGCGCACCTTGGTGTCTAGCGAACTCATGCAGCCTCTTGCTCAGCAACTTTCTCGTCCGTCCGCGTTGGTAGTACATCCAATGACACAGTGGATGAAGGCTGAGCACGCACTCGCCAAAGAAAGGAAGTGCGAGTTCAAAAGCGAAGCTGGTGACGACGGATAGAAGTACATTGAGAACAACAAATACAGTGGGGCGGGGGGGAGGATTGCAGCTCATCGGCGGGGAAGAAAGTCACGATCTAGAAGTATGATCATTTGGCGATCTGGACTTTGCCGTTGCTGCTGGAAGAGCTTGAGCCGGGGTGCATATTGCTTGTTCCCGTCGATGCGTACAACGAGATCGCTGACAGCGGAAAGTTGCGGCGTTCGCCCGAAGAGAGTGGTGTCGCGCTGCGTTGGGAGGCTCCCTGGCCCTGCGGACCAGGTGACTGCGCCTCAACTCGAGCCTGCAGCTGTTTGGCGACAGCTTGCACCTCCTTGGACAAGCTGTTCCCCGGCCGGCCGGCGACGCTCTGGCTCGGTCTACCGTAGGCTGGACTGGCTGCTGCAGCAGCATGCAGCGCAGACACCATGGGCCGAATCGGCGGCAGCGTGACCGCGCTGCCCCCGACCATACCGTACGAAGCGCTGGGTCGCGGTGAGCCGGACGATGCCAAGGTTGTGCTTGACGGTGATTCGGACATGCGCTCCGACGGACTTCCCTGGCCGTCGCATTGATGGCGATTTCGTGCGTCTCGTCGGACAAAAGAGCGACCGCAGCTGTGGCAACGGAACTTCTTGCCGGGCGTGCCCAGACCCAAAGAAACCAGTCCGCCCGTGTCTCCGCCAACCACCTCCTCCGGATCCCCGTGAATGCCAGGCTCGGCCTCGCTTTCGTGAATGCTGGCCACGTGACGCTGGAGATCGTGCTTACGACTAAAGGACCGTCCACCCTCGGATTTGCAGCTCGGGTAGGGGCATGGGAAGGGCTTGGAACGATTCGGATCGGGATCGTGCGTGGAAAGATGCGTGTTGAGGTTGTACGCTCGAGCAAACGCCTTGTCGCACTTGGGGCACGGGAATCGCTTGGCCGGCCCGGAGCCCGCTTTCGATGCAGGAGAGGCCACTGACGCGGGAGTCGATGATCTGGCAACTTCGACTGCTCCGCTCGAAGAAGGCCTCGCTTCGCTTCGCGGCTCTCTTGCGGCAGCTCTCGCGAGCTCTTGCGAGGCACGGGCTGCTGCAGCAGCGGCGGCCGCGGCGGCAGCCTGCTGTATTGCCTTTTGCGCAGCCTCTCCGTGCTCGTCACCCAGACGCTTGATTGCCGCAGCTAGCGCGCGTTGGTCGTCGTCCATACCTCCGAGCAGTTCCGCATCCGCCTCCAATCCTATGGCTTTGGCAGCAGCAGCAAGGTCTGCACCTGAAAAAGACTCTGCTTTGGGCTGTTGCGAGTCTGGGATGGGAATAGAGAGACTAGTGTTGGCGTGGGCCGTGTCCGCCTGCGTCGATCCAGGCGCATTCCTCGAGTGTCTCCCCGCAGCGTCCGTCACTCTCGTCACAGGCGAATGTGCGCCTGTGACTTGCGTGCCTTGTGACGAGGCGGCTCGGCCATTTAGGTCGAGGGCTCCATCGGCATTCTGTGGCACCTGATACGGCGCCAGCGTGTTTGCAAAGGTAGACGTTGTCGGTAGACTGAGTCGGGAGGCTGATGCTGCATTGGGCACGCTCGGACCGGAGCTGTCGCCGGTGATGAGATCCGCTTGCTGCGAGCTCGGAAGCTGTTGATCGATCGCAGCAACGCCGATGTCCGAATCGGAGGCAGCCGTGCGAGCAATATCGAGAGTGGTCGCGGAACTTGCTGATGATCCGGGTCCTGGCAAGATGGGCGCGGGTGGAAGACCAGGGAGAGCGGGGAGTTGGTCGACGGCGGCTTTGTGGGCAACCGAAGTCGAAGTGGATTGGATCAGAGCCGCGACTTGCGCTTGTATAGCCTGCGCATCAAGCGTTGTGTCATCTGTCGCGGTGACATTCTGAGATGAGCCTATAGGTAGGACGATATCGGCGGCAAGGCTGGTAGTGACGTTGGACAGGGCGGAATCGCTGGACGCCGTGGTGTTGGCGATCAAGCCCGTGGGGACTGGTACCGGTGCCAATCCCACGAGTGTGTCGGAAACATCAAGCCCGGCATCGTGAGTTGCAGAGGGACCTAGAGACGGCAAAGTGGTGCTTGACTGTGGAGGGACCACCGCCTCTAGGAGAGATGGAGCGCCGGTTGCGGGCGACGAGGCGGACGGTGACGTGGTCGTGCCGGACGGACCACGCCCCGCAGGATGCCGGTTCAGAGCAATGATGAGCTCGTGTGCACGTCGGCCCAAGCTAGTGAGCAGAGAGGGGAAACGGAGGGTAGGACATGTCAGAACATCTGCTCGCCTCGTGCCTTGTTCGTCGCGCTGCTTACCTTGTGCGGACACAAGCGCTCGAATGGGCCGCTACGTCTGCGTTTTCGTTATTTGCTCCGGTGGAGCCAGCGTACTCGGCTTTGGAGATCGTGGAAGAGCTGCTGCGGATGATCGCCTCGACACCTCCAAGGTGGCCGCAGCAGGATGCCCACAAACAGGCCGGTCCGCCGTGCTGGAGCCTGCAGCTGCCACAGCTCTCTCTCTCCAAAATTCTCAAAAAAGTTACAAACCCACCGCCTTTCCCCGGCACGTGATGCATCCCCGATAAGAGAATCCCGATCTTGTCGGAAGCGCTGCAGGATCGTGTGACTCGCACGGAATACCCGGGCTTCACCCTCAACGAGCCACCTGCATGGCAGGAGAAGCCGTAGGAGCAAGAGTTTGGCTCTGCGGAGGGCTGGTGATTTGGATGAGAGCTTTCGGCACTGATCGCTGACCACCACAAGAGCCACAGCCAATTCAGACCGGGACGGAGAGGGCTCAGTCGGGACCCTGAGAAAGGAAAGCGCACGCCTTGAAGCGAGCAA
Source organism: Moesziomyces globuligerus (assembly GCA_030849465.1). Lineage (NCBI taxonomy): Eukaryota > Fungi > Basidiomycota > Ustilaginomycetes > Ustilaginales > Ustilaginaceae > Moesziomyces > Moesziomyces globuligerus. The sequence goes on from JARVLF010000012.1 coordinate 622,336, forward strand.
TGCCTGTTGGATGCGAGGCTTCCAGGCGGTTCATCTGGCCAGGATCGCGAGGCGCATTGCGGTGCAGGGCAACGTGCAACGGCTAAGCGCGACTTCGCTACATTGGCCGCTTCAACATCGCAGTTGGCCGGAGGGAATGTCGGCTTCGAGCCCGAGTTGTTGGCCGCACCGCTTCCTTGCGAGGGGCTGCGAGTTGCAACCATATCTGCGGTTGCATTTGCAGCACCGGCTCGCCAGCCCAGCTGCGCAAGCTGCGAAATTTGAGCGACCTCAATTTCGACCTCCGCCTTGGGCTGGAAACCCTTCCGAAGCACAGGCAAAGTCGCATGAATCCAGGTCCTGGAACGCATGCACACTATCCTTCCAGTTTTCAGCTCGGGCCGGCAGTGACTGGTGTACTTACGCAGCAGCACTACTGTGCCAGGTCTGGTCTGCACAGAAGATCACTCGGCAGGTCACCCCGTTGCTGTACAAGGACGCAGGCTAATTTGGAGCGAGGCAAAATCGTGCATGGGTGACATTGTAAAGTGCTGTGCAGCAGCGCATCAATGCAACCATGCACTCCGGCGTTTTCAGATCGCCGCGATTCATCGCAGTGCATGCAAGTGCTGTCGCGCAGTGGGATTTCCATTTTGGGTAGCTTGATGCCCCATGCGAGAAGAAGGGGTCTTTTACACCCTCCGTGATGCAAAGTGCCCACGCCTGTCTGTGTAATGGGCTAGAGTGTGTGGGATCAGGACGAGCGAGGGACGGAAGCGCCGCATACGCTTCTTCGACCCTGGAACGTTGTGATTTCGGATCTTCCCTCCAGGGTCAGAGTTTACCTTTTTCCTTTTTTTCGGCTGTCCACTTCACACGCCTGCGAGTGATTCTTGACAGCCAGCGGCGCGAGCGCAAATCAACTGAGACGTGGCCTTTTGCGTCTTGCGACACTTGCCCTCGCTCCCACACTGACAAACTGCGAGGCCGTTTTTCTGCGGTTCGGATGGCATCCGAGCAGCCTCGTTCATGCATGGAAACTGCGAGATGTGCCGCCGCCGTTGTCCGCTCGTTGCATCGTCGGCGGTTCAAGAGGAGCGGCCGATTCGTTTGTCTGCACCTCTGAAGCGCTGCGCTGCACCGCATCGGCCCTCTCGGTCCCATCGGTACAGTGTGAGCGCCGACCCCGTCGGTTGACGTCGAGCCTCTCGAGGCTACCGGCGGACCCCCATTTTCGTCGCTCCTGCAACCAGCCATGAGCATGCATCCTGGGGGGGCACTGAGCTAATCTACCCGGTTTTGTCCACGGCTGCTGCCAACGCTTGTGCATAGTTAAGCTTCCTCCTTGGGCCCCAACTCTGATCTCCCCTTCCATCCTTGCGCCGTCCATTCTTCCTGACCATCCTTGTCCATCTCATCTGCACTTCCAAAGCTTATCTGAAGCCGAGTACTGCGCTCCTGCGGGCACCGCGAATCTTGCTGCGTTGCGCATCCCTTGGCATCCTCGACAGCAGTGGGCGCTGCGACAGAACCTCAAGGAAGCGTTCTCCTCGGTCTCAGCGAAGAGTCTATCAGCTTCTTCCCTGGCATCATTGCGTTCTTGAAATGCCTCGTATGCCTCGCTAGGCACCTTGGCAGCAGCTACGTGGTTGCGGCACATCTCTCTCTTCCAGAAAAGCACCGTGACCTCAGCCGACAGTGATTACGCTGCTACGAGCACACCACCACAATGACGCCGGAATCCGTTGCATCCGACCCTCCTGGGGCGGATCAAGCTCGTGCAGCCTCTGCATCTTCGGCGGCCGCAGCGCAACGCCCTCCCACAGCCTCCGTTGCACCCCTGCTCGATCCTTCGTCGAATTCGCAGCAACCCAATCTAGATGCACCTGCGTACACGAATACACCCGAGACGTCTCAACACAGCCTCGATCCATCTATAAAGCCGCGCTTGAGCAGCTTACCAAGCTTCATCTCCTCCAGCTCACGTTCGCAGAGCGAGGACGGAAAGGAGACCCGCGTTGACGAGGCTGGATCCATCGACAAGCGACCAGAGATGGATGAATCCGTTCCGCAGGACACCATCGACACCTACAACTTGAGCACGCTTTCCTACAGCGTCGACACCGGCTTCTCAGACCAATCTGCTGGTACACGCTACATCAACATAGTGAGTGCATCCTCGTGCCTCTTCCCCAACGCATCCGCACATGATGGCTGACGCTGTCCTTTCTTCCCTCATCTTCAGGGCATGGCAAGACCACTGTCTCACATTCCTGATGATCAAAAGGTCAATCCACGGGGCATTCGTGATATCTTTGGCATCCCGGCATTGCTCGTTGGCTCTGCGTCCAGCATGCACGGCTCCGCCAACGGCACATCGGAGGCTGCTAACTTCTTCACCAACCCATACTCCTGGGATACTATGGATGGAAAGGAAGAGCCAGACGACGAGCTGCACGATCCAAACTCTCAGCCAGACGAGTCGACAGGCTTCTTGGGCGGCGCGCTTGGCAAAAGAGGTCTGCTCAACATCGGAGTGCTCGTCCTCCTTGCGCTCGCACTTGTGACTCTGTTCGGTGGATATCCTGTCCTCTCGTATTTCTCGCGGCACCATGAGGGTACCAAGGGCGGCTTCAACATCGGTGGCGTCAACGCTTCGGGTCAGATTGCTAGCATCCCCGGTCTGAGATCCTCGCTGATCGACCCAGACACGCCGCAGGATGCCTACACCGCACGCAGTCCTGACGGGGCCAAGAACATGAAGCTCGTCTTCTCCGACGAATTCAACACCGACGGCCGCTCTTTCTACCCCGGCGACGATCCATTCTGGGAAGCTTCCGATCTGCACTACTGGGCGACCAACAATTACGAATGGTATTCGCCCGAAGCGGTGACGACAGCGAACGGCTCCCTGAGGATCACTCTCGCCGAGGTCGAGACGAACAAACTCAACTTCCGCGGCGGATTCCTGAGCTCATGGAACAAGTTTTGCTTCACTGGGGGCTATCTTGTGGCGAGCGTGCAGCTGCCAGGCTCGCCTCACGTCCCAGGACTCTGGCCCGCATTTTGGACCATGGGCAATTTGGGACGTGCCGGATACGGAGCGACGACAGACGGTACGTGGCCCTACTCGTACAACGCCTGCGATGTGGGCACGTTGATGAACCAGACCGACGCCAACGGGCAGCCAGCCGCCGCTGCAGTCGGGGGCGACGTCATGTGGAACCGCAAAGCAGAGTCGAAATCGCTCTCCTTCCTGCCTGGCCAGCGCCTCTCGGCATGCACGTGTGCGGGTGAGGACCATCCCGGCCCCATCCTCAAGGACGGCACCTTCCGCGGTCGCAGTGCGCCCGAAATCGATGTCTTCGAAGCCCAGGTGGACGGCACGCTCGGTCTGACGGTGTCGCAGTCGATGCAGACGGCACCTTTCAACATGTACTACAATGTCACCAACTCGACCGGCCCGGCGTACGAATTCTTCCAGCCCACCTCCCACCTCAACCTGTACAACGGCCAGAACGACCAGCAGGCGCTGAGTGGCATCTCTCTAGCCTCGCAGCGCGCGGTCCAGCTCGGAGGGGACGACACCTTCTCCACGTACGGATTCGAATACGAGCCAGGCCCGTCCGGCTACATCGATTGGGTCTCAGCTGACAAGCGTGCATGGAAGGTGCATGCCGCTGCTCTGGATGCGGACCCGGTGTCGCAGATCAGCGCGCGACCCATCCCGGAAGAGCCGATGTACATCATCTTCAACCTGGGCATCTCTCAGAACTTCGGCACCCCCGACTGGCGGCATCTGCGCTTCCCAGCCGTGATGCAGGTCGACTGGGTGCGCGTCTATCAAGATCCGGACGCAGAGAACGTCGGCTGCGATCCGAAGGACTTCCCCACGGCCGACTACATCGAGCGCCACAAGGCGGCCTACTACAACGCCAACTACACCGTCTGGGGTGGAACCGCCGACGAGGGCGGCTACGGAGGCATCTGGCCGCGAAACAGGCTCTATCCCGACGGCTGCGCCGCTCCTACAAGCACGCAGCCGGGCTCGCCCGTCAAGCCCTACCCGCAGTCCAGTCCAGTCCCATCGAGCCAGATCGCCATCGGTCAGAATTGATGGCATCTCTATCTGCTTCGACACATCTCTCAATCGTCATCCACCTTCTCTCCATTTCTTGCTTCGTCGCATCGGCTCTACAGGTAGCGGACCTGGCCTTCCGCCGTCGGTCCCTCCACATTCTTTTGCAACTCCATCGTCCTGGCATGCACTGTATCTGTACCTCATCCATCCATTCATTCGAGCATCACAGCAATGGACATTTTCCGTTTCGCGTAGCGATTCTGCGTGACTAAGCTTCCGTTGCAGCCAGGCTTGCTGATTCGGCCGCCGCGGCGCAGGAACCCTTCATCGATCCTTGACACGTCGAACGCAAGGCATTCTCGATTTGCGTCTGACACTCGCCGTCCCTGTTGTCTTGCTTTCGTTTCAGCTCGTTTCGGTAGCTGACCAGCTCGTCGTCGTCATCGTCGCCGTATAAATCATCGTGCTCGCGTGGAGTAGCCGCCTGCAGAGGCACCGATACAAATTGGTATGCCAACGAAGAACTCGTCACCGATGTCGGCGCTTTTGCCAACAGAGCCTGATATGGCGAATGCGATGGCGGACTCGCTCGAGAAACCGCGACTACGGCTGATGGCTCGAGGTGCAGCAGCTTGGACCTCTTCTTTGCCCGACCGGACGAGCTGCTTTCCTCATCGCTGTCACTGCAGCTCGTGACGCTGGTAGTTCCTGTCGAGTACGGTGGGGCACTGCGCAGTCCGCCAGACCGGAAGGATGCGTCGCCTGCTGATGAGTCAATTTCCCCCGCGGAAGTCGTCGGACCAAGATTGAGGCCCCAATCAGCCGAATCAAGCGAGAAGGCGGTCTCGACCGAACTCGAAGACGAATTCGAGCTCAGTGGCAGCGGATCGCGGACAGGCTGATTGCACAGCTCTGCCAGTGTCTCGAGGATTGAAAGCGGGTCGATCGGAAGCTGATCCGCGCCCGCCTGCATGCCCAAGAGTGATCCTGAGACCGACCCAATAACCGCAGCACCAGCAGGAGCGCCACCGGCAGACCCGGTCTGCTCAATCATCTGCAGCATCTGCAGATAGTCGGGCTGGATTGGAGCAGCGCCAAATTGCACGAGCGGCTGCTCAACATCAGCTTGCAAGCCAGACGTCTGGTGCAGAGTGTCGACGTTAGATGCGAAGTAGGATTGGAAAGCCGACTCGAGCGAGCAAGCTTCTCCTGGCAAATTTTTACCAAACCCCACAATCGATGCATCGCGCTCGTCGACCGAACCGCCGAAGCACGAAGCTCCGTTGCTGTCCACATCGCTTCCTGGACTTGGGCCATCGGTGTGCCTTGCTGCACCACTTTGTCGCTGCAGCGGTGGACTCGCCATGGGGATCTGCTGAAAGGCGAGATGGCCTTGTCTCCTCGCATTCGTCTGCTTCTCGAGCTGCTCGTGCGCCATTTGTGCAGACGGAGATCGATCCGAGAGCTGCTCAAGAGCCCAGAGACACTTTTCGATCCTGCCGCGGCTCTCCTCGAGCTCCTTCCATTTGAAGAGGGAGCAGTAGCCTTCGTGCAGCTTGATCTCGGTTTTGACCACCGTGGTGATGCTGTGCACCAGAATCTCCGACCATGGCTCGGTCAAGAGCAGATTGCCGCCCGAGTCGCGGACGTATTGGAAAGTGGGCTCCACGTGATCGAACGAGCTCGCTTGGATGGCGCCGATGAGCAAGGCGAGATCCGAGCACGCACGATCGCGAAGGCGCGGGAAGATGCCCGACCTGGCACGCTCGGAACGCGCCTGCTTGTCGCTCGACCCGGCCATATCCACGGTCTGCACCATCTCGACGAAGAGCAGGACGGCGAGATACCAGGGAAATGCGATCAGCACGTACCAAGACTGGATCGATGCCGGCAGCGAAGCATGTGACTCGCGACAGCTGTCAATCAGCCGGCCGTAGAACTGATTCCAGTGGTAGATGATCGAGAGGCCACTGCGGATGTGCTGCTCTACGGACACTGTCGAGGCGCGTCGCCAGAAGGACATCTGCAGGCGGCTGATCTGGCGGAACATGACCACCTTGACCGGAGTAGAAAAGGCCAGCGTTGCAGCCGCCCTTTTCTCGTCGCAGGGCCACGAGGAGGCGAATTCGGTGATCGACTTTCTCTTGCTGATGTCGAGGATGTAGTCATCCCAGATGCCCCTTCGACCGGATGCAGGACTCGAAAGGTCCGATTCGTCCATACCAACGAGGAACGTCGCGGCGCCCGGCACCGAGGACATGACCTCGCTGTCCTCATCGCATACGACTGGCGGATGCTTGCGCAAAACGCTGGTCTCGGTGTCGATGACCACGCAAAGCCAGTAGAGCATGTGATACGTGCCATCCATGCGTGCAGATTCGCTCGGACTGGCTGCTGTCTGGGCCCGGTTCAAGGCTTGGGCGTCGGATGGAAGGCCGCGGCTCTCGAGATCAGACTGGATTTGATGTGCCATCCTCTGCGTTTCAGAGGTCCCAACGGATGGATCGCTGGCACGCAATGGGCCTGACGATGTCCTGTCGTGGCTCGCCGCGCGCGCTAGGTTGGCGGCGTCCTGAGTCAACGCAGGGCCAGTAGCCGATGTTCTAATCTTGTCCCGAGGAGCGTTCCAGGGACTCAGGCCGCGACGCTTCTTGCTTTCGATCTTGAACTTGATGCTGAGAAGCTTACGCATGGCAGCAACAAGTAGGAAGGTGCTGCCCTCTGCGGGGGATTGCCAAGCGCTGGTGTCGAGAGCGCAGTTTTCACTGTTGAGGTCAATGTCGGGATCGTCTGCGGCTCGATCCAGGACCTCTCGTGGCTTTTCCGTCCACGCGAAGATGATGAGCGCAAAGATGACGCGGAAAGAGTCGAGGTTGGCTACCTTCTGCAGCTTGTCCCTGGCACACTTCCATAGAGCGAGCCTGACTTTGTTTTCGGAAGTCCTGCTCAGCGGTCGAGCCGTGCCATCCGAGTGAAGGGTGCCGGACAGGCCGCTGATCCACTGCGGGCTCCATTGTGCGGCGAAAGCAAGCACGACGGAATGGAACGCATCCATGATGTCCTTTTCTGCGCCGAATCGGTTTGCAGAGTTGCCGAGCAGGCTCCGTGCACCTCGATCAAGCTCGCAGATGCGCCAGTAGACGAGTTGCTGACCGGCGGTGGAGACATTGGCCGAGAATGTGGGAGATGCAGAGCTGTCCAGAAGCATGTAGGGGGTATTGGAGGAGGTGATCCAGCACTGTAGGGCCTGCTCTGCGGCACCTTCGTAGACACGGATGAGACCGTCATTGAGAAACTTGCGGTCGACGGCGGCGGTGATGCGATGGACTGGTGAGGTGGGAGAAATGGCGGGGAACTTCTTCAAAGCAGCTGCGGCGAGTGCCAAGGCTTGGACGAGCGACTGGTCTGGAAGGGGATGCTGTGATTGAGCATGCTGTGACGGAGACAGTTGCCACTGCGGGGATGAAGGGGCAAGTGTGCTCCTGAGCGGTGTTGTGGGATCAAGCGAGGCGTGCGGGAAGGGAGTTGCAGCAGTGGTCGGGGGCAGAAGCTGGGCGTGTGTGCCTAGTGCGTCGGTGTAGTCGTGGGTGCTGTTGGAGAGCGAAGGAGGCGGGAGCATGGCAAAGGCTTCACCTACAAGCTCATCGTGTGCCGAAGTGGTGGGTACTCCGCCAAGAATGGAGAGCACATACTGGAAGGAGCATGTCTTTCCCTTTTTGCGACAATTGGAGCATGCGACCTTGTTGGTGATGGCCTCTGCGACCGAGTCATAGACGGCGTTGCAGGCCCGCTTCCCCGTTCGGCATCGGTCACAAGAGCGATACTGACGACGCCGAGAGTCTTTGGTGTTGATCGAGGACATGGTGATGGCAGCGACGGCTGCGGACGATTCCGCCTTCATCGAGTCAAAAGGTTTGGTTGCAGACGGGGCAGGGCGGGGCAGGAGGATTCGATGCGTTGCAGATAGGAGCTAGGGTAACGATGGTGGCAGAGACGAAAGCAATGCCAACGGAGAGGGGCGAGATCATGGAGCCCGAGGGTCTGCAGCCATGGGCGGACGAGGACATGCAGGGTAGAGCAAGGTACAATTCTGCGTGCTTCTGTCATCTGCTGTACACACACTCTGCAGCGTTTGCGGCGACCCGACGGAGGCTGCACGTATGCAAAGGATGCATGAGAAGGGCAGCGCCGAACAAGATAAACGAGCACGAGAAGTGCCGAAGCAAGCAAAAGTGTGGGGAAATGCGCAAGAGTCATGATGCGAGCTGGGGTGACAGTGATTCGTGCGGGGATGCCTTTGGGCCAGGAACGGCACTGGGTTGTGGTGCAGAGGACCCTGGCTGCACGAGTGTGGCAGCTCGCCGGGCGGAAGGGCGGGTGACAGGTGACGAGGATGGAGTGGCGGCCAGTTGAGCGGTCCGACCCACCGTTCAAGCTCGCCGCTCACCGACCTCACCGCCGACGGGCCCAAAGTGTGGGGAAAGCGGGATGCCGTGGTGGGTACGGTCGCTAAATTAGCCGAGTGCGGAGGGGAAGCGCAAAAGCCAAGAGGGTGCGAGCGCCAGAGTCTGGCAGCGCTCTTGTACCACACCTCAGCTCGCCGGTCAACTCGTCAACAGTCCCGCGCTCTTTGCACGTTTGGGTGCTTTCCATTAGACCTCCGACCACCGAGCGACGACCGGTATCGTGCGAGAGCAAGCCTTCAGAGCTCATCTCTGCCTGCACGGCAAGGCGGGCTCTGAGTCGCAAGCAGACAGAAAAGCTTGTGCGCCCCTCCGCCGATGCCACAGCGCGTGGAATGGTGCCAAGGTGGGCCGGTCGTTGTGCATACAGTAAAGCTGTTTGGTCGCCCCGTCGAGGCCGGCCAAGGCAAAAATTTAGCGTGCAATGTTCGGAATGTAGATCTCACAAAGTAAAAAAAGCCTCACCCTCCTCGGAACGCGGGCGAGAGCCTCGCCGTCCAGGGTCGCCGCAAGACGAATTTTTGAGTGCAGCTCGCTGAAAACGGCCGCACTCCGACAAAACGACTCAGCACCCCTCACGCCTGCCACCACCATCATCAACCGGACACATCATGGCTTCAACTTCCGCAGTACCGAGGGTGGTGGCTCCAAGCGACCTCACCAAGCTGTTTGGAACCATGCACAAATCCGTCTCTGCCCTCAGCGACTCGGTCAAAGCCTTCGAGAACGACGTGTCCACCTCCGCCTCTCAGGATGCTTCCCAAGACCCCTTCGCGTACCCGGATGGGATCTCGCTCCTCACCGTGAAGAACGAAGCGATGCTCGACTACCTCCACCACATTGTCGCTCTCTGCATCGCAAAGATCTCTGGTCGTTCGCTCGCCACCGACGCCAGCGCCTCAAACGATACCACCACCGCGACCCCCAACCTCGTGCAGAACCTCGTCAAGTTGCGCCTCATGCTCGAGAAGCTTCGGCCTCTGGAAAACCGTCTCAAGTATCAGATGGACAAGCTCCTTCGTGCCGCTGCCGATGCCGACAAGGAGGCGCTCCTCGGTCGCGCCAAGCCCGCTTCCAGTGGCAGCAGCAAATCCAAGTCTAAATCACGCGGCGCAGCCGACGATGACGACGACGATGCTAGCGACGACGGTCTCGCCTTCCGTCCCAACCCGTCCGCCTTCATGCAGGACAAAGCGCGTGCCCTCTCCACCTCCTCGAGGCCTTCCAAGGCCAATGGCGCCCGATCCAGATCCGCTCGTGACGCCTCTGACGAATCCGACTCGGACGATCAAGGTGGGAAGACGGCCGTCTATCGCCCACCTAAGCTTGTTCCCATGTCCTACGATCCTGACGCGCGTTCCAGCAAGAAGGACCCGCGCTTCGCCGACAAGCCCTCCTCCGTCACGCGCAACTCGGCACTCCTGTCCGATCTCACTGCCAGCATGTCGTCCAACCCGTACGAGGCCTCCTCTGGCGGCGTCGGCGTCGGTGGCCGCGGTCGCCTCGCCTCCAACACATCGGCACGTGCAAAGGCGCTCGCCAGGATGGAAGAGTTCGAGGAGGAGAACTTCACGCGTCTCGTCATGTCCAAAAAGGACTCGCGCAAGCGCAGGCGCGACGAGGCCGACGTCGCGCTCGGAGGCGCCGGCCTCAGTTCGGGTCGCGATGGCAGGAGACGCATCGGCGGTGGCATGGAGGAGGAGTTCGGAGACCTCCTTCGCGGCGCCGGTCTGGACGGAAGGAACGGCAAGAAGGCCAAGAAGGCTCAGCAGGCCTACGACACGCTTCGCGCCTCCAGCAAAGCCGGCTCCGCTCTGCAGCGTTCCAAGTCCAACAGCGGCAGTGCGCCTTCAGCTCCGGGTGCGAAAAGCAACAGGTTCCGCAACCAGGTCAGCCGCCAAGCTCGCAAGTAGCCTTCATACCCCTTTTCTCCCCTATCGCTTCTGTGCATTGAACGTCGAATCACCTCGACGACTCACAGCTACGCTTGTCACACAGTTCACTTTTGCGGCAAATGCATAGGAAGAGCGCATGGCAACACAACATGGTCACTCTATTGCCCGTGTACAGTGCTATTCGTCTTCGTCGTCCTGGCCGTCACCGTCCTGTTCTGAGCTTGGCTCGAAAAATTCGACCACATGCGTATGCTCTTCTGGGAGCAGCGAGTCAGATTCGCTGTCGGGTTGTGGGATGGTGATGCCGTCGTCGACGCCTCTGCCGCCTCTTCCCTCGTACTCCGACGGATCCCTGCCCTTCCTGCGTTTTCTCTCCAACTTCTGCTTCTCCACCGCCTGCCTGATCCACTTCACCTTGTCCTCTTGGGCCTCGCCGGCATCCCGCGCAGGAAGGCGCGATGCGAGGATGTCGTAGTAGACGCGTTCGGCATCGTGCACCGCCGCATCGGTCAAGCCCGCGATCGATGCGGCGGACCCCGTGCTTGGCGAAGCTTGCATTTGTGGTGGAGGCGGGAATGCGATGCGGGACAGATTGGGCAGGTCGACGTCGCGTGCACGCGAAGAGAGAAGCTGTCGATAGGTCAATTGTACCAGCGGCTTAGCCGGAGGTTGCTTTGCTTCGTCTGATCCGACGCCGGTGTTCGTCCACGCAACGACTTGGTCCAGCACGGGCTGCAGCACTTCGAGTGTAGTGCTCTCGGCCTCTGTATCAGATGCTTCGGTTTGAACATAATAAACGTCTGGAGTACACCCGCAACGAAGGCAATGAAGTGACGAAAGCGTCAGCACGTGGATCGAGCAACGGTGAGTGCAGGGTCGACGACCAGTCGGAGAACTTACACTGCCCTTTGGGACAAGAGAAGGTGCCTTCGCCCATCATTAGAACCGTGACCGTATTAGCATTGCCGGCGACGGAGCCCGGCGGAAAGACAATCAGTCCGGTCTCGGGAGGCAGCTCGTGCTGGGTTTGCTCTTGCTGCTGGTCGATGTCTTTCCCAGGCGAGTCTTCCGCTGTCGATTCGTTGTGAGGCGCGGTGGAGAAGGGAATCGGATTCTCGAGAACCAAGACAGCACGATGCAGCGCATCGAACTTAGAGAATGCATTTGCGGCAAGCTCGGCATCGGAAGAACAGAGGCCCAGCTCTTCGAGCGCGTCCTCGCTCGAAATCAGGTAGTCGGAAGTGATGGTGGACTCGACATCCTGCACTTGGATGTCCCATCTGGCGGCATCTGTGTCGTATTTCGCCGATTGAATCTGATGTGCGAGGATGAACATGCCGCCTTTGACTGCCGAGGCACGGCAGTAGCCTTGGGCAAGCTCTCCTGCACCGCCGTACTGACCGACTAGGTAGGCTGAGTTGCCGTACCTTCCGACGCTCTGCATGTGACTTCTGGCGCGGGCCATGGCGATCTCAGTGGATTCGCGAGGAGAGGAGCACAGGCAGACGCCATAGGCGACAGCATCGATCAGATCCGACGGCATCTTGTGCACCTGCGCCAGGTATTCCGTGAAGGGCTTCTGGGCCAGTTCCGAGTCCTGGGCAAGCTCGGCGAGCCAATCATCGGTGGCAATGTACATGAGCAGCTTCATCAATCGGCGCTTGGCGATGAGCGAGAGGTTCTTGTTTTTGAAGATGTCTTCCTTGCTGGCGGGAACACTGGTGAGCGTGCTCGCAGGAGCATTTGGCTGCGCAGAGGCCGATGCGACGCAGGTGCGCTCGAGCAGACGAAAGGTAGCATACGAAGACACCTTGGAGCTGATCAAGCAGTCGATTGAGGGTCCAGTCGCAGGCAGGAGCGTTGGGGCCAGAGAGATGGCATAATGTCGGTCGAGGGAGGCCAGAGTATCCGGAAGATGCGAGGGTACTCGACGCTGAGGGGCGTCCGAAGTGGAGGCGGCGGGGAACTCCAAGCTGATGTCGGTCACACGTCTACCTAGCTGGTCGTCGGACGAGCGTTGAGCTGTGTCCGCCCACTTGAGTAGCTCGGAAAGCGTAAGGCTAGCCCATTGGTCGGCATAGTAATCATTCTTGTCAATGTGTATCACCGACAGACCGGCGGAGGAGAGCGCCGCCGAGAGAATGCTTTGGGTGAGGCCGGTGCTGAAGAGAGCCACATCGTAGTGCGACTGCTCGAGAGACATGTCTGGATGCGGTTGCTGCACAGCACACCGGCGAGGTAGTGGTGAGGAAGAGAGGGGGCAGGACTGCCCAGGCTGAGAGCGTGCGCGAGCAGTCGATTGGCAGGGTCCACCACGTAACGCCGAGTTCGGGAGTCGGCGATGGAAAAAAAGGGTGGTCCTCCACAAAAACCTTCTTGTCCATCAACCCGGTCATCATCGCACACTACCTCCCCATACACTGCTCAGATGAACGAGGCGATGGCGACGCCAGACCCGGACCGGTCTGCCACTACAATCACCGCGCACATCGTCGGCCCGGCCGCAAGCGCAAGCACCTCTTCGCGTAACAAGCTCCTCCTCCCTGTGGAGAGCATCCGCAGTCTCAAGCTCCAGACCGGCGACTCCGCCCTCGTCCTTTCAGAGGGCTCGAATGATGCAGCATTTGTTGTTGGCACTGTGTGGCCCTCTTTCGCCCTCGAGGCAGGCACCGTACGGCTGCCTGCGGCGGTGCAGATTCCCACAAGCCTGCAGTCCGGTCAATCTGCCAAGGTTTTTCCCTTGCAGCCGACAAACTGCAAGTTACCGCTCAAGAGGCCGCCCTCGGCAGCGAACGTACAGATCACACCAGCATCACGTGGGGTTGATACCGAGAATGCCTTTCTTAAGCTTGGCAAGTCTGATCGTCAGATGCTCACTGTGCACGCAAAGGAGACTCTCGCCGACCTCGAGTGTGTTCATCTTGGACAAGAGCTTTCTTTGAGTTTTCAAGGAGCCGTTCACAGCTTTGCTATCTCAAGCATGGCCGACATAGAGGGCAATACTGGATGCGCGATCTCACTTTCCGTTCCCGACCCGACCCAGACCGTCAGCGCGGGTGCGACGACGCAAGTCTGCACAGTCAGTCGCGCTACTGTCGTGTCCATCGTCACGCGGGAAACCCCCTCCAAAGACCTCAAGCATCCCGGATCTGGTGCCATCGATTCTATTCCCACAGAGGATCCTTACTCCAGACTCGGAGGACTCGACCGCCAGATCGCCGAAATCAAGACCCTCATCGAAATGCCGCTCATGTCTCCGGAGATCTTTGTACAATATGGTCTCAAGCCTCCCAAGGGCGTTCTGCTCTATGGACCTCCAGGCACAGGCAAGACGTCGCTCGCTCGCGCCGTGGCCGCTGCGACCGGCTCCTCGTATCTTACCATCAACGGGCCCGAGCTCTCGTCCGCTTTCCACGGTGAGACCGAGTCCAAGCTGAGAAACATCTTCAAGGAAGCCAGGCGCAAGAGCCCATGCATCATCATCATCGATGAGATCGACGCTCTCGCACCACGCAGGGAGGGTGGCTCGGGCGAAGGTTCGAATGCGGACGGCGCTGGAGAAGTCGAACGCAGAGTAGTTGCTCAGCTTCTCACTCTCCTAGACGGTATGGAGATCGGCGACGATGCAGATGATGACGACGACGAGACAGAGGACGCCGAGCCTCGGCCGGATGAGGATGAGCAGCGAGGCAGTCTGCACCAGCCCCGTTCTGCGCAGCGGATCGTCGCCGCCGGTGCCGCCAAGCAACCAGCACGGGTTGTCATCCTTGCCGCCACAAATCGGCCCAATGCCATCGACCCAGCTTTGCGCCGTCCAGGTCGTCTTGACCGCGAAATCGAGATTGGCATCCCGACTGCCGCTGCTCGCGGCGAGATCCTCCGCACCCTCATCCGAAGCGTTCCCAACGACGTCACCGCCGAGCAGATCAACGATCTTGCCGGACGTACGCACGGCTACGTCGGCGCGGACTTGTCCGCCTTGGTCCGCGAGGCTGGCATGCGTGCCGTTCGCCGCACCTTTGCACGCCGTCACACTGCCCCACCGCCATTAGAAGCGCAGCTCCAGTCCATGTCGCTCGGCTCCGCTTCGACCCCGAACCAGGCTGGCAACACTCACCTTGACAAGGTCACTGCTGCCGATATGCTTGCAGCCTTGTCTCTCGTTCGGCCGTCCGCCATGCGTGAGATCTTCCTCGAACCGCCAAAGGTGTACTGGTCCGACATTGCCGGCTCTTCCACGCCATCGGCAGGTGGTTCTGGCGCCCTCTCTTCCAAGTCGGTCCAGGCTCAAGTCCGAGAACTCGTCGAGTGGCCCATCAAGCACGCCGCTGCCTTTTCGCGTCTCGGAATCTCGCCACCCCGAGGCGTACTCTTGTACGGCCCACCTGGCTGCTCCAAGACTCTCATCGCACGCGCCCTCGCCACCGAGTCCGGGCTCAACTTTCTGGCTGTCAAAGGACCCGAGCTATACTCCAAGTATGTTGGCGAGTCCGAGCGTGCCATTCGCGACACGTTCAAGAAAGCCAGAGCGGCAGCGCCCAGCATCATCTTTTTCGACGAAATTGACGCCCTCTCCTCCAGCCGCGATGGTGAGCAGTCTGGTGGCGACGCCTTGAACAGCCGCATCATCGCCACGCTTCTCAACGAGATGGATGGTATCGAAGCCATGTCGGACGTGATCGTCATCGGCGCTACCAACCGGCCCCAGACGCTCGATCCAGCACTGCTCCGGCCTGGGAGACTCGACAGACTTGTCTATGTCGGCCCCCCCGATCATCAAGCCAGAAAGCAGATCCTCCGCTCGAGAATGGCTAAAATGGCCGCCACGGAGGACGCAATCGACCTCGAACGGCTCGCCCAAATGACCGAAGGCTGTTCTGGTGCCGAAGTCGTTTCTATCTGCCAAGAAGCCGGTCTCCTTGCTATGGACGAAGACATCAACTGCGAAAAGGTAAGTGGACACCCTGTTGAGGCAGTCTCGCATCACAGCGGATTGGCTGGAATTCACTCCTATTGACGATGACCAATCTGATTCGAAAAACCCTCGACGCTCCTACCCCAGATCGAGCAGCGACACTTCGAGAGCGCAGCATCCTCGGTCAAGCGTCGCATCACCTCTCTCATGATCAGGCAGTACGAGTCATGGAGGGATACGCTGATTGTCTAGGCCCTGACGTCCACAGAACACATCACGTCAGTCTTCGCGGCAGTGAAGCCAGAACTCGCAATTCTACCGCTCAGACTTGAACAAACATCACCACAGACAGCACGGTCGGAATAATCATGAAGGCAAAGCATGAATGGTCGGGGCAACACTGTGGGAGCCCCGCTTCGTAAGATCACCCGTACACCGAGAGCTGCTGTCTGTCAGTGGACAGCACGCCTTGCATAATGTGCATTGAGCTGTATCGAAGCTGGGTGTTCTGGATCTCGCCGCTTCGAAGTCCCCATCAACCACAGAGCAGCGCAACGCCAGGACAGGCTCTGCCGCTCATCGCGCTCGATGCAGTCTCTGCCACCCAATTGCCGCCAAAGAAGGTCTCATCGAGGCCTCTTCTGGAAATCACTTGCTTTGCCCTCGTCCCGATCGCATGTTTGGTCCGGTAGACCAATCCTCAGCTTTAGAGGCTTCCCCTCCTTGCCGCATCGTGCTCGGCCAACTTGTTCCGCAGCACGGAACTTAATGCAATAGCAGCTCACCCTTCCGCATCTCCCAGTTAGTACAATGGTCAGTATAGGGCACTCTCACGTTTGTTTTCGGCGTTCTGCTCAGATCAGGGTTCGATTCCCTGGCCGGGAATATTTTTTGCTTCTTGATTTGTTTTGAAAAACCGCGTCAAGAAGTGTCAGGGGTCATTTGCCAGACACAATTGCTTCAGTTGGTGTTGGTGGGGGTACAGCAGTACCAGATAGCTTAGAGACAATTTTGGTTCAGACCAGCCCAAATGCATTAGGGCCAATTTGGATTTATCTTGATCCTAGACGCGCTTCCAGATCCTTTTATCGGCAGGTTCCCAAATTCTGGACGCGGTTGCTCCCCCCTCCACCCTGAGGCAAGACGGGCCATTTCAAAATTCTGGCGCGCTGAATTTTGAGGGAGGACAGTCTGCTTCAAAAATCAAGACGGTCCACTTCAAAAATGGAGACGGTCCACTACAGTCAGAGAGACATTCTGCTTCAAAAATGGAGACGGTCCACTACAGTCAGAGAGACAGTCCACTTCAAAAATGGAGACGGTCCACCACAGTCAGAGAGACAGTCCACTACAGTTGGTGAGACAGTCAGCTACAAAAGGGAGACCGTCAAGGTCAAGCAGCAGAGACGTGCACCCATCAACATCCATAACATCACCCATTTCCCTCCGCCTGCCAACATGTCACGGATAACCTGCCCTGTTTGCAGTCTCTCCTATGCGGCAACAAACATCACCAATCATTTGCGCAAGGCGCACAGCGGTGCACACATCAGCCAGCAGGCAGCTGCTGCTTTTGTGCTGGTGGTATGCCCGTGCGGCCAGGTGGTGTTGAATGCTGCAGCTTAGGGTTAGGGTTCCAGATCCTTTTGACGGTGGGTTTCCAACTTTTGGACGCGCTCGGCATCCAGCGGTCCCTGGTCTGCCCTCATGGAAGACGGTCCAATTCAAAAATCTGACGCGTTGAATTTCACAGGAAGACAGTCTGCTTCAAAAATCAAGACGGTCTGCTTCAAAAATCAAGACGGTCCACTTCAGAAATAAAGACGGTCTGCTTCAAAAATGGAGACGGTCCACTACAGTCAGAGAGACAGTCCGCTACAGTCAGAGAGACGGTCAGCTACAGTCAGAGAGACGGTCAGCTACAAAAGGGAGACCGTCAAGGACAAGTAGCAGAGATGTGCACCCGTCAATGCCCATCACATCACCCACTCCCCTCCGCCAGCCAATATGTCACGGACAACCTGCCCTGTTTGCGGTCTCTCCTATGCGGCAACAAACATCACCAATCATTTGCGCAAGGCGCACAGCGGTGCACACGTCAGCCAGGAGGCTGCTGCTGCTGTTGGGCTGGTGGCATGCCCGTGCGGCCAGGTGGTGGTGAATGCTGCGGCACTGCTCAAGCACCAGGGCATCCGTAAGTGCCAGGGTGTACGGTCCCAGCCCACAGCAGCAGCAGCTGCAGCAGCAGAAGATTTTGCTCCAGCACAGTCAGAATCAGCACCGGCAGAGCAGGCAGCAGCTGTCATTGTGGCAGCTGCGTCAGCGCTGGCGCAGGCTCTGGCCCCGCTGCCGCCTCCAAGTGCAAGCCCAGCACCCGTGCACACAGCATCACCGTCCTGCAGCTCACCACTGGCCCCGGAGGCAACAGGCACGGAGGCAGATGTGGAGGAGGAGAATTTCCAGGAAATTGACGCGTCTTCTGGTCTGGTGCCCAGCCTGCCTCTGAGCCCAATCTTGGATTTTCCAGCGGCAACACACGTCTCTGATTCTGAGTGGGAGCCAGATGTGGATCCAGAGCCAGAGTCTGGGCAAGACAGAGACGGAGACAGAGACGGACTGGAGATGGACATTTCCCTGGAAATTGACGCGTCTCCTGGTCTTGTGCCCAGCCTATCTCCACATGGACCTGACACCAACATGGACTCTGACCAGGAGTTGGATGGAGAAGAAGACGGAGAGACGCTACCGTACCTTCCCCAAGAAGGACCTGCGGCACCAACACAAGCACGTCCCCAGCATATGCTAGAGCTGCAAGATGTTCAAGACATGCCAGCAGACGGTATTGTGGTACTGCTGCCTGCTCTTGACACCGCTGAGGAGGAGGCAGAAGCACCGTCTGCACCCCAGCTGGTGCTGGACACAGGGGAGCAGCTTCCAGAACTCCCGCCTATCCCAGCCATGGCACCAATTTCCAACTGGGACGTGCCTGTCCACACGGATGTGGACTCCTTTGCGGTGACAATTTCTCCTGCCAGCATGCTGCAGATTTTTCCAGCTGGCTGCTACGCGTCCTTGATCAGCCATGCACCTGATTTCAAGGACATGCACGTCTTTGACAATTGGGTCTATTTTGCCGAGCTCAAGGTGGTCTTCCGCTTTGAACCGCAGTTCAAGCTCCCCCTTGTAGCACGGCTGCAGGGACCGCCACAACACGCCATCCTTGTCCCCTCTGAACACGCCAAGACGCTCACCTTTGGAGAGCTGCGGGTGGAGATCAGCATCCTGGTGGAGGCACTGCAGGACATAGGCTGCCAGAGTGTACGCATGGGTGCGTACGGCTTCAAGGTGCCCATCCACCGCTTCCTGGATCCAGCTGCGCTAGCAGAGCATCCAATGCAGGTGTTCAATGTGTTTGACATTGGCTGCACGGTGGACACAGGCCACGTCACGCTGCTTGCACCCAAAACAAAGAAGGGCGGCTACAAGCAGTATCCCAGCGCTCTGCGCATTGGCCGTGGTTTTGGCAGTGTGGAGCTGCGGTGGACTCACCGTGCAGATGGAATTTCCCATTTCAAGGCATATTCCAAACTCACGCACCTGCTCAAAGCCGGAGCAGCAGGTGCCGGGCAGGGAGGTCAGCCGATGATCATGAAGACGGTGAAAGACCGCATTGCCACACTGCAGAGGTGGAAAGAGCGCGTCTCTGGCACAGCACCAGAGGTGGGCAGCGGCATCCGGCTGGAGCTCACCGTGCAAGCGGCCACCATGCAGCAGGCGCAGCAAGTGGCAAAGGCAAGCCGCTTCCTTGATCCACGCTACCTGTTCACCGCACAAGCAGGAGTGCAGCAGCTGCTGACGCACACCATCAAGAAAGAAGACATGTTCAGGGATCTTGACGTGCTGCTTGCTGTTGCAGAGCAGAAGCAGCTCTTCCGGGGCAACAGCAGCAAGCAGTCCACACGGCTGCAGCGGCAAGCCGTGGTGGACCTGTACAATGCAATGGGTTGGCATCCAGGCAGACGGCCCACAGCGCTGGACAGTCCCACCGCATGGTGGGTGTCCAACCAAGCTGCGGTGGATCTGGCGCAAGAGCTGGAGCGGTTCAGCACGCCCAAGCGGACCAAGAATTTGTTTGGGCACATTCAAATCCACCTGCGGTGCCAGGGTTGCCGGCGCGTGGGCACGTACATCCTCTGTGGAGGTGCCCATCAGTTCCGCATTCGCTGCACTGAGTGCCGAGCCACCCTTGGCGCGCAGAAATTCCGCATGCACATTGCCACGCTGGCATTCAACCGGCAGCTGGGCGTTGACCTCAGCACACTCATTGTGGATCCAGCACGGCTGCTGTTTGCAAGCATACCTGCAGACCAAGCTGTCCGCAAGCTCAGCCAGCGGAGGGACCTCAGCGGTCTTGTCCGCACGCATGAGTTTGCCAGCATGCGCGAGTCCATGCTGGAGTGCCTCTCCTTTGCGTTGGAAGATCAACACGGTGGGCCAGGTCCCATTGAGATCCAGGAGGCAGCAACAGACTGGCTGCGGGACAACACTCTGGCAGTGGAGCATCACATTGGTGCACGGAGCAGGGTTGCCGTCCATGCCTGCATCAACAAGCTGGCTGTGCGTGATGCAGAGCTCAGCACGGAGGAGGAGGTCTTGCTGCTGCACGGTGTGGCAGGTGCGTTCAACACTCACATTGCCCACCTCATGCTTCTGCGCAGAGCGTGGTCCTGCCAGGTCATTCCGGTTGGCGGCGTTGGGCCATATGTGGGCCTTGTCAAGCTTATGGGTGATGGATATGAGGTGCTGACACACTCTAGGCAGTAGGAGAATATCATTTTGTTCACGTGTGTTTGTGCAAGCTGAACAGTGGTCCGGGTGAGCTGGATGAGAGCTGGGGGTACCGTGTCCAAATTTTCATTTTGGCAGGGGAAGTTGGAATTTTGAGGCGGTACCCCCAATGGGCACGCTCTTTCCAGGTGGAGGGGGTACCGCGTCAAAATTTTCACTTTGGCTCGGGAAAGTTGAGTTTGGAGGCGGTACCCCCAGATGGGCGCGCTCTTTCCAGGTGGAGGGGGTACCGCGTCAAAATTTTCACTTTGGCTCAGGAAAGTTGAGTTTGGAGACGGGACCCCCGTCTCCACTCCATCCGTCAACATGCCAGCAAAAACACCTGAAGCAATTGCCCGCAAGAAGACGGCAAGGAAGGTCCGTGAAGCAGCTCAACGGCAACTATACCAGCAAAGCAAGCAGGAGGAACTTGCAATCACCGTGGATCCCATACCTGGCTGGCAGAAGGAGCACTGGACCGAGGGTACCCAGCTTCAAGTCATCGGAGAGCCGCAGCCCGGATGTGCTGTTCCCAATCTCACACTCATGGACGGCAGCAACCACAAGGTGATAGTACAACGGCTAGCTCCAACATCCTGGGAAGTGCATCGGAAGGCAAAAGCTAGCTCCAAGGCGGGCAGGATCCTCCTTGACGCTTATTTGGCCAAGAAGACCACACAGACAGGAAAGGCAACACGGAGTGCCATACACAAAAACAAGCGGAACCTGGTCGAGCATCATCTGGGGATCTGGCACAGCCGGGGGGAAGTCAGCCTGGGCTTCACATCTGAGACCACCAACCCCAAGTACCGTGATGAAGCCTTTGCATTGCTGTGGTGGACAAGGCAGCATGCCGAGCTGGTGCTGACGACACTCAAAGACAAGATCAACACGGACTTTGCAAGTAGCCTTGCTGCTCGAGCGCCGCACCGCAGGTGGCTAGAGAGCTATTTTGGAAAGAGCACGGAGCTTCTGCATCCGTGGTGGACCACAGTTGCCTTCTTCACAGGCTTCCCCTCTGACGGTGGGGTTCACCGTGATGATCTTGACTGCATACCGTCGCTTCTCTTCAACTTTGGAGAGCCGGCATTGCTTGCGCTTCCCCAGTTTGGAGTCAGCATCAGGGTGGAGCCGCACACCATTCTTGTGCTCAACTCACACACATACTTCCACCGCTCCCTCCAAGCTGGTGGCAATGGGGATGCACGGTGGGCATTCAGTGGATTCTTCCGGCAGAGCATCTTCAACGAGAAGCCACTGAGTATCATTGCTGGTGACAGACTAGACGCACTACTAGCAAGCCAGTAACAGCAGCAAACCAGTTTGGTGAACCAGGTTGGCCAGCAGACCGTGGTCCAATCATCAAACCCAGGTGCGTTTTTAAACTCGCCGAGCAAAGAGCCTGTCCAGGTGCGTTTTTAAACTCGCCTAGCAAAGAGCCTGTCCAGGTGCGTTTTTAAACTCGCCTAGCAAAGAGGGTTACCAGGCGGTTTTTAAACTCGCCTAGCAAAGAGCCTGTCCAGGCGGGTTTTTAAACCTGCCTGGCAGCACAATGGCTGTTTGGTCAATTGGACTAAGGTCTGCTGGCCATGTCCAGGTAGGTTAGCGCCTGTCCAGGTGGGTTTTTAAACTCGCCAAGCAAAGAGCCTGTCCAGGTGGGTTTTTAAACTTGCCAAGCAAAGAGCCTGTCCAGGTGGGTTTTTAAACCTGCCTGGCAGCACAATGGCTGTTTGGTCAATTGGACTAAGGTCTGCTGGCCATGTCCAGGTAGGTTAGTGCCTGTCCAGGTGGGTTTTAAACTTGCCAAGCAAAGAGCCTGTCCAGGTGCGTTTTTAAACTCGCCTAGCAAAGAGGGTTACCAGGCGGTTTTTAAACTCGCCTTGGGTTAGGGTTAGGGTTAGGGTTAGGGTTAGGGTTAGGGTTAGGGTTAGGGTTAGGGTTAGGGTTCAAGGTGCGCGCCCTTGGGGTTGGGATTTGACCACCTCTTTTTATGATGTTTATAGGTTCTTTAGGTCCCATTGAGCATATTCCTTGCTGAACCCCACTCAAGTTTATCAGTAGGTTGCGGAGATATGAGCCAAAGAAATTGCCGGGTGGCAAAACGGGGTCTTCAAAAAGTGCTTGGATCTTGCCAGTGTCTTAATGAAAGATGCTTATAATGCTGAAAGAAGGCTGTATGCAAAGTTTCAGGAAGGTAGTCAAGGGGTCATGGAGGTATGCCAGCTCCTAGGGTTAGGGTTAGGGTTAGGGGGGGTTTTACAAGGTGCGCCCCTTGGGGGTGGGGTACAAACATGTCTTGGGGTCTTAAGTAAACTTGGGTTAGGGTAGGGTTACAAGGTGCGCCCCTTGGGGTTGGGATTTGACCACTTTTTATGGGGTTACAAGGTGCGCCCCTTGGGGTTGGGATTTGACCACCTCTTTTTATGATGTTTATAGGTTCTTTAGGTCCCATTGAGCATATTCCTTGCTGAACCCCACTCAAGTTTATCAGTAGGTTGCGGAGATATGAGCCAAAGAAATTGGCCGGTGGCAAAACGGGGTCTTCAAAAAGTGCTTGGATCTTGCCAGTGTCCTTAATGAAAGATGCTATAATGCTGAAAGAAGGCTGTATGCAAAGTTTCAGGAAGGTAGGTCAAGGGTCATGGAGGTATGCCAGCTCCTAGGGTTTGGGTTAGGGTTAGGTAGGGGGGGGGGGTTACAAGGTGCGCCCCTTGGGGGTGGGGTACAAACATGTCTTGGGGTCTTAAGTAAACTTGGGTTAGGGTTAGGGTTACAAGGTGCGCCCCTTGGGGTTGGGATTTGACCACCTCTTTTTATGGGTTTCAAGGTGCGCCCCTTGGGGTTGGGATTTGAAACCTCTTTTTATGATGTTTATAGGTTCTTTAGGTCCCATTGAGCATATTCCTTGCTGAAACCCCACTCAAGTTTATCAGTAGGTTGCGGAGATATGAGCCAAAGAAATTTGGCCGGGTGGCAAAACGGGGTCTTCAAAAAAGTGCTTGGTTTTGCCAGTGTCTGTAATGAAAGATGCTTATAATGCTGAAAGAAGGCTGTATGCAAAGTTTCAGGATGGTAGGTCAAGGGGTCATGGAGGATGCCAGCTCCTAGGGTTAGGGTTAGGGTTAGGTAGGGGGGGGGGGTTACAAGGTGCGCCCCTTGGGGGTGGGTACAAACATGTTGGGGTCTTAAGTTACTTGGGTTAGGGTTAGGGTTACAAGGTGCGCCCCTTGGGGTTTGGGATTTGACCCACCTCTTTTTATGGGGTTACAAGGTGCGCCCCTTGGGGTTGGATTTGACCACCTCTTTTTATGATGTTTATAGGTTCTTTAGGTCCCATTGAGCATATTCCTTGCTGAACCCCACTCAAGTTTATCAGTAGGTTGCGGAGATATGAGCCAAGAAATTGGCCGGGTGCAAAACGGGGTCTTCAAAAAGTGCTTGGATCTTGCCAGTGTCTTAATGAAAGATGCTTATAATGCTGAAAGAAGGCTGTATGCAAAGTTTCAGGGTAGGTCAAGGGGTCATGGAGGTATGCCAGCTCCTGGGTTAGGTTAGGGTTAGGGTAGGGGGTTACAAGGTGCGCCTTGGGGAGGTGGCAAACATGTCTTGGGGTCTTAAGTAAACTTGGGTTAGGTTTGACATGGTGCGACCTTGTTTGGGATTGCCACCCATTTTAATGGGTTTACAAGGTGCGCCTTTTGGGATTTGACCACCTATTTTTAGATGTTTATAGGTTTTGTTAGGTCCCATTGAGCATTTCCTGCGGAACCCCACTCAAGTTTATCAGTTGGTTGCGGTTTGTGAGCCAAAGCCTTGGCCGGGGTGGCAACGGGGTCACAAAAGTGCTTGGATCTTGTGTGTCTATGAGATGCATTCTGAAGGCTTTTGCAGTTTCAGGAAGGGGTCAAGTGATGGGGTATCAGCGCCTAGGGTTGGGGGCACCCTGTACATGAGTCACAGCCGGGTTTACAAGGTGCGCTGTGGTGGGATGCTGAGGGTGTGGTGGGGTCAAGTTAGCTTTTCACTAGAGGTACAAGGTGCGCCCCTTGGGGTTGGGATTTGACCACCTCATGGGTCAAGGTCGCCCATGGGTTGGGATTTGACCACCTCTTTTATGATGTATAGTTTCTTTAGGTCCCAATTAGCCTATTCCTTGCTGAACCCCACTCAATTTATCAGTGATTGCGGAGATATGAGCCAAAGAAATTGCCGGGTGGCAAAACTGTGTCTTCAAAGGGCTTGTTTTTGCAGTGTCTTGCAGAGCATAAAATGCTGAAAGAGGTGTATGCAAAGTTTCAGGAAGGTAGGTCAGGGGTCATGGAGGTATGCCAGCTCCTAGTTAGGGTTAGGTTAGGGGTTACAAGTTGCGCCCCTTGGGGGTGGGTACAAACATGTCTTGGGGTCTAAAGTAAACTTGTAGGTTTAGGGTTACAAGGTGCGCCCCTTGGGGTTGGGATTTGACCACCATCTTTTTATGGGGTTACAAGGTGCGCCCCTTGGGTTTGGGATTTGACCACCTCTTTTTATGATGTATATAGGTTCTTTAGGTCCCATTGAGCATATTCCTTGCTGAACCCCACTCAAGTTTATCAGGATGCGGAGATATGAGCCAAAGAAATTTGGCCGGGTGGCAAAACGGGGTCTTCAAAAAGTGCTTGGATCTTGCCAGTGTCTTAATGAAAGATGCTTATAATGCTGAAAGAAGGCTGTATGCAAAGTTTCAGGAAGGTAGGTCAAGGGGTCATGGAGGTATGCCAGCTCCTAGGTTAGGGGTTAGGGTTAGGTAGGGGGGGGTTACAAGGTGCGCCCCTTGGGGGTGGGGTACAAACATGTCTTGGGGTCTTAAGTAAACTTGGGTTAGGGTTAGGGTTACAAGGTGCGCCCCTTGGGGTTGGATTTGACCACCTCTTTTTATGGGGTTACAAGGTGCGCCCCTTGGGGTTGGGATTTGACCACCTCTTTTTATGATGTTTATAGGTTCTTTAGGTCCCCATTGAGCATATTCCTTGCTGAACCCCACTCAAGTGTATCAGTAGGTTGCGGAGATAAGAGCCAAATAAATTTGGCCGGGTGGCAAAACGGGGTCTTCAAAATGTGCTTGGATCTTGCCAGTGTCTTAATGAAAGATGTTATAATGCTGAAAGAAGGCTGTATGCAAAGTTTCAGGAAGGTAGGTCAAGGTCATGGAGGTAAGCCAGCTCCTAGGGTTAGGGGTAGGTTAGGTAGGGGGGGGGGGTTACAAGGTGCGCCCCTTGGGGTGGGGTACAAACATTTCTTGGTCTTAAGGAAACTTGGGTTAGGGTTAGGGTTACAAGGTGCGCCCCTTGGGGTTGGGATTTGACCACCTCTTTTTATGGGGTTACAAGGTGCGCCCCTTGGGGTTGGGATTTGACCACCTCTTTTTATGATGTTTATAGGTTCTTTAGGTCCCATTGAGCATATTCCTTGCTGAACCCCACTCAAGTTTATCAGTAGGTTGCGGAGATATGAGCCAAAGAAATTTGGCCGGGTGGCAAAACGGGGTCTTCAAAAAGTGCTTGGCTCTTGCCAGTGTCTTAATGAAAGATGCTATAATGCTGAAAGAAGGCTGTATGCAAAGTTTCAGGAAGGTAGGTCAAGGGTCATGGAGGTATGCCAGCTCCAAGGGTTAGGGTTAGGTTAGGTAGGGGGGGGGGTGACAAGGTGCGCCCTTTGGGGTACAAACATGTCTTGGGGTCTTAAGTAAACTTGGGTTAGGGTTACGGTTACAAGGTGCGCCCCTTGGGTTGGGATTTGACCACCTCTTTTTATGGGTTACAAGGTGCGCCCCTTGGGGTTGGGATTTGACCACCTCTTTTTATGATGTTTATAGGTTCTTTAGGTCCCATTGAGCATATTCCTTGCTGAACCCCACTCAAGTTTATCAGTAGGTTGCGGAGATGAGCCAAAGAAATTTGGCCGGGTGGCAAAACGGGTCTTCAAAAAGTGCTTGGATCTTGCCAGTGTCTTAATGAAAGATGCTTATAATGCTGAAAGAAGGCTGTATGCAAAGTTTCAGGAAGGTAGGTCAAGGGGTCATGGAGGTATGCCAGCTCCTAGGGTTAGGGTTAGGGTTAGGTAGGGGGGGGGGGTTACAAGGTGCGCCCCTTGGGGGTGGGGTACAAACATGTCTTGGGGTCTTAAGTAAAACTTAGTGTTAGGGTTAGGGTTACAAGGTGCGCCCCTTGGGGTTGGGATTTGACCACCTCTATGGGGTTACAAGGTGCGCCCCATGGGTTGGGATTTGACCACCTCTTTTTATGATGTTTATAGGTTCTTTAGGTCCCATTGAGCATATTCCTTGCTGAACCCCACTCAAGTTTATCAGTAGGTTGCGGAGATATGAGCCAAAGAAATTTGGCCGGGTGGCAAAACGGGGTCTTCAAAAAGTGCTTGGATCTTGCCAGTGTCTTAATGAAAGATGCTTATAATGCTGAAAGAAGGCTGTATGCAAAGTTTCAGGAAGGTAGGTCAAGGGGTCATGGAGGTATGCCAGCTCCTAGGGTTAGGGTTAGGGTTTGGAAGGGGGGTGGGGTTACAAGGTGCGCCCCTTGGGGGTGGGGTACAAACATGTCTTGGGGTCTTATGTAACTTGGGTTAGGGTTAGGGTTACAAGGTGCGCCCCTTGGGGTTGGGATTTGACCACCTCTTTTTATGGGGTTACAAGGTGCGCCCCTTGGGGTTGGGATTTGACCACCTCTTTTTATGATGTTTATAGGTTCTTTAGGACCCATTGAGCATATTCCCTTGCTGAACCCCACTCAAGATTATCAGTAGGTTGCGGAGATATGAGCCAAAGAAATTTGGCCGGGTGGCAAAACGGGTCTTCAAAAAGTGCTTGGATCTTGCCAGTGTCTTAATGAAAGATGCTTATAATGCTGAAAGAAGGCTGTATGCAAAGTTTCAGGAAGGTAGGTCAAGGGGTCATGGAGGTATGCCAGCTCCTAGGGTTAGGGTTAGGGTTAGGTAGGGGGGGGGGGTTACAAGGTGCGCCCTTGGGGGTGGGGTACAAACATGTCTTGGGGTCTTAAGTAAACTTGGGTTAGGGTTAGGGTTACAAGGTGCGCCCCTTGGGTTGGGATTTGACCACCTCTTTTTATGGGGTTACAAGGTGCGCCCCTTGGGGTTGGGATTTGACCACCTCTTTTTATGATGTTTATAGGTTCTTTAGGTCCCATTGAGCATATTCCTTGCTGAACCCCACTCAAGTTTATCAGTAGGTTGCGGAGATATGAGCCAAAGAAATTTGGCCGGGGTGGCAAAACGGGGTCTTCAAAAAGTGCTTGGATCTTGCCAGTGTCTTAATGAAAGATGCTTATAATGCTGAAAGAAGGCTGTATGCAAAGTTTCAGGAAGGTAGGTCAAGGGGTCATGGAGGTATGCCAGCTCCTAGGGTTAGGGTTAGGGTTAGGTAGGGGGGGGGGTTACAAGGTGCGCCCCTTGGGGGTGGGGTACAAACATGTCTTGGGGTCTTAAGTAAACTTGGGTTAGGGTTAGGGTTACAAGGTGCGCCCTTGGGGTTGGGATTTGACCACCACTTTTTATGGGGTTACAAGGTGCGCCCCTTAGGGTTGGGATTTGACCACCTCTTTTTATGATGTTTATAGGTTTCTTTAGGTCCCATTGAGCATATTCCTTGCTGAACCCCACTCAAGTTTATCAGTAGGTTGCGGAGATATGAGCCAAAGAAATTTGGCCGGGTGGCAATACGGGGTCTTTACAAAAAGTGCTTCGGATCATTGCCAGTGTCTTAATGAAAGATGCTGTTATAATGCTGAAAGAAGGCATGTATGCAAAGGTTTTCAGGAAGGTAGGCTCAAGGGGTCAAGGAGGTATGCCAGCTCCTAGGGTTAGGGTTAGGGTTAGGTAGGGGGGGTGGAGGGGTTACAAGGTGCGCCCCTTGGGGGTGGGGTACAAACATGTCTTGGGGTCTTAAGTAAACTTGGGTTAGGGGTTAGGGTGTACAAGGTGCGCTAGCCCTTGGGGTTGGGATTTGACCACTCTCTTTTTATGGGGTTACAAGGTGCGCCCGCTTGGGGTTGGGATTTGAACCACCTCTTTTTATGATGGTTTATAAGGTTTCTTTAAGGTCCCATTGTGCATATTTCGCTTGCTGAACCCCACTCAAGTTTATCAGTAGGTTGCGGAGATATGAGCCAAAGAAATTTGGCCGTGTGGTGGCAAAACGGGGGTCTTCCAAAAAAGTGCTTGGATTCTTGCCCAGTGTCTTAAATGAAAGATGCTTATAATGCTGAAAGAAGGCTGTATGCAAAGTTTCAGGAAGGTAGGTCAAGGGGGGGGAAGGGGTCATGGAGGTATTGCCAGCTCCTAGGGTTAGGGTTAGGGTTTAAGGTAGGGGGGGGGGGTTACAAGGTAGCGCCCCTTGGGGGTGGGGTACAAACATGTCTTGGTGGTCTTAAGTAAACTTGGGTTTAGGGTTAGGGTTTTACAAGGTGCGCCCCGCTTGGGTTGGGATTTGACCAGCCTCTTTTTTATGGGGTTTACAAGGTGCGCCCCTTGGGGTTGGGATTTTGACCACCTCTTTTTATGATGTTATATAGGTTCTTTAGGTCCCTTTGAGCATATTCCTGTGCTGAACACCCACTCAAGTTTATCAGTAGGTTGCGGAGATATGCAGCCAAAGAAATTTGGCCGGGGTGGCAAAAAACGGGGTCTTCAAAAAAGTGCTTGGATCTTGCCAGTGTCTTAATGTAAAGATGCTTATAATGCTGAAAGAGGCTGTATGCAAAGTTTCAGGGTAGGGTTAGGGATAGGGTTAGGGATAGGG